>JAVQMF010000042.1:7507500-8757500 GCA_032878935.1 Erythrophleum fordii
CTCTTTGTTCTCTTCGCTAACTACAAACTGCAGTAGTCAAAATGTCGCTAAAGCGAAAAAGGGCTCGTTCCTTCTTCTACATCAATCTCATAAATGTATATGCCTTCCAAGTTCCAAGGCACATCCGCTTTTCTTATCCACGTTAGCAAATATATACGGGGAAAGAAAAATTGGATTTGGTAATTGAATCACTCGTAAGTTGAAATTGAAATTAATTACACCATATTTTATATGTAATTTTGATAGAAATTTGATATGCAATTGATAAATGAAAATTTAGCATAGGGCACATTGATAAGCCAACATGAAACTAATCCTTGTTTCATTATCTATCGCTATCTAACTAAAAAAAGTTATTACGGTGCCTTCAAGGATTCACCTATAAATACTTCAGAAATCTCTCATTTACATTATTTATCCTTGTTATTCCTTTGTCCACTCACTTGAATATCGAAGCACGTGCTGGAGCCACCATCTTGTTACTACCATGTGCAACCTTGTAACTAGCTCGAACAACAGATCTACTAGAAATGTCAATAGCCAACATTCTTATCAAATACTGCGAGATATTACATGCTTTATGGTATATCTGTACGTATGTATTTGTGCATCTTAGATTTTGGTACAAATTTGCACCAGACTGCGAGGAACATTTTGTGACATGCAACTATGTGCGCATTTGAAACTTCGTGGTATGAAATTAATCAAAGTAATAGTGTAGTTTTGAACTTGGAGGAAACCTAGAGAGTTCTGGAAGTAAGCGTATGCGATACTAGGAGCAACCATAATACATGGTTCTATAATTCCTGTCTTTTTTTTTTCTTTTTTGTTTAGTAGTCATAGTTGACAAAAATTCTAATTAATCCTCTTTTATCTGGACTTATTCTGGGATTGAAGCTACTCCTTCATATGTCTTTAGAGAAATCAATCAAAAAGGCAAGTTTTCTTGATGACATTTATGCTCTCATGAAAATTTTGGAATGGTTAATTAAGTATATTTGTTCTATTAAAGACAAATAAACTGAGTTAATAACCAAAATATACATATGAATATGTCATATGAATTCTATTGACATGTTTATTAATCTTTTTGTATGATTAAATTGATTTACATATTTTTTTATGAACCAAACATTGTAACTTTTTTATTATTGGCGTTTATTCAAGTAATTAAGTTCAAAATGACATAATAAACTACTCATCTAGTCATCTTCATGAATTCGTGAATTCTATTCCACTTGTTCCTTATGCATGCAATTTGAACAATATCTTTCAAATTAAAAAACTCTGGCTTTTGACTACCACCCAACTGGTTTTTCCATTAGGGCTCTTCTATGAAGAATTTGAATTTTCTTTTTTTAAGAGGTTGAATTCTTTATCGTTGAATTATCTCAAAATTTATAATAGGTAATATTTTATCACTAAGTACATATATCAAGACATGATTGAACGATAGAAAACTACTCTCTTGGTCCCAAAAAATAAAAAAAAAATTAAAAACTCTATACTTGAATCATAAGATGTTTATTTTAAGTATGTTTGAATTAGAAGAAAGGGAAGGGAAGGAAAATTTTAATTCTGATATTATTTTATTTAAATTTAAATAGATATTTTTTTCTTATCAGTTATTTTCAATCTAAATATAACACATTTAAATCTAAATAAAAAATATCAAGTTAAAATTTTACTTTTCATTCCTCTTTCTCCCTATCTTTAATCTGAATATAACGTTATCAGCTGCATGTTTCTCCACATATAACTCTAGCATATTAGAATTTTATTGAGATTAGTTCCAGCTTGATTAGCACTCCAATTTTATCAAGATTAGCATTGTTGTGATCTCGTGGTTATAAGGGTGACACAATATACTCCTGACTAGAATCATGCCCCGCAAAAATATTAATGAATTAGGTGTTGGAGTTCAAGTGCCTTGAAACTATTACTTAATCTTTTTTTATTTTTTAATATGAGATTTTTCACTCATACTTGACTCCAAAAAAAAAAGTTTTTTATACGTAAATTGGGGATATGGATGTAATAATTATATTATAGCTATAAATAATTGATTAATAGGAAGAAAGATACAAGGAAGCAGCAAGGAAGGTTCGTCACATACAGAGACACAGATTGGAAAAAGGAGAAAAAGGTTAAGGTAGCTGGTAGAAGGCCGTGTTTGCGGACTCGAAATTCGTTAAATATCTCCCATATCTTAATTATAGTTTTGTAATCCCAAAGCTCAATCCTCATTGGCTTTTAAGATCTGCTTCCCCTTCACTCATAAAGTGCCTTTCCCTCTCAGCTTTCATTTTCAAGTTTTCCCCCAGTTCAGACTCTATCTAGTCTCTCCCTCTCACCATCTCTCTATCACTATCTAGCAACCACCACGCACGGCACAACCACCCTTTCCATATCCTCACGTTATTATATATTGCCACTTAGTGCTTTCAGAAGCCCATCATCATTCCTTCTCACGATGAAGGCAAGTTCTCTTCTTTGACAAAGAGAAAGAAAGAAGTTTCTGATAATTTTTTTTTCTGTCTAGGTTATTGATATTGAAGTGTTCGTGTGTCTTTGCTTGGCCTCATTTGCAGTTTTTCAGCTGGATACATAATAAATTTGGAGGAAAGCAAGAGAACAGAATTCCATACACGCATTCATCAACTACTTGTAAGTCCTCATCATTCACATTTTTCTTTCTTTACTTATTTTTTCGAGAGCAATGTATAAGTATATATATAGCTAGAAGATGATCAACATATATATATATATATATATATATATATATGTAGATCTCCTTGGGAAGTAGTATCTGTGACAGAAATGGAAATTATACATGTGAAGAATATGAGAGAGAGAGAGAGAGAGAGAGAATCTGGGTTTGTGCCAACAGAATAATTGAAAAATGAACACACGGATCGATCTATGCTTTCATATTACTCTTTCAGGGTCATGTGTCGGTCAGGGTGCGAAATTTTTTACTATATATAGTATAATAATTGATATTTATTTGAGTGAGTGCTATTGTGGTGGAGTCTAAGATACATCCATTTTAATAAATTTTTTTTAGTTTCTTTCTGATCATATATATTATATGGTTTTTAAGAATTTTACATGTATTGAGGTTCAATCTCATTATAGAAATCAAATGTATCTGATAGCCGGTCGAAATACCCAGATCCAATGAGCGAAAGAGATCTATTGCAGATCTCAACTTGAGACTTTGGGATTTCATCTTTTCCCTTCTTTTGAAGTTTGATCCTAATATAATTTCGGACACTTGATTGAGAACTAATATGAATTCAGAAAATTTAATTCGGCCTACGAGATAATATCATTCATTAATGTAAAATGATATTTTGTAAGCCTTAATTACTAATGTAACATGACATTCATGTTCATATTCTCATATCCCTGAGACTTTTCTTCTTTGATTAGTGTAGCACCTTCCCGCAGTATTGGAGTTAAATTGGATATATAATTATACATTTTTACCCAAAAAAAAAAAAAACTGAATGACATAATTAGCTTTTGATTTTATTTTTTCACAAAATTTTGCCAATAGACAAAAGGATCAAGGAGTAAACATGAATAATACAATGATTAATGTTATAAGAACTGGACCGCATCAGTTGGTTCGATCAGGAGCCGGTCCTTAGTCCGATTTAGTTAGTTAAGAAAATCGGATAGCTAAAAAATTGGTTAAGAACTGGTCAAAATTGGGTAAAACCAAATTGGTAAAAATTGGTTTGAACCAACCACAGCAAATTTTTTTTTAAAGATTTTTTCTTACATGACAAAACAATTCATCCCAAATAAATTTGACAAATTAAAAATAAAAGGTAATAAAAAAAATGAGGGAGTTGAACTATAAATTTTTTTTTTTAATAAGAGAATATAAAAGAAGTAAAATGTGCATAATTAACTATTTTTTATACTTGTTTTTTATTATGTTTATGTTTTATTTCTTAATAACATTTTTATCAAATATCAAGATATTTAGCTAACATTATTATTTATTTTTTTAAAATTTTTGAATGATAAATAAAATCTTAATATGATTTAAAACTTTAAGATAATGTTTATAATATCTTGAGAAATATTAAATTAATAATTAAATATTTAAATTTTACTAATATTTATTTCTTATATTAAAATTTTATATATAAAAATTAAAATATATATATTTTGATTATTACTGATTCGATTATAATTCGACTAATAAATCGTGAATCAGTATCTTTACCGATTCAATAATTAATCCGATTTTAAAAACATTGATAATGATTTTTGTTTAGAAGACCCATTGTTGTAGTATAAAACGGGGTGGTCTATTTTTCTTGCGAAAACAGGAGGGTCTGTCTTATTGTTTTCATGTTACCTTTTTTTTTTTCTACTTTATTGTTTCATGCTTTCTCATTTTGAGATAGACAAGACCCTCTATTTTTGGCAAGAACGAGAGAATCCTAATTATTGTAATACCTTAATTTTTTTTTCATCTTAACTATTTTTTTCTACACATATACTAAAAGAATCTTTTTCAATTTTTTTCCCTTTTTTGACCTTAGTTTTTGGCCAAGTTTAGTTTTTTTTTTCTTTTCTTGTAATGAAGGAATTAAATTATATATTTAATTTTATTTCATTAGGAAATCGATCCTCTACTTGATTTACACTTTGAAAATTATATCCATCATGATTATATAATTTCACATTATTTTTAAAATTTAAAATTTAAAATGTGTAACATATTATAAAAATACTAAAAACTTATTAATTCATCGATATAGTGAATAAATTACATAAAATGGAAAAAAATAATTTTACAATCTTTATATGGTTATATAATATTGTGAAATTTTATAAGTTTTCAAAACACTAAAAGAGCTCCATAAAATTATTATATCACAAAAATGTTAACCAATTGATATGCTACGTCTTGTTAAACAAGTTGAATACATCCAATTAATTTTAATTAACTTTTAAGTAACTTGCCCACCAAAAAGAATTATCATAAGTCATCACTTTTTTCTAGTTAATTTATTTTAGAAAAAAGTTAAATAAAATTTTAGGTATTTATTATTAAATATTTTAATAGAGTAATAATATTTAAATATTTTTTATTGAAAGAATAAGGTAATTTTAAAAAAATAATAGGCATATAAAAAAATTTCATATAAATTTTATCTTCTCTTAATAATCTTAGGACTTGTTTGGTACTGAAATTTTTATTTATTTTATATAATATTTATTATATTTTTATTTACAAATTTTAATCTTTTTATTATTTTTTAAAATAAAAATATAAGAATCATTTTTTATCAAAAATTATATGCATTTTATGTGTATCCTTGTCATCAAAATTTTTAATTAAAAAATAATAAATGTATAATATATAACTTTACATATAATCTTGATCAAATTATTATTAAAAATTTATATATTTATCATATTTTAATTAAAAAATTTAATAATAAAAATATTTAAAAAAAAACTAGATTTAAATCTAATCCTATCTTCCCAGGTACTTGGAATTTTCTGTTTCGTTTGTGTGAACAGATCACGCAAAACAAGAACACCGAGAAGAATTCAGCGATTGGCCACATGGTTTGCTAGCAATAGGAACTTTCGGAAACAAGAATGAAATCAAAGCAAACCTGGAGACCCAAAACACTCATGGGGAAGACGATCCATCCTCGTCATCCGAGGAAATAGCAAATTTCACTCCTGAAGAGATTGGGAAACTCCAGAAAGAGCTAACGAAGCTCTTGAGACGAAAACCCAATGCGGAGAAGGAGATCACCGAACTCCCTTTGGACAGATTTCTCAATTGCCCATCCAGCTTGGAGGTCGATCGAAGGATCAGTAATGCTCTGTGCGGTGATTTGGATGATAAAGAAGAAGATATTGAGGAGACACTTAGAGTCATACTTGGTAAGTGCAAGGACATTTGCGGAGATAATACCAAGAGGGCAATTGGGAAGAGATCGATTTCTTTCCTTCTAAAGAAGATGTTCGTTTGTAGAAGTGGGTTTGCCCCGCCACCAAATCCTAGAGATATCGTCCAAGAATCGAGAATGGAAAAGGTATATCACCTGTTTGATTATATTACTGTCAAATTTTTGCTTCTTTAGATTCATGACTTTGCAAGATGAGAAAAGCAATATATGAGCAGTGTGTGAGTGTGCGTTAATAGTCACCGTGTATTACGAAGCACAGATATTGACACAATAATATGACATGATATGAACAGTATTATATGATTAAATATATAGTGTTTTAGTATAATTTGAAATATTGTGTTGTATCTGATACAAGTGTTTTATACTTGTAAGGTAAAATAAGAGTCTGTTTTTTAAGTTGCTGTGCTTTATAGTAGTTGTATAAACTTTTGGTACTTTAGTCTCATGAGCTAGCTTTTAAAGTATAATTCTCTCGTAGGTTTATATTAATGGTATTGACCCTTTTATCACCCTCCGTTCTTACAAAGCCTCCCTGTATGGGAGTCGAGTTGTGGAGCGTGGTGGAATCTCATGACCTAATGTATGATCTTTGACTCTCCAATCTTATGAGTTAACTTTTTGAAGTAGGGTTGTTCAAAAGTTCATACCACTTTGCAAGTTCATTTTGAACTAAGTTGACCCAAATCAAAGCACACCTCATTGATGTTTTGCCTTTTCATCCTCTGTTCTTTGTGTATCATGCTAAAGCACTATATAGTGCTGTATTACATGTGTCCTTAAAATCTTACTCATTTTGATAAATGCAGCTTTTGAGGACAATTCTTCACAAGAAAATATACTCCCAAAGTCCTTCTCGGGCATCTTCAATGAAGAGGTGCCTAGAGGACAACAAGATGCCAAAGAAGAGGAATGGGGAAGAAGCAGAGGAGAGAATCGATGATGGCTGTAAATGGGTTAAGACTGATTCTGAATGTAAGCTCACATTAACCTTTATATGCTGTCTTAATGAGAATCATGGAAAATTCCGAAATGATAGACATGGGTGGCACAGACTAATGAGATCCTTTTATTATTGCAGATATCGTTCTAGAGATATAAATCTACCTCTAGTAGTCACTAGCTTTTTTTTCACATGCTCAGGTAAGCTATGTAAGAAACTTCCTATTTCCATAACTAACATACAAATGAAGATTGATTTTATTAAGCAGCAGGATATAATAAATCAAGCAAGAGATCTTGACCAGAAAAGAATTGTACCTTAAAGGCTACCACTTCAACCAAACAGTATCAGAAGCAGAACTTTGTGGCCATTTGAGCTAAAACCGCGTGCAATTTTATCTTCACTTTTTACATTTTGACTAAATTAGATTGTTAACACTGCAGACGATCCTAATGTCCTATATCTAAGCATTAATTTATTTATTAGTATTTCAGTTTCTATCCAGACAGTATCAGAAAAGAAAATTTATCTGCACTTCTTACATTTGACTCTAGTAAACTGTTAATGCAGCAGATAATCTTGATGTTTTCTGTCGAAGCATTTGCTTTTATATTACTAGTATATCAATGTCTAACTTCATACACTATTTGCAGATTCACAACCTTTGTTGTGCCTCAGATTCAAGCAAGAAGTTAAAGATATACACAAAAAAATGGGGTTATGGAGTGGAGCTCACTTTTTTAAAGCAGAGTTTATCTGTTACACTGCACCAAAAGATGACTGGTGCAAGAGCAGAGTCTCTTTTTTGTTACCAGTGCCAGCTTCCTCTTTTTTTCATGATTGTATCTGTGGATGCAGAGCAACTCATGTTATAGAAAATCGTTGAAACTTGACAGGTTTTCTGTAGTGATCTGCACTCACAATGCAAGACATTCTGCACGCTTTATGCTATTATTAGTTATTACACCACTTTTTTTTTTTCTCTGCTAGTTTGTTAGCAGCTCTCTTTGCAAGAAGGTTTGGGAATGAGTAATATTTTGAATTATTTAGATTGACATGGTTCTGTTTTATTGCTGAGTTTGAACAAGCTTGCCTATTTTTCTTTTATGCGACGGAACAGAAATTTGAATCTATGACCTCCTACTGGCATAGCTTGTCTTTGAATTGCTTAGGAAAAGATTGCAAGGATGATATATTCTCCACAGACCATAAAATATGAGGTTGGTACTTGACATATTTTGTATTACTGAGCGTACAAATACATTTAAGAGAGATTTTTATGACTAATACCATATTTTTTTAGTCATTTAATTATTTTTGGTCATTAATAATACCGTATTTAATGAACAACAACATTTATTATTGAATTAAAACAATCATTCAATAATAATATTAAGAAGTAGGATATCAATACAAATACCGAAATATTACTCATTTAAGTAATAGATAAATGTCATCTTTATCAAGAAATGTTGACAAAATTGATAAAAATCTTTAGGTATGGAAGTTTATGTTATTATCTCAAGTTGGAAGATTAACCTTAAGTTAGTTTTAAACTTTGCATTGACATATCCTTTATTTTATTTTGGATTTTTTAAGAAATATTATCATAAAATTAATATGAATATTTTCAATTTCTTTTGAAGATATTCGAATTCAGAACCAAAACCTTATTTACTTAGGTGGTTAGATGTTTGTCTTCCTAGGCAATGGCAAAGACAACTTTTTAATGAAGTTTTATTGGTTTAGTATATTTGGTGAATCATGACTTTTGATTCTGTCTCTCTTTTTATTTGTGTCCTACGCCTTAAATATCATAAAGATTATTATTTTGGACCATTGAATACTCATTGAGTAACAATTTAGATATAGAACAGAATTAAGATATTTAACTTCCTTATCTGTGATCATCTTAATTGACAAGTGAGAAATAGTTATCATATGTTATTATCTAACTATTTATGATGAACGATGCAACCAAACACATCTTTAACATATAAGATTGTTAATGACTTTATTCTACATGATCATATTCTCCAGCTTTAGTTAGTCACATATCTCAAATGTCATTTTTGGTAACAAGTCAACCTACTTAATTGTTCTGAATGGGTAATAGTTTCCGTAAGTATACTATTGTGAATGGTTATCGCATTTTTTCTTCTACTCTACCAAGATTTATAGCTTGGGATTGCATATGGAATTTGAGACTTTCATTTCATGTTGTGGTGTTTGCGTGAAAATTATTACAAAATGCTCCTCCTTTTACCTCCATTCTTCTTGCACGCCACTTATCTCTAGAGAATTGTTGTCCATTTTGTTACTCTTCTCAAGAAACCGTCAATGATTTGTTTTTACAATGTCAAACAATTTGATTTAGTTCTCCTTTTGTGAGTTGATCGATTATATCCAGTTGACATTTTCTAATGGTAGCAAGTTTAGTTTTCTCAAACCAGTAATGTCAAACAACAAGTGGAGGTTTATACCCGGACAATTGTTTTGGTTTTGTATATTAGGTGGTTGTGTCATAATCAAAACATCTTTAAAGATCCATTTATTAGTCTAGACTTTGATATCCTTGTGCTGACACCGCGTCTTTTAAGCTAATATCAAAATACTGTTTCATGTCAGTATAGGTCTCAAAGAAGAGAATAGATCCTCTGTTGGAGTTTCTGTGTTGTTATACTGCTAGAAAAGAGGCATGGTGTGTTTTGGTTTTTTTTTATTTATTTTAAATTTAATTTATTTATCTCATCTTCTTTACTTGAATTTTCAAGAATTTTCAATTACCGAGAATTCATGCTCTTCAAAGAATACAACACTTGTACCTATCTCCACCTCCTAAGACAATTCTTTACTCAGGTTCGTTGATTAATATCTATACTTATCTTATAGATATTAAAAAAATTAATTAAAAATAATTTAACTAATTGAATTTGTCTCAAAGTATAATTTTTTTCATATTTAACTTTAATTAAAGACCTTATTTTTATCCTTAATAAATTGTATTAGTCTTAATAACTCTATTTAATTAAAGATATTTAAAAAAAATTATTTAATAATAAAGACAATTTAAAAAAATAACTTATATTTTGAACTAAGATAATCTTTTAATAAGTGACTTATATCGGAGATCGGAATATCTTTTTAATTTCCTCCTCGTAATACTAGACAGAAGAAGCATCACGCTCTAATCTAGTGTTGGTATAATCCATTTCATCAATCTCATACCCAAATTTTCTTATATATGGAGCAGCATTGTTTACTATTTATTCTTTCATGAACATGTTTCGAATTATCAAGCATAATCGTTGGTCCTTTTTGGGTTTATAGATGCTCATTATCGACTTTTAACTTGACATACTCAGCTACCAGCTGATTTACATTATTTTCGTCACGCGTGCACTTTGCTTCTTTTCCAGTTTTGATAGTCTTAAAACATTTGAACAATTTTCTTCAACCACAGCGTAGAGAGAAAATTAGTCTATTTACTATAGGCTCATATAATGTTGTTTTGTAGACTAGTTGTTCTCCCGTTATTACAAAAAAAATTAAGTAATTAAATTTCTGAAGAGTATTATATATTTTTGTAAATGTCTAACGGTTCTCATTGTGTAACAAATTAATTATTGTGAATCTGAATGAGGTACGAACCAGAAAAACAATAAAAATAATAATTGAATACTCAGATAATTATTAGTAACAACGAGGGATATTTTCGTAATTAGCCTTACAGTAGGGTAAATAACAATTAACAAGTGATTAATTGTGATATACTGAACACAAATTAAGTTTATTATAATTTTTTTACGCATAATTAAAATAAAAATCTGTTTTGCTGAAATGGGAGTTATGCCGCAATAATGAGAAGATCCAATCCTCGTTGCCCACACTCAATCATCAGTCAATTGAACTTACAGGCCGAACGAATGGAGGAGCCAGCAAATGGACTCATCGACCTCCCTCCGGCATTCACCATGTCGAAGTCCAAACCCTAGAAATTAAACCAACCCCATTTTTTCCTACCAAACTTTCCCGCATTTTCTAGCACTTCCCTTCTAAAAGGTCTCGTCCTTTCTACAAAATTTCACCCTTTAAACTCTTACGGTGCGATTGGATCTGAGGGCTTTTTTTTTTTTCTTTCTTTCCCTCTGAACAACCTAGTTCCGTCCATCCGGAAGAGACACCTTTTTT
Organism: Erythrophleum fordii; assembly: GCA_032878935.1. NCBI lineage: Eukaryota > Viridiplantae > Streptophyta > Magnoliopsida > Fabales > Fabaceae > Erythrophleum > Erythrophleum fordii. Next base: position 7,518,589 of record JAVQMF010000042.1, read on the forward strand.
TATTTTTTTATTATTTGTTTTTCCAATCATCATTGACTTCTGTGTGATTCGATCTGAAACTCGAAGCAGTTTCTTTCTATTAGTTTGCCGACAGTTAGGTTTTTCTTTTCTATTCTTGTTCTCTTTGTGGTGGTGGTTCGAGAATCGGGATTTTCATTTTCTTGAAGTGTTGGTGGGGCACCGGAGTTGAGTTGGTGCTGCCAATGCCATTGGTGTGGTTTCTGGGGAATTTTTCGGTGGTTTTTGAGATACCGAAAAAGTTTGAGCTCAACAATGTCTTGGGCAGGCCCAGAGGATATCTACCTTTCCACTTCACTTGCCAGTTATCTTGACAGTGAGAACTCTTTCTTTATGTATTCTGTCATGTTAATATACATATTCGTGAGGAAAGATTATCTCAAAATTGTAGTGTACAAAGCACCGCAGAGCCATATCGTGTCTGACAATCAAATCAGATACCATACGATATTTCATATTACATTTAAACACTATTTTGTTGTGTCGAGGTATTCATGTCCTGCCTCTGGGTTAGTATCAGTACCTTTTGGATTGGAGTGCTAGGCTTTTATTTCTTTACTGTGTTATCATGCTTGAAATTTCAGTGTTATGGATGCTGGTTACTGCCCACAAATTTATGCGATCTAGGCGTTTCATAATTCTGTGGAAATCATGTTGTAGATTTTGTCAATAATTCTTGGCTGTGATATTATAACGTCCCTGACTATTTTACTAATCATAATCATTTGTTATGGAAAAGGACACTCTTCACTCTGGTTCATTTTATGCATGTTAGTTTTTGGCTATGGGGGCAAGAACATAACTCCGACGCTTCCCACTTGTAGTTTGAGAACTTAGTAATGATTAATAGCTTAAATTGGGAGAAATTATGATTATCCTCTGCTGCTGAGTGATGAAAAGTAAAAATTATGAGATAGGCATTACTTGCATTGAAAGGGCCTTTAGTTCATATAAGACTATGTGTGAGAAAATAGCAACCATGGAACATATGGACATACTATGAGATAACATTCATGACTTGCAGGGTAACAAGATAACTTTGGTTGAAAGCCCAGTACTTGGCCTCTTTCTTATTTCCTTCCATTTTGGAGACCTTTGCTATTCCTTATCATCTGTTGGTGTTCTTTCTCCATTCCACCATAATTTCCACTGCTACTGTCAAAGCAGGATAAACACAAGCCACTTATCATCTTACCCTGTTGTTATTTGACCTCATGCTGCCAGGCTCTTGTAGTGGCTCCTGGAGGAGTGAATGCTTTAGAATGAATTGCTTATCTTATTCTGTGGGGAGGAAAAGATGCTAATGGTTTTAATTTGGAATCTTAATTTGTTTGAGCTTTCAATAAATAGACTAGATGTAACAGTGCCTCTCCCATATGCAGCATACAAATGCTCACTGCAAGGAATTTTGCCTACAAATTGATCTGAAAGCAATAAAATCCTGTCAGAATTGTAAATTTTAATTGGGGTTTTACAATGCGGGTGAAGCAGAATTTGTATTTTGTGCCAGTTTTTGATGGTCTGACACTGTTTTGTTGTTTTAGAGAAACTTCTTGTATTGTTGAGAGATGGTAGAAAGCTGCTGGGAACACTTCGCTCTTTTGATCAATTTGGTAACTTTCTTTCCTCGTATTATGTAAGTTTTGACATAGTACAGGTTAATCATCTAAATAATCGTATTAATGATATGCAGCTAATGCTGTTCTTGAGGGTGCCTGTGAGAGGGTTATTGTTGGTGATCTGTATTGCGATATCCCTTTGGGTCTCTATGTAATCCGTGGGGAGAATGTTGTTTTGATCGGTGAGCTGGTATGGTTGCTGATTAGTTTCCTTTGCATCTATAAACTTTTTATACCTCTCAACCTCAATTTCAAGAGCAATCTTCTTCCCACTTTTAGGACTTGGAAAGAGAGGAACTCCCCCCACATATGACACGTGTTTCAGCTGCAGAAATTAGAAGGGTAAATATTCCTAGATTGGCACTTCTTTATTTTATAGGCATTCTTTGTGTCTATTTTCTTTTACAAATTATTTCCTCCACGGTAAAGATAGTACTCTGCCGTGACTTCTGACCTCCATTGTCGTGGCAGTGTTGACCAATACTATCTAATGTGATGAGACACCGGACTAATTTTTGTGATTTGTTTTTGGTTTAAAATAAGTTATCATGCCAGCCTATAATTTATGCAGCTCGGTTTGTAGCTTAATTACTAAATTTTCTTTGTTTTTGACTGTCATTGTGATTGTCCAGGCACAGAGGGCAGAAAGGGAGGCTACAGATCTGAAAGGAACCATGAGGAAAAGAATGGAGTTCCTCGACTTGGACTAGTAAACCCTACACTCACGCATCCTTCCCTTGTCCGCCCGCAAATATTATAGCGGCCGTTTTTCACTGTCTCTCTCGTTCTCTCATACTTTTCCTGTGTTGGTTGGTGACTGTTAGATGTAATTCTAGGAATTAGGAGGATTGAACGTTGCCAAATATTCTTCCATGTAATACTAGTCTTAATGAATACAAGTGTATTCCTTTGCTTTAAGAAAGTGCTTTTGTTAGCACGATTTCAAGGCCTCGACGCCCTTCTGCTTGGAAAAAGAAATGATTCTTCTATTGAGAGCTTTCCCACTTTAAAAGTATGAGTTTTTTCACTATTATATGTATTGAGATTCTTACTTGAGTTTATTAATTACTAAAGTGAATTTTCATGTCGATCAATCTTTACCTGCGAGAGGAAGCAAGTTACAAATTCTATCTGGTTAGGACGTGTATCTTTATTATTATGAAATTTTATAAATGAAAAGTTTTGAAATATCTATTAATTAAAAAGTTCTACATTTTGAGATATAAAACTCTCTAAAAGAATTATTTGAAAAGAGGGGGAAAAAGGAGCTTATATAATTTTTAAAACCTGTTTTGGTCAATTGTATTAGGCTTAATAATATAAATTAATATAATATATTATAAATTTATTATTTATTTGTTACAAATAATATATTTTGTAAATTTATATTTCAAATTATTATTTTATATATATTAAAATGATATATAATTTAATCAAACTTCATAGGCGAATTAAATTTGATTTGATTAGATGGTGATGTATAAGATTTTATTAATATTTTATTATTTCAACTTTCAATTGTAAGATGTTTATAAATTAAGTCAATTTGGATTTTTGCATAGCTCAATATTTGTTTATTGAGCTACATTTTCTAAACTTATTGTTTGGCCTTAATTTAATTAGTTTAATATTAAGTTGGGTTGGATTGGTTTTAAGTTAGTTAGATTATTTTTCATTTCAAAATTTTTTGCAAGGATTATAAAATGACTTTTAAAAAAATAAAATTTCATATAAATATTTCTAAATTTTTATTTTGTTCCAAAAAAATAAAAATTTTATAAAAGTCCCTAACTTAACTTATCGTAACCTTAGTAAGTATGTTCAAATTGTTTTTTGGTATAGCTCAACTTGACTTGTTCTAATTGAGTTAACCAAGATAAATGTGACTATGGGTTCGGCGAGATCGAGTATTGGTAAAGTTCAATATTTGAAATTAACTCATATTAGTAGGGCTACTTTAAAAAAAGTTAGTAAAAATTATAAAATAATCCTTTAAAATTTTTTTTAATATAAGTTCTTATAAAATAATTACAAAAATTCAATGGTCCAACTAAAGTCGAGTTTAAATAGCTAACATGTCCAACCTAACCTAGTCATGTGGCTTAGCCCGATATGCTTTTCTTTTTTTTCAAGCCCAAGACTAATGACTAAATGAGACTAGGCTAACTAAGCCGTTAACCACTATAGTCACCTCTAAGACTAAGTTAAATTGCCAAACATTATGTGCAACTTTACTTACTCATACTCTCTCTTTATCTTTATAAAAATTAATATAACATAATTAATTTAAATAAATATAGTATATTTTTAAGTAAATAATATTTTTATTAAAATAGTTAATTTTTATTCCATTAAGTATTATACAATATATCATTAAATATAAAATAGTATTATCTTATATAGTGTTATATTAAACATTTCATAATTTTAAAATTTTTTTCAGTCCTTACCTTATCAAACTTTATCTTACATAATATATCAAATAGGCTATAAATATTCTTCACATTGTTGAATATGATTTTTCATTCCTTTAACTTAAGATCATCGCAACAAAATTGTGACCTAGGCCTGATGGAGTATAATGTACATCTTTGGCTATTTTCAGCTACCTGTATTGACGTCTCTACGCGATAACTCAATATCACCTTATTGTCTTGCATATGTCTTCAAAAAAAAAAAAAACTATTTTCCAAATGTTCTTACAAGTTTGAAAAACAAAAACAAATTATTACAATTAATATTATGATATGATATGATTCATAGCGACAATTCTTTCCATGACCCAATCGGCCATTTACTTAAGCAACTCAGGTTTCAATGCCTTGTGTACCAAGAAACAACATGCGAGACAAAATTAAACAGTAAGTTATATAATTAGCTGTAATTATGTCGTAATCATGATTATTGTGTACAACTGAACATATAGTTCTATTTATTATAGTCAATTACAACCCTGCTCAAGTAGTGTTATCCATAATTATTTAGTATCACTGAAAAAATAAACATTATTATTATTATTATTATTTTGTTAAGGGAACAAAAGTGACTCAAAGTTAACATTTACAATAACTAATCCTTATCTAAAACAGAAATAAAAAACTAATTTAACTTATTTAATTAGTAATTCAATGATGGAATGGATGATTTCAATACCTCCAAAGACAATATTTTGACAACCTTTGACATCCATATTTAAGACTCGAAAGAAAAAAAAAAAAAGAGAAAAACGTGGGAGAAAGCCATACGTTAAATACAGTTTTAAATAATATCAATTTAAGAAAAATTAAATTAAATCAAATATATATATATATATATTATAAGTATGTTTTACTCAAAAAAATATGTTTGACACGTTTATTTATAATTATTCTTTTATACAACATATTTATAATTTGCACATGTGCTGTTCTATTCATGTTAACGGTAACAATTTCAAAACTGCATGTTCTCAGTTTGTATGATTGTATACCACATTTGGGTTTCAAAGTCAAACAATTTGATGGATTTTAATCCCCTTAAGCCCATAATAAATCTTTTTTAAAAATTACAATTAAAACTTTAAATTAAATATATTTATATTAAAAAATTTTAAATTTTAAAATTATTTTAAAATATTTAATAATAAAAAATTTAAAATTTGTATTAAAATAGTTTCAAATTTTCAGATATAACTTTATGTAGGTATTTACACTAGTCCATACCCTGCATTTTCCTGCAGGCCTGAGGTCAGCTCCCCTCAGACTTGTGGCTTCTATGGTTACTCGACGAGTTAAATCTCAAACAAAACTCATTGACTTTTCAATTTCCTCACTTCATAGTTCACGTCAGAGTCAGACAAAACAAAAGCACCTCTTCATTCCTGCAGATCCAGAAGGGCCAGAGCTGTCTATTCAACCCACCATTCTCTCTCCTTCAATGTCGCGGTTCTGTGATTCTTCGCGCTTACTTCTTGCTCTTCTGTTGGTTTTGTTTCTGTGCATTAAAGCTTCGGTTCACGACTACAGAGGAGAGGTATTTGTGGCCAAAGGCAATGCCTTTGTAGTTCATGGAGGTAGTGAAGGAATTTACTCTGCTGTCCCCAATCACAATGAGACTTTTGTAGCTTCAAATGGCGATTCTTACATACGGTAATTTCACTTCACTTCCGTAATTCACACTGATCTCTGGGTTTTGGCCACTGATTTCTCGGTTGAATTTTGAAGGGTACTGTGCATTTGTGCTTGGTTGAATTAATTGCCTTTCAGTTGTTTGTTGGTTGTACTGTGATTTTTTGTGTAGTTGATAGAATTGGATTTTGGTGGGCTATGATTTGAAACTGTTGCTTAGTCTTCAATTTATTTCAAAGCGCAATAAGTATGATCTTTCTTATCTGATTCGAAAAGTTAAGATGCGAGGGTACTCGTAAAGTACTTAGAGTGCAAGTAGGAGATTAAAGTACTTAAAGTGCAGGTTTCTCTTGTGAAACCCAAATGTGATTCTGCAGACAATTCGGAGGCTGTAATTTGGAGATGGAATTTGCTGCGAGTTTTTTTTTTTGACTTCTTTGTTTGTTTTCCCCCTGATATGCCTCATATATGCAACAGGGAACAATGGTCAACTTTTATGTTAGAATGTGATTATGTTTTGTTGATTTATTTGTCAGCCGGTAATTATTTACCCTTATACCAAGTTTTTTGTTATAATATGTAAACTAGGTTTGAAAGGATCATATTCCGGAGAACCAAGGAATCTACTAACTTCAGCTCGTGGCCAATTCAAGCTGTTGCATTTGAAGTTGAAGATAGGGAGACAATTGGTGGTTCGGCCTATGGAGGTCAAAGGGCCGTCTGTTGCACTAGTGATCTTGCAAAACTGGGTGTATGCACTGAAGGACAGGTCATTCACCGCCCTTCCGCTGAGAATTCTGAATGGCCTCAAGTTTTTGGTGTTTCATTTAACATGGATGATGAAGTAGCATCACTGCCATCAAAATCTGTACGTATCACAAAAACCGGAATGTATAACTTGTATTTCATCCATTGTGATCCAAGGCTCAAAGAAGTGTTCGTAGAAGGGAAAACTGTTTGGAAAAATCCTGCTGGTTATCTGCCTGGTAGAATGGCACCACTGAAGAATTTCTATGGGTTTATGTCGCTAGCATTTGTTGTACTTGGGATCTATTGGTTCTCTCAATATGCTAGATTTTGGAGGGAAGTGTTTCCACAACAGAATTGCATTACACTAGTGATAACACTGGGCATGTTTGAGATGGCTTTATGGTACTTTGACTATTCTGAATTCAACGAGACTGGAATCAGGCCAACCGGGACAACCATTTGGGCAGTCACCTTTGGGACTGTTAAGCGCACAGTGGCACGCCTGATCATTTTGATAGTTTCAATGGGTTATGGTGTTATGAGACCTACCCTCGGTGGGCTTACTTCAAAGGTGGTTATGCTAGGAGCGACCTTCTTTCTTGCATCTGAAGTTCTTGAATTGGTAGAAAATGTTGGTGCCATCAGTGATTTTTCTGGAAAAGCAATACTGTTTTTGGTTCTTCCTGTTGCAGTACTGGATGCATTCTTCATTCTTTGGATTTTCACTTCACTCTCTGCAACTTTACATAAGCTTCAGGTAATTCATCTACGAGCGTATATTGTCACATTAGTGTTCATTTGATGAAAATTATATGGGTCTTTTGTTCATCATCTTATACATAATAATCCTTCCTTGTATGTGGGGCATAAACTGCTCCTTGCTGCAAATCCTTGCTTTCTTTTGTAAAGTTTCTCCTATGCAAAATTTTCTGCAGGAAGAAGCTAATTGTAATTATAACCACTTAATGGTGTTAATTGACCTTAATAGTAGGTTCAAGATACTAGCAAGTGGGTGTGACTTTTTGTATAAAATATAAACATTCTTTCAGGGATTAAAGTATCCGACCCTGATTATCTTATCTATAATTCCTCTTTTTCTCTGTGCCTTGTATGTTGGAATTAGGCTGATTATCTTAGACTTCCAATGTGATGCTGCATTATTTATGGCCATTTCGTTTTGCACTGTATATTGACATTGCAATTTAAACAATGACTCTTACCTGCCTATGCAATGTGTTACAGTCTCGAAGGATGATGATAAAATTAGACATATACAGGAAGTTCACTAACGCCTTGGCAGTAGTTGTGATTGTATCTGTTGGCTGGATGTGCTATGAGGTAATTTACTGACATACCAATATACACTTGTAGTGGAACTCAAGTTATGGATTAGCATAGCATGTTTCTAGGATTAAACCTATCATGTGCAACAAAAAATGTAAAAATAAAGCACGGGGTGTAACTTATAGGTCTTACTATATAATGTTTATACTGTAGGGATGAATTCTTTCTAATGTATCCTGTATAAATACTGTACTGTATGGAGAAAATTATTCTATTTATAGGTACTGGAGCCCTTACTGTAACCTCTATTACCATTGCACTACAACTCTATCAGTGTTGTATGTTAACCAGATGATAGCTGAGTTGAGCTTACCATCTTTTGTCGTTGAAATACGCAATTAGTAGATTAAGATGCCATAAACGTGTGAAGTAAGCTTTAAATATTCGCTACTATTTGCACTACATCCCTTTCATTAGTATATGCAATTAGCGGAAACGTGCTGCAAAGTAGATATATTATATGCCTTTTTGTAAATACACCAATCACTTTTCCATATTGCTCACGCTTATTCTTCAACTTCTTGATTTCAGATTTATTTAAAGTCACATGATATATACTACGAGCAGTGGCAGAATGCATGGATAATCCCTGCCTTTTGGCAAGTTCTGTCCTTTTCTCTCCTGTGTGTCATCTGTGCTCTTTGGGCGCCGTCGCAAAATTCGATGCGGTAAAAATCACACCTCAATCATTAATTTTTCTCACTATCCATCTGATTAATATTTCATTCGTACGTGGTGTTTGTTTGCCTGCAAATACGAGGTCTGTTGAGTTTTCTGTTCGAATATTATTATCTCACTATGGCCATTGCTTACTCTGATCTTGACAGATTTGCTTACTCTGATGATGGAAGCGATGAGTTTGAGAAGGATGATAGTAATTTGAGACTTGTAAAACCACTACCAATTTCTTCAAAGGATGTTCCAAGCGTTGCATATCCTAAACCAGTACAAATCAGTACTGGGGTCTCAGTTGGTGATTTAGAAGAAGACAAGACAGAATAAAGTACTATGTAGGTTTGATCCTCCAGTACAGTCCTTCTACCAATCCTTAAAATTAGCTCTATATCACTATTTCTTTTTTCCCTTTGATTATTTTATTTCCTTCATTAATCTTATGGGTTGTTATTTCATTTGTTGCATTTTCAGCCAGCTATTCGTTAGAAGATTAAAATACATGTTAGTTTTTCGTGTTTGTATACGATGCGAATGCCCAATACAGTTCGTTTTATTCTTCGGACGGAATTTAAGTAGGTTTTTTCAGTTGTTTGTTAACATGTTTGTTTAGTATAAATGTAGTATGTTAAGTTATAATACAAAGACTACAATTTTATTTTCAATTGAACAAAAAATAAATTAAAGAAGAGTCGAGTTTAATTTTTAAAATAAAAAATTGATATAATTTAACCAAACTTAAAAGAAAGAATATAATTTACTTAATATTAAAAAATAATGATATGAATCTATGGGACAAATGAATCAGGGACTTGCTTACAAATTGTTATTGAAAAAAGTTTAATCAGCAAAAAAATAGAATAAATTAATTATAAAAATTAAATAAATAATGGTATTTGAGTTTTCATTTTGGTGATGTGAGCTAAATCCTTTGTAACCAATTTTAAAAGTGTGCTCCTTCCATTATAGTGACCTGGATTAACAATGATTATGTGTGGAGGTTAAACTGTTTTATCATTATATATATTGAGAATTTTAATGAAGTGTTAAATTTACATTTCAACCATTAAAATATTGAGGTGGCATAACAAAATACATTTAGAGACCATTTGATATACAAAATTATTAGATGCAAAAATAAAAAATAAATGAGAATGTGAGTAAAAATTATGCTCATGTCCTTATTAAAAAATAATAAAAATAAATAGATACTATTAAATAATTATAACAAATAGACAATAGACATTATATAAATTAAATAATTTTATTTTTTGTACTTTCTTTTTTCATTTTCATTTCCTTCGACCAGCCAAACATACTAATGGTAAGAAAATTCTACTTTGTAAAAAATAAAACTTTCATAGAGAATACACAATTTGACTGTTGCCCCACCGTTTCGTTTGCAACCAAACCCAAGAGCATGATAAATATTCTCTCCATTTCAAAATAATTGTCATTTTAAAATGTTAATATAGTAATTTTTTTAACTATTTAACCCCTAATGAAAGGAGAAAATATGTGGATAAATGAAGAGAAGGTTAGAGGATTAATTAAAAAAAAAAAAAAAGAGAAGATTTAATATTTTATATATTTTAATTAAAAAATATTTTAGTAAAATGTAGATATAATTTTTTATAATTCAGATTATTTAATAAATTTGTAATCTTTATGTAATTATTTTAAACGTTAATTATTGTAAAATAGAGCGAGTATGTTGCTTGTATTCATTAGTTTCTTATGATTGTCACTCTCCTTTTCATTTGCGCTCTCTCTGGCTGTCTGTCTGTTTTTAGGCAAGTTTGAAAATGGAAATAGCAATATTGACTCACAGTTGGCACTTATTCAATCCACGTCAAAATGCTGTATTATTGCAGTCTCAAGAAGAGATAAATGCCTGAGTGAGACAGAAGATTAAAAAGGAAAAGATCGAGAGTTTCAAAGCTTGAAGGTGGATACAGCTAATGGCGTACACAAAACAGACTAGATTTAGTACTCGTTATTTCCTTCACGTTCACACTTTCTGATCCAGAAATAACTTTCACAATAGATATATGGAAAAATTGCATTCATAAATTTATACTCCCCAAGATTTCTTTTAGATTTAATTTGATCTCAAATATAAAAAATAAATCATTAATATATAATATAATAATTCTAATAATCTAATTATATTCTGTCTATTAAATTATGAATAATAGTTATTATTAATTTTTTTAAAAAATAAACACATTAAATAAAAATAATTTTTATTTAGAACAAAATTAAAAAAATTAATTATTTTTAACCAACCTTTTTAATTTTCATAAATTAATTATTTGATTTTAGAAAAAATAATAAAAAATCTTTGAAATTATTTTTAAAAACTATAATTACCATTATATTTTAAAAAATTTATTATTGAGTGTAAAAAAATTTAACATTTTCCTACGTCTAATAATAAATAATAGTTATAATAATCTTTAATGATAATTTTAATTTTTAAAATCTTTTATTATAAATTTTATATAAATTATTGAATGTAATTTTTCCTAAATATATTAAGCCTATGTTTACTCGTAAATTTAGGCATTCGGATTCTCCCACGCCAAGAGGAGCAGCAGTACCTTTTTTTTTTTTTTTTTTCCTTTTTAACATGATTTTTATGTTGCATAGCACGGAGTTACAAAGAAAAAATTCATTATAATATGCAACAAAAATTCCATTCACAAAATTTAAATGCTTGAGAAGAGTTAGACATAGGCTTGCTAACAGCACATTAAAAACTTTTACCTAAAATTAAAATTTGAAGATAAAATTTTAAAACGTAACAAAATATTTCTTAAGTTTTGAAATAAAATAAAAACATTAACTTTTAATTAAAGTTACCAATAAAAAACTACTTAATTTTGACCGTGATAACAATATTTTTCTGACCTCAATGCTTAGACTTACCCCCAAAGAAAAAAAAAAAAATCCTATTTCAAAAAGTTTTCAGCTAGTTAAAATTAATTAAAATTTAACGTTTCTATTTTTGTACATTTTTAAATTCATATATCGATCACAAAATATATTAACATAGTTTACTCTTTTGAGCAAATTAACACTTTTCACAAGACATAATAACCTTGTCTAGAGTTACCCCCCAACAAAAATCCAGAAAGAAGCAACAAACAGCAGGATCTCGCCTGCTTAAAGCTATGATGCAATGTAGCCATGGATTCGGGATTCTTTGCTACGTAGCTCCCGTGCTGTGTAGCATAAACTCATTAGATTCAAAAATTAAAAAAATAAAAAGTGTGGACTGTTTGGAGGGCAATGGTGCTGCAAACACCCCCCCAACAAAAAAAAGCAAAAAAAAAAAAAAAAAAAGAGGGTTCGTGTAGCTACCGAAGAGATGACTTGTAAGGCTGTACTCTTATTATTTATTTATTTTAGCTGAAAAATTGTAGGCTGGACTCACTACCAAGAGACAAACAAAAGATGAAATTATCAAACAAAACGTAGATGACAAGGGATACTCCTAAGAAACACCAAGAAAAAAAACAACAGAAAAGAAAAGAATTTAGCTCAAGAAAGCTATCAAATCCATCTGCAGACCTTCAAGAATTTTGTGGGCTGAAATTCAGAGGCCAAGAAAATAACTCTAATCCGATCAAAGGAACTAATAGGCAAAGAATATCTGGTTATGAAACCTAACCTTGTTGCTTGAATCCTATAATTATGTCAACGTTAGAACTAGAAACCTTGTTGCTTGTACAATAGCCATTAGACGACACAGAAACAACATGCTAACGTTCCATTTGTCCCTTTTTAATTTGATTTAGAAGGTATCACAAACAAGATTTATATCGATCTATTACGGTAGCTCAGTACTTAATGTCACGAATTCATTCCCACAAGATGTGCTCACTTCAAGACTAAGCTCATAAAAATTTTCTAGACACACACCCATCTGGTAGGAACTAAAGGATATGGAGATATTCAAATGGACCACGCAATTTCAGAGAATTGCTCCTTCTTTTAAGTAAGGTCTTTCACCAGGGTCAACTTATCACTATCAGCAATTTCCAACTTTCATATGCATCACTGAAGTTCGTGAATATAAGAAAACAAGAAATACAGATATCTTAAGCTTGTCTCTGCGTCTTCATTTTTTTCCAAATATGCATTTTATTAGTGCCAAAACTATCACATTGTATTGAAGTCACATCAAGCTACAAAAATGCTGTTTTTTAACATTAGAGTAATAAAAACCACACGTACAACAAATTCCATTATAAACAAATGAAACATAATCTAGAATGTGGTAATAAGGAATCAAATAACATGCTTACAGGGCAGAAGCATTCAGGCTGAGCAACTTGGCTTCTCTGGGATGGTAAATCTTGAAATGTTGAAGAGCATGAGAAAGCTCAGATTGAGAATTACCCAAACGCTCCATGAAAAAATTAAAAGAATTTATCCTAGTTTCTAAGTTGCAAGATTCACTTTCTCCACTCTATATCATTCAGATCTCCTCCTTAAATGCTGGGAAACTGGGTATCCTTCGAAAAAATCCAAAACAGCAGCCTCCAAGTCCTCAACTGAATACTTAATGTAATTCTCTGGATGCCTTCCACTCTCTATATGACTCCTGAACCGCCCCAAAAACGACCTATAGGCGGGGATCAGCTTCTCTGACATCGATATCCGAAGCTCTTCCCGAAGTTGAGAATCCGGTATCAACCAAGTTGCTTGAGTCCTATGTACCTCCTCAAACATAGCATTGAAGGCCTTAAACCTTTCTCTCAAAGCACTTTTTGAAACCCCAGAAGAAAATCCCCCACTCACATGTAACCCTTCGTCCCTCAAAGAATACAACACCCTCACCCAAGTTGCTCTCTGGTAGCTAGTAGCCGCCTGCCGGAACTTCCCAGTCATCTTCTTCAAATAATCATCTCCAATTATCTCCCTCAGTTCAGGTGACCCTTTTACCTTCTGAACAATGTAGTGAACATTGTTCATCATAAACAAATGAGACAACGATGCATCCTTATAAAGCTTGGACTTACTTTCCAAGTTAAATCGCAATATCACAATTATCCAAATCAAGTGAATAGCCAGTGGATTTTTCCCCTCCAGTTCAGCAGAATCCATATCCGGGGTCGAAGGATCACTCGAGTATCGCGATCCAGTCGATGGTTTAGACACTATGAGATCATTCAATGTCTGTCTGTAGTCAGATATCAAACTTATATAATTCATCACATACCGCGTTAAAGGGTGTATTGTCCCACCAGGAACAGGAACCTTGGACGGTTCACGAAGCACAGCATTCTCAAACTCCGACAATATCCCTCTCACTGCTTCGGCCAAACGAGACAGTATCTCAGCAGCCTGAACCCGAATTGACTCAGAGGACTTTGAATCGAACACAATATCAATATCAGGCATCAAATCCATTAAAGCATCATGAAGGTCTAGAATCTTAAACAACTTCTCAGGGGATCTTCGGCTTATACTAACGGCGTCAGCAAAATTAAAAAGCTGAATTGCTGGACCTTTTACTGTTTCCATAAAGCAGGCATCATCAATTGCAGTACCAATTCCACTAAAGATTTGCTCACAGAGCTTCTTCTCACTCGAGAACAATGTTCTGATACAAACCTTCGCAGCCCTTATCCACCGTCGGATCTTAGCTTCCAGCTGCTCCCACTCCAACCGTTGGATATCTCCGATGCTCAATTTTTCGATTCCGAGTCTCCGGAAACTCGCATCAACGGCAGATTTTCTCACACTACCATAAACCTGGATGCACTCGCGCAAATATCCAGACGAGACCATCCTCTCCGCGATGCTTCGGAGGTCGCAAACGGCGTCGAATGGTATCAGATCGATCTCGCGAATACTGCTGGTCGATCGGTAGCTAGTAGAAGAGGAATTAGCGACGGAGCCGCCACTATTGTAGCGTAGAAGTTCGCTGCCTTTGCTCACCGAAAAAGCAGCAGCAGAGTCGTCGTCCTCTTCTTCTTCAGCAACAGTACTTTCGTCCTCTAGCTCAGTATTTGAAGAAATCGAGTGAATCGACGAACTAGGATCCGTCAATGAATCGGTCTCGATAGGGTTAGTGTGGGAAATGAGGATGTTACGGAATTCGTCTTCTAAACGAGCCATAGCGATCTGAATGGCGGAGTTGACTTTGTTCTGCTCGTCGGAGATGGAAGTGGAAGACATGGAGCGTTGGATTTCATCAACGGCACTCAGGTAGCGATCGACCTCCTGGCGGTCACATTCGAAGATCATCTTTTCTCGGGCTTCCTCGGAAGCCGTAGAGTCCCACTGGAGTATAATTTTCTCCGCCGTTTCAAATGCTAAGCCCGCATGATTATTCTCCGGCGGCTCCATGAGATAACTGGAGGTCCAGCTACAGAGAAGAACAAACCCGAAAAGCCCAAAAAAGAAAGAAAAGTGGAGAGGAAAAGGTTGAAAAGCCAAAGATGAGCGCTTTAGAATCTGGGAATTTGATAAAGGTGGCGACTTTTCTATTTGGGGTTGAGAGTGAGGATATGGAGAGTTTAGCACAGAGAGAGAGAGAGAGAGAGAGAGAGAGAGGACGGAAAGATACTACAACAGTGAATTGAAGAGAGAGAGATAGGTGGGTTAATATAATAAGAAGAGGAGGCTATGGATAGTTTTGTCAGAATGTGAAATCTAGAGAAAGCGAGGAAAGTAGAGAGCGAGAGACTGCACAGAGTTGGCGTTGATTCCGTATGTAAGAAATTGAAGAGACGAGGAAGACGAAGGACAAACTTCGAGCAAAGTTATTTCGGCGTGATTATCGTATCATATCATTTTTTTGTTTATTAATTTCAATAAATATTGAAATTTGTTTTAATAATTAATCATATAATGTAAAAGTTTTTAGAAAAAATTAATTATAATTTTAGCCAAGAAATTTTGAAAATAAAATTTTATTTTCTTAAATTATTACAAAAAATAAAATGGTTACAAATAAACAAAAATTAACATCTAAAAATATTAAGTAATAGTTTATATTTTTATTATCCTCATCAATTTCTTCTTTGCATGATTTCTTTTTTTCTCAAATTTTAAAATTTTGAGACATTAGTTTTAATTTATATGCAACTAAACATGGGCTTGCGTGCTAGTATTATGAGGACCGATGCCGTCATCGTCCAGGTATTAAATTTGAATTTAAAAAGTAAAAGAAAATTCAAATTAGAAATTTATTTTTTAAAAAAAAAGAAGCAAATCTTACACAAAACCCAGGATTAGCCGATGAACAGCTTAACTCCAAAATAAGAACGGATGGGGGGTCTCTCTGGCATAATAGATGTTTTATTTGTGATAATTTAAGGGCAAAAGTCTTACAATTTAAAATTCATGTACTAAAATTATAGTGATAATTTAAAAGAATTATATATAAATTTTTTAAAAATATATAATAATAAATAGAAATATAATTAGATAAAATTTTTTAAATTTTGTAAATGTTGCTAAATTATAAATATATATTTATTATATTTCCATTAAAAAATTTGTCGTAAAATTAAAAAACATAACAAAATTTTGTCCTAAGAGTTTCTAAATTTTATTTTAATAAATCCTTAAATACATACTTCACTCATGTTGGTATAAGAAGCTATTAACAATTCATCAAAATTAGTATACAATAATACTTATTTTAATAAAATTTTATTAATCTTCCGCACCACATAATCATTAATCTACGTAAAAATTTCACTTTTTCTTTTATTGAAGTGAGCGTGGGGCATCACATGGCTCGACGGCTCTAGGAATTTTCCCTTTACGCCTGCCGCCGGCGGAACCACACTCCACGCCGGCGGAGCTCATCATTTTCTAATGACAAAGAGACATTTTTCCATGTTGGGTAGAAAATTTAGATAAGAATCTGTTTTGAGATGATGATTTTTCTCATTGTTTTTTGTCTTTTTTAACTCAAATTCTACTTCCACTGTTAGTTGTAGCTTTTAGTAACAGTTTTCTTTTGTTTCTTTCTTTTTTGGTTTGGAAAGTGAATATAGTTTATAAAATGATGAACAGGTAAAATAAGTATAAGTATGAAATACAATTGAATAAGCTGAATGGGTGTTGTGATTTCAATCTTAATAAATTATAATTATTTCACTCATGAAACTTGTTTTTATCTGCACTGTAAAAAAGTTATATGAAATCAATTATTGTTTCATAATTAATTATATAAATTCTTAAATGAACTATATGACAAAAACTTTGATCCATAATTGATTCATTTATCTGTGTGAAAGTTTAATTTTAAAGGATTATATTTAGATGTAATCATTTATATTTTTGTTATCAAATATCTTAATTAAAATATAATAAGTGTATAATTTTGTAATTAAAACAGAATAATTATATAGTTTAATTAAAAAATTATATATTTTTTAAAAAAATTATACCTTTGTCATGTCTTAATATATATATATATATATATATATATATATATCATATTTTAGTTAAAAATTTTAATAATAAAGATATAAAAAATTGTATCTAATTTTTTAAATTTTAAATAAAATATTTGGTATAAAAAAAGGTTAACAAAAACATTATATGTGAATATTTTTTAATATTATATTATTGAGTTTTAAAATAAAAATTTATATATATTATATTACTTGTGAATCTGTGTGGTGAGTGTGTGTGTGTGTGTGTGTGTGTGTGTATAATCACATCGTATGCAAATCGGCAAACATGATCTTACGGCCACCCAGATTAGATGGGATTAGGGTAAAGTCTTAAATTTGTTTCCCATATTAAATAAAAAGAACATAATCCTACTATGATACTAATGAAGAACCTGTCCTGTGGCGTATAAATAATTAAATTGGGGTCATTTTTAAGAAAATGAAAAGGGGAATAAAAATAAGAATAGAATGATATTTTATAGTTTAAAATTAGGCTGACATAAAAAAGAATGAGAATATTTTTTTATTTAAATGTTTAGTAAAGTAAAAATAATACGTGAATGGAAATGAAATATGATCAAATGATTAAAATATTTTTACATCAAAAAAAAATAAAAATAAAAATAATTTTTGTTAATTAATATAAAATAAAAATAAAAAATTATAGTTACTGATCTCAAGTTAAAGATATTTACATCAAAGGACATCAAATTTTAAAATTATTCTAAAAAATATAAAGATAAAAATTTAAACTATATAAAAAATTATAATTCAGAATCTCAAATTAAAATTTTTTATTCTTATATCCTTTCAAATAATTTTAAAATTTTGTCAACTAAAAAAAAATCATTATCATGTAAGACAAATTAGTATTTTTATTACTATTTCCATCTTCAACAGTAATTTTTCTTCAACATTGTGATGAAATGAACAATACAGCAAAATCAATAAGAAAAAATTCATGAATAATTACAATTTTTTTATTAGCTGAATAATTACAATTGAAACGTACCAAACATCACTGTCTCTTTCCATCTCCATCTCCATCTCCCTTCCCTCACCATCATCATACATTGTACGAAACGCAATATAATTTTCCAAATATGTTTATTAATAATCTATGACCAAGACGGATATCTATCTGAAATTTGTAATTTGTTTTAGTCTTTTAGTATTCTATTTGTTCCCATTGGCATGTTCATATATTATTCCTGGTAGGCACGGTGTAGTTATCACGCATGACTGTCTATTTCAAATCCTTCATGGACATTTAATTCCAGACCAATAGTTTTTCAGAGGAATTGAATCAAGTCATGCCTTATTGGCTTTGATTTCCACTAACTTCTTGTCCTTTGCTTCTTTTGTTAAAAAATTGATGAGAAAGCGGAAAAAGAAGAGTTCTAATACGTTGACTAGTAAATAACAGAATTGAATAACAAGTATGCACCGTCATTGAGAAAACTTTAATTCGGATCTGTAAGCATCTCAGTGATTTTTATTGCGAGTTGAACATGGTCATATGAAAGGGAGGGAGGGAGGGGGGAGAGAGAGACATTTAGTGGGCACTAAATAAGAATTTAATTTATAAATGTATAAGATAAGATAAAATTTATTGATTTTTTGGAGAAATTTATGGAAATTGTTGAGCCCAAAACGCTGAATTTAGCTTGATTTGAAAGAAACATAAATCAATTTTTCATTGGACTGTAAGCAGTAAATCTATAATTCTTTTTAAAGGAAAAACAAAGTTATGACTAAATTATTTTGGACAAAACATTGTATTACAACCATTAAAAAAAAAAAAAGGTAAAACACATTTTCATATTGAGTGGTTTAACTTGATATCACTTTGATATTATATGTGGTTTAAAAGTCAATAATGAGTAGTATAAAATTTAAATTATTAACATCTTAATATCTTGTAATATTATTTTATTAACTTGTTGATGAAATGCATTAAAATTTGTAATTTTCTACACGTTGAAGATTGAAAATCCACCATCTTGGCCAATTGGATTCCCAATTTTAACACAAACAACACAACATTGCCTAAAATTTGCCTATAAATGGAATCTTTAATTTTGTTTAGAATTTTACTCCAAATTTTTAATTTCCTTTGGACATCCCTAACTTTTTACTAATTGAAAACCACAAATTACTCCTTTAGCCAATTAGAACCAAATTTTAACACAACACAGTATCTCTCAACTTTTTTCGCCTAAAGAGAAATTCCTAATTTTGTCATAGATTTCTTTCCTTATGAAATATCTACGTACTTTCCTTATGCAGTGACGTTTGAAATTACTCTATTGGCCAATCAAAATTCTATATTGGACACACACAACACAATGTTATCCCTAAATTTTGTCCCTAAACAAAATTTCTAATGTTGCCTCTAGTTTTGTCCAAATATCCAACTACCCTATATGAAATCTCTAGTTTTAGTCAAAGAGTTTGGAGATTAAGTTTTTCAAAAAATCAATTTCGATAGGATGAAATAAGGTAAGAATCTCTCTGCTTGTGTTATTTTTTGTCAAAGAATTAATAAAATGATATCACAAGGTACCAATGTACTAACGATTTAAATTTTAGATCATTTAATTTCCAACTTTTAAATTATAGAATATCAAAATGAACTTAAGGCAAACTATAAGATAAATTCTATTTAATAAAAAAAATTGTAGTAGTCAGAAGCATATGAAGTTCAAATCAAGAGAGGTCTATATACATTTAAAAAAAAAATCTTTCATACCTTATTATTATTTTTGGTATTATTTTGGAACAAAGGACTTTTATTTTTACATTTATTTATTATTTATAAAAACTAAAAAATAATCAAGGGAAAGTCTGTAGTTAATTTGCAAAATATTGTTAGAAAAAGAAAAAAGATTGGGAAAAAAAAGTATGAACAACACTCAGATACATTAATTCAACTCACTTCAAATTTAAAAATTAAGATTAATGTGGAATAATCTCATTGACGAATAATGTTTAATTTCTGGTACGATGAAATTCATGTTAATTATATAATCATAATTCCTTTTCTAGGCTCGCTTTCACATTAACAAACTAATCCCTTATCCTCTCCACAGATCACTTGCACATTCATATATGGTAAACGAATATAGCAAAGGAAAAACTCATTAGTTAATTGAAGAAATTAGCGTGTAAATTAAGTAATATGACACCCAATCCAATCATATTGCAAGCTAGCCATAGTTAATGAAACCCATTAATTTAATGCTGTTTAGGATGACGTTCACGTGCATGTGCATGCATGCTTGTACGTACACAAGCCACATAAAAAAAATAATGATATATATATATATTCAATAGCATAGCCATATCAGATATTAATTGATTATTATATTAATTCTTTTAATTTTTGGGAATCTTGTATGGGGTTGAGCGTCAAGCAACCCCCCCCCCCTTTAAATTAATTGTTTTTTACTAAATAAAAAAGAACGAATGTGGTTTGAGAATTTGGTGTTGCACACGCGATATTACAATTAGATTTTGGGTGAATTTAAGAAACTTCTAGAAGTGTGCCTTGTTACTAGCTAGTTTTTGTAAAATTGTAGCATAATTAGGATGATAGTAAAATTACCTTATCTTTTGTTTTTCTTTTTAGCGGATTAAAATTAATTTAAAAGAACAGCCAAGAGAACTTTGACCAATAATTTAATAATTACAAAATAATTATTGAGGGATGAATTTGAAAATATTAAACTTCTGAAAATACAAAGGTCACAGTTGACTCCTTCCATCTCATAATCATCATCAATTAAAAAAAAGGATAATGTACAAAATATAATTGATCATTAAGTATATTTTGAAATTTGGAGGTTCAGTTCCCAACGATAATTAAATTCAAATCAAAACTGACAAATAAATAAAGTTGCCTTCATGGAGAGAAAACAAATTTTGCAAATTGATCAGGAGAATTTTTTTATAATCAGAATTAAGATATTTGAATATTAATTAGTGCATATGTTTGGAGAGCCAGATCAGCATCAGGGTTCAATCATGTATTTTTTTATTGAATTTATGGCAATTTAAAGAAAAAAGGACCAGAGATTTCAAATACAGAAAATTAGGATAGAGACCTAGAACCTTGTCCAATTAAAAGATATGCATTTTCAAATGAATGTCCAGCTGTAGTATGCTGTGACCAACATCTTATGGTTGACTTAAGCAACATTATTATATAAATCTTGTCCTTTTTTCGAAATATAAGTCTGTCCTTTAATGCTTTTAAATTATGTAATCAATTCTCATTACAACTAAGCAAATATATAATTATAATTTAAAATACCTAAATATAGAAAAATAAAATAAAAATCCGTTTTCGATTTTGTAACCTAGATGTATATTATCAAGATCTTGAAAAACAATATTAATTTATTAAGCCTAATGCTAATAATATAATTTGTGAATCTATTGTATTTTAGTGCAATTTCTATCAGTGTTGCCTGATTCTTGTTGTTCATTGTTCGTTTTCTCATATCTCATGCAGATCATGATCTTCTTCTATACAACCAGCAATTTTAATATTTGTTAATTATGACCCCAAAAGCTTAATTTTTTTTTTCTTGTTTGGTTAAGGAAAATAATTGAATTAATTATTTACGCAAATGAAAGACAGGCACAAAGATAAAACTCAACTCATTTTTAATATATATATAGCTACAATTATATATTTATAAAGTATTTTTTCTATTGTACTTTTTTCAAAGCTTCTGAACTCTGGCAAGTTGAACGGTTCAGGCTTAGAACTTTAATTTCCATGTCAAAAAACGAACAAAACAAAAAGGTTTGGTAATGGCGATGATTTGATGGCTCAAGTGATTATTTCTGCAATTAATTTTAATCTAAAATTTATTGAGTAGATAATTTCAACATGGGTATATACTTTTACTTAATTTCCAGCAGTACAAACCTCGAAAACCCTCCCTTTTTTTTTTTTTTTTCTTTTTGTGGCCAGAAAATACATCAGATTTCAAAGTCAGCCTTTTTATTGGATGGCAAAGGAGTCAGCTACAGTACTTGTTATTCAGTGATATCAATCAAAAGAACTAACGCCCCGGGGCGAGAAAAGGCGACGGAAAAAACACTTGGAAAAAGGAAAGTTGGAAAAAAAATTATTTTATTTTTATAATTATTATTTAATATTTTTAATAGTTATTATTTAATTATTAAAAATAAAAATATTATATATTTTTTTTATTTAATTTTTTTTTTTCTTTTCATCTTTAACTTTTTAAATATCAACCGAGTCTTAAGGTAAGAATGATTAAATATGAATAATACTTCAAAAAGTTCTACATCATCTTTTATCATTGTGCTTCCATTTTGATTATTTACATGTTTGTTAATTATACCTTAAATTTGGTAAGGGGGGATTTTTTTGGCTCCTTAATTTAGACAAATTTATGTTCTACCTGATACATCTTCCTTATTTGTCACATAATTGAATTATCGTAAATTAAAATTATATTTGGTATACCGCCGTCTTCATTCATATATCTAAAGCTTGAAGAAATTCAAGATTTAAAAAAAAAAAACATACACCTTTATTTAATATACAAACATCCAAACTAGTTAAGAAGGTCATACACCAAACAATAATAAAAAAAAAGGAGTTATAAAAATATGGTTGCACAAAAGTTGGGAAAAATATATTTTTACAAATTATCTAGACCTTTCTCGCTACTACACCGCATCTAATAATTAACAAGTTTTCCAAACTTGTTTACTTTTTTTTGGGTAATATATGTATTAGCTGATTTTAATCTTTTTATTTTAAATTTTGAACAAAAATAGACCTAATTATAAATAAAAAAAATTCATCCAACTCTGTAAACCAGGTAAAATAAATAAATATAAGCTCAAAAAAATTTTAAAAAAACTCATTTTAAAAAATTTGATTTAAAAACAAATTTTATGTTTTTAAAACTTAACCTGGCAAGAATATTTTAGCTTTTTTCAGATAATTACTTTTAAACCTCATTTGATATAAAAATAATAATCTTTGATAAAAAATTAAAAAATACTGAATAAAATAAAATAAAATTCCAGTTGGTATCACTTCTAAAAAAACAGATTTTTTTTCTCTTTGCCTGTTTGGTATTAAAAAAAAAAAAAGTGAAGGATTGGGAAGTGGAATGAATAAAAAGACCAGAATGCCCTTAAAAGCAAACTGAAATTTCCTTATCTTTGCTCTTAAACCCGATAGAACCCAACGGACACAAGTTCTGAAACATCTCGCCGCACCGTCCTTGCCTGATACCTTCATGAGCCGCTCGCCCATCGTCCGCTGATCTGTGTGTTACCAAGGGTGTCAGCAGTGACCGGCGTGACACTGCGTCGTCCCTGCCCGTGTAACCAGTCCGGCGCCTGGTCCGTTGAAGCTGGTGCGTGGTAGTTGATAATCCGCGCGGACCTAGGTTTTTCTTAGCCCTCGAATTTGTTGTGATCCTATTGTGTCTAATGAGCTGAAATGAGTCGTGTTGCAAAATTAGGGTGCTGTTATTATTATTGTTGTTTTTTTTTTTTTGCGTGGAGGGAAGAGATTCCCAAATATTTTAACTCTTATGGTTATCTTGGTGGTTGCGTGAAATGAGAACCGACGCCGTGGATCAGATGTTACATTACTTGCTGAAAATTGTGTATGAATGGAATATCACGTTTTGCCATGGTTCAATTGTTTCCATGTTTTGCTGTGAAACTTCAATCTCGCGCAAATTTTTTCATTCCAATTTAATGCCCTGTTGTTTAAAATGCTCTCAAGGTTGCCATTCAATCTCATTTCTTTCCACAAATTTACGCAGAAGCTAGTAAATTGCTAAGTTGTAGGTATTCTGCATACACCAAACTAATTAATTCATACCCAACACACATGAAATAGCCAAGTCCCGAAATAAGGGCTGAGTTGGCGAAGTTCACAAGTATAGAAACTTCTGAATTTTATAATATTAGGGTTTCTTATTTGATGTAGATTGAGTGTGTACTAGTTGTGAGTTAAGAAGTGTCAGTATTCTGTTAGGTTTTACATTAATTTATGGACGAAGATGGAATAAAAATGCAATATTGAAATGGTTTTTTAATTAATGGATGATTAAATTGAAAGAAATATATGTGGATTACAAAAATTGAAAATGCACTTATTTGTCAAGGATTTTTCTTGCCTGTAATTGTAGTTTGGATTGTAAGTCTTTGTGCATTTTATATTGTTTGGAATTCTTTACATGTGCAGATTGGAAGAAGATGAAGAAGGGGTTGCACCCACAGATGCAATGGATATCTTATGTAACCCAAACCGGTAGGTTGATGCAAGTGATGATGACAAAGATACACCCTGTCGGCAAAGTCTACCACTTCCGGGCTAAACGTCAAATGGCCGAGAGCTTGGGCCAGATTGCCAAGTTCAGGCGTCGTTTTGGACAACAAAATGAAGACTCCAATCCCAAATGACTTGTTCACAAGTGGAACGAAGTTTGGCTTTCTATTTCCTACTTGTAGAAGGTGGAAAATGGCAAGGAATTTGGTGATACTCTGAACCATTCCTTATCTAGTTAAAATGCAAAAATATTTGCTTTTAAAATCATTCAAGTGATGCCTTTGGCAGTAAACGGTTACTAGTAGTGAATTTTAGAGTAAAAGTTGGAATTCTTGCATTGGCACTTTTGGGGAAATTATATGTAATCTGTTCCATTTGTTTTGTCCATCTAGCACTTCATTTTATGCGATTTATAACTTGGTTAAACCCCTTTTTTTAGTTTTAGCTCAACCTTGCGCACACATTTATACCAACATGAACATATAGCCTGCAATATGTTAAAATAAGGATCTTTGTTTTTCCATTTGATCTAAATCTATTCATTGCCCTTTTGTTGTAAATAAATAAAAAAGGAATGTCATGGTTCAAATGACTGTTTTTTTGGTATGTTTTGATGTTTGGTTTTAATCTCCCATGGATCGCTCGTTTGTGATATGTCGCAGAGACTGCTCGTGTTGAAGCTACTAACTATGTAGCTCTTGTTCATAGTAATAGTAGAGATGTTCTGTGTTAGTAACTAAATGGCTATATGAAAAAGAAATGTTCAGGAACATGATTAAGCTAATAAGCTTTCTGAGATCTTTCCATTTCCTGTGCGTGGAATACACAATATCCTATAACTTGAGGTATCAGTAAAAACTTGTGTGTTTTACAGAAGTTATACAATGGCCCCTTGTAAGTTCAAAGATATGTATGAAGTGCCTAAGAACTGTCTTTCATCATTACCTTCTTCCGAAGGATAGGCAACCGTGAATGTTTTCCTGTACTAGCCCAAATTATGTACACATCCCGGCTCATGAAGAGAATTAGGAAATGGCAAAATCAAAACTATCATTGTCTCGGTGCCCTGGTTGGCTTCCAATGCTGCTTGATCCAAAACTTCTCTGAGACCGCTCATCGTGACCTTGTGAGCTTGATTCTTGGCCACCTTCTATTTGTATCTTCTCTATCCTTCTAAATGCTTCAGCCATATCTACTCGCTGCTCAGGGTTACTTGCAGTACAAGCAACACCAATGTCGAGGAGTCTCTCCATCTGACCAAGAGAATTTTTAGAGCTTGCAAGTTGAGGATCAAGCATCTCTAATATATTTCCTTCAAACATTGCTGAGGTAGCCCATTGAACTATATCAATTCCACCGTTGCCGTTGTTGAGATACTGGGAAGGGAATTTTCCTGAAAGGATCTCAAGAATGACGACTCCGAGACAATAAACGTCAGATTTGGGAGAAACTTGGCCCTGTTGTGATGCTTCAGGAGCCTTATAAGCAAATAGAGCTTGTGTTAGATTGGCAGGGTTGATCAAGGGGCTTAGCCCATAATCAACTAGCATTGGCTCATAATCAGGACCAAGAAGAATATTGCTGGACTTGAGATTGCCATGGGGTATGACAGAGGAAGATAGCTGTGTATGAAGATAAAGCATCCCTTCAGAAATCCCTCGTACAATCTTTAAACGGGCAGGCCAATCCAGTTCAGCGTGCGGTGGTCCACGATCACCTGCAAGGAGTAAAATTCCTTATTATATGTTAATAATGTAGTTTTTAGCAAAATCCTGAGACACATAACTAAGTCACCGTTTAGTCAATATAAAAGACAAAAAAAAAAAAAAGAAAGGAAAAGAAGACTTTAAAGGGCACTAGAATTTATTTTTCTGCTATATGATACAAACTAGGAACTGAAGCTTCTCTTGTAAATAAATAAAATTAAATAACAATTTTTAAATTAAGAATACCTTTACTTAAATATATATATATATATATATATATGATCTCAAACATTAATAATATTACTAAAAAATGTTTGTTTAGAAATTTGACTAATCTCTAATCCACTTCTTCACTATAATGCCTTTTTTCTTAAAAAACAAAAAGTGATTCAAGTACGTCAAAAATTTTCAGTACATGTTCCATTTGGAAATATTGTAGTTTTTCAAAATCAAAAGTTTCTGAACTGCAACTACAGTGAAAAAAACTGCCCCTTAGAAATAGTACATAGTACGCTCTTTGCATTCTCATAAATAGTCAAATTTCAAACATCCACAGTGTTAGTTCAATGTTAGTATACTTTATCACTTCAAGAAACTTTTCTTTTCTTTGCTTTTTTTTTTTTATTTTATAAATTGAAGTTTATCATGAAAAGTTCGAAGTTAAAAGCCAGGAAGAAGAAGGACAAAGCCTTACCATGCAACAAGTATAGCAGACTCCCTTTAGGAACATACTCAGATACCAACAACTTCTCATCCTTCCTATAATGATAAGCTAAAGGGGTCAAGATATTCCTGTGTCTCAAACTACCAAGCTTCCTCATCTCTGCATCAAACCCATCTTTCCCCAACACATTCATCTCCCTCATCCTCTTCACCACCACTGCAACTCCATCAGCCATCACAGCTTTATAAGAAGATCCAAACCCTCCATTCCCCAGAACTTCCGCAGCTGCCTTCATCAAATCCAGCATCCCAAAAACACCCTTTTCATTATTCACCACCACAAGCTCTCCGACACCGCCTCCTCCGCCGCCGCCCTTACCGGATCCCTTTCTGCCGGAACCACTACGGCTTGATTTTCTGGATATACTACTTTCTTCTTTCTTCACTGATGCAGCAACCTGAACTTCTACCGCTGCTGCTGCTTCTTCGTTATTGCTCTCTGATCTAACCGAACCGAGTATTCCCTTCTCCTTCTTCTTTCGCCTTGATCGGACAAAGAGTAGAACAATAAGTGTGAGAAGCACTACGCATGATGCTACAACAATGGCGGCAATCTTCGCTGTGCTACTACTCTTGCTGCCAGAATTTGAACCAGACGCATCGCTGTTGTTATTTTGTTCTGTATTTTCTATGGGTTCTGGCGGTTCAACTGAATTTTCACATGATTTGCCTATTTTCTCACCACAGAGGCCAGGATTCCCGGAAAATGAGCTCTTGTCGAATTTTGATAAGCTCGACGGGATTTCGCCCTCCAATTTGTTGTTGGACACGTTGAATTCCGCCAACACTGTTCTGTTCAGATTCGGGATGATCCCGCTAAACTGATTGTTCTCGAGGTGAAGCTCGACGAGTAGAGGAATCTGCGAAGGAATTTGACCCGTGAATTTGTTATTGGAAAGCCATAGTTTCTTCAGAGACCTCATTTGCTGGAAAAAATTCGATGGAATCTCGCCGGAAAATTGATTTCCGGATAAGTACAGAGCTCTCAAGAAGCCTATTCGATTGATTTCCGGAATTGTACCTGAGAAAGAATTGTTCATAATACTGAAAGTTCGAAGACCCTTAATTTCTAGCAATGGATTTACATCGATCTTCCCTGATAACCCCATTCTTTCTAATCGAATCCCAGAAACGAATCCGTTGTTGCAGATAACCCCTTCCCATTCTTCCCCTTCTTTGCAAGGAACAGTGTTAACCACCCAATTTTTCAGAGCTTGAGAATCGGAGAATGAGGCTTTAAACTTAACCAAAGCTTCGGCTTCTGACATTGAATTTGCCAATCGGAAAACAATGAAGAAGCTGTAGAAGAAGAGGAGAGCCGGCCGGAGGATTGCCGGAGCTACGGCCATTGCTTATGGAAAATTGAGTGATGGGTTTGGCTGCAATTTTTCTGATCATTCGTTTTTTCCGCTGGTTTTTCGATGTTGCTTAATTTTGTATTGTGATGAAATTGAGACCCCTCAAGGCTTTAGGGAAGAGGAAGTTAAAATTGTTTGTTGAACAAGTCAATAGAAAGGAGGGAAAATCCGTTAAAACCGATTGTTTTCATTGACCAAAATGCCCTTCTTGGTTGTTTCCCCTCTCCATATGGATTTTTATTTTGGGGCCAAGGGCATTGTGGTCTTTTTGTTTAGTGGTTTCAACGTTGTTGTATGAAAATAGGTCGCATGAGTTGTGATGGTCAGTGGAAGTTTCCATCCAATGCCCAAAACAATTCTTATTTGGATGGAAAGAATTTAGCTTGCAAACTGAGCCGTAACTTAGAAACAAAAGTACAACAAACTCAAACCAAAAACAATTACACTAACTGCAACGACTAGGATCCCTTGCTGACTCTTTGGAGCAAATTTGGACAGTTTATATCCAATTTAAATAGTCTAAATTTTATTTAATTTTTTTAATTTTAATCATCTATTTCATTTTTTAATATTTTGAAAGAAGCATGATTAAGACAGTTTTTTAATTTCTATCATACAACTTTATTCTCTGTTTACCTCCTAAAAAATTGTTAGAATAAAAAGATTAAAAAAATTAAAATTTAAACTGTCAAAATCAGATTTGAATAGTGTAAATTTACGTCAATAAACTTTTAATAGAAGTTCTCTAAGTCTCTAATTTCAAACCATTTCAATATTTATAGAATCCAGTAAGTAACTGCTCTTTTAGTTCTATGTTAATTTAGTAAAATTGCAATTTGGTTCTCTGGTTCTTTGCATTTACATCTTTTAAGTTTTATAAGTAATACAAAATTTTTCAAAATTTAACGGTGTAATAACCATGTTATTGCCACGTTGCTAAAAGCATTTGACACATTAACGTACTATATTTAAATTTTTAATCGACTATAAGTTTTGGATGAATTTAAATCTTTTTATAAAATTTGAGATGGAAGTGCAGCACTTGAAAATAAGAGGCTTAAATTGTACATTTAGCTAAAACTATAGTTAGCTAAAATTGCAATTAGGTCAAAATATAATGACGCCAATGTTTCTCTTTATCTTTTGTTTATTTTTATTCATGTATATATTCTTTATTTCGTACCCAACAATGATTATAAAGATTTTTAAGTAAGAACAAAACTTGTAGTAAAATAGATTCTTCCTCTTAAGTTGTTAAAATGGGTTTTCTACTACTCTTCTTGAAGCAGTCTGAACTCTTCAAATCTGATTGGAATAATATAGATTTTATTCTTTTAATTTAATATTTTATATTTTAAAGAAAGTAAAATAAGAGATGAAAATAATCTTTTAATTTTTATCAGACATACTATCTTTATCCTGTATTTTATTTCTCTTAAAACAAAAAAAATTAAAGATTTGATATTTTTTAAAAAAATGAAGTGTAGACAATCTAAATTGCTCTAAAAAAAAGTAACACAATTCTTAGAGTAATAGAAGATTCAAATCATTAAATTATTGATTAAGATTCTCTCTCTCTCTCTCTCTCTCTCTCTCTCTCTCTCTCTCTCTCTCTATATATATATATATATAAGTATTATCTCTATGACACAAATAGATTTTGATATGCTAATGAGAGAATAATTTACATATTAGTCTCAAAGTAAACTTAATAGATTTGCCATAGCCTTGGTTTCATCACTAGCTTACTTGTTTTTCCATTTTCAATTCCTTAGCCCTTATGCCTTATAAAGGAAAGAAAAATAAATAAATTTTGATAGATTTAATAATTGCCCCTATCTTTTTGCCTCTCTTTTTTGGGTCCTTTCTCAGCCTTCTTGCCTAAAAATAAATATGAAAAGTAGATGGGCCCAAAATGTGAAAGGGAAGTGGATTATTAAGATTAAGATCAAGCTTCTGCCTATTTACTTTTGAACTGGGTCTGGTTCCCTTCGGCCTGGTGAATGGTTACCAATCTTGAATCAAGGTATCAATTGTTTTCGTTGTGGTTTTTTTTTTTTTAATTGAATATATATATATATGTATGTATGTATGTATGTATGTATATGATATACGAGAATATAAATAGTATTTTCAACTTTGTAGAAAACGAAAAAAAAAATACCCATCTCAATTATTTTAGCCAAAAAAAAAAAAACAGCCTTTATGATCTAAATTTTTATGTCCTTTTTTTTTGCCCCCTTTTTCTCTCGTTAACTTCACGAATCAGGATATCACCTAAATCTTTGTCAATTGTCCTGTGGTACAATTTCATTCATTTGAAAGAAAAAAACATACAAACGACATTTTTGTTAACAAGTTTAATAAGAATTTAGAACCACAAATATATATATATATATATATATATCCTAAACAATGATAAATTATGATGTATTTTTCAATTTACGTAATCAAGAATTATATTTGCAAATGGCTCAAATATTTTGCAATTTTCCTAGTAGTATATAATCACTTTTGATTAACTATTGTATCAATGCTGTGTTCAAAACTAAACTAAATCAATCAAATAAACCTAATCAAACTAAATTCAACTAATTCAGTTTAGATCAATTCTTCCTTTTACGCAACCCATTGGTTAGGTTCAAATATCGATTTAGATTTTTTCTTGTCCAGAATGATTGAACCAAATCAAAACTTTGCCTTTTTTTTCTTTTCCTCAAAAATAGATGTCACATGTGAAATGCAGCGTTTAATCCATAGGATCAGTGAAACAAAACTGAGCTCCTATCCCACTGCGTACCCACTCACAGACACAG
Source organism: Erythrophleum fordii (assembly GCA_032878935.1). Lineage (NCBI taxonomy): Eukaryota > Viridiplantae > Streptophyta > Magnoliopsida > Fabales > Fabaceae > Erythrophleum > Erythrophleum fordii. Next base: position 7,549,469 of record JAVQMF010000042.1, read on the forward strand.
TACACTCAATAAATTTCTTCACTTTCTATCTTTTTCTTCAATAAAATGATAATCTAACCCCATGTTCTTATTTTGGACACGGAACTAGGATTGAAAACTAGATTCAATACAATCCAACTACCAACCACATTTAGGCAACTTTTGGGAAAGTAAAAGAAATAGGATTCGGTCCTAAAAGTTTAGTTGTAGGATTTGTCTCTCTTTTCTATCCTCAAGGGAGAGGTTTGTTTTTTTATTTAATAAATATAGGATTTTATTCCAAAATTGATAGAATCTAACTCAATAGAAATGAATAAAATTTAATTAGACAAAAATGGCTTCAAATATAGCCAATTACCATTGCCTAAACCATTACTACCATCTCTATCACTATTGTTATTACTTTCATTATTATTATTATTATTGTTGTTGTTATCACTATTATGTTACTATCATTGTAACAAAAAAATGATTATTTTGTTTTTTCACACTAAAAATATTATAATTATTTACTTTATTTTTAATTGTAATATTATTTTTATTTAACCAAATATAAAAAATGAATAGAATATATATTTCATTTTATATTATACAAAATATAGTTGTGGGCTATAGGATTTCGTTTTATAAAAACTCATTTCCATTTCTATTCCTATTTTCAATTTCATGTCCAAACAATTTAGCAATTAAATGGCCCTTTGAGTTAAAAGATTAGAATGAACAAACTCTATGAAATGACATTGTTATTATCTCATCTTTGAGGAAGTGCAGGACATAGTTTGGAGACCTAACCAGTGTAGACAATGTTTGTCAACTGAACCAAACCAATCATTACTCAGACTAAATAAATCTTCCTTCTTTATAAACGGATATGTTCAATTTGGTTTGATTTAGCATTTTTAAGGTAAAAATGAACCCATATGAACACCTATGAAATTTGGCATTCAACTAAGAATTAGGAAGTTTTATTGTCTAGTTCATGATGATGTTTATGTTTAAACGAAGAACTAATTGGGCTATTGTAAACTAAAAAAAAAATTATATATAAATTTTTATAACTTTATTGTCACATTTTTCAGTTAAAATATGATAAATATATAATTTTTTAATTAAAATATGACAAATGTATAATTTTTTGTGAATAACTGTATGATTGTCTAATTAAATCATACATTTGTCATATTATATTTTTGTTAAAAAATTATACAATTATTATATTTTGATTGAAAAACTTGATAATAAATATATAAATAATTGTACATAAGTTTAGTTCTGTAAAATTATTCAATAAAAAAATATAAACTTTAGTTTATAAAGCTACATATAACATTTTAAAAACTTTAATGATATCTGTAACGTATCAATATCTTACTTTTTCTAATATTATTACAATTATGGGTATTTTGGAATTTCATCCAAATTAAAATCTTTTTTTTCGACAATAACATACTTCTTTGATTCAGTTTGATGTATTTTAAATTTTACTTTTGTGCTATTAAAAAATTAAATCCAAATTAATATCAAATGAACTAACTCTTTTAGATCAGTCACACACAGGGAAAAAAAAATAATCTAGGCAATGTTATACTTGGTTGATATTTAAATTCATTTGATACTTAATAAATAATACCAATTAAGCTTAATATTGTTACATTATATGTGTGTGTGTGTGTGTGTGTGTGTGTGTATAGTAAAGAATATGATTGTTTTAAATGGATATTCCATGATAGACTTTTCAAAACAAGAAGAGGCCCTCCTCCATTATTTTTCAAGGTCTTACCTTGTATCCAGGGAAATGAACACATACTGTTGACATCAAACTAATAAATTGAATTGTTTTCTAAATTCAAGACATAAAAAAAAAAAAGAAAAAAGAAAAAAAGGCTTGTTTAAAAGGAGTAGAATAATCAACCCAAAAATAAACAAACAAGCAAAAAGACAGTAGAATGAAAAGTACATTGCGTTTGAGAGGTAAAGAACTATGCCTATGCAATCAACGTGACACATATTTTGGACTGCCATGGTCCACCCATTCACCATTATTGAATTAATTGAGTTAGGCAGAGTTCAACAATGGCCACTACCCCCTACTGCCTAGAGCCTTCACTCACTATTTTCATATCCTTGACGTCAACCATGTGATGCATCAATAGTATATATTTGGTTCATTTTGCTTGTAGGATTTGGTTAGTAGGTTAGGAATGATAAATTGTCTCCTTTTTGAAATTTGTTTGAAATAAAATATTATTATACACTTTAATTTAATTTTAATATTTTAACTAACCTTTCACTTAAAGTTTAATATTATTATTTGTTCTCAACTAAGTTAACTTTTTTATTATCTACAGACTGCCATTTAGTTTTGATACTAAATGGAGAGAACTTAAACTTTGTTAAATTTAAAATTGAAATCTTATAAATTTTTATATAAAATTCAATCTTAAGAAGCCAAAAAGAGACCAAGGTTCAAAATGAATGATAATGCTATAAATTCGAATTTATTATGAACTTCAATTTAAATATAAAATAATATTTTATCAATTTTTATTCTTTTATTATTATAATTATATTCATCAATCATATTTATAAAATTGATTTAATAAATATGATTGATGAATAAATAAAGTTATAGTGATAAATCTAACAAATTGAACAAAATATTATTTTACATATATCAATTTTAACATTATAATTAACCTTTATTATAAAATTAAATTTATAATATTATAACTTTTTCAAGCAAGTAAAATAGCAAATTTGGACCCTCTAGCCTTTTTTTCCCCCTTTCAATCCTAACTAGTTTTTTTTTTATTTTGAATAAAATAAAATATAGAATAAAAATAATTTTTTAACCTCCATCAAATAAATAGTCTATTTGATAAAAGTTTTAAAAACTTTTTTATCTTATATTTTATTTCTTTAAAAATAAAAAATAAAAAATAAAAATAAATAAACAATCTAAATCTATTGCTTTCCTCAAACAACACGTTCCGCATGCCTTCTTCAAAACGTGACACGACTTACCATTATCAATCCTCAAACAATTCGACGCTCAGCCATGTTGTTTTGTTAGTTAACGTTATTTGATGCGTTATCTTCTTGCATTTAACATTGGCCCACACTGCCAAAACACACAAGACAACAAAATAGCGAACGATATCTTTTTCAAAACTCTGAAAAAAAGACAACGATCCAGAACTTTCTCCATCATTACCCTAGTTCAAGCCAATAACGAATATTTCACGTTTCTTGTATGATTATTTGTTTATTGAATAAAACTAGCCACACAATAATACATATATGATCATATTTCATATAATTTGTTTATGCTAATGATTTTTAATATTGATTGTTATTATGCATAAATAAATTAGAGTGAAATACATTCTTCTTTTCATCATATTATTCTTTCTCTTTTTATTATCTATATATATATGTATGAATATCTTGTAAAATCAAAAAATTCTTTAAAGTTATTTTGGATTTGTTCTTAACATTGCCGTCATGGAGAAAGTTAAAACAGGTTTAATTGCAGTTCATATTTTTGTTCCATAACAAATCTGTCTGCATTTTAATAAGGAAAAATGATTGATATAGACTAAGATTTTAGAAGATTTTCTATTTTCAATTTTATTGTGGATAACCAAATAACCAAAAGCATAATCTATTTTTATAAAAATGTTCTTCATAAATGAAAAACTTACTAATTTGTCTTTCCAGTATTACTTGTTGGTTTAGACGTATTATTTCTTAACAAATTTAACTTCGCTGCAGCAAACTTACAACTTTTACATTTAAAAATAGTTATAATGAAATATTGTTAAATTTCTGATAATTAATTGAGTTTATAATAGATATTAATTACTTTTATATATTAAAAAAAATTACCTATAACTTTTTGAGTAGTGTTCTTATATTTCTAAGAACGTATATTCTCTAATTATGACCCAATTAATTATTAAATATATAAAAGAATATGTTATTAAATAATTATTTAAAATAATAACTTACTTAATAATTAATAATTCTTAAAGAGTTAATTTAACTTTAAGTAATTAATAAGTCGGACTATAGTTATAAATATATTAAAATAAGTAAAATATTACTCTATATTTAGTAATATTTAATAATTAATTAATTGAAATATACATTTCTAAGGAAATAAGATCATCACTCTAACTTTTTTTTTAAATTATTATTAATAATTTTGTGTTAAATGTTTGATAAAGAGACAGATGGTATTAATAATTAAAAGGCATGAACCCAAAAGACTCAAGCCTTTCAAGTCACATTTTTAAATCAATACGCATGATATGCAAAAATTTATGAATTACTGTATTTTTACTCGATATCATGGAAACATATTTTCAAACAAATACAAAGTCATATATATATATATATATATATATTAGCACCAAAAAAATAATGGACTAACCAATCCATAAGCTTATGATTTGGACTAAATTATCGAAGAATGTTTACTGAAATAAGATTTTGGATGGTGAAATGAGTTACGATAATTAAAGGCCATGAATTTAATTGAGTTTTTCGAATTTCGCAAATCAACAATTATTACACTTTGGACGCATTAAATCTATCACATGAACATGGCAATACTATTGAAAGATCGGAGGCATGCTGTTGAATTGAAACGAGAGGAGAAAGTGACTGGGAAGAAACGAGTGGTCAATTTTGAAGGGTATTGATCTCATAATCTAATCTGAAAGCAATCATGGACATATATTTTTTTTTAAATATTTGTGTTCTTATAAATATTTAATTGGAATGAGCTTTTAAATAGTACAATTTACTAATTATATGTGCGTATTAGGGGTGTTTATGAGTAGACCCGAACTAAATATTTAGTATGCTCGATGTCTTACCTGATTAAGATATTGGGCTTATTTTTATGTCCGTGACCTAGCCCGACCCGAGTAAACCCAATTTTATGTTGTATTAGGGCGAGTTAGGATCACCTGAGATTTTTTTTTATGAACTGATATTTGTAATATAAGAATATTTTTTTTACAAACTTATAAGCATATACTTCAAAACAATAGTCTTTCACAACCTTTATGTTTTTATTAATAATAAAAAAAATAGTTTGGTATTATCAAACAAAATATAAGCTATACTAACATAATTAATTTTAGGTAAACACATATATTTTTATTATTCAATAAAAAAATATCAATAAGTATATATATCAATAATAAAAATAATTAAAAAATAAGAAGACTTTAAGTAGATAATAAAAGTTGCAGTATGTTAAGAGAATCAGATGAAATATATATATATATATATATATATAAGATGACAAGATATTAATAACTAAAAAAAAGAGTAATTATTAGGGTAAGTTGGGCAGAATATGTCTTTGCTCGTGGGCCGACTCGAAATAATTTTATTTAAAATTTTATCTATTTATATTTTTGGCCTAACTTGGCTTGGCCAGATTAGATTAGGTTAGGCTAGGCCCTTAGGGCCAATCGAATCAATGAACTCCCTAATACATGTATATATATAAAAAGAAAGAGAGTTGGTACAATTTAAAATTTTTTTATTAGAAAAAAAAAAGAAAATTTTAAATTTTATTAGAAATGAGCTCTTAAAGAGCACAATTTACTAATTGTGTGTGTGTGTGTGTAGAGAGAGAGAGCGAGTTGATACAATTTAAAATTTTCTTTTTTTGTTAGGAAAAAGCTCTTAAAGTTAATATTTCCTTGTCATAAGAACTCTTTCCTGCATCTCTTATTTTAGACAAAATAAGTGAATATTAGACAGAATTGGGGGATGAGAATTATTTATCAAAAAATAATAATAAGATAAATAAATTTTAATCCATCAAATATAAGTTAGGTAATAAAAATTACAATATCTTACTTATAATAATCTTCTTGAATAGTGTACAAATAGTACGATATTTAATGATAATACAACTTTTTTAAAACAAAAATAATTAATATCATAATCATTTTCTAATATGCCAAAAATTTTCTTGAGTCAATATAACTCTTATTTTTATTAAATAATTACTTAAAATAATAACTCTTATTTATTAATTAATATTTTTAAAAAAATTAATTTAATTTTTAAGTAATTAATGAATATGACTATAGTAATACATTTATTAAAATAATCAAAATATTGCTCTATATTTAGTAACATTTAATAATTAATTATATCATAACTAAGAAATACATATTTTGGAGAATATAAGATCATTACTCTAGCCTTTTTTAAGATATTATTAACAATTTTGTGTTAAAAGTTTAATAAAGAGACAAATGGTATTAATAATTAAAAGGCATGAGCTCAAAAGACTCAAACGTCTTAAGTCACATTTTTAATTAAATATGCATGATATGCAAAATTTATAAATTATTTTTATTCTATAAATAAAAAAATTATATATATATATATATATATATATATATATATTAGCATAAAAAAATAATCAACTAATCAATTGATAAATCTTATAATTTGAACTAAATTATTAGAAGATGTTTATTGAATAAGTTAGATTTTGGATGCCGAAAAAGCTACAGCAATAAAAGGGCCACGAATTTAATCGAGTTTTTGGAATTTTGCAAATCAACAATTATGACACAAGGCATACGAGTTTCACGTTACATTTTATACTTTTGCACTTTGGACGAATTACATGTTTGATGTGAACAGCAGAGGCATGCCATTGAATTGAAACGATAGAGAAAGTGACGGGGAAGAAATAAGTGGTCAATTTTGAACGATATTGATCTCATAATCTAATTTGAAAGCAATCATGGACGTTTCTTCTTTTAAAAACAAAATATTTGTGTTCCTATAAATATTTAATTGAAATGAGCTTTTAAAGACCACAATTTACTAATTATATATATATATATAGAGAGAGAGAGAGAGAGAGAGTTGGTACAATTATTTTTTTTTATTTAAAAAAATCTTAAAGTTAGTATTTTTTTTTCATAAGAACTCTTTTTCTACATCTCTTATTTTAAACCTCTTGTTTAATAAGTAAATACTAGACATGAATTAAGTGATAAGAATTATTTATCAAAATAAAAAAGGTTTAATAAGATAAAGAAATTTTAGTCCATCAAATATAAGTTAGCTAATAAAAATTATAACATCTTACTTATAATAATCTTCTTGAATAGTGTACAAATAGTACAATATTTAATGATGATACAACTTTTTTCAAACAAACATCATTAATATCATAGTCATTTTCTAATATGCCAAAATTTTTCTTGAAACAATATAATTTTTTAAATTTTAAAAATTTAAACCCTTAAAAATCTAGTTTATTTATTTTTGATATATAAATAAGTTATTTTTTTTAATAAAACTAAGACTTTACGCATTACAAGCCTAATATTAAAAATTAAGAATTATATTGGTTTAAAGGTATTTTTGTCATATTAAAAAATGAATGTAGCATTAATGATTATATAGTTTACAAAAATTGTGTAATCATTAAATATTATACTATTTATACACACTTTCTAAAAGAAGTTATTAACAAAAAGTCCTCTAGAAATACTTATTATCAAGATCTTTACTTTAATTGTTTAGACTGACTTGTTTTTGGCGTGCTATTTAATGGTAATAACAATGGAATGGTCAGGGGACAAAAGCCAATTAGATAGTATTTTGTCATTAAAGAAAAGAAAATAAATCCCTCGTGCCTAATGAGAATGATTAGTGAAATAGAATAGATTAAGAAGGCGTCTTGTGAAATGACAGAATTGCCCTCAAGATTCGGAACATTATTTATCACGTGCCCAGTATTCACGAGCCCTCTTGAAACGTGATGCAGCCGCTTGCTTTAATTGGCCCCACAACGCCTCAGCACTTGTCGGCACGATCATTACTGGTAGCTTCCTTCACGAAAATCATACCTTTAAGCTTGGCTTTTATCTTCACAATCAAAATGATGAAATTGGAATCTATGATTTTCATTGGTTTGATTAAGTTAGTTTCTAAGTTGACAACTTTCTCATCCCTTATTGTTACTAATAAGTTAATTCTTTTTTCCTCAATTTCTAATAAGATGAATTCATCAATTGATACTTTGGGAATTGGATCTTTTGAAGTGTTTTTTCCTTTGAAATGGTGAAATCTCTCACGTTCTTTTTTTTTTTTTCTCAACATACATCTATATATATTTTTTTTATATAAAACTTTGCCTTGATTGCCTCTTACTTCGAGAAACTACACAGAATCTCCGCTTTAGAGGATCCTGATTCGATATTTTGCTACTCTAATACTCAATAATAACAAATTCCTTCTCCAATACATCTTCATCCAAGCCATCTTTATAAAAGGTGTCCTCGTTGCTTGCCTCATCATTCCCCATCTCATCCCTTGTCACTCCACCCCCAAAACTCATAGTATCTTTAGAATCTTGCCCTTTCAACATTCCATTATATAATTGAGGCTTTTAGGCACGCATCTAATTAACCTTCTCTCAGTGATAAATTCATTACATACTTTTGGTTAAAATGTTTCTCCTACGAATCCTTGATCCATGCTCTTGATTTTCTGAGTACTTCTTTGTAATAGACCCCTTTTCTCTTTTGATTTTCCATTATTGGAGTTCACTGGAGAGAAGTCAGAAAAGGATGCCTGGCAAGTAACAAGGTTTTATACCTTCACTAATTTTTGAATTTGAATAGTTAATTATCTTATCAACAGTGATATACGATTTTGCTAAAATTATTTTGTGACAAACTAAACTCTTCTTATAAGATGCATGAATGATTTACTTTTGATATGATATAAATTAGTTAAGATACGATCAAACTTATCCAAAAATTATGTGACCAACGCCCAAGAAAAAAATAACTCAATGGTACGATTACTTAGCATCTTCTTGTTGGTTTGTTAAACAATGTCTATTTTTGTCAATGGGAATACAGGATAGCCCTAAAAGTCTTTCAATATGTTTTGAATAGTCAACTTAAAATTGGATGTGATTTGGAAGTTTTAGTTGAATATTTTAATCAATGGCGTCCAAGAGCAAATTGATTAGACTAGTCCAAGTCAAAAATATATAGACTAATTTCACCCAAAAAAAATCTAAAGCGCTGTGTTCCGTTGAAGAGAAGCAAGAATTAGTCAAGCATGCACATTATAGTTGAAAACAAGAAGTAAAAGAGAAGAAAATAATAGGCTACTGTGGTTGATTTTTAATTTAATCTTTTTTCCTGCACACGCAACAGACCTGAACTTAGCTAAAATGGCATAAGCCTTTTTTTTTTGAAAATTTTTAAAGAAACAAATGAAGAGAAACAGACCTGGAAAGACTATCCTAATCTCTGTGTGTAGCATTTTTTAAGTTATATTTGGTAAGATGAAAATATTTTTAAAGAAATATAAATGAGAATAAAATAAAATTCTTTCACACAAAATTTTGTTTGACATGATATAAAAATGAATAAAAATATTTTTTATATGTATATTTAATAAATTAAAAATAATATAAAAATAAAAAATAAATGAATGACTAAAACATCTCTGATGCTAAAAATAAAATATGAATTTTTGTTATTTTTTATCCCAAAATAATATTTTAATTGAGATTAAAAAAATAAAACAGTGCCGTACCATCTTACATGGCCTGTACGCTGCATTGCTTCGTCCAAAATCAAGGGCAAATTTTTGGTTTGGCCAAAATTAATTTTTGTTAATTGATTGCAAAACGGTATTTTTAAAAGTCATTTCCAATCAAACAGTTTCATAAAAAACCACATTGCCTCAGCAAGCTAGAAAGAGCTTTCCCTCACTGGGCTTTTCTTGTGCTAAATATGTTTAAAATTTTTTTTTTTTTTTCCTTATGCCAAACACTACCTAATTCTCTTATCAAATTTGAAAATTTCCAAACAATTTCTGCCACTGCATCTTTCTAGACCCTAATTTTTTAGTTGAATATAACTAGATGATTAATATTATTTTTATAATATAATTAGATTAATTTATTTTCCTTGTACTAAACAAGTTTTAAAATTCGTTTCCATTGATATTATTTTTATAATATAGTCAAATTTTATTTCTCTGAATTCTCTCTAAAGTCAAATTAATAAGACAACATAAATTATAGGATTATAGCCCTAAGCAAAAGGATAAAGTAAAAAAATAAAATCCAATATCCACCGAAAATCTTCCACCAGCGTCACAACGAAATTATTTATTTATTTATTTATTAGCCAATTCCGTTAAGCAAATTCAGGTAAGAGATATTCTCTAATAAATTCTTCACCATAATATGCATAAGAAGTGACATTCCACCCACAGCAAACATAATGTATTCTCTCTTCAAGCTTTGAACTGATTAAAATTTATATGATAAATCCTTTTTTTAACAGATGTCACAATGCATGACACCAAGAATCTTACTCTTTAGTTACGTCCAAATACATCTTTATGACCCTAAGAATCTTATTCTTTAGTTACGTCTAAGGGCATCTTATCTATTGGAACTGTTCAAGAGAAGGGGGCATATAATATTAAATTTTGACTTGATATTATATTTTTGCATTTTGAATTTTAAATTTCACTTAACTCATAAAGCTGATTAAATTATCTTTTATTATTTGATATTTTAAATTAAACTAATTATGTATATTTTTTCTTTCTCTTTCTACCTTCCTTTTTTTTTAATTTCTCATCTTTCCTTTTATTGTTAGTCAATTAATTTAATTTAATTTAATTTAAAAATCTGAAGAGAAGTATTTTATTTAAATAATATACTGTAAAAATATAATTTTTTAAATATAGTATAAAATAAAATTGTTTTTGCCCCTTTTAATTCAAGGTATTAGCTCTGCCGCTCTCTCTCTCTCTCTCTCTCTATATGTATGTTTATTATTTTAAAAAAAGAAAACATTGTAATATAATTTTAATTGTTTACTAAAATATCTTCTATTAATCAATTCTAAATTTAGGCTAATAGATGATATTTTAATAAAAAAATTAAAATTAAAATAAAATATAATGCAATCTTTTTCTTTTAAAAAATGTTTATGTATATTTCAAAAAATAAAAGAAAGTTTTATGTAATTTATTTTAAATTTTATAATTGAAGTTTCTTATAAGTAGAATTTTTTTTTTTTGGGTTACTTATAAATACGATTTCAAGTACTTTATTTACAAACCAAGATATCAATTACCAGACGTTAGTTAGAAAGAATTACGATTATAGATTAGTATACACGCTTCTTCTTCTTCTTTTTTTTTTTTTTTTTCCTTTTTAACGTATTAATATAATATAATTGGTTTTCATTGAACATTTACGATTTCTTATTTGAAATATGCAGTGCATATTACAGAGCATTTCCATGGATAAGTCTATGTATGAAAATAAAAATATATAAAAATAAGCTGTAAAAAACGGTGAATTTATCCATTTCAAAGAAATATCAATTTTCAAATAGGGAAAGAATATTTTTTATAAAATTGAATATCAATATCGTGAATATGGTGATAGATAATGAGACAACAAACTGATTAGTATTACTACCCTTCAAAATTTAATTTTAAATTATAAATAAATCCTCTCATTATATTATCAGATAACGAAGTGTGTGTGGACATATATGTATAAAATAATTTATCCTTAATTTGATTTAATTAGTATGTTTGCACAAGAATGCAGAGTATATATGTAAGTTTTCACTGTTTGGTTTTTATAATTAATTTTTTTGGGGGATTTTTACACACACACACAAAAGGATATATAGTCCATGTTCATTTGATTTGCATTTGGAAAAAATTTGGTAAGCGCTATAGATAATTAATAGAGTAAATCAATGAGAATCTTTGTGTGTACTCATTTATTTTTCATTCATCTAATTTATCTCTTTAAATTAATTACAGTATATCCATTTTTTTGGTTTGCATAATTGGGACTGTAGATAATTTATTCTAGTGTCATTAATTTTATTAATATTTTAAAAAATGGACTAATTATTAAGTTGAAATAAGGAATGATTCAGAATTCAATAATCTAATTAGGATGGAATTGGAGTCAAATTTTTTTAAGATATATATAAAAAATATAAATATATATAATATTTTACAATCAAAATGATACATATATTATAAAATAAATATAAACATGTAAATATATAAAAATTAAATTAAATATTTATATATAAAATGAGTTAGGTTAAGTCAAAAAAATTATAAATTTTAATTATAGAATATCAAAAGTTTGATTAAGACAAAAAATTTTTTTTTAATCAGTTCAATAACAAATTATCCAATTTTTATGATCTTTGATTGATTTTTTATCTAATTGGTTTTTAACATCAACCAAACTGAAACTATAGATAACTCACAAATTTTTTAATTCAATCCACAAGTTCTATATGATTTTCTTAACTATCAATTTTACCCTCTTTATTTTTAGCATATTTAACCAGGAAGAAAAAAAAAATTAAAATGGCAATCTATTAACATAATAAATCACATGCTAGTGATGGTATAATTTGGTATTTAACCTTAAAAAAATAAAAAGCAACTCTTAAGTATTTTTTTTTTTTAATAAACTCCTTAGTTATAAAATTGATACATGAATAAATTTTTGTTTTTGTATTTTGCACATGAAAAATGTTTCACTATACTTAAGCATTCAAACTATTATTTAGAGCAAAGCAATAAAATTTATGACCTTGTCAAGGTGAAGTCCTCATGTTTTAAGTTAAAAGAGAGACAAGAGTATGTCCCAAACAATAAAGAAAATAAAATCACGACAAATTTTTTAACAATCACCGTGTAAAGTATGTGTTTACGTGGCCAAATGCGGGAGGAGTGTGTGTTTGAGCACAGAGCAGACATCACTCAAACGACAATCCCAAGGTTCACGGTAAGGCCGCGGTGTGTTTGAAAACGTGTTTTCTCTCCCCAAAATTATATTTTTTACGAAATTTTAATTTAATATTTTCATATCAACGTAATTTTTTATCGAACTTCCAAACATATATGGCCAATCGCTCAAATAGTTTAGTTTAATTTATAACAATAACTACTATTTTTTAATTAGGATTTAAATTTTTTTAAAATGTTTTTTAATGATAAAATGCTGAATGCATAAACCAATAAAAAAGAATGCGTGTTGAAGATTAAACGACAAAACTGAAAAAATATCCGTAATACCAAAAGTAAATAAATAAGAATAAATTACATGAATTTTTTTATTTTATTGAAATTGTATATTTTTTTATTTTCAAAATATATATATTTTGTAAAACTAAAAGTTTTATCATACTTTAGTTTAATTAATTAAAATACTTTTTTTCTTGTATTTACTAAAATCACACAGCTCTCTCTTATATTTTTAAACTGAAATATCCTTCATTATTATAAATACATGCCTTTTTGGACTAAAGTTTCTATTTTTAGATTTGACAAGATTTGATAATAAGAAAATCTATTACTTGAAACTAAAATTAAATTTAAAACTAATTTTAAAATATTAGTTCCCTGATATATCAAGTCTGAACAAATATATATAAAAAATTATATAGAGTTAAAAATTATGATTTGCAACAATTAACTATATCATCTTCTTATGTAGATGCCATTTGCCACTACCTGTTGGTTAATAAATGATAATCATTTTAAAATTTTGTTAAATTTAATGAAAATGAAATCCATTTTTTTAATTTTTATTTTTGCATATTTAAATATAATTTGACAAAAAAAAATGATGAAGGCAATTGTAATTAGATTATCAAATAATATGATTTCTAATTCTGGCAACAAAAAAAAATCTATGTTAAAAAATTTTAAAATTAAACTAAAGTATAACATAATTTTTAATTTAAAAAAGTGTATATTTTGAAAATGAAAAAAAGACCATATAATTTTAGCAAACTCAAAAAAGACATTTTAGTTATCTAAACTAAAGTATAATACAATTCTTTGTGATAAATGAAAGAATTGTATTAAAAAATAATTTAAAAAATTAAATTTAAATATAACTTCTAAGTATTTATTATCAACTTTTTATAAAAAAAGTAATAAGAAAAAATTTTTTATAGTTCACTGTTCTAAAAATAAGTTTTTTTAACTTTTTATATTTTCATTAAACAATTTAATAACAAACGTTTAAAAAAATTTTACTTCATTGTCTTTTTCAAAAAATACGATTCATCATAATATATCCCCAACAACCAAAGCAACATTAAAAGAAGACGACGACAACATGGACAAAGTCATAAGAGTCGGAAGCGCAATATTGTAAATATATGCGTACACAGGGCCATTAATTTTTTCCCGTTTCTCTCTCCTCTTAGTTGGACTTTGCTCACCGCCATCCTCCTCTCACGGTCTCACAATTTGAAACTTTATAAATAACCACAAAAATCACGTGCTTTATAAAATCCCTCCAAAACAAAAAACAAAATAATAGTAATAAATTCACAATTTTATGTTTGTTTAATTCAATGATAAGGACACATGGCCTGTTCCGTAGACTAAACCAGGTTCACGGAACATGCTTAGGAAACCGCCTGCCTCCTATATATTCTTCTTCTTCTCCTCCTCTCAGTATTCATTTCAACTATAAACAGAAAAAAATTTCAACTTTCAAGCATCATTGTGATTATCATTATTATCATCGACAACAATCAAAGTAATCTGATTTTGTCGTGAGAATTCTTGTGGGTTTTGATAAAAATGTCGACTTTTTCTGATACGGCAGCGGATGGCCGGAGGGCCAGCAAGGCGGCAGAGAGGTCCAATTTCACCCAGACTTGCAATCTCATAAGCCAGTTCTTGAAGGAGAAGCGTAGTTCTGGAGCTTTGAGCCTTGGGATGCGTGGGAAAATCGAACCCAGAGGTAGATTTATTTGCGGTTTCCCTTTTCTCGTGTTTTCTGATCTCTCTCATTTGGTGTTCGATTTGGCTTCGTGTTTGTCCCTTGGCTTGCCCACCAAGTGTCCGCTTTTTTTTTCCTGAGTCACAAATATGAAGGGTAACTTGTGAATATTCCTGATAGAATTCTTGTTTGTTTGGTTCTGGAAATCCAGCTACTACGATGGACTTGTTAACGAACCTGGAAAAATCTGGTGATACTACGAGACAAAGTGCTTCAGCTATGGATTTTCTTCCTCAGTTTGTGGAAAACCAGTCTGATTTCAGGTGTGTGGCAATTTAGATTCTGCAAATATTCGTCATTTTTAAGAACAACAGATAAGCCAACATGACTCACTCAGCAAATAGATTCTGTAAGAACTTCGCAATCATTTAGGCTGTGTCCATCTGGTGCTTAGTTTTCTTTTTTAGAGAGATCATATGACGCCTAGTTTTTTTGGGGGGGGGGGGTGTGGGGAATGATTCAGAGTATTCAAAATGAAGTATGAACCCCCAAAGTTTGAGTCCCATGAAATTACTGGTGAAATCCTTGTGATCAACTCAAGTTCTTATCCTCAAAGAACTTTTTCTTTCTGACAATAGGTCACCGGCCAGAGCAGAGCCTAAAACTCCCCAGATGGCAATATTTTACGCCGGAAAGGTGTTGGTGTTTGATGCTTTCCCGCCGGAGAAGGCGACGGAGATCATGGAGCTAGCCACCAAGTTAAGCTCTAATAATTCTGGCGTTAGCAAAAACACCCCAAGTGCTCCTGTAGCTCTTGAAAATATCAACGAGGTCAAGGTGCCTCAAAGAAGCAAAGCCCAAGAAGCTTCTCGGCCAGGATCTCTTGCATTTGGTTTAGGTACTTAACTATTCCCTTTTGATCCGCGAATGAAAGACTTTTGGGGAAAGAAAAATTGTTATAATGGTTTTGAAGTTCATTACTAATTCTGGGTTTCAACTTTTGTCAAACAGATATGAGGTACCCAAGAAGAGCATCGCTTCTGAAATTTCTGGAGAAAAGAAAAGAAAGGTAAGGACGAGTTTCATACTTATATGCATACTAGAGGGTATTTTGAAAACTGGTACACTGTGCTCTTCATCGTTATGGTATCTTGAATGTTCACTGCGATCTTCGTTTTAATATCTTGTGTGTGACAGGAGTTAAAGTTTCTTAAATGTCTTGATAGATGTCTAATTAAAACATAATATGCGGGCAAAATGTTTTAAAAGATCCACCTATGTGAAGTTTAGTTGAAAGAAAAATCAATTTGTCATCTTTTTATTGAAAATCCTAATAGCAATTTAAAAATTAGAGTTATTTTATGGAAACTCCACCCCTCATAGGTTATGTATTTTGACCATTATATGAATTTACTTTGACCCTTGGATTTACTTTGAAATTAAGACTTAAATTTATTAACAAAGTAAACATTTCAAAGTAGAATATTGAACTTCCTGAGAGGTTAAGTTAAACATTTCATAAACTTACCTTGAAAGACTGTACTTTTTAAGTTTTGCCCGTGGGATGTTATTTAGGCATCCATTTTAGTTGGTATTTTGATATTCAATATGTTTGGATAAAACAATTATATTTTGAATAATATCTCATAGGGATGTTTATTTGGCCTGGTTGTTCATTGAGCCTAATCTGATTTAGTTATATCAGGCTGGATTAAGATAGGCTAAGGGAAAATTATAACTGGGTTGGCTCTGCTAGCCAAATTCACTCAACCCAGCTTAGTCATAAAATTTTAAAAAAATAAAATTTATATAAAAATTTTAATTTTTTCAAAAATAAAATATAATTTTACAAGAATTTATATATAAATGGTTTTTTTAATTTTTTTATAATTTTTATAAAAATTAAAAAGAAAGAGCTTGATTAGCCTGGGATACCAAATTTGGACATTTCACATCCTTTTAGTTTTATTAAATTTTATAAAATGACTATTATTCTCTATATGACAATACTCATATCAAATAAAAAAACTTAAAATTCCATTAAATTCAAGATACCATACAAGATAGGGTAACAGTGTACCAACGGAGTATTCAATTTGTCCTTTAATCTGGCGTTTCTTAATTAATGGTGGATTAATTAAGTTAATTGATTTTGCAGGGTCATTGCGAGAGGCCCTTATCATAGGAACCCCAAGCATGAGGGAGGCCACCTTGAAGATCAGTCTTGCAAACCCTTTGACCTTAACATGTAGTGCCTCTAGCTTGTCAATTTAGGTTGATAGAATAGTTGTACAGGCTCCTTGCAGCCAATCCCAAAAGCTAGGCCTTTCGCATATCTTTTTTTTTTTTTTTTTATTTATTTTGGGTAGACTTCATACATAAATTACAAAATATTTACATTTGTTTATCATCAATATATATATTTACATACTAGGTCCATTGCCTTCTTGGACCAAACCAAAGAAAAAGTAGGTTCTTTAATGAGATTAATCATTTTCAGAAAATTCCATATGTTTATTTGCGTTTGTGTTACTTTTTCTGTGAATCTTTTCTTTTTTTTTTCTTTTTTATATTTTGAACACATGGAAGTTATTTGCTATGTATTGTTTCCTTTGTTTTGTGGGAAGAGAATTATTGTAGATGTACAATAAATGCTTTGGATATAAAATATCAAGTCAAGATATTTAAGATTGTCACATTGAACATGATAATTAGAATAATAAAACAATACAATTAAGAATTTTATGAAAAAAAAAAACAAAAGATATTAGTAAGAGATGGGGAAGCTGCCCTGTTGTTTCATTTTTAGGTATGACATTTGTAAGATGAAGTATGTTAGATGATATGTAGAATTATATCTTATATTTGTGTATTAAGTATGATCGACCCAATGAAATATTATACCGAGTCATACTGCAGTGGTACTAAGTATGAGACTAATACATTCTGGGTACTAAAAAAAGTTATCCACCTTCATAGTCAAAGCTATTAGAATAATGATAAAAGTCATAAAATCATCTATACCTAACATTTTCTTAGCATCATAGACGTGAAGAATAACTTTTTTAGCACCAAAGAACAATTTTTAGTTGAAAGTAATAAACAAGATGAAGCCCTAATATCTAATTCAAAGTTGTTACACAAGGAACGGATTGAGTTGTTAAAATTGGCAAACTTGTTAAAACTTTGGAGCCTCATTTGATATCTGAAATGAAAAGGAATAAAAAGAGAAATAGAATGAAAAAAGTAATGTTATGGATGGAAAATGATTATTGTACTCATATTTTGAAAAAATAATAAAAATAACAAATACTGTTGAATAATAATAATAATAACAGTTGTAAAAAAAAAATTTATAGAATACTCTAAATTTTTTTCCCCCAAAACCAAATGACGCCCAAGACACAACAGGTTTGGATTTAAAAAAATAGTCCATTTTTAATTTGGATTTTTTGGAGCTTACCTCTTTGGGCTTTAGAATCGTACTAGGCTAATTAAGGACTACCTCTATTTTCTTTTTCATTTTTTCAATCCTAAATTTGTAAATCCATAATAATTGATAGTCATCTATTGACATATACTCTAATGGTTATCAAACTTAATCTCAATCCCTATCCTTAAGAAATTCTATTTGCTTAGAGAAATTTTAAATTGAGAAATTTTTTTTAAGCTGATACTCATTTATATGAAATTTATTAATATAAAATCAATGAAGATCTCAACCATTAATATTATCCAGAAAACAATCAACATAACTTAGAGATAATCTAATCTCAACAACATGTTTAAAACATAACAACTAATACATATATACATTAATGAAATTCTCAGGTTTAGACCCCTTTTTTATCTCTATACTCAAAGTGGAATAGGTAAATTTTATAGGTACCATTAAGTATGGGTATTTTGCTCATTCTTATTTATAGTTTACCCATTTAATCAAACTTTATAGACCTCATATTTTGATTACTTTTTACAAGTTTTTTCCTTCTATGTTTGAATGTTTCTATGATTTTTATCTTAATTGTGTTTTTAGGGGTTTTAGAAGTTTCAATGTCAAATTATTTATAATGCTGAAAAGTTTGAATTAGACTAATATTTGAATTAGTTTGATTTAATATTTGATATATTGGCTTTAAGAAAAATGTATGTTTGTTTGTAATTTCAAGGTGTCATTTAGATTAAAAAAAGACTAAAATAGCAATGATTTATTTATGGTTGAATTATATATTTCCAATTTGTTTTATAACTTACAAATGCAACAAGAGCCCTTAGGGCTTGCTTAATTAAATGTCCTTATGGCCAGGCATGTCGGGTTGGCCCTAAGCCCTAATAAGGTTGGATTGGGCTGAAATATTTAAAAGAAATTTTTTTAGTTTGGTCATAAAATTTTAAGCACAAATATAATAATTTGAATTAGGTTGAGTTTGTTCATATTGACAACTTAATTAAGAATGAGAAGGTAATGAGCATGAGATTGGGAAAAGTTCCTTTGAATCATTTAATATTTATAATAAAAATATTTATGTAAGAAAAACCCTATTCAATCAAGAAAATATTTATGAGAGAGAGTTTTATTAGATAAAGATTTCTAAAAATAAATAATTTTTAATGGTACAATTACTTCAGACTTAGTAAGAAAAACCCTGTTCAATCAAGAAAATTTAATTTTATAAGTGTTTATTTTTTTTTTAAATATTGAGTATGAAATATATAGAAATTAATTTTTGTATGTTACTTTAGACACCTATATACAGTTTAAAATTTTCATAATTTTTACACTCGGATACCTTATAAATATTTTCAAGTATTTGAAAATTAAAATTTGAAAAATTACAACTTATTTTTTTAAAATTAAAACTTAATTATAAAATTAATACATATATTTTAAAATATATTAAAATAATTCTAATTTAAAATATAATAAAAAAATTCATCTGAACAATTGTTTATTGTTTTGTTTCATGTCAGAGGGAGTGTTTTGTTATATTTTAAATTTGAGTGAGTATTTTATTATGTGTTAAAAATTATATACTGATTTTCTCAATTATGACTTAATTTTTAGGATTAAAAAATATTTTTTTTTTGGTTAAAATTTCCCAAACATCACCAGTTATATGTGGTATGTGACGTAATTTTATAAATAAGTGGACGAAGAAAAGAATTGTTGATTTTTATAACTTTAATTAATTTTTAATTTAATTTTTATAATTTAAAAATTTATAATTATATTTTTATAATTTAAACAAATTTTAATTTAATTTCTATTATTACATTGTTATTAATATTTTATTATATATATGAGTTAATTTATTTTATTATTTTTATTTTTATTTTTTTTAATCAATGTAAATTATATGTATTTGTATTAATAAAATTTTGTCAATATTTTATTAAATTTTAAAAACACTTCATAAATGTTCTTGAAGCCCTATGCTCATAGTTTCTCGTGTGCAGATTGTCTACTGAGCAGCAACAACTACTGTTTAGAAAGATCTGGCAATTAGTTCCGTCAACAATCATCAAGTGTGCCACGTCACCCGAAAAGCAGTGTTTCATCTAAGTCGTCGATTCTATAAAATAATCTCAGTCGTCTATCATTTTTCAAATGAAGCACATCTGGGTCTCGCTTCTTCAACTTTGACAACGCATTTGAGTTTCGCTTCTTCAACTTTGAGCCTTCATTTTCATTGTTCTGCATGTATTCCACAATCTTATTTGGTCTTATATTTAGTCTTAGCTTAATTCTTTCCATTCTTCATGTATTCTTCATTTTGATATAACTATTTTTCTTTCATAGTTGTTATTTGTAGCTGATTCTAGATGCCCATAATGTTAGCTTTAGATTGTTTCTTTGCAATTGCTTTTTTTCTATTCTTATAGTCAATGTAGCATGTTTTTGTTTTGTGGGATTTTAACCTGTGAATCAGTATAACACATTTTCCTCTTCAGTCAAATAATTGGGATACAAATTTCATCTTTTTCATTCTTTTTATGTTCTTTGTCTTCTAAATCATGGGGGGAAAATGAATAGACAAGAAAGGCATAAAAAACCAGTAAATTTCACATGACTAGTTAGAGTGGATTTCTTGGGTGAATGCCATTTCTTAGCTACACATTATTTGAATTTTTTGGATATGTAATAAATTTGAAGGTATAATGATTATAATTTTCTGAGGTCATGATCTGTTTAAAATCACAATTTGGGGACAAATTGATATCAACTTTTGCCATAATATTGAAACCTTTTGGTTAGATTATCATACATAGATAATGGTGTGGCTTAGTGAAACCAATGTGGTAAATTTCATCAAGCAATTGTATTGATAGACAGTTATAATTCGGTCAGATATCATAATTGCATCATAGTTGGTTGGTGATGATTTTTAGTATTCACTAAATGCATGACTATATAATGCATTTTCATTTTTTTTCCTTTTCCCCCTATAAAGAAAGAACAAGAGAAACAACAGAGGAAAAGAAGGAGGGCAATTAGAACAGTTGAATACCAAAGGTGAAATCTTTGAAAGAGTCAACACTATTCTGCCAATATTTTCCCCCCATTGACTATATGTTTTCTTAGCTGATATACTATGATGATAAATATAAATGTGCTAGGAAAGTAGTCTCTGGAATGGGGAGAAAAGGATTGATAAAATGAAAAGCACACATATCTTTTTTAGTGTGACTCTAAATAAGTTGGAAGCAGGTAGTTTTTAGAATGGTCTCAGATATGTGTGAGAATAAGAAAAACCAAACAGATAGAAATAGCTATTCTTTTCAAAATCTAATCAAGAGGGGAAATTAGAGAATGGAATGTATACCACGAAGTTACAATTTCTCTTTATTTTTGTTTACGTAGAACTTATATTTGAAGTTGTAAAATTAGATTCAAAGCTCAGTAAGTGTTTCCATTTGTGTGATTGTTATTTGAACCTTGAGAGATTGCTACTTTGCAGGTTAAAGTTGCAAAAATTTAGGATTTGCTTAGTCACAAACATGATGGATGTGTTTGAAGGTTTTTTGCAAATATATTATATACTTATGATTGGTATTATTTGAAATATGAGCACTGCCTTTATTATAGGAGTAAATAGGGGAATTGTTTATCATAAGTGATGAAAATAGTAATACTCATATACCATTCAAATACAAAACTTGATATTTTGTATCCACTGAAATTGCATTACAATATGTGAACATACAGGTACTGGATGCACTGAAATTGCTTGGACAAAACATCTCTTGAAGTAAGAATTGCTTGGATACTATCAATCCTCATTCTGTTGTTGGATTCTATTGCATCATTATGCTGATATGGTTTGCTTTGTGAATCTGTATGTTCACAGAGAAATGAAAACACTCAAGGAAATGAAGAAGAATATGTGCAAATAGAAATGAAGACACTTAAGGAAATGAAGCAGATGAACAAGAACAAGACACTTTAATGCATGGGAATGAAGCAGCTGTATAGTTATAAGATTTGCTAATGAAAATGATGTATTTGAATTGAACGTAATATGATAGTGCACTGTTTTAGTTTGCAATATAATAAACAGTTTGACAAAATCATTTTGTATACTCAAACTCAATGTTTTCAATAAGTTGTGATTACATAATTGTTATATACCATTTGAGATATCTTGATTGAACTCCAATGCTTCAAGCAATGATATAGAACAATCAAAAGGTGCATACATTACAAAACAATACTAATTACAACTTAAGCATTAGTTACTTAACAATATCATATAATTATTAAAAAATTAATGACTCTTACCATCATTAGTCCAGTAAAACTAAATTCACTCTTATCTGTGAAAGGGTATGCTAACGATGTTGAACAAGTATATAGGACTGGAGGTGCTAAGCATGATACTTTATATTGAATTTGGTTGTCCTAAAACATGAAGGCAATATTAATATTTCTTTAATAGTAATCACATTAATATTTCTTAAATATTAATATTTTTGCATTATTAATATCATAGATTGTTGCATTTGTGAATATGTGACATTAGAAGTAGTTTTTCTTCTCTTATGTTGATGCTCAAGACAATTCTTTGGTTGTCTCTTCATCCTTTTACCATCTCTCTTCTTAAATCCCTTTACTTGTATAACATAATCCATTGGTAATACTATAATAGCACCATTATCATTATTTGGAACCTATTGCCTCGAACAGAGCTTTGTCACTTGCTTGCTTAGATTAAACATAACTTTATGAACCAATGAGAATGCTTCGGATAATCAGATGCTTCAGTTGCTAATTTTTTTAGCATGGGACAAAGTTGTCTATATCGTTGCATGTTTTCTAGCCTAATATTTGCTTCGACTTCCTTTCCCTTAATATCATGTAACAGCACTTCTAGCTTCTTTTGTCTATGGCTTTAAAATATATTGTTCAGAAAGTTGTTTCACATCCATCACATCATATATCTTTAATGTATGGTAATATAGTATTCTAATAGTCTCAAACTTTCAAGAGTTACATGAAACTGACTTGTTGCTGTGATGAAACAAAACTCTCTATTCTCCTTCTTTGTCAATCAGACTAACAACATATTCAAATAAGTCTTGAAATTCATTTCAGTGCTTTATGTAGGCAGCTATGCATAAATCATACTCCTCCTGAAAGAGGTCAAAGATTAGCATAGTATAAGTTTAGGCAAGTTGTCGCAGTAATGGTGAATTACCCAATTTTAATCTTGGTATTTTATGTTTAGCCTCAAATTTACATCTCAAATCATTATATCACTTATCATTTACAACCCGCTTAAAATACTTAAAAAATTAAGTGATATTCAAATTTGGTCTTGTACAACTTTTGACATCAACATTCAAACTTTTACTAAGTTGCGTGCTTCGCATGCCAAGTGTGAAAGATTTTTTCATAAAACAAGCTACCCATTTTTCCCTTATCTTGTAAGTTGCCTTCAACAGTGTATTCTCATGCATATTATATTGAGATAGCAAGTTGCTCCATGCCACTTCAAACTGTGCTTCATTATCATAATCAAACATGCATTTTCTAAAAGCAGTCAAGAATCATGATCCATCATTCATCAAATTCCCTAAGTGCTTGCCGACATTTTGCATTAAATGTCATGTGTATAATCCATGTCAAGTCTTTGGCCACACCTCTTGTATTGCTTTTGTCATGATTTGATCTTGATATGTAAAAATCTCTAAGGGCTTTTTTTGCTTATGAGCCTTTTAAAAAGTTTCTAAAAGCCATTTAAATGACTTTGTCGTTTCATCATATAATAATGCTACTCCAAATATCACCATCCCTCTAAAGTGATTGAATCTATAAAAGATGGCAAGCGGTATATGATTACGATTAGTAGAATATGTTGCGTCCAATGTGACAACATCACCAGAGTATGCATAATCAATTAATATTCTTGTATCAGTTCAAAAGACATTTGTTATCTATTCTTCCATATTCACCTGAGAGGCATGATAAAATGATGGACTTTCAGATAAATGTTGTTGAAAATATCACGATAGACATCCAACTTCCTCGTACACCATACTTCTTTGTCTTTCGGATTGAATATAATTCTTTGCATCCAATCTAGTATAGCCAAGATTAGCGCTGATCCACTCAAAAGATGCTTTTTGTTGAAGCCCAGCATCTTTTGCCAAATTAATCTCATGGGCTTGTACTATAATTATTTTATGCTGTGATGCTAACATGTGAATTGTTGCTGCAAAATGAAGTGGGTGATTATATTTCTCAATAAAGTTAATGACTTTATATTTTTCATCTACACGTGTCACCCCCATTCTAGCTTTACAATTGGTTCTAGTCTCTTGTTGAGAATTTTTTGTCATGAAATCTCGTTTATCTTCAATCCGTACACCTTTCTTGCAACAAACATATCTACATGAAGTTATTGAACCATCTTTCTTACTCTTGCTAAAATTATGTTTTCTAGCTTCAAATCCAGTCCTTTCATCATAATCAACCCAAAACTTCCATACTTTTTCTATGCTCTCAAATTCCATACCTAGTTTAGGCGTTAAATCAACTTTCATACTACATAAATTGATACCTGAAAAAAATTAGCCAACTTATAAATAAGGCATACTTTTAGAAGGTGTAAATAAATTTTGATTAACATGATGCACAAAAAATTCTTTTTAAAAACATAAATTATTTGGACAAAAAACTATATTATTACAAAATGTGAATAAAAATACTTTATTATAAGAAGTATAAATAAAAAAGGCATGCTATTGGGCAAAATTAAACTTCTTTCTTTTCTATACTTTGCCTTTTTAAATGTTTTTACTTAAACTAGGTATCTCTCATTTTAAAATATTGTGTACATTATTTTTAATAAAATATTTACAACTTCCAATTATTTAATAAAGTATCTATTATAGTTTATTTTCTTCTACTTATACCAAGTGTCTCTCATTGGATTGGATTCAAGATAATTCTGTGGCTGGAATTAACTTCCTACTTAGTTGATAAACAAATAGTTTAACTAAATCAAGATGAATAAAGACATAGATATATCTCACGTATAAAGCATTTTTATAAATTATAAGTATATCTCAATGCACAGTATGAAACCCAAACTTTTTCAAACTTGAAATTACAATGTTCAAAAATTGCAACAACTATCCTTCACTGAGAATGAGATTAGCTGCCAAACTTATCCTCATTCCTTCTATCAACAAATAAGACAAAATCAATACATTCTTAAACAATGGCTGAGTAGAATATTCAAGTGACTTGATAATCATTTCATACCCTTAGCAAAAACGAAAACGCAGATGTAGCAGATGTTTCAACCTTGGCAACGTTCAAAATGCAGATATAACAAATGATTCAACCTTGGCAACTTTCAAAACGCAAATACAATATTGAAATGTTGAAATAGTAGAATGGTGAGGCATTCAAATGGTGCAGCGTTCAAAATGTTCAAATTTCGAAGCAAGCTCCCCCTGAACTCAACAAGTTTCCGGCCTGAATGTTGCAGCATTATCATCTCAGTATCGGTGAGGAAGAAGCGCGAAATGTGTCTTCATTTGGAAAATAACATAGGGCTGAGATTATTTTATTGAATGGACGGTTCAGATGAAATACTACTTTTCAGGTGACGTGGCTACGTGATGGTCGTTGATGGAGCGGACGGCCAGATCTCCTTGAACAGCAGCTGGTGCTGCTCGTTAAGCAGCGGACCATCCGTACGCATGATTTCTCTGGTTTTTTGAAGGCCTCTCTCCTTCATCTCTCTCATCTGCCTCGAGGGCCACGCTTGGGGACCCCTTAACCCTAATCGGGCAATTTACCCTCTCGGGAAATCTTCCAGAAAATGCAGAACCCCAGGCTGAAGCAGCAGCAGCAAGCTTTGGTGCAACAAGCTCTTATGCAACAACAGTCTCTCTACCACCCTGGCCTCTTGGCTGCTCCTCAGGTTGGACAATTACCTCCCGTTTCTCCTTCGTTTCGATAATTTCCTTGATCGTATGCTATTTTCTCTCATCTTTTGATGTATGTCTTTGGGGTTCGATCTTCGAGCTTTGCTAGTGGCTTTACGGGATTGCCTGTAGCACTTAGGGTTAAATTGGGTTGCCTGCGTTTGTTTCAATAATGGGTTTTTTTATTAGAGCTGGGTACATGATTAATTGTTGCTTATTGGAATCTGGGTTTTGAAAGGTTATTTTTTTTCCCTCTTTCTTTGTCTGCGAGTCCCTGCCTTTATCTGGGTATCTGTCTGTTTAGGTTTTTGTTATTGTGGAAAATCCAACTGTGAAGTAAGATATGACGTTGTTTGCCTCACGGTGTCATAATTGTGCATGATTAAGCGCTGACTCAACAGATAGTTTGACACAGTTAGGTTCCTCCTACCGTGATACCTCATACCTCGTACTATTTTTTTACTTGTTTAATTATTTTAGATCTTGGCGTATAATTTCACCTACTGAACATCATGTGTTTTGGAATCTTGGGTGCATTCTAGGAGATGTCAGTACACTTGGCTTTCCCCCTTCGTTTTAGGCATTTGCTTGAATTTTATTCTGAGTACTTACTACTATGTGTCTGTGTTGGTCAACAGGTTTCTAATTATGTTTAAAGCATCTTCTATTAGCTTGTTTTAAGTACTCTCTTTGTTTATGATACTCCTCTCTCTCTCATATATGTGAACGCTGTAGCATATGATAAGCAATAATGGATTGTGATTGGCAAAGGCCTATGCAGCATCATTATTGAGTCTGGCAGTTTGAAGGAGTAACAGAGAACCAAACCTATAAGTCTCATGCCCTATCAGATTCTCCAAGCTTTTAGTTTGAAGTGGCATTGATCCAAACTAATTGAAAAATATTACAGACATTACTTCACTGTTTTTTACTCCATGTCTTCTTCTTTATCGCCTTCTTTGGAGTGTAAATGGGGGAAGAGAGTCAGGGTGTGAGGGAGTTGTTAACTTAATTAACAATGTCGTATGCCTGCACAGCAGTCTGCTTGCTCTGTAAATCTAAAGTCCATCCAACATGTCTGGGCTTAAGAAATGAAGCTTGAATCTTCTATTTAGCTACTGTTAAGCATGTAGAGATGCTTGGACATGGTTATATCACAAATTTTATTTTTAAAAAATTCCACAATAAGAAGTCTTTATAGTCATATGAAATGCCAAAATTTGAGTATTATTTCAAGAAAAATTAAATGTGAAAAGAAAGAATTTAAGATGATTTGAAGGGAACAGCAGTTCTTTTACAATCTTGGGGGGTGTAGTCTGGGGGTGTATTTTATCTGGCTTAATTGGAGAAGTATCAAATTCGGAACAACTTTAAGTCAACATCAAGTAGAATTTGACCACAGGACATGTTATAGGTGTGAAAGCATCATGTTTGATAGGAGTAGGTCAATGAATATATACATAACTGTGACTGCTGGGCTTCTTATTATTTGATTGGAGCTTTCTTATGTGTTTGAAAAATTGGGATCAAATTTGCATACCCTATGTGGGAGAATTAATAGAATTTATTCATTAGCTTTTATTTTCTGGTGTTTTCAGTGTGGCGGTGGTCCTGCTTAAATCTTCAATCATAGTCTTATTCATACTGCTGTAGTTTAGTTTGCATTTTCCTCTGTATTCTGGGAGAATTGGATTGCTGGTCTCATCTACTTGCTTCAGGCTTAGCAATAAACTTTAAGCCTTTTTTTTTTTTTAAAATGCTTTCTCCCTCCATATTCACCAAAGTAGATGGTTTTCTGCAATGCTGTGTTGATAGATACAATACAAAACTTTTTATCTTGATTTTTTTCCCTTTTTTTCTTTTCTTTTCTTTTCTTTTTCACTTATTTATTTTTGCAGATTGAACCAATCCCAAGTGGAAATCTGCCTCCTGGTTTTGATTCAAGTACTTGCCGCAGTGTGTGAGTGTTTGTCTAGACTTTTTTTTTCTTTCCCTTCTTTTTCCCTTTTCTATTTTATATCTTGTTTTGTCTACTTCCTTTATGATTGTGGTGCAAACAATCTTAGGTAATTGCTACTTGATTTGTATCTTCTGTTTACACCATTTTAAATGATGAATGCTGATGAGGGCATTTGGTCGCTGCTGTTGTTTATTTCTTGAGTAGATATTTCTCTATGCTTTTACTTCAAACCAATTTGGTTGTACCAAGATGCTACCTTTAAGTTGTTTTCTGCTTTTGTGACTAAACTTGACTAGTGCCCTAATTTCTTTTGTTTCTTCTCTTTTTTTTTTTTTCCTTTTTTACAATTGTAGCTTCTTCATCTTTGAGAAAATGCAGGTATGTGGGGAATATTCATGCACAGGTAACTGAGCCACTTCTTCTAGAAGTTTTTGCAAGTACTGGCCCCGTTGAAGGTTGTAAACTTGTTAGAAAGGAGAAAGTAAGTTTTCAAGATCTGATATGATTTTCTCTTGTTTAATTTGTTGACTTGAAGTACTAGCTGAAAGTGTAGCTTTTTATTTGACATCATGGTGCCTCTGTTATGCAGTCATCCTATGGATTCATTCACTATTTTGATTGCAGATCTGCTGCTCTTGCCATATTATCTCTCAATGGAAGGCATCTGTAAGGCTTGCTCTTTACACATGTGTTAGTTTGTTTGAATTTAAGTTTTCTATTATTATTATTTTTGGGTAAGCAAGTTGCGCTTAAATTCTTAGTCAATGCTTTTCAGATTTGGCCAGCCTATCAAAGTTAACTGGGCATATGTTAGTGGTCAGAGAGAGGATACATCTGGTTGATTCATATTCCCAATATACTTACATATATTGTTCTTACTATATGATCCTTTAGGAATTTGTGATATGTGAATTTTACTTTGCAGGTCATTACAACATATTTGTTGGTGATCTCAGTCCTGAGGTTACTGATGCTACATTGTTTGCAAGCTTTTCTGTTTACTCCAGTTGTTCGTAAGCTTCATATCTATTATGCACTCTTGTTAAAGAGGTTATTGAGTTTCTGCATAAGAAATTGGATCAGTTTCAGCTCAAAACGATCCTTTCATATAGCATATGTAACAATTGGACAAGGCATGTGATGTAGAACAGGAGAGAGAAATGATAAAGAGGGAGATAATGAGAGAAGGAGAGGGAGGAAGGAAGTTAGGAGAGAAAACTGACAAGATAAACTGATATTTTTCAACTGGTCTGAAAACTTACAACTATTATTGGGCTATTTATAGGGAGCCTATAATAAGAAAGTAAAATAAACAAAAAGTCAGAAAATAAACGAATAAAATTCAGAAAATACATAAAACTAAAATATCTCTAAACTAGAGTTTCCTATGCCTAGAATAAGTTTTCCATAATTTTCCATCAGCATGCTTTATAACTTAGCTGGTGTTTTAGCATGGGTCGTCTAATTTTTATCTTTATGCTCATTCCAGAGATGCAAGGGTTATGTGGGATCAGAAGACTGGACGTTCAAGGGGGTTTGGATTTGTTTCATTCCGTAATCAAGAGGTCCCTTTCAATTTATTTATTAATTTTTTAAAACTCTTTTCTGAGGTTTCATGTAGTGCAAGAATGCTCTTTACAAGATTTATGACTTTTTTTTTTTTTTGGTAAAAGGATGCACAAAGCGCCATAAATGATTTGACTGGTAAGAAATTTCTCATTCACCTTCATGCTTGCTTGCCTTTAGCAACTTTGTATTTTTGAGCCATGTTAGCATTGGATAAATCTTCTGAGTTCGCATAGTTTTATATCAGCTGAAAAAAAATTATGTTCCAACTCAAACAAATAGTGCATTTAGGATCTTTTAATGAATTGAAGTTGGTTTTTGATGTAATCTTGTTCGCTAAATGGTTATCGAGTATTGACTAAGGTATGTTTTTAAAGATGGAAAATTGCTGTAAGACTATTTTAGAAGTTTTTAATGTTGTTTTACTGTTTGCTAAAGGGGTAAAACTAATTCAAGGTTTTTTAAATGGAAAACTGTTTTCAAGTCTATTTTAGAACTTCCACTCTTTTTATATGCATAATGTAATTGCTTTGGAGAGATGCGTATTCTTTCTCATCTTACTTGCACTTCTTCTGCTAGGTTAAAGAGTAAAGATGTCTTACCTCCGTTTTTCAGGTAAGTGGCTTGGTAGTAGACAAATACGCTGCAACTGGGCAACAAAAGGTGCTGGTTCCAGTGAGGACAAGCAAAACTCAGACACTAAAAGTGTGGTCGAACTAACAAATGGCTCATCTGGTGAGTAAATTATACTGCATTTTCTAAAAGAATGATGGCAGTAGACAAATCTATATACTTTCTTTATTCAGTTTCTGCATTTCTTAATCTAACGATGGGCCTAAATGTTTTTAAATATTTCATAGCAATCTTGTGTTTTTTACCTAAATAATTTTCTCAAATAAGTAGTTGGACTTCTAAGTAAATGCCGTGTTTGTTGATCTTGATATTTCATTTATAGCTTTTTGTTCTTTTTGTTAATGTATGGAGACTGCCTAAAATATCTACCTCTGCTTGTGCAGAAGATGGTAAGGAGACAACTAACAGTGATGCCCCAGAGAATAATCCTCAATATACTACTGTCTATGTGGGCAATCTTGCTCCGGAGGCAAGAATCTTTCATCATCTGGATGTTGGATTTAGCAAAAATGTTGTTTACCATCCACTAGTCTGTGAAATGGTCTACAAGCTTTTGATGGGCAGCACAAGTGATGTTTGAAAGTTCACTATTAATGGTTGCATTGCTGAAATTTGTACTTCACCTGTTACTGTTTTACTGATTTTCTGTTTGTATATCTTTCCTTTTTTGCCATGGAAGTATAAGAATGATTTACCACACGGATTCATCTTTTTTCTTTTAATTCAACCTATGGGTTATGTTTACTTGTTAGCTGCACATTTGAATTCCGTGGATATTGTTGTTGCCATTTTAATCATGACCTTTGGTGATTCTGCAGGTAACCCAGCTTGATCTCCACCGCCACTTCCATGCTCTTGGGGCTGGAGTGATAGAGGAGGTTCGAGTCCAGCGGGATAAAGGGTTTGGTTTTGTGAGGTACAGTACTCATGCTGAAGCAGCACTGGCTATTCAGATGGGGAATGCCCAGTCTATTCTCTGCAGCAAACAAATTAAGGTGTGGCTTTCATCTGTTGAGATTGTATCCAGTTGCTATGTAACATCACTGATTCACATTCCTCCTGTTATCACTGGTATAATTTGTTTACTGATTTGGTAACATAAAAGAAAATTATTTTCTTCTAATTGTTGCTGCCCTTGCAAGCAATAATTTTAATGGTTATTGGCAGTTGTCTTTGGTATTATTAGTTTTGGCTCTATTTGTTCTGAATGGTTTCTTTTGTCATCATAGGCAATGGGCATATGGTTAGTGATATACTGACAATTACGTTATTGTGTAGTAAAATTTAGACATGATTTCCTTGTTATAGGCACCTTTTATATCATTAGACTGTTGAGCACATGTATGAGGCTGTGCTATTGCCAATTGTGGATTCTTGCAAATATTTTGTCTTGTTGTAGAGCTTGATTTCCAACCTATTTGACTGTGCTTTTCATTATCTTGATTTCTGGGGTTCCTGTTTTTGTCTTGAACTGAGGGAGTTTGGTTCTGTACTGTGTATGATCAGGATTCGACTGAGTATCTCTCCCTGGTGAAGCATTTTTTTATTTTTTATTTTTTCCTTCTGAATCACCCACTTTGTTCTAGTGACTGCAATATTGGTTTAGTGTTGCTTAGCTCAAAAGTTGTGGTTATTGTCATGCTATACTGCAGTTATGATATCTGTATAGAAGACCTCTTGTAGAAGGTTTCTTGTATGGTGTACCGGTAAGGTCTGTGAGGAGGCACTGGCAGGTGTTTCTGCACTAAAAAATAATGAGACTAAATCATTTTAAAAATACTTAAATACATAATATCAACTTGATGTTAAAGTTGAGATTAAGTTATTTAAGTAATTCAAAGGAAGACTAAATCAAAAAGGAGAATTGTTTGCTGACTTTAGTTTTCTTGATGTTCACTCCTAGGCACTCAGAGAAGTAAAATTGAATTATATTTTTCATTGGGTTATTTGTTTCATTCTGGTGTTGATCATTATTGTTCTGTTTCAATATAGTGCTCATGGGGGAGCAAGCCTACTCCACCTGGAACTGCTTCAAATCCTCTTCCCCCACCTGCTGCTGCACCCCTGCCTGGCTTCTCTGCATCTGATCTTTTGGCCTATCAGCGTCAGCTAGCAATGAGTAAGATGGGTGGTGTCCATGCCCTGATGCATCCCCAAGGACAGCATCCTCTTAAACAGGCAGCACTTGGAGGAAGCCAAGCAATATATGATGGTGGGTTCTAGAATGTTGCTGCTGCACAGCAAAGGATGTACTATCAGTGATATATTATAAAGGGGTTCTGGTGATATGGTTTAATGCTATCATTTATCCTGTCCTGTGCACACTGATTCATGTTGAACTCTAGGGGGGTTTTCTTTCGCTTTTTCTTTTTACTTACAGTGGTGAGGTTGTGATCCCCACCATATTTAAATATGATAATCTGTATGGTTCTGTATCATCATGTATGTGGTTTTCTTATTAGTAGTGATAAGTGGTCAATGATATTAAGAGAGGATGGGTATTGAGGCTTTTAAACTCTCTCTTCCATGTCTACCCTATTTGGGTGTTGTTGTTTTAACCAACATAATATTTATGTACAGTGTGTGACGTTTTCATCTTCATGCCATGGTCATCCTGTCAAGAGGCTGTTACTTAAGTCTAGTTTTAAATTTTAATGCAGCAAGTTTGTTCCGAAGTGATGTGCCTTGGATTAATGTGGGTGGTTGTGGGGTGCACATGGTTATTGCTGCTTGAACCTTTATTCTTGCCTGGCTATATGGTTGATGCATTTTTTATTATTGTTGTTATTATTTTGTGGGGGTTATTATGGTGTCCTTGGGGCTTTGTCCAAGTCTAAATCTCACTTTCAGATGATATTGTCACACTTTCTCATATCTTGTAGCAATTAGGATTTTGTTTCTACTATGCTCTCTAAAAGAATTGAATTCAACTTGTTTAGGAGAAATGTCATTTCATTTTACCCATTGAGTTCATTCTTTTGGATTTTAAGGGTGATTCCTTTGTAAGTGAGAAAAATGATCTCCTTAGTAAGTCAGTTGGAAGCAAAATTCGGTGTAACTAGCTAGCAGTTCGTGGAAGCCCTGGTTGGCCAAACTTTGGAGAAACAGAAGTCGACTATTTTTTGAGAGTTAGCCTGTGTTTGGTTGGAAGTTTTTGGAGGGGAGGGGAGGAAAAGGAAATAAGATATTTGGTTGAAAAAAATTAAAGGAGGATGAGAGAGAAAGAAGGCAAATTTTCTTTCCTTCTAAATTGGGGGGTTTTGGAGGGGGGAAAGGAAGAAATTTTTTTTAATTTTTAATTTAATTTTTTGTCTTTTAAGTTTTTAATATTTTAATAGTTTAATATATTAACATTGAATAAAAATTAAGATAATTTTTTTTAATAGAAATTAAAAATAAAAAAAATTGGAATTCATAATTTTTTTTTAAAAAATATTGATATAAATAAATTTTTTATAAAAAAATTAAAATAATCTAAAGGTAAATTTTTTCAAATATGATTATTTCTCATCTTCTCTCCTCCATTAACCTCTCCTTCTTCTTCTCTGTTGAACCAAACAGAGTCTTACTGATTCTGGTTAAATGAAATGTATGGCTCAGCTTCTAAAGGAAAAAAAAAAAGATGTTGAGTGGTAGCAGAATAACTATACTGTTGTGGGAAGAAACAGAAAATTAAACTTCTTTGAAATTGAAGTAGAGGCGAAAATTATTATTTTTTAGATAATTGTATTCTCAAAATTGTTAATTATATAATTTTCTCCAGTATTTTTATTTACTTTCTCAAATATATGTTGTTTTCAGAAATTTAATGGTGAACAAAATATTCTTTTGAAAAAAAACTATCAAATACAATAATAATATTGATAAAAATATACATAAAATAATTTTGTTCAACACAATTTGTCTCTGCATTTTCTCATAGATGTACCATTTCAAAACTATTGTGGGGTCAATTAGGCGGCCATGCCTTCAAAAAATATTTTTTCTTCCAGTCCATATTATAAGGCATTTTCAATTATTTCATGTAATTTAATAAAACTACTTAACTACCTCGAATTCTTCAAATTTATTACTTTTTTTCACTTTTACCTTTACTTATGTAAAAGAGAGAAAAATAAAAAAGCTAAATTAAGTTTTCTTTTTAAAAAAGAAGATGAGCATTTTTGAAAAGTTAACACAAAATATTATACTGTACCTTATATTTTGGACTAAATAAATTTTTTAAAAAATACTTTATATACTGGACCAAAGGAAAATTTGGGTGGGCACTTTTGGTTCTGAAGGTTTGAGGAGGGATTAGGATCCCCTTTCCACGTGACTTTGGAAGGGATTTAGTCAAATTTTTTTATGATTTAGGTTTCCAATAATACATTTGAGGATTAAAAATATAATTGACAGGTAAAAAATTATAATTATAAGTAAAAATTATATTTACTTAAAAATTATTACTGTGAGTAAAAATTATATTTATATAATTACATTTTTAAATGTAATTTTTATTTACAATTATGATTTTTTATTTCTTAATTATATTTTTCACCTTCAAATTTATAATTTAAAACTTAAATCTGATAAAAAAAAGGCTTAACCTTAACTAAGTCTCCTATAATTATCGTACCACTGTAGGAGATCCAAATTCCAGTCCCTCCGGGTCGTCAAGCTCCAGGGGTCTCAAATTCGTCTACTCAAAACGCACCGTTTCATTGAGTTGGTAATGAAATGATACATTTTGAGAAGCCGAATGCATGTCGGGTAAAGAGCCAAAGGATGAGATAAACGGCGTAGATGAACGCAATTTACGCGCAATTGACTACAATGGCAACTGAGAGGATCTGCTCCCGTTAAATCTTCCTTTGTCGTGGGGTACAAAAAATATCCCTTTTGGTTCTGCTGGAATTAGAAGATATTGTAACATAGGGTATTGTTTTCTCTTCTTCGACTTAATTATTGAGCTTCTTTTCTATTTTTTATATATATATATATATATATATTTAAAATCAAAAGATGACCAAAGTATGATTAAGGATAAAATTAATTTCTTATTAAAAATATATAATATTTTAAAAATATTATTTATTGTGTTATAAATCCAACTTAATATATTTTGAAAATTTATCATATTTATGAGTGTTTATGTTTATTAATATATATATATATATATTAATTGGCCAATTTTTTTTAAAAAATTATTTTGTAAATATGTTCTTTATTTTTTATAATTGTTTATTTTTATCAAATAATTTTAAATTTTTCTAAGTTCAAAAAAATAATCATTTTATATTATTCAAGTATAGATTTAATACTTGTTACACTATGTAGGTTATAAATAAAATGTATTTGGGTCAAATAGTTGTAGTTAAACCATCTCACAAGAAGTGAGAAATTATTTTACCCCATAAATCGATGTTGTAGGCGGCTGATGAAAGAATCGTTCCAAGGGGTTTGTTTATTTGAAATAGAAAAATAAAATTTAAAACTTTATAATACCTTGAAGCTGGTGAGATTATCAAATAAGATCTTAACGTGTTTAAATGATGACGTCTGTCATATGAAGGAAACTTACCAGTTATGGATGGAATGACCTATATAGAACTTTACAAGGTTTCCACAGTTTTGAATCTTTTTTTTCTTTTGGACAAGTGAAAGTTCAAGTGTTAACTAATGGATTCACTTTTTTTATAGTTTTATGGTAGTTACAACCGATGAGAAGTTCTGTGAGTACACTAACTGCATACACATTTTTATCTTAAGTAAATTATAACTTTTTGTCCGACAAAATTATACAACTTGCCAAAATTAAATGATAAACCAAGATAATCTAACCTCCATGCGTGACTTCTTCCTTCCATTTTCTTCTAAAAATTTTTGCATCCTGACAACATGTGATGTTAGGGTACAAGTTAGAATAAAAAACATTTTTGTTTATAACAACTGAATTGACAGTGATTAGTGGAAGCACTTTGTCATCCTAGACGGCTGTGTGATATTCAGTCATTCACTCATCTCAAAACATAATTTCGGACTTCATCTTTATTGTCTTTATTTATAATGTAAAGTCTATATTCAAATGGCCCCAAAAAAAAAAAAAAAGTATGTTCAAAGTGATAACTCAAGAAGTTCATCGAACCTGATTAGTTCTAAGGAAGAAATTCATTAACTTACAATAACAAGGAAGGTTTAATACACATATTCTCGATTCAGCGAACTTAAAAATCCGCAGGAAACAGATGTTGGCAAGCCATGAGAAAACTCTACTATTCTACAGTCACTAATTTGTTGATGAAGAAATGCTGAACATGAGGATGATTTATATTAGTCTTTTTCCAGCCTTGCAATATACTTGTCATAGAACTGTCCTGCTCGTTCAAGGTCTCCAAGCTCAGTGTAACAATCAGCAATTGCCCCATAAGCTTCTGTGTTCCCAGATTCCTCTCCTTCTCTTTCAGAGATGGACAATACCATTAAATGGTATTTAATGGCTTCTGGGTACTTGCCCTGCCTTTGCAGTGAGGCTCCTGTAATATGTAGTTATTTATACTAATATTCAATGAAATCTGAGACCAAGTCAATTACAAAAAACATGTAAATATGTCAGATATAGATTTTACTGAAAAGTGTGCGAGACATGGTTTTATATCTATTCATAATTAGCTTCATCTACCAAGACTAACAAGAATTTTTCACGTGTATATGTACATGTTATAAAGAACAAAAGCCAATGCGTATATGTGGAAGCCTCTCAAAAAGGACAAAAATTAGGTATAATTTTTAAGATACTTGCTATAAATTCCCTAATAGATATCTAACATGTGGATATTTTTTACAGCATAACATCATATGATTGGTTCTTTTATAGAAGTATTTTTACATGTTTGTGTTTTTATTGAAGAACTTGATAACAAACACCTAAGGAACATCACACAAATGAAGAAAACAAGAAACAAAACACAACACCCCCCAACAAAAAAAAAGGGAAGGACAACTAACCTAAACCTCTGGCAGCTTTTTTCTCCTCAATTGGATCCTTCAAGTTCTGAGCAAGCTCAAGTGCAGTTTCAAACTCCATGAATGCTTTATCTGGCTCCTGATTCCTCAGAAAGTTCTTCCCATTTTTCAATTTAGAAATTAGGTCCTGCTTCCTCGGATCAACTATAACTTCATTCGCAGATATACCACCACCAATGGGAGCATAACTCAAGCTAGGGGCGTAGGACTCAACTTTGGCTTGCCTCCTCAAGGCTGCATTGATTTGGCGTAATTGGTCATTCAGCCGCTTTAGTTCTCCTCTCCTTTGCCGAGCAAGCAACCCTGTCATACAATCAATCAATTTAAAAGTTAAAACAAAGAAAAGAACTTTACGTATCTTCAAATGCACTCGTCAAAAACAGCTTACCTATACTTTACAAGTAGCACAATTTGATATAACCAGTTACATAAAATATCAGAACATAATCGGCCTTTGTTTCTTTTGTATCCTTTAATTTCTTTCAATTCAAGATTCTGTCACACTAAGATTTTCATTTTCCACATATATTTCATTCACTAAGTTTCTTCTTCAAGGAGGATATCTGATGCTCCTGCTTTTTAACCTCTCTCTTTTTCTCTCTTACGAATATTCTGCAGATATGATCAGTGTCCTCTTGGCTATATAATGCAGAGCTTGTTGTTTAAAAATTAGACACAAGCTTGGAGACATCTTAAGAAGCAAACAAATTCTCTTTCAAGAGGCATTTCAGGCTTCACAAAGCCAAAAATCTTTCATGCTGGCTCCCTGTATTTCAAGATAGGCATTTATAGAGATATATGCTATATTAAGTACTATGCTAGCCCTTTTTAGAGCAAATGAAATAAATCAAGAGATAAAAATCACTTCCACAAATACAACTTGCAATAAAATGAAGGTCTAAGCTAAGCCCTCGGTGGTAAGGAACATCCATAAAATAGTTTAATGAAGCTCATGCTACCTTACCTCCAACGGTGGCTCCAATGAGGGCTACTGATAGTAGCAAAGGCATATTAAAAAAAGAGTTATCAGCCTCACATGTTTCAGCTAAAGCTTGAGAAGGGCTAGAGAACATCAAAACATTGCTGGCAAGAAATATTAGTGATGGGAAACTCTGGTTCATGTCTTCCTAACAAAGCAAACAATTACAATCAGATGCCAAAACAATGATTTGCAAAGAGGGATCTTAAATATTATAAGAACAGGAGCTGTTGTGTATAAAACTAAATTTGGAGCACAGCATGCTTCTTTCTTTAAACAGTTTACAAGATCCACCAACTTCTGAGTTGCCATTATAGTGTCATCCAATATGCAATCAAATAACAACTGAGAATCAACAGAATGCACTAAGAAAAATGAGTCAGGAAATAATCCCCTCACATTAAGAAGTGAACAAAATTGAAAGTAGGATCTATTATTGTACAAAAAATGCATCCACAGATGACATTTTTATAGGTGGAGTTTAGATAAAGGACAGTAACATGCCAAATCATGCAATAAATTTTTTTTTTCCTTTTCAAAAAACAGTTGTATACATAGCACATTTGTACTAGAAAACATTCAAGTCATGATATAAAAGTAAAAGAGGCAAAGCAACAGGTGTGCTGTAACTCACCATCATACCTGACAGTTTGAGTGGGACAGCATATTTTGAATTTCAGAAGGCCCATCAAATGTATCTTTAAAGAGTCGCACAAACTTTTCCACTTTGAAAGAAAGACAAGCTAATTTTCCTAATTCAATCAAGAAGTATAATTTCATATGAGTATCTTGTAATTTCTCACCTTAGATTCTTTTACTTATTTATTTATAAACTTAGTGAGCAGTTCATGTATGGTGTTGGCAATGAGGATAGATTGCTTGCCAGATGATATAAAACAAGGAGAAAACTTAGGTGCAACTTTTAAACTTTTTATGTAAGATTCTCTAATAAAAGCATAACATGTGAACCTTTTTTACAACTCAGCACCACATGATCAACGTTTTCTAAAAGGTTCTTTCATATATTATATCTTTATTGACGAATTTGACAAAAAAACACCTTAGGAACTTTCCCTGAGTATTGTGCCTAAATTAATAATGGAAGTTTCAAATTGTAAACTTTTAAGAGAACATGCTCACATTATTTGAAAGCTGCTCTATGCCAAACCATGTAGTATAATAAAATGAAAATCTTGAGGATCAACTTTCTACACTTGGAAATTAAACAACAAGTTCACTTCAATAACATACTTCCATGTACAAAATTACCAACTACAGAAGTAAACTACACATACAAATCCCAACCAGATACAGCTCAACCATCTCGAAGATA
Source organism: Erythrophleum fordii (assembly GCA_032878935.1). Taxonomy (NCBI): domain Eukaryota; kingdom Viridiplantae; phylum Streptophyta; class Magnoliopsida; order Fabales; family Fabaceae; genus Erythrophleum; species Erythrophleum fordii. The sequence goes on from JAVQMF010000042.1 coordinate 7,589,190, forward strand.
AGCATACTAATTCTTTTATTTTTACTAAAAAATGGTAGAAATTGAGTCAGAAAAAGAAAGACTGAACCTTCAACATTTCTGTCTCCATGAGAAAGAAAGAAAAAATGAATTCCAATGTCGATCAATGATTCAAAATAATTTAACATTTTACTGAAAGAATAAATAAAAGGGGTAACAACAACAACAACCATTTCCTTCACGTTATTGTCTCCTTAGACAAGCTGTAACGAGCGACGCCTAGAAATGAACAACGTGAAAATCAAATTCACATTGAAGAAATACGAGTTGATTCTCAAAACTCCAGCTCAAAAACACTAAAATGCCACCGAGCAAGCGAAGCAGATGCATGAAGTTCATGCTAAGGTACTATATAAGATGCAAAGAGGTGATTGTGATTGTCTGTGTGCGAGTACTGACCGGGAACATTGAACTTGTCGCCGAAAAATTGGTCTAGCCGCGGAGGTTGCCGGAGGCGAGGGCGCGTAAGGAAGCACGAGCAATGGAGCACCACCGTCATTGCTGTGCAAAGGATAGACGTCGGATAAGATTACGGATAAGTTAATATGGGCTGACGCAACGCGTGAGATCTTTCGGCCTGGACAGCCTTATTTAAATATTGGGTTTAAATTTTTTTTTAATCTAATATAGTTCTAATAAGGCTTAGGGTGCTTCATGGGCTTTTAATTTTTATTTAAATACAAATTTTAATAATTTTTTAGTAAAATTATAAATCAATTGTTGGCTATTTCAGCATTTTTGTTTACATAACATCATGAAACTATTTGTTTTGATAAATGATATTAATCTTGTGATATTTGATTAAATTATACTTGATATTTTTATTGTTTTAATACCAGATATTTAATTCAAATATTTAGTGGAACCTGACCCCAAATGAAAACTTGACCCTAGAAGAACCATCTCTTCAGCCTTAGTGGCTTTGGGGATATAAAACTTGGATGTCCTAAATTATAAGAATTTTAATCTGTCTTTGAGTAAAAATTGAAGATTCATTCTCACATTAAAACAATTTTGTCAAGAATTTTCTTAAAATGTATACTAACTATAGTTTTGTCTGATTTTATAAAAGCAACTTTAATTTTTACTGTGTTTATTATAATTAGTAAGTGATATAAAGAATGATATATTTTTAATATGTTTGTTTACATATAAAACTTGGATGAGGTATACTATATGAACTTTTATTTTTTTTTTGAGTAAAATTTGTATGTCAGAAGATTTGTTCTCTTTTATAGCTCAACTTAGACAACTTTATCAAGGATCTTCTCAAATTTTTTTAAGATGTGTGTTAACTTTAATTTTGTCAGACTTTATGAGATTAGCTTTAGTTATTACATCATTTATTATGATTTGTAAGCGATATAAACAATGATATATTTTAATATGTTTGTTTACACAAGCCTCTTTATGTGTAAGGAAAGATTCTCTTTAATTGTAAGAAAGCAAGTTTAATTATCAACAATATTTTCTTTCTTACTTTGTGCTCGTTCTACGCTTTTTTTTTTTTTAAATATAAGTCATTTAACTTGGAATATAATTATCTCATAAGGTTCAAATATGGTCTATACTTACTTTTTGTGAGAAAATTGTAAAAAAAAAAAAATTATTTCATATGATTCGTCAACAATTCTTAGTGCCATACTTTATGTTTGAGTTACTTGAAACTTGTAAACCTAGGAATGATGTTATGTTGTCTTGGCGATTGAAGTGTTTTACATGAAATAGATTGAAAGTAATTTAAATATGATTTTAGACTTGTGAACAATTTTTTAGAGTTTTAAATAATGTTATTAATAATATTTAGGCATTTGCATTAACTTATAATTATTAAATAACAGTGGTTTTTAAATACAAAAAAGGGCATAACTTTTTAATATAAAAAAAGTTGTAATCAATGCTAATTTAAAAGAAGATCAAACTATTTTGTTATTTTTATGTTCACATTTTTAAAATTCTTGTATTAATTGGCAGAAAACTTTAGTTTCCCCAAAACACATATTAATAAAATGGAAAGAATTATAGCCACAAAATATTCATTTAACAACTTTTTAACTTTTTGGAGTTAATTAATTAATTAAAAGATAATTTATCAAATTTTTATATCACCTCAATACATAAATTGGCAATTTTATACTAAATTATTCATTTTTTCATGTCATTAGATTAGGTTTAATATTTTATCTGGTTATCATCCGTTTGAGTTCTTTGGGCCGTAATAACTATAAATAGCACATTATAAAACGGTTATAGTAGTTCTTAAAAAAAAAAACACGGTTATAGTTAGAATAACATTATAATCTAACTTGATGTGAAGAGCAGTTAATGTGAAAAAAAATATTAAGGTGAAATTATTCATTTTCTATAATTTATTTAGATTTTAATTAATTTTATATATTTTAAAAATTCATAATTGTGGACATAACTCACTAACCTATTTTAAGCCAATCAAATTAGGGGGAAAAAAAGAAAGATTCAGGCGGCTTTGGAGTGGGTAATGGGTTAATGAGCTTGCATGGGCGAAACATTGTTAAAAAAAAAAAATTGTTCGATTTAGTAAAGTCTAGAGTTTTAAGAAAATGTATTGTGAAGTATGTCAAAATAAAATATTTTGTAATATAATTATTCCAACTCAACAAACCCAAGAAGTGCTAGTTGACAGAAAAATTGACCCGTCCTTCATGTGGTACTTTTTCTACGTGAATGATAATTGGTTGGATGATCACCGAATCTATGTTGACTAAATTTGACCAATGTCACTCTTACTTTTATATATATTATATATATATATATATATATATAAATTTAATTTAGCCCTGCCGATAAATTTTAGTTACTATGTCATTAAATGTTGATATTATTAATTATGTGTGGTATTAATATTTTAAATATATATAATTTATATTAATTAATAGAATAAAAGTTGATAATTAAATAAAATTAATTCATATACATACTATGTAATGCAATTAAAGTTTATTGAATTGGATAAGTTGTTTTGAATTGTATATATTGATAGTGTTAAAATGTCATAATAAAATTTAATTTTATACAAATAAAAGTTTAATGATAAGGATTGAATTAAAGAATTTTCAAATCATATGACCCAATTATAGGTTGTTAAATTATAAATTAAAAATTGAATAAAATTCAAAAGTGATAAAAAATAAAAATTTATAATTTAAGACCGAATATTTATATTAAAAATATTAAAATTTAAAATTATTCTAAAAAGATAAAAAATTTAATTTAAAGTGTAAAAATATAAATTTTTTTTATAATTTAAATTTTTGATCTTAAATCATTTAAAATAATTTTAAAGTTTTAATTTTTTTTTAATATAAGTATTTTTAATTTAAAGTTTTTAACTGTAATTTTTTTTAAAAAATTAACCAATTATTAAAAGTCAGACCTAAGTGATTTCAAGACCAAACAAATTAACTCCCTTTGTTTGCAATGGCTTCCCACACAAGACAACGTCGCATTATCCCTTGTTTATGGCCCAAACGCTGCCTGCGTCCATGGAGCATGAACTAACAAAACGGTGCGTGTGCGCCTACTTTGGGTCTATAGTCAGCATTTGCAGGGTAAGAATGAGTATGAGTAGCATCTGAAGTAGCAATTCTTACATATCCACTCGCGACATGTTATTTATACGCTCAATTCAATGATTACGATTTGTTCTACACGCTTAATGGTTAAGATTTATTATACAGGTTGACTCCACAAATTCAATTCTGTTTGCGCTGCAGGGGCACCTAAAAAGATTTCGCGTCTGAAGTCTAAAGTCAACCCCTTTGACTTTCCTCCGAGAATGAAGGGATTGAATCATCATTTGGTAATGCTCGCACTGAAAGACCTTTAGGCTCTAAGCTTCTTCACTCCGATGCACTGCAATTTGCGTCGGAGGCAGTAATCCAAGGGGCTTCGTGACGACGCTGCAATGGACGTGGAAATGGAGACTTCTACGAGCTATGCCGACCCAGAAGAACTCACCATCAGAGAGCAGTTTCGCAGATACAGGTGATGCCCCGATTGCATTACATTCCTGTTATTCAATTAATTTACTTATTTTCTTTATTTAATTCTCCCTCAAGTCAGCCATTCAAAGAATCTTTCAATGTCGGATGTCTTTCTGATTAGTTAAGAGTTGGAATGAAGTGTTACGTTTGAGCCCCGAAGGCTGAGTTTTGATTGCTTAGCCACCTGTGAAGCATGCCCATTTGTTTTAATTTTTTGGCGGAGGATACTGGGTGTTGTGTGTGGAGGGTTGACAGAGTGATGCGGGTAACGTTTGAGTTTATTTATGGAGAAAAAATAAGCTTAGGATAAGGAGTGCAGGAAATTCTTGTTGTCCTTGTCGCATGAATTATTAGTGTCACATTGATGTTGTGGGAGCATATAATCCTCCAATAATTGTCTTGAATGGGCTCAGATGGATATAGTTCGGATAGACCATTATAGATGCATTGAAGGCCATTTCATGACCTGTGAGTTCCCTCTCGTGCATATTGGCTACCTTACTTGAATCTCCTGTCATGGTAGAGGGTTGATGACGATGTATTAGATGTTGTGTGGAAGATGAAATGCATCATTTGTATTTAAATTTATGTAGGAGTGAGACAACTTATTGATCTTTTCAAATTTTCCAACTTGCATTTTCTTGATTTCCATTCACTTTCCTGCATGAATCTTGTTTGCCTTTTGTAAATTTCACTGTCAACTTTCTACAGTGCAATTTATGCAGGAAGAGACACCTGACTTCAAGCACTTCAGTCCAAAAAGAAAGCGCAGCTTCTAAACAACCTGGGCTGTTGTATGATGGCCAAAGCATTCACAGTCCTACTAATGCAGCACTTCTCCTTGAAAATATTAAAGAAGAGGCTGAGAGTCTTGATGCTGATTATTCAGAAGTTACACCTGCAAAGACACAATATTCCTCAAGAAAGAGGTTCTCTGTTGATACTCATGGAGTTCCTGATGTGGGTGCTGGTTTTGACTCTATACGTCACTCACTGAAGGCCTGTAAGCTAGAGGGTGACTCATTGGGAGATGATGCAGAAACAATCTTTACTTTATTTGCATCTCTGCTTGATTCTGCTCTTCAAGGTGCTGCAAGTATATTTATTTATGTTGACAATACTTAACTTGTTCTTTCTCTCGTCATTTTCTGTTAAATCCAATTACCAAGGGTTTTTTAAAGCATAAAATTTCACATCCTTGTGTTAATTATTTCAAAATAGCTGGAGCATAATGGTAGGATCTTCTGCTCTTTTCCTCCCTTCTTGACGAGGATATCTGATTCTAATTGAAGGAAAAAGGACGAAAACTTTCATATTTTCTTGAGCATTTTTCTGGACTCATTCCAGAAAAAGTTGGAGGGTGAGAGTTAGATCACGGTTCTTGACCCCTCGGCTCAAGAGTATCTGCTAGTGTGTGTATCTGTCTCTTGTTTGTCAAAAGTCAATTAGAAAAAAATGGTAATATTTTGATTTTTGGTTGAATTTTGTTACAGGTTTGATGTCTATTCCAGATCTGATACTAAGGTTTGAGACAGAATGTCGACATATTTCAGAATCTATCAGGTTTGTCTGCAATTCAGGCTTAGTTGACTTGTTTTTCTTTTTGGTAATGATATAGAAGCAAGCATTTTACAGAACTGGAAAATATGTACCACTAAATTCCTTACAGAAATGTTTCCATGACCTCAGTAGAAACACTCAGTGTAGTCTATTTACAGCACGTTATAGATTTTTCTTCCTTAAATATCTCATTTTCACTTTTTAATTGTAGAGTCCTTCAAAGCTTTGGATGCTAATTGTCTAGAATTCTATTTACTAATTACTATTGTTACTTTTTCAAGACAAGGAAATATCGTACTCTGGTAACAGTATTTAGCTGGAATCTTGATATCTAACATCTGTCAATATTATAATTTAGCTTGTTTGGTTCCTTGAGATTGTGACATAATCTAGATTCTGGGCATTGACTGAAGCAGAAATTTTGTCTCGTTTCTTATTACTCATCTTGTCTCATGACATGTTGATCTATGTTGCAGGTATTGTAAAATCAAGGAGCCTTTCAAAATATGTGAACTGTTCTCACTCTTTTCCCATTGCTACTATTGCTGCATCTTTGTTTTAGGTTTGCTTGAAAAAACAGCTGATGATATGCAAAAGGACTGTATGGTTTGTTTGGTTGATTTGGTGTGTGAAATCATAGTATACTAAAGTTAGAGCAGAAATATTACGTTAATGCCTGGTTTTAGTAGAGAATTGTCTGATTCTTCTCCTTCGGTGTCATTACATGGTTTCTTTAGGGAGTTTCTTGTAATGTGATTGTGGCCTTTCTTCTGTAGGTATGCTTTAAATATAAGGCATCGAGTTGTGGAGGACAAATTGATGAGACAGAAGGCTCAGCTCTTGCTTGATGAGGCTGCGACCTGGTCTCTGATGTGGTACCTTTATGGGAAAGGAAATATATCTCTAGCCTTATATATCTGTTCTGCTAAAAAGGAATTATATATCTGTCCTTAAGTACTTCATGATGTAATTTTCTTTTCAGTTTGTGTTGAGTCAATTTCTTAACATCTAAAGCTTTTGAGTTTAAGTTCCTAGCAGGGTAGGATCTCAGGTTTTAAATTTTACTGTATTGTCTTCATACGTCCCATTTAAATGAAGGGTTTCACAAAAAAAAAGAAAAAAATTAAGTTCACATGTCAAGGGAGTATGACATATTGATCAACAAATACTTCATGCACTGTTAAGTTGTAGCTCAGAAGTTTGAACTGATAGGAAGCTTGACATCCTGATATAAGTTATCTATGTTAGATTGTTTGAGTGAGTGATGGCTATGTTAAAATAAATTTGTTAGTGATTAGGGAGCTGGGTTGTAGTACATGTACTAACTTTTGTACTTGACCTAATTTACAATTATAAATAGACACACTGGCTGTTTGACTAAGTAAGTCAATGAATCCCATCTAGACAATTACATGATATTGGAGCGGATTTGAGGGAAGAGAAGGGTTTCAGGTGTTTTCGTTTTTAGGACCAAAGCTTTGACCACTTATTTAAGGAGCTTTGGCCTTCTCCATTTCTTTGGCATAGATTTGGTATTTGTTTCCTACCCTTTTTCAGTGAATAAAATATTTTCCAGCAGTCCAAAAACTTTTTGATGAGTTTTGTTTGAACCAAATACACTCAGATTAGCTTCAGTAATATTTGGCCAGCCTACCCTCATTGACTGCAATGTCAAAATACTTGTCACACTCCTTCACGTGCTAAGTCTCAATTTCAAGTTGCATTTTGACAGGCTGTTGCTTGAGAGTATGTGATCAGCTGGAGAACATAATGGCATGACCATAAGAGGCCAACTGGCCATGCTATCATTGTTCCCAACCTTGGTTTGGTGGGCTTATGATGGTTTTTGGTGTTTTTGGTTGTGTCCTATTTTTTCTTATGTATTTCTTGATCTTGAGTGATTTTATGATTTTTCTTTATGTTTTTTAGTACAAAAAGATTCTCAATATAAATATGTGAGGTTTTGTGTATGATTTGGAGTCTTAGTTGAGGGAAAAAAGAAAAAAAGAGGTGAATTGAAGATTTTAGCACTAGACTGTATTTTGTTGGGTACTTTGGCATTCAACCCAAGTATTGGAAATCAGTTAGGGGAATGTCAAAGGGGCCACTCATGGGAAGTAGGTCAAAGAATTTTGAAGTTGTGTTAATGTGTAACACAATGTGGCTGGGAAAAATGGTTGTGAGAACGTTGAGGGGGCCACTTAGTTGTTACATGTACTAACCCTTGTACTTGATCTAATTTACTATTATAAATAGACACAGTGGATGCCTAGCTAAGTAAATCAGTGAATCCTAGTTAGTCAATTACAATCTACTCCAAAGTTTTAGGCTTTTGAAGTAAATGGTAAGCAGCATTGGTGTTAAAGTACAGTTATTTTGAAGGCTACTGATTTGAATGGTGATAAATCCCCGTACCCTTTATGTAATAGTTTTGTAAATAGTCATTGTTGTGATATCTATCATTATTATTTTTATTTCGGTTTTTTATTCATGCTGTATATCTCAATCTTCTATCTTTGGCTATCTCTGACAATCATGGTTATTTTGCAGTGACTGAAGAATTATGGAAAAAGCTAATACCGGTAATGTGTGTGATGCTACTTATTTGGACCACAAAACAATTTTTTCCTGATGGCCCTGGAGAAACCTTATTTAAATCTGTTGACCTATCACAGGTTCCAGGAACCTCTCATTTGGCAGCTTGTGAGTTTGTTGCTGAGGACCATACAGCTCAGTTATGTCTCCGGATAGTCCATTGGTTGGAAGGTTTAGCTTCTAAAACACTTGACTTGGAAGGCAAGGTGATTAAGTTATATTTTCTGCATGTTGATCTGTTTACAAGCAGCACATCATTTTTTACCACAAATATTTTAGATGATACGAAGGAGAACCCATGAGTCAAACATTAATCACCTTAAAGACAATAGTATAATTTTATTGCAGTAGGGTAAACTGTAAAACATTGTGGTAAGTTCAACAATTTCTTTTGATAAGCTCCATGGCTTTGGTACAAGTACAACCAAGGAGGGAAGGCATCATGACATTGTGCTATCTTTGCTACTCTTTGGTGTATGTGGCTCGAGTGAAGCGTGTATCTTCTAGGATTCTTCCCAGGCCTTATATTTGACATGGGAAAGGATTGTTTTAATGGTCTTTCTTTGATGTTCGGCCCATGGTCTCTTTTATGGTGTCTACTTTACAGATATTCATAGAATTCATAGCTTTTGGAGAGCCTTATTGTATTGATATCTTTGCGTCTAGTTAAGAAGTATAAATTTTGAGGGTATAATTGTCATTGTATAGTTGTAGTTCCTTTTTATATTGAGGTTCAGGGGTCAACATATATAAATTATCGGGGTCAGCATATGTAAATTACCGTTGGGAGCCCATTACATTTGAAATTTCCCTTTTCTTTCTTACCATTTCACTCTCCCTGGTTTCTTAAATGTATTTTACTTTTGCCGTTATTTCTTCTTTGTATTTTTTTTATGGACAATATTTTATCCTCCTTTTTTTTTTGGGTGGCCTTTCATGTCTCTAATAATATTACTTCTTTTTATTTAAAAAAGGAAGTATAAAAAATTAATACTTAAGGTGGACTGGGGGAGCTGTAAGCAATTAAGGTATCAGGAATCCCTTCTTAATGTCTGTCATAAATTTTCAACCCTGCTGAGATCTGATAGTGAGTTGGACATTGAATGTTTAGGATGCCTCAGTTTGGTCATTTTCAACCTTTCTTTTTTGTCAACATAATCTTGCATGCTTCTTTTCTTGCTAATACCTATGGTATATTAGGCTTTTAAGGTTGAGTACTTTCTCCATAGCATTTAAAAGGAATGACCCTGACAAACTACAAAAAATATGAAGATAAGAAAATGTCTCATGCTTGTTTTAAGGGTGTTTCTATATCTGATATGTGGAGGGGTTGGGCAGCTTTGTTGCGCTCTTAAGCCTCTTTGTTTCTCTTCTTTGGAGGATACCTTACGATCCTCCAACTAATTGCAGTTTTTCTCTCTTTCTAATGGATTTTTTATTCTATTATTATAAAAAGGCAACTTCTGGTTTGTGGTTTGTGCATTATATGTTACTTGAACAATGCCATCAATCTGTTGCTTTTAATATTTGCAAAAAGGTATTTTAACATATATGAGAACAGCAAGTCCACCCTGCACTGGAGACTGATTCTGTTCCGGGATTTTGGGAAATATTAAAAGGAGAAAGAAAATCTGTATTTGTTTTGCTTGATGTGAATCCTCTGCTTGAATTTGCATCACCTTATCATTATCCATATTCTTGCTTGATTAGATGTTATTTAAGTGATTTGAATACTAATAAATTTTCTGCAGGGGTGTGGATCTCATGTTGGTACTTATCTCCCCACTTCTGGAGTTCGGCATCCTACTCAACGTTGCCTAAATAAAGGAACTTCTGACATTAACACTGTTCATCACTTGGATTTTGATGCTTCAACTTGTGAAAAGGCAAATCTTTTGCCTGATGACAAAGTACTTTACACTTCTTTTATATTTTATGTATTGTTTGTTGGTTGTGGTAGTGATCTAAATAGATATTCTAATATATATACCATTCTTGTATATTAAATTTTTGTGAAACCCTAAGTTTTATTATGCATAAGAATGTTTATTTTTTGGAAGTCATGCAAAATGTCATTGTTAGAAATTATAATGAAACTATTTGGTGCATGTTACACCACAGAGAGAGAGAGAGAGAGAGAGAGAGAGAGAAGGGAAGTAACAGAACTTAATTAATTCAACAGAGATCAAAGTACAAGCCTTACTCCTATTTATAACACTTGAGAGTAATAGGAATTCATATCAGGTAGTTATATTCTAACTACCTGAAACTAACAACTGACTAACTAATCCTTTCTTTTACTAACAACTAACTACAACTTCTACCCATGTGTCAATTGTCTCCCCTCTCAAAAACAATCCTTGACCTTAAGGATTGGTGATGGTAGCTATAGTTGGGAAGTTCGAGAACTGGTTTTGAATGGCTGGTAAACCTTCCTAGGTTGCATCTTCCTTGTTACTGTGCTTCCAGTGAATTAGGACTTGTGTCATAGGTAGATTACCTCTCCTTACAACCTTAAAAGCTGGGATCTCCTCAGGCTTCATGACAAACTGACCTTGAATATCAACTTGAGGAAGGATGGAGCTTATTGGAAGTGATAAATTACAGAGAAAAATGAATAAATGAATTGTAAGGTGTGTCTAACCCTTTACACTATGTCTTATTTATTGGTAAAAATAAGTGTAGTACAAGTATAGTACTAGTGTAGTATAACTCTAGATACAGTGAACCTAAACACTATGTACTACAATTCTAGATACAATGAACCTAGACACTATATCATATGCATCTAGCTTGTTACACATATAGTTGATTCAAGGACCCTTGAGAGACTCAACAAGTATGTCTGCCAATTGATCATTTTAATTATTGAATTTGGTAGCAAGACACTCAAATTGAATTTTCTCTCTTATGAAGTAACAATCGATCTTAAAATGTTTGGTACTCTTGTGAAATATTGGGTTGGAAGCGATATGCATTACGGCTTGGTTATCACAAACCAACTTTATTTGTTTGGTACTTCCACATTTTAATTCCCGAAGGAGTTGCTTGAGTCATATAAGTTCACATGTCACTAAAGCCATAGCACAATACTCAGCCTCTGCACTAGATCTTGCAACAATATCTTATTTCTTGCTCTTCCAAGAGACTAGATTGCCTTCAATAAGGATACAATATTCTGAAGTGAATCTTGCAACAATATCTTATTTCTTGCTCTTCCAAGAAACTAGATTGCCTTCAATAAGGATACAATATTATGAAGTGAAGTGTTTGTCAATAGAAGATCTAACTTAATCTGCATCACTGTAACCAATGACATGAGAATTACTTGTATCTTTATATAACATACCTTGATTTAGGGCTTCTTTGACTTAGAAGTGTTACGCAGAGATTGTAAGAATTGACTAACTACACTTACCATAAAGGAGATATTTGGACGAGTAATGGTAAAGTGGTTGAGCTTTCCAACCAATCTATAAGAGGCTCCCCCTATCTTGGTAGGAGTTTGACATTTGGATCCATAGAAGTGTTAATGGTTTGCAATCTGACACATCTATTTCGTTCAATATATCCAAAGCATATTTTCTTTGTGATATAGTAATTTCAGTATGAAATTAGGCCCACCTCAATACCTAGAAAGAACTTCAATTTTCCCATATTTTTAGTCTGAAAAGATTTGAATAAATATTGTTCAAGTTGATCAATGTCCTGTTCATCATCACCTGTAATGACGATATCATGTACATAAATGACTAAGTAGATGCATTGGTTAGATGGGGTATATTGATAGAACACAAAATGATCTATCTCACTTTTAACTATTTCAAACTTCTAAATAATTGAACTAAACTTGCCAAACCAAGCTCAAGAAGATTGTTTCAATCCATACTATGATTGATGTGACCAACAAACCTTGCCATTCTTCCTTTGAGCAACAAAGATAGGCAATCGCTTCATATAAACCTCTTTCTCTATCTCACCATGGAAGAATGCATTTTTAGTATTAAGTTGATGAAGTTGCTAGTGGTTTATAGCAACCATAGAAAGAAATAATCAGATAGAAGCAATTTTAACAATAGGGACAAAAGAGTCACCATAATTAAGGCAAAAAATTTGAGTGTAATCTTTGGCTACTAATCGAGTTTTGAGATGATCAATTTGTCCATCAGGACCAATCTTAACAATATACATCCACTGACAGCTAACGAGGGATTTGCCTGGAAATAAAGGAACTAAATCTCAAATTCTATTAGAATGTAAAGCAGCTATTTCATCAAGCATTACTTATTGCCACCCAGAATGAGAGAGTGCCTTACTGACAGTCTTAAGAATGGAGACAGAATTTGAGGAAGACACAAAAGTGTAATAGGTTATAAACAAGCGATGGTAATTTAAAAAATTGTAACGGGGATGAGGATTATGAGTTGAACAAGTACATTTACGAAGAGCAATTGGGAGATCCCTAGAGGAAAGTTGGACTGAATAAGGGGTCGATGCTAGAGAAGAGAGTGAGTCATCGGCTACATCAACAGAGCCTGTAGGAGGTTATGGTCAAGGACGATGACGATAAGTCTGAAATGGATGAGGAGGGGTAGTTGCTGGAGGATCAATGTAGGAGAGAGGAAGAACATCTAACACAAATTGAACCTTAACTATTGTAGTGGAAAAGAAGGAAGTGGATTAAAAAAAAGTTACATCAGAAGAGATGAAATATTTGTTACTGTTTGGAGCATAACACTAATATCCCTTTTGAAGTTGAGAATATCCAAGAAGGATACATTTGATAGATTTAGCTGTAAGTTTGTTTTTCCCTAGGGACAAATCATGAGCAAAGCAAGTGCAACCAAAAATATGAGGAGGAAAGTGAAAAAGAGAATTAGAAGAAAACAAAATAGAGTGAGAGACTTGATTTTGTAACACAAAAGAAGGCACACATTTAATTAAATAGCAAGTAGTAAGGATAGCACCACCCCAAAAATGAAGAGGTACATTGGAATGGAGAAGCAGAGTGTGAGTTGTTTCAATGAGATGGTGATTTTTACATTCAGCTACACCATTTTGCTGCAAGGTATGTGCATATAAAAACTGATGAAGAATGTCTTGTGTAGACATAAATGTTTGGAATGGAGTAGAAAAATATTCATGTGCATTATCACTTCATAAAATAGATATAGAAGAACCAAATTGAGTTTGTATTTCAACACAAAAAGATTGAAAAGTAGAAAACACTTCAAAAAAATTCATCATTAAACATAACCAAGTGCAATGAGAATAGTCATCAGTAAAAGTTACAAAATATTGAAATCTAAAAATAGATAAAATATGACATGGACCCAAACATCAGAATGACCTAATTTAAAAAAGGACGTAGCCCAGTTATTGACATGTTTGGGAAAAGAATCACGAGCTTGTTTACTCAATTGACATGACTCACATTCAAATGACTTCAAAATAGAAAATAAGTGAAACATGTTTTGAAGTTTGGAGAGACTAGGATGGTAGAGGTGATTGGCGATGAGATGTGGAGACGGGGCTGTGCATACTATTGGTGATGTAGTAAGATGATAAAAGCCTTGTGACTTACGCCTTGCACCAATTGTCCAATTCAGTCTTGTAAAGAAACACTTTTGTTAAGAAAGGTAATGGAACAATTAAGAGTACGAGTTAACTTGCAGACAAAAACAAGGTTAAAAGGACATTCAAGAATATAAAGAACTAAATTTAAAGTGAAGGAAGGAAGAATTGTAGCCTAACCAATGTTTTTGGTAATAATTTGAGTACCGTTGGCAAGTGTAACAGGAGAAAGTAAAGTAGTAGAGATGTAGGAGAAAAGATCCTTGTTACTAAAAATATAATTGGAGGCATTGGAGTCAAGGACCTATGGACTAAGAAATGAGCAAGGCAGGCCATGGAATTACCAGTTTGGGCAATGAAGGCAATGGCAATAGATTGTTTGGACAATTGGTAACTTGGGCATTTAGCATAGTTATCACCCATCGGAGTAATGGCTTGCGAAGCCTGGTCCGCAGATGTCTCAATCGATGTTTGCACAATGTTCGCCGTGTGGGGGCACAATCTGATGGAGGTATCTAAGACAGGAATATTTGATGTTCTAGATATAAGTACATTGGCAGAAGAGATGCACTAGGCGAGTGAGAACATCATCTAGAGTTGGGATAATGAAACCATTGAAAATCTAATTCTGAATAGGATCAAGGTTAGAATGAAGATTGATGAGTTATGATGTTGAAAAATTTGTCCTATTGAGTCTCTTGATCAATGATGGAAGACATAACGGGTATCAAAAAGTGAAACTCATCTGAAGAGGCTCAATATTGGATATATAAGTGGTGTTATCTATATCCTGGTGCTTAAGATTCACAAGAGTGAACAAAATGTCATAATAGTGACAGATATCGTTACAATAAACTGACGTAGCCTTATACCAAACCTTATAGCATGTTTCATATGGTTGATATGAACGTAGCAGGTGAGAGTCAAGAGAGTGTTGTAACAGAGCACAAAGTTGAGCATTAATTTTAACTTACTCAAGTTGATCTATTGAAGGAATGTTAGTTTCTCTCTTTTCCAAATGATCTAAATATCCTTGCCCTTTGAACCATGAGTGGACAGAAGCAGCCTAAGACTTATAATTAGATGTATCATGTTTCTCATAGGTAATGATTGACAAACCACTTATAATAGAAGAGAAAATACTTGATTGAGCTTTTTCAGAAGTGGAGATGGTTGTTTGGATGGAAAGCAGCTCTAGAAATTACAGTACCAAAGAAGTTAAAAAATAAGCTATAGTAGAAGAACTCTACCCAAAAAAGTACGAAGTGACACAAGCTAGACCAGAAATAAGGAGAGGAGAGAACGTCGACCTGATTTGGATAAGCATGGTGGGAAACAAGGATAGTTGCTAAAGGCCTCGCGTAAGGGTGCGTGGCTCAACATCTGGTGACTAGACTTCTATGTTCTGATAATTAGGACCCTTTGAAGACGATGAAGGGGCACATGGCTCAAGATAATGATTGGAGAGTGGAGATCTAGGGTGGACAGATCCAAAAAAGAAGAAATTTGATGGAGAGAGTGTGTTTTGAGGAGTTGTCTGGAAGGAAACACACCTGGAGGAAAAGGTCACTAGAAAGAGTCACAAAGGTTATGATATTATGATAAATTAGAGAGAAAAATGGATGTATAAATTGTAAGGTGTGTCTAACTTCTTACACTATGTCTTATTTATAGGTAAAAACAAGTGTAGTACAAGTATAGTACTAGTGTAGTACAACTCTAAATATAATGAACCTAGATATTATGTACAATATTCCAAATGGAAGGTTATCTTTGACATGCCTCTTTAACCGAGAGACATGAAATATAGGATGTAACTTGCAATGATTAGGTAACTCCAGCTGATATGCCAATTTCCCAATCCTTTTAACCACCTTATAAGGGTTAAAAAATCATGTAGCTAGCTTATGTAACAAGGAATTGTTAAGAAGGTTCCTTAAAAAAGGATGGAGTCTTATATAAACCCACTCTCCTATTAAAAATTCCCTTTTTGTCCACTTCTTATTTGCTAGCTGAATCTTCTTATTTTGAGCTTTGAGTAGATGTTGATTTAACAACTGACCGATAGCTTCCTTTTCCTCAATTTTTTTCCATCACATCATTTTAAGAATCACTAGCAAGACAGGGCAAGTGCACTGGTGGAGTTACCCCAAAGAGGGCTTGAAAAGAGGACATGCGTATAGTCGAGTGGAGAGTGGTATTGTACCATAATTCAACCAATGGGCTGTAGTTCGGGGACCTCTTGGCAACCTCATCGTAGAGTTTCCACATTAAACCAAATCTAACTAACTACTAGTTATGACGGGCACTTTAAAGAAGGCTTCGACTGACACTTCAGGGTCAAGTGCGATCGTATGGTACCATTGAACGTACTTGAGCCACTGACGTACCTAACCCTTAACCACAGTAATCTCAGCGAGCAACTTTCGACAATCATCATTATATAAGTCGGGAGGGCATAGCTTGAGATCTGTAGGCTCAAAAGCCTTACGTAGGTAATCAATAAGATGCCCACATAGATAAGGATTGAGTGGTCTAAGCCGCCCAAGCCATAGTTCAAAAGGTAAGTTGCGTTTATCCCATATTGCTTTAAGTCGCTGGTACTTGGGCGACATAGTTTTATTTAAGTGCGAAAGCGTCCAGTAACCAGCACCTACCAATCGACAGAAGGTACTAAACTGTTTTACCTTATGAAGGTTCAGAACGGTGTAGAGCCCATGTGGATGGTGGGTGTTAGTCATGTTTCTCATGTAACCATTTTAACTATTATGTGGGGTGATCACCTATCATGCAACATAGATAACATTTCAAAGACCTATTTAAAACTTCTATTTGGCCATCCGTTTAAGGGTTATAGTTTGAAGAATATGCAAGTTTGACCTTGTGAAGTCTGAACAATTCTTTTCAAAATTTGCCACAAAATATTAGACCTTTATTCGTGACAATTGATTTAGGGAAGCTAGGTAGTTTAACAACATTGTCCATAAAGAGTTAAGCAATAAGGTTTTTGAGGGCCATAAAGTGTGTAGCTTTGCTCAATCTATCCACCACCTCTTGCATCATAGACTTATTGTAAGATTTTGGTAAGTTGCCAATGAAATTCATGGACAGATTAGTCCAAATGGTTTTAGGAATCAGAAGTGGCTAAATAAGGCCTGGTGTAGCTAGGTTATTAGGTTTAAATCTTTGACAAACTGTGCATGCTCTTACAAAATTTTTGACATCCTTTTTTAATCCTTTCCAATAGAAAATAGAAGAAATCCTTTAATAAGTTAAAGTTGCACTGGAATGGCCTCGAAGGGCATCCCTATGGAAAATTATAACAATTGACTTATCAAATCTGAATTAGCACCTACTACTAAGTTTCTTTTCCTTTTCAATGTTTGGTTAACCAATAAGTAGTAAGGGTGAGCAATGGGATCATTTTCTAACTTCTCTATAAGGGCTGTTAGCTTGTCATCTTCCCTTTAAGATTCTCTAACTTTAGATGTTTGATTTGAAGCCACAAAGGTAATTGGTAATTGCTAAACAACACCCTTGTTCCTTCATGTGTTCCCTTCTAGAAAGTGCATCAGCAGCTACATTTTCTTTACCCTTTTGATACGATATTTCATAACTCAATCCCCACAACTTATGTTTCCATTTATGTTGATAAGAGGATATTGATTTATGCTCTAGTAGATACTTCAGTGCCAAATGGTCAATTTTAATAATTAACTTTTGGCCTTGTAAGTATTGTCTCCATTATTTAATTGCAAATACTATTGCCATCGATTCCTTTTCATAACTTGACAAATTCCTCTTTGATGGGCAAAGAGCCTTGCTTGCAAAGGCTATTGGGTGTTGTAAAGGCTTTTGGGTGTTTATTTTGAGAAAGGATAGCTCCCATGTCTATGTTAGATGCATCTGTCTCAATGATAACTTTCTTAGAGAAATTAGGAAGAGAAAGGACTAGTGTAGTGGTCATGGCTGACTTAAGCAACTCAAAGGCCTTGTTGGCTTTCTCATTCCATTTAAAAACTTAGTTCTTTTTAAGGAATTCTTTCAGAGGCTTACTTATTGATTCATAATTTTTCACAAACCTCTTGCAGTAGCCAGTTAGCCAAAGAAACTCCTCAAAGCCTTGATAGAAGTTGGTTGAGGCCATGAAACCATAGCTTCAATTTTCTTAGAGTTAGCTTCCGTACCTTTATCTGAAATAATGTGTCCTAATTAATCCACATGTGTTGCTCCAATGGTACATTTGTTCTTTTTTGCAAAAAAAGTATTATTTCTTGAACTTTGAAGGGTGAGTTGCAAGTGTTTCAAATGAGCCTCTCATGTTGTGTTATATACTAGAATGTTATTAAAGAACGCTAGCATAAATTTCCCTAAAAAGGATTTAAAAACAGCGTTCATAAGACCTTGGAATGTTGTTGGAGCATTTGTGAGCCTGAATGGCATCACTAAAAATTCATAAAAGCCTTTACATGTGCAAAAGGTTGTTTTGTGAATATCTTGAGGCTTCATTTTAATCTTGTGATACTTTGCTCATAGGTCCAGCTCAAAGAAAAAATTAGCACTGCTAGTGGCCTTGTGCCACAATGGCACTGCCCTCTGCCTACAGGGTTTAGGGGTTTGATTCCCCATTCCCCCTCTCTAGTGGGTTTCCCACTCCTTTGTAATTAAAATAAAAAGAAAAATTTAGCACCATGCAACTCATTGAGCAACTCTTCAATGATAGGTATGAGAAACTTATTCTTTTTTGTTTGATCATTTAACTTTCTATAGTCAATGCAAAATTTCCATGAGCCATCTTTTTTCTTTACTAAAACCATTGGTGATGCAAATGCAATGCTGATGTTCCTTGTAACACTATTTTTTAGCATCTCTTGAACTTGCTTTTCTATTTTTGTATTTTGAATTGGACCATACCTATATGGTGTTGAACTTGTAGTTGATCCATTTTGAAATGAATTGGGTGGTCAAATGATCTTAATGGTGAGAGTGACTTGGGTTCTTGGAATATATCTTCAAATGCCTTCAATATTTCTTCTAGTGTTTCTT
The DNA here is from genome assembly GCA_032878935.1 of Erythrophleum fordii. Lineage (NCBI taxonomy): Eukaryota > Viridiplantae > Streptophyta > Magnoliopsida > Fabales > Fabaceae > Erythrophleum > Erythrophleum fordii. The sequence goes on from JAVQMF010000042.1 coordinate 7,608,005, forward strand.
GTTTTGCTCTCTCAACTTTCCTTACTTCCTGTTTCAAAGTCAGCGATTTTTCTTGTTGATTGGGGTTGACTTGAATAAGAAATGCTTGTTGGGATGCCAAAATTTGCTTCCTTTGTAAAGCTTGCTCCTCAAACATAACTGCTGGACGTTTGGCCTTTGTTATCCCATAAAGCTTGTCATTCAAAACAAAGTCCATTACCTTTTGCGTCAAATTCCATACAATTTCCCTTTTAGACAATCATTCTCTCCCACCATGTCATATCCTCCAAGCTCCATAATGAGGAAGTCAGCTGAATAATTCCCCTTGCATTGACCATTCTAGCTGAACACATTTCTTATCTACCTCTAATTTTTGCCCATTAGCTACTATCACTTTAACTCCTTCTGATAATTGTAGCTTTAATTGCAATTTCTTAACTAATGACGCATCTAAGAAATTGTGTGTGCTACCCATGTTCATTAGAATAATTATTGATTTTCTCTTCACTTTCCCTTCAACCTTCATAGTTGAGTGACCATCCCTTCCTTCAATAGCATTGAAGGAAATTTCTAAATTCTCTTATGGCTGGTAACACTTTAATTCCTCCTCAGTATTGTAAGTGTCCTGAAACTCCTCTTTATCATCCTCCTATAGCATGATCATAAAAACTTGTGAGCTTCAGCATTTGTGGTTTGAAGTATAGCATTTTAGGCACCAATAGCATAACTCCTTTTTCCTTCTTTCATCCTTTTTTTCCCTCGGGGGGGGGGGGGGGGGAGGGGTTTAACCTGCTTGACATGCTTGCCATTTGAAGGGCTTATCTTATTGGTACTGGTATTAGAGGAATTTTTCATCTAAGCAAATGGTAGTTTGGTTTTGAGAAGGAGAATCTTAGTACTACATTGGGCTTTTTGATGATAAAATTGGGAGATTGGGGTAAGGTTTGAGTTTTTTTTTTTTGGTGGGGGTTGGGGCATGAGTGTGCAAGGCTTGTATGGAAGTTTCATGAAGGCATGCTAGATACATAATGTTGGCAACATTGTTGGGGTTAAACAACCTTACAACTATTTGAATATTTGAATGGAATTCTCCTAGGAAGTAGTTTATTGTCAACACTTTAGGCAAGTCCACCTTTGTTAGTAGCTTCTTGAACTTTTCTTGGTAATCAATTGTTGAAGTTTCTTGCTTGAGTTCTTGATTTTTACCATTGCATCCACTTTGGCCATATCACCAAATCTTGCATTCATATTCTTCAAGTATTTGTCCTTGTTGAGCTTTGCAAGCTTCTTCCTCTTTAAGAAATTCAAGTGCCATTGAAGCACCTTCCCCTCTTGATGTAGGGCAACATAAGATGAATAATAGAAAAGGGGAGAGAGAGAAGAAACGACTGAAATGTAAAAAAAATAAAGAGGGGGGACAAAGAAGAGAAGGGGGTATGCAGAGACTTTTAAAATACTTTTATTATCAATCAAGGCTAAGTTGCCTTTGTACAACTACTAAAGGTCTTATATAAAACTCAAGAGATAACTCATAATAATTTAAAGATAAATATAATATCAAATCCTACTAAAAGATAATTGTTAAAGTCTAACAAAAGATAACTAAGGACAACTAATGCTATTCAAAATAAGATAAATAAAAGTAATTAAAATATTAATGCCTAATCTTAACCAAAATATTATTTGTTATATTTATCTTTAATCCTTAATTTACAATTAATTAATAATATCTCTCTTATTTTTTCCCTTTCTCTATCATTCTCCTTTAGTTGGGGAAAACACGACCAAACAATAAGAAATGATAACATTAGTTAGGATGAACGACATTATTTTAAAATATGGTACTCCAAACAACTTTGGGCTCTCCAATACACTAGGAATGACAAACTTGATCGGGTATATATGTTCAATTGGTTGAATTTGAATGCGACATTTTGCAACTTGAAGTTTAACTTCTGACTATTGTTTTGAATCATCGCGATCTTTTTATCCTAAATTTATTTCTAATTGTTCTTCAAAATCTATGATGTTATCATCATTGTCAATGTCTAATGGGCAATTGAGAGGTTTTATAATGATAACACTAGACTCTTCCGAGATGCTTCTTCTATTGCATTGAGATCTTGAAGACATTCTTCTAATCTTCTAAGTTTTTGCTAGAGATTTGTATAATTAATAAGTTAAGAGCATCCATCACCTTTTCAAAATGATGATCAAACCTTTCATTGAAGTTTTAGATCCTTTGGATTTGTTGTTCCATGGCATGTTTCAAGGCAAAACAAGTGGAAAATATCCGTAATTACTTCTAATAATAGGAGTTGCAAATCAAGTGCAAAGAGGGTTGTAAACAAGGCAAAAAGGGTTGGAAATTTGAGTTTGGTGTGTGCAGACACATGAAGCACACGCATAGGGGACTTTGCCAGTTCGTGTAGTAGTTTTTGGCAACGGGCTTCTAGCGATGGGTTGATTTGGATAATGCACTTTAGACGGAGTGGTTACTTGCCTAATTTGGTGGTTGGAAGTGTGAAATTTGGTATAGATAGAAGCGGTTTTGTAGTTTTTGACGAGTTTCTGGCAATGAAAACATGATGGAATAAGGAAAACCTTGCTTTGATACCAAAATGATGTAGGACAATGTGGGATGAATAAGAGAAAAGGAGAGAGAGAGAGAGAGAAGAAAGGAGGGAGAGGTAGAAGAAATAAAGGGGAGGAGGAAGAATAAAGGGGGAGATGCAGAGGCTCTAAAAATATTTTTATTATCAATCAAGGCTAAGTTGCCTCTACTACAGGTGCTAAATGTTTTATATAGAGTCTAAGAGATAGCTCATAATAATTTAAAGATAATATCAAATCCTAATAAAAGATAATCATTAAAGTCTAACAAAAGATAACGAAGGATAATAATATTATTCAAAATAAGATAAATAAAAGTAATTAAAATATTAATTGCTAATCCTAAATCTAACCAAAATATTATTTCTTATATTTATCTTAAATCCTTAATTTACAAGTAATTAATAATATCTCTTTTATTCTCTTCCCATTCTCCATCACCTTTAAGTGTATTTTAACCAATCTTATCCATTTTGGTCTTCGGGGTTTCATTGATGTTAAAGAAATGCTTGCAATGATAAGCCTAGCCCTGGAAGTGCTACTATCGAATTTGGGAAACTCTATCTTGCAAAGCTTTGTAAGGAATGCATAATTGTTGGAATGGTTGCTATTATAAGATTTGAATTGCAGACAACCATTGCCTAAACAATTTTCGTTTGTGCTTGATGCCACCCTGTGTCCTTCACCAATGTTGTTTGACAACAATTGAGTCATTTTGACAGCCATATTTACCATGAGACCTTTGATATGTGATATCAATTGTTCATCTCACCAATCTTTGTGTTGTTTTGCTACAATCATTGCTCGATATCGTTGATTCAATCCTGTGATTGAGTGTCTGGTGCCATCATGTGCCCCAGAAAATGCACTAATACCAAAATGATGTGTGTTGCACTAGAGAGAGAGAGAGAGAGAGAGAGAGAGAGAGAGAGAGAGAGAGAGAGAGAGAGAAGGGAAATAATATAACTCAATTCATTCAATAGAGATCAAAGTACAAGCCTTACCCTTATTTATAATACATAGGAGTAATAGGAATTCATATTAGGTAGTTATATCTAACTATCTGAAACTAATAGCTACCTAACTAATCCCTCCTTTCATTAACTAACAACTTACAACTACTTTTACCCATGTATCACTATTCATGGCCCTTCACTTAATAGCTTAAATTTTTGAGTTAAAATAATCCTTGACATGGTATTAGAGCCTACAGATTGAGTGGTTAGGAGTTTGATCCTTGACGTCTCTCGTTTTCTTAATCAAAGTTTAAGGAAATGGTACGGTAGATTTGTACTTTGTTCATGCTTCAAGCCTAAAGAGCTGTCATGTAAAGGGGCATGTTAAAAATAATAAAACTATTTGTGGCTCCGCTCTTAACAACTTAAACTTTTGAGTTGAAATTGTCCTTGACAGTCATGAATTTGGCTATTGAAATTTGGTTGCACCTACTTTCTCTGTATGATATATGATTATATTTTTTGTAACCAGGTTTACTGACTACTAAGTGCCAAGTTATGCTTAGTTTTAGCTGTATCTGATTCTGTTGAAATCTTCTAGACCATTCCCCCCAAATAATTGTCATTTTGAAATCTACTACTAAATCTACTACTTACATTTCTGCTATGCACTGAATCTATGCGCCTTATTGCAATTTTTTCCTTTACTGATATAAGAACTTATGAAAGGACACAAAAAGTTGCATCAGATGGGGAACAAATACCTTGGTGTTGCAACATAACACTCATTTGTATTCTTTGTATGATAACCAGGGCACATAGTCTATTTTTAAAGCCTTTATGCTTGTCAACTGGAAGGGCTTTTTCTTAAGGGATAAAGGGGCACATAAAACATATTGGTCTCTGTCAGCCCATCTTTTCCATTCTTGTGAATCTTACTTTCAGTTTCTTACTCAGTCCCAATAATAACATGAGATAAATTCCTCCTTTCTGGCCCACATTTGAAATCTAAGGCTTACTTTGAGGTCAAGTCCTCGGTCTAGACTGAATTACATAATAGCAATAAGATTAAATAATTGCTGATGATATTATGCTGGTGCATAAATCATATCAGGCTCTTTTGCTTGACCATTTCATCATGTGTTCTATGGTTCTTGTTTTCATTTTTTTCTTCATTGCCTATCTCTGGGATACATTTAGAATAGGCTTTTTGTAATTTTTGGTGAATCTTGGGTTTGTTGTACACATTTGGAGCAATTTCTTTATATTTTTTATAGAGAATTTTGGAAGGGTAGAAGGGGAAGCCATTATGAGATGGTGCTTGTTTTATGGAAATCTGGTGCCATTGATTAGAGTAAACTTCCAGCGTTTTCAAGGTCAAGTTGTGTGATAGAGTTATATCTTAGCTGTCTTTATTCTCAGCTGATGGCTACTTTTGTAGGATTTTATTGTTAGATATGCATAGGGGTTCAGCAGTCCTAACTTTATGATTCATTTGTTCTACTTTCAGTGGTTTTTATTTCCTTATGCTTTGTTCTAGGGATGACTTATTATTTGCCATTCCAGTATTCTCTATTCTCTTGGAACAAAACAGTTATGTTAATTGTTGAGGCTCAAGAGAGGATGTTTAGTATAAGGAGGCTGCATTTGCTATAATTTTGTGATGTAATTTAATGATAACTGTGGATAATAAAATAGATGAGTTAGATGTATATCCACACTCTATATACTCTGAAGTGCCAGTAACAGTTGTTCTGGTGCAGAAACAAGATGAGTCTCTTTTAGAAGATGTGTGGACTCTATTGAGGGCTGGAAGACTAGAAGAGGCATGTGAACTTTGCCGATCTGCTGGACAGGTGAGCATTGCTTTGAAAAGGAAGTCTATGGACTTCAGAAGTCTATGATTACTGCTGTTAATTAGGTACATCTTATTATTTTGTAGCCATGGAGAGCCGCTACTTTATGCCCATTTGAAGGATTAAACCAATGTCCTTCTGTTGAAGCTCTGGTGAAGAATGGTAAAAATGGAACTCTGCAAGCCATTGAATTTGAAAATGGCATTAGTCATCAATGGCATCTTTGGAAATGGGCTTCATATTGTGCATCAGAGGTTGGTGGCATGTTTCATATTGATCTTCAATTCTCTTCATATTGATATGTTGATGTTTGTGTTGTTCCTTTATTCATGGGCAACACTTCCCCCCGATTCTTGAGTAGAAGTTTAGTAAAGGAAAATAGCTAGTGTTATGCAACGGATATTACTCTGGAAGGATTATGTGTTTCTGTGGTAGGCTTCTTCGTCTCAACAAGCCTACCTCATTTTGCTGCTAAAAGTTCCTTCTGCGAAGACCTTTTGTTGCTTCCCTCCAATATTTATTAGTTATTTTTTTACTATTGAATTTTACAAATTTTTTACAAGTGGATGGGGTTGTTTCAGTTTTCATGGACCTTGCGGCACTTATTATGTTATTCTATAAAATTGATATGTCTTATTTGCATCTTCATTTTACAGAAAATAGCAGAGCTAGGTGGAAAGTATGAAGCAGCTGTGTATGCAACCCAATGTAGCAACCTAAAGCGGATGCTTCCACTCTGCACAGACTGGGAGGTTTTATTTTTTTTTATTTTTTACATTAATGCAACAAATTTTCTTTTTTTTTAATGCATAACTCTCGATAATTCCTTCTTGACGCTTCATGTGGACAGATGCTATTATGAAGCATTTGGTACTGAGCTTGGTTTTAATTCTGACCTTTTATTTGAAAAGAAAAAGTTATGGGCTTATATACACTATGTCACTATCCACTGCACACTGCATCTTGAATTTTTTTCCCCTTATAAATTAACAACTGTCAATGTGTGTGTGTGTGTGTTTTTTTTTTTTTCGTTATAGTTTGTGTGTTTCTGTTCCCTCATATAGTTGGTATTCAAATCAGCCTGCTGATTTTTCTCCATCACTGTCACGGTTGGAAGCTTTGATTTATTGTCCAACACCTAACATTTTCAGACAGCATGCTGGGCAATGGCAAAGTCTTGGCTAGATGTTCAGGTGGACTTGGAAGTCATTCGCTCAATGCCAAGGGGAGTGGATCAGCTTAAAAATTTTGGAGATGCAATTGAAGGAAGTCCTGAATGTGTAGATGGTTCCTTTGAGCCTTTGGATGGACCTGAAAATTGGCCATTTCAAGTTTTGAATCAGCAACCACGACAAATTTCATTCCTTTTTCAGAAACTTCATTCAGGGTAGCTTTACAAATCTGATCACATTTCCGATGTCTCTGTTATGTTGTGTATTAAAATTTTGTTTTTCTTTTCCATTTGTTTTAGGGAAATGGTCCATGAAACTGTTACTCGACAATGCAAGGAGCAACAGCGTCAAATTGAGGTATCTCTATAAAAAATTTTACTGTTGCTCTATGGATATTTTCCATAATCATTATTAGTTTCTTTTATAGTAAGGCATGAGTTTCATAAACAAAACTTTTAGAGCATTTATGTTATGGAAAGAGAAGGAACTAGAGGTTGGTCCTTTATTCCCAAGGTTGATGTTAATCTATCGTTGGTAATGAAAAGGAGAAGATAAAGAATTGGGAACAGAACCTTTTACTTGAAATTGTAACAAAAGAGGGGGAAGATAATTCTGAATTCTTACTTTGTTGGGTAAAAGTTATAGGGTATAAATAGGAAATTACAGAGGGAAGACATAATTACAAATTTAAACCTAAATCCCTTCAAACAAGGGATTTTACCAGATTCCTATCTAATCCCTTGAATTAAGGGATTTACATTTCCTAAAAATATTTACAATAAAGAATAATATCTTGACACTCCCCTTAAGTTGGGGAATAGATGTCATCCATTCCCAGCTTGCGTACAAGATCATGAAATTTCAAGTTATTTAGCCTCTTTGTTAGAACATCTGCCAATTGTTAGTCTAATGAGACATAGGACATGCAAACTGATCCTTCTTCCAACTTTTCTTTAATAAAATGTCTATCAATTTCAATATACTTTGTAATGTCTATCAATTTCAATATACTTTGTCCTATCGTGTTATATAAGATTATGAGCAATATTGATGGCTGATTTATTATCACAATAAAGCCTTATAGGACCTTCCCACTTGATTTTTAAATCATTTAGAATGATCTTCAGCCAAAGGAGTTCACACACTCCTTGGGCAATAGCTCTAAATTCAAATTCTGCTAATGATTTTGCCACCACATTTTGCTTCTTACTCCTCCAAGTCACCAAATTTCCCCTAAGAAAGGTACAGTAACCTATTGTTTCTACATAGTCAACATCAACGTATGCTTCAAAAGTGAAAGTATTGTCCCCTTTGAACAAAATACCCTTCCTCAGCTTACCTTTTAAGTACTATAGTATCCTGTAGGTTGGTTGAAGGTGAGGTTTCCCAGAGGAGTGCATGAATTTGTTGATCACACTAATATGCTATGTTTGGCTGAGTGTGAGAAAGGTATATAAGTCTACCAACCAGCCTTTGATACATTTTCCTGTCGACAGGTGGTTCTTCCTTTGCTTTTCCTAATTTCTGATTTGGATCTATTGGTATGGAGGCTGGTTACATCCAATCTTCCCTGTTTTTGTCAACAAATCAATAACATATTTTTGTTAGGATATAAAGATCCCTTGTAAGGAATAAGATATCTCAATACTAAGAAAATATTTCAATTTTCCCAACTTCTTTATCTCGAACTCCTTCACTAGACTTTCCTTTAAATCATGCTTGTCTTTCTCATCATTACTAGTTACAATGATGTCATCTATGTATACTAGAAGAGTTGTAACTCCCCATGCAGCTAAGTGTTTAAAGAAAAGAGTGTGATTACCTTGGCTTTATTATCTAGCCTTCTTCATCACCTTTGCAAATCTTCCAAACCAAGCTCTAAGGGACTGTTTCAACCTATAAAGAGCCTTTTTCAGCGCAAACCTTGTTACCCGTGCCTTCTTCAAATCCTAATGGTATATTCATGTAAATTTCTTCATTTAAGTCATCATGGAGGAACTCATTTTTGACATCCAATTGTAATGTGTAGCCAACAATAGCAGAATTCTTACAGCATTCATCTTTGCAACTGGAGCGAGTGTCTCTTGGTAATCCACAAAGTTTAGGTATACCCTTTGGCCACCAAACAAGTTTTATACCTCTTTAGAGACCTATAAGTTCTATATGTAAAAATCCACTTGCAATGAAAATTGTTCTTCCCTTCTGGTTTATCAACAATCTCCCATGTTTTGTTCTTTTCTAAAGCCTTCATTTGCTCACTCATAGCATCTCTCCATTCTTTTTTTGTCAATGCCTCAAAAACATTGTTAGAGATAGTAATGCTATTTAAACTCATAATAAATTTTGTGTGTTGGTGATAGGTGCTTAAGAGAAACATGTTTAGACAAAGGGTAGAGAAGATGTTTGGTGCATTCTCTTGTTCCTTTTCTAATAGCAAGGGGAAGATTAAGATTTGTTGTGTGTATAGATGTGTCAACAAATTGAGTGTGGATGGACGGATAAGAACTTGGCATGTTTTTAGTCTTAAATTTGAGTTGGATTCTTGGACTTGTTTTAGGTTTGGAAGAGCCTTTCTCTTTGAATACACTTGAGAAAAACTTGGCAAATTGTGAGTGGCACTGGTTGGGGTAGGAGGTGGTTCCAGTTGTTCAGTCACTAGGTTGGGAAATGGTTCAAGTTTGATAAATTATAGAGAAAAATAAATGAATGAATTGTGTCAGGCAGTCGATGGCCAATATAAAACTTTGTCGAATCTTTATGACATGGACAATCAATATACTAGACGTAATGTTAGGTTGTTGTCCGGAAGTAACGCGCTGTATAGCTCGAGCACAATGACAAGTGAGCAATAGTTGTTGCATCGACGCCTGGGTGTAGTGAAAAATAAGTAAGGGTTCCCACATTTTCGTGAACGAACGTGGATAAAGAAGCTAGTTCATGAGAGTAAGATTTGTTTTGGAATTTGGAATATAGGTACATTTACGAGTAAGTCAATGGAAATAGTAGATATTATGATTAGGAGGAGGATTAATTTTATGTGTTTACAAGAAACTAAATGGATAGGAGAAAAAGTGAAAGAATTAGACACTTCAGGTTTTAAACTTTGGTACACTGGTAAGGCTAAATTTAAAAATGGAGTAGGTATAATTGTAGATAAGTTTTGGAAAAATATTGTTGTGGATGTAAAAAGATTAGGAGATAGAATCATTGTATTAAAATTTGTAGTGGAAAAGGAAATATTTAATGTTATTAGTGCTTATGCACCATAAATAGGATTAGAAGAATATCATAAGATAAAGTTCTGGGAGGGTTTAGAATATTTAGTTAAAGAAATACTATTAAGAGAAAAGATTCTTCTAGGAGGGGATCTAAATGGTCATGTGGGAAGTGTATCTTCAGGTTACGCGGGTGTTCATGGAGGATATGACAGAGGGGAAGCAAATATAGAGATAAAACTATTCTAGACTTTGCATTAGCGTTCGATCTTATATTAGTTAACACTTGTTTTAGAAAGCGTAAAGAACATCTTATAACATACAAAAGTAGAAGGGTATGTTCTCAAATTGATTTTTTTCTTATAAGGAAATCAAATAAAAAATTTTGCATGGATTGTAAAGTTATACCTCGAGAGAATTTAACTACTCAACATAGAGTTTTTGTTATGGATGTACGAGTTAAGAGGAGAGTAAAAAGTAAAAGTGAAGATAGAGTGTTAAGGACTAAGTGGTGGCAACTAAAGGAGGATAAAAAAAAGAATTTTGCAGAGATAGATTGTGGAGAAAGTATTTTGGGAAATACAAGGAAGTGCTAACGATATGTGGAATGGAATAGTTAAAGAAATTAGAAAGGTGGCAAAGGAAATATTAGGTGAATCAAAAGGTTTTGGACCTAAGGATAAAGAATCGTAGTGGTGGGATGCAAGTGTGTAAGATAAGGTTAAAGTTAAAAAGGAGTGTTATAAAGTGTGGTCGTTATGTAAGAGTGATGAAAATTGGGAGAAATATAAGGTTGTTAAAAAAGACACTAAGAAGGCGGTGAGCGAAGTGAGAGTAAGAGCATTTGATGGGTTATACTAATTTTCAGGTACTAAAGTTGGAGAAAGAAGAATTTACAAGTTAGCTAAAAGTAGGGAAAGAAAAACAAGAGACGTGGACCAAGTGAAATGCATTAAGGATGAAGAAGGAAAAGTTTTAGTCACAGAACAAGATATCAGAGAACGGTGGAAGGGTCAATTTCATAGGTTTTTTAATTAAGGGCATGAGATTTTATTGTAATTGGATAGGTTAGACATTAGAGAAGAGGATCAAAATTATATTTTTTATCATAGGATTTGTGAGTAAGAGATAAAAGAAGCATTAAAGCGAATGGAGAGTGGCAAAGCAGTTGAACCGAATAATATATCTATTGAAGTATGGAAGAGTTTAGGAGTGAAAGGTATAAGTTGGCTCACAAAGTTATTTAATGAAATTATGAGATCTAAGAGAATGCCAGATGAGTGAAGGAGAAGTACTTTAAGTCCTATTTATAAGAGTAAGGGGGACATTCAAAATTGTGCAAATTATAGAGGAATTAAACTCATGAGCCACACTATGAAATTATGGGAAAGAGTAATTAAGCGAAGGTTAGGGAAAGAAACCCAAATTATGGAGAATCAATTTGGTTTTATGCCAGGAAGGTCAACTATGGAAGTAATATACTTGTTGTGAAGATTAATGGAGAGATATCGAGAGAATCAAAGAGATTTACACGTGGTGTTTATCGATTTGGAAAAAGCATATGATAAAATGCCAAGAGAGGTTCTATGGAAGGCTTTGGAGAAAAAAAGAGTTTGTATAGCTTATATTCGAGCAATCCTAGATATGTATGATGAGGCTACAACTAGTGTAGTAACAAAAGGTGGACCTACAGAAGATTTTTCGATTACTATTGGTTTATATCAAGGGTCAACTCTGAGCCCTTATTTTTTTATTTAAGTCTTGGATGTGCTTACTGAATATATTTAAGAGTAGGTGCCACGGTGTATGCTTTTTGCAGATGATATTGTCCTAATTGGAGAATCGAGTGCGAAAATGAATGAGAAGTTGGAGAGGTAGAGACTAGCTTTGGAAGCTCATGGATTTCGTTTAAGTAGAAGTAAAACGGAATATATGGAGTGTAAATTTAGTAAGAGACACACCACTTCTAGTACAGAAGTAAAAATTGGAGAACATACCATATCATAAGTCACACAATTTAAGTATCTTGAATCCATCATACAACATAATGGGGAAATAGAAGAAGACATAAAACATATGATTCAAGCGGGGTGGATGAAATAGAGGAGTACTTCAGGTGTTATTTGTGATAGAAGAGTACCACTCAAACTTAAGGGTAAATTCTACCGCACAGTTATTAGATTTGCATGGAACTGAGTATTAGGCAATAAAGAGTCAACAAGAGAATAAGTTTAATGCTGCACAGATGAGAATGTTGCGTTGGATGAGTGAATACACTAGACGAGATAGAATTAGAAATGAATGCATTAGAGAGAAGGTGAAAGGTGCACCTATTGTTGAAAAGATTGTAGAATTAAGACTTAGATGGTTTGGTCATGTTGAGAGGAGACCTATAGAAGCCTCAGTTAAGAGCGTAGATGAGATGAAGAATAGTATAATAATTAGAGGTAGAGGAGGACTAAGAAAAATTATAAGAGAAATTATTAAGAGAGATTTAGATTTAAATGGTTTGTCTAAAAATATGATTTACGATAGGTGTTTATGGCGTCGATTGATCCATGTAGCCAACCCTACTTAGTGGAAAAAGGCTTTGTTGTTGTTGTCTAACCTCTTACACTATATCTTATTTATAGGTAAAAAAACAATTATAGTATAAGTACAGTTTTAGTGCAGTACAACTGTAGATACAATGAATCTAGACCTTATGTAGTACAACCCTAGATACAATGAACTTAGACACTATGTTAAATATTCCAACACTCTCTTTTAAGCTGGAGCACATAAACTATATGCGCCACGCTTGTTACATATATAGTAGATTCGAGAACTCTTGAGCGACTTAGTGAGTATGTCTACCAATTGATCATTTGAATTAACAAACTTGGTAGCAAGAAAACGAAATTGAATTTTCTCTCTTATGAAGTGACAATTGATTTCGATATGTTTGGTCCTCTCATGAAGTAGTGGGTTGAAAGTGATATGTATTGCAACTTGGTTATCACAAATCAACTCCATTCATTGGGTACTTCCAATCTTAATTCTTGAAGGAGTTGCTTGAGTCATATAAGTTCACATGTTGCTAAAGTCACAGCACAATACTTGACCTTAACACTAGCACAATACTTGACCTTTACACTAGACCTTGCAACAACATCTTGTTTCTTACTCTTCCAAGAGACTAGATTGCCTCTAATAAGGATACAATATCTTGCAGTGTAACATCTGTCAACAGGAAACCTAGCCCAATCTGCATCACTGTAACCAATGACTTAAGAACTACCCTTATCTTCATATAACAAACTTTGACCTGGGGCTCCTTTAATGTGGCAAAAAATGCGAATTATAGCTTCCCAATGACTGTTGCATAGAGATTGTTAGAATTGACTAACTACACTTACTGCAAAGGAGATATTTGGATGAGTAATGGTAAGGTAGTTAAGCTTTCCAACCAATCTCTAATATCTACCTGAGTCCACGAAAGGCTCCCCTTGTCTTGGTAGGAGTTTGACATATAGATCTAGTGGAGTGTCAACTGGTTTGTACATACTTGTTTCATTCAATATGTCCAAAGCATAATTTTTTTTTTTTGTAATATAGCAATTCCGGTGTGAGATTGGGCCCCCTCAATACCCAGAAATTACTTTAATTTTCCTGGATCTTTAGTCTAAAAAGATTTGAACAGATATTCTTTAAGTTGATCAATACCATGTTCGTCATCACTTGTAATGATGATGTCATCTATATAAATGACTAAGTAGATGCACTAGTTAGATGGGATATGCTGATAGAATACTGAATAATCTGTCTCACTTTTAACCATTCTAAACTTTTGAATAATTGAACTGAACTGATCTTGCCAAATCAAGTTTGAAGAGATTGTTTCAATCTATAAAATGATTGATATAACTGACAAACCTTTGAGCAACAAAGCTAGGCTATTGCTCCATATAAACCTTTTCCTTTAGCTCATCATGGAGGAAGGTGTTTTTAATATCAAGCCAATGAAGTTGCCATTGGTTATAGTAACCATAGAAAGCAATAATTGAACAAAAGCAACTTTAGCAACATAGGGAAAGAGTAATACCATAAACAAGGCCAAAAATTTGAATGTAATCATTGGCGACCAACTGAGTTTTGGGACAATTAATTTGTTTGTCGGGACTAACCTTAACAGTATACACCTGTTGACAGCTAACGAAAGATTTACTTGGAAGTAAAGAAACTAAATTCCATGTTTTATTAGAATGCAAGGTAGCCATTTCATCAAGCATTGCTTGCCACTATTTAGAATGAGAGAGTACCTTACTGACAGTCTTAGGAATGGAAACATAATCCAAAGAAAAAATAAAAGCGTGATAGAGTGTAAACAAGCGATGGTAACTTAAAAAATTGTAAAAGGAATAAGGATTATGGGTTGAACGAGTACCTTTACAAAGAGTAATTAGAAGATCCTCAAAGGAAAGTTGGATTGAATCAAGGACCAATGCTGCAGAAGAGGCTGAGCCATCAGCTATATCAACAAAGTTTGTAAGAGGTTATGGTTGAAGACGACAATGAAAAGTTTGAAATGAATGAGGAGAGGTAGTTGTTGGAGGATCAATGAAAGAGAAAGGAAGAACATCCAACACAGATTGAGGCTCAACTATTGTAGTAAAAAAGCAGGGAGTGGATTCAAAGAAGGTCACATCAGTAGAGATGAAACATTTGTTATTGTCTGGAGAATAACATTGATATCCCTACTAAAATCGAGAATATCTAAGGAAGATACATTTGATAGATTTACTATATGTTTTTCTTTTCCTGGGGCCAAATTATGAACAAAACAAGTACAACCAAAAATATGAGGAGAACGATGAAAAAAAGAATCAGTAGGAAACAAAATAGAGTGAGGGACTTGATTTTGTGACACAAAAGAAGGCATACGGTTAATTAAATAGCAAGCGATAAAAATAGCATCACTTTAAAAACGAAGAGGTATATTAGAATGGAGAGGCAGAGTACATGCCATTTCAGTGAGATGGCAACTTTTATGTTTAGCTACACCATTTTACTGTGTGGTATGCGCACATGAAGACTAATGAAGAATACCTTGTGTAAACATAAATGTTTGGAATGAAGTAGAGAAATATTCACATGCATTATCACTTTGTAAAACAGATATAAAACAACCAAATTGAGTTTGTATTTCAGCACAAAAAGATTGAAAAATAGAAAACACTTTAGAACAATTCTTCATTAAATATAAACAAGTGCAATAAGAATAATCATCAATAAAAGTTACAAAATATTGAAATCCACAAATAGATGGAATGCAACATGGACCCCAGGCATAAGAATAAACAAGCTTAAAAAGGGATGTAGCATGGTTATTAATATGTGTGGGCTTATTTAGCCAGTTGACACGACTCACCTTTAAGTAACTTCAAAGTAGAAAATGAGGGAAACATCTTTTGAAGTTTAGAGAGATTAGGATGGCTTAGGCAATTGTGGATGAGATGTAGAAAAAGAGTTGTTCATGTTACTAGTGATGTAGTAAGATGATAAAGGCCCTGTGACTTATGTCCTCTGCCAATCATCCATCCTGTATTCCAATTTTGTAAAGAAAGTTAATGGAACAATTAAGAGTACAAGTTAATTTGTTGACAGAAACAAAGTTAAAAGGACATTTAAGAACATAAAGAACTGAATCTAAAGTGAGAGAAAAAAGAATTGTAGCCTAACTAATGTCTTTGGTAATAGTTTGAGTACCATTGGCCAGAGTAATAGGAGGAAGTAAAGTAAAAATAGAGATGCAAGAAAAAAGATCCTTGTTACTAAAAATATAATAAGAGACATTAGAGTTAAGGATCTATGGGTGAGAGAGGAATGAGTAAGGCAGGCCATGGTGGAAGATTGTTTGGATGGTTGGTAACATAGGTATTCATCATAATTATCACCCATCAAAGTAATAGTTTGCGGGGCTTGATTTGCAGATGTTTCAATCGATGTTTGCACAATATTCTTAGTGCGAGGGACGGCCATGTAAGGACAAACAACGATCTTTTGAATTATCCAACTTGTTACAATGAATGCACTGAGGATGTTTATAGTGAGTATTGCGACTGTCACCATGTTGAGGCCTTTTATTGCTAGTGTGAAAGTTCAAGGTGGAAGTATCTAGGATAGGAGCATTTGATATCCCAGATATAGACACATTGGCAGAAAAGATGTGCACCAGGCGAATGAGGTCATCGTATAGCGTAGGGATAGTGAAACCATTGAAAATCTAATCCCTAATATGATCAAGGTCGTAATGAATATTGATGAGAATCATGACTATGAAAAATTTGTCCCATTGAACCTCTTGATCGTTATGGAGGCATCAAAGAGCGAAACTCATGCCAAAGGGCCTCAGTATCAGATACATAAGTGGTGATACATATACCTTAGTGCTTAGGATTCACAAAAGTAAACAAAACATCATAATAGCGACAAATATCGTTACAAAGATGCAGCTTTATGTCAAACCTCATAGCATGTTTCATATGGCTGATATGGACATATCAGTTGATAGCTAAGGGAGTGCTATAACAGAGCACAAAGTTGAGCATCAATTCTAAACTACTTAGGTTGATTTGCAGAAGGAATGTCAATTCTCGCTTTTCCAAATGATTTAAGTGCTCTTGCCTTTTAAATAGTAAGTGGACAAAAGCAGTGCAAAACTTATAATTAGATGTTTCATGTAATTTCTCAGAAGTAATAACTGATGAACCACTTATAACAAAGGAAAAAAAATAGGGAGAATTATGTTTAAGGACCTAGAGTTAAAAATATTTACTCTTAAGGACCTATTACCATTGTTTTAGGGTTAATTACTATTGATTTTAATAAAAAATAGTTGAACCCAATAGTAATAGGTCCTTCAGAGTAAATTTCTTCAACTCTTGGTCTTCCTTTATAATTCTCCCAAAAAAAATACCTGATTTAGGTTTTTTAGAAGTCGACATGGTTGTTTGGATGGAAGGTAGCTGTGGAAATTATCAAGGCAAGTTGGAAAATCAAGCTATAGTGGAAGAACACTACCTAAAAAAAAGCACGAAGTGACATAGTTGAGACCAAAAACAAGGATAGGAAAACACGTCAAATGGATCTAGACGAAGTATGGCAAGAGACAACGTTAGATGTGCTTACACCTACCGGTGCGTGGAGGGAGGATGTAGTTGCTAGAGCCCACATGTAAGGGTGCATGGTTCAATGTCTGGTGATCGAACTTCTGGGTTCCAATGATCAAGACCCTTTGCAGATGATGGAGTGCGTGGGCTTAGGTGGTAGAGATCTAGGGTTTAC
Organism: Erythrophleum fordii; assembly: GCA_032878935.1. Classification (NCBI taxonomy): domain Eukaryota; kingdom Viridiplantae; phylum Streptophyta; class Magnoliopsida; order Fabales; family Fabaceae; genus Erythrophleum; species Erythrophleum fordii. The sequence goes on from JAVQMF010000042.1 coordinate 7,625,122, forward strand.
AAATATGAAAAGAAGAAATTTGATGGAGAGGAAGTGTGTTTTGAGGAGTTGGGTGGAAGGAAACACAACCGGGGGAAAAGGCCACTAGAAGGGGTCACAAAGGCTCTGATACCATGATAAATTAGAGAAAAAAATAAATGAATGAATTACAAGGTACGTCTAACCCCTTATACTATGTCTTATTTATAGATAAAAAACAAGTATAGAACTAGTGTAGTACAACTTTAGATACGATGAATCTAGATATTATGTAGTACAACTATAGCTGTAATGAACCTAGACATTATGTATAATATTCCAATAAGGTTCTATAGGTTTAATGGCTCGGGTTGGAAGGTTAGGATTTTTTAGTGCCTTAAAAACCATACAAGTATTATCTTCTATTATGAAAATCTCCTCTTGAAGATGGGACTTGGAGAAGAAAGTGTTGTTTTAGTAAAGGTGACATTTGTAGTAATGTAGAATTTGCTGGAAGAGAGATTGCAACACTTGTAACCTTTTTGGGTGTAGGAGTAGCTGAGGAAACACACTTAATGGCTCAAGGGTCAAGCTTGTCTCTATGTTGGTTGTGAATATGGACAAATGCAATGCACTCAAATACCCGAGGTGTAAGGCCACTAGAGGTTCTAAAATAGGGCTAGGAGTCATTAAGGATTTCTATGGGACTTTTATTGTCCAAAACTTGAGAAGGGATTCAATTGATTATATATGTAGCAGTAAGGGTAGCCTTTCCCAAATAGGACTTATGGACATTATCTTGGAAGAGGATTATCTTGGAAGAGGAGGGCCCAGGTAGTGTTAAGTAAATGTCCATTTTTCCTTTCAACTACCCTATTTTGTTGGGGTGTGTTTACACATGGACTTATGAATGATCCCTTGTGATTAAAAGTATTATGACAAGCTTTGGTTAAAATATTCCCTTCCATTATCTATTCCAAACCTCTTTATTTTTACCCTGAATTGGTTTTGGATCATTTAATGGAAGTCAGTTATGACAGTGCATACATCATATTTCTATTTTAGCAGAAAAAGCCATGTAACCTGAGTGCAATTATCAATTAAAGTTAGAAACTAAAGAGCCTAAAAAATATTAGGTGTGGGAGAAGGACCCCATATGTTAAAAGAACAAGAACTTCTTTTATTGCTAATAGGAAAAGGTACACGAGTATGCTTTGCCATTTCACAAGATAATGACAAATTATTTCTGCCTTCTTGTAATTGTTCAAGGTAATAAAGGCCATTCTTTTCCCTAGCAAGTCCAATCCTCTTCTTCGAATCCTGTTCTTGAAAAACACAATAAGAAAAGGAAAAAAAATAGCATAACATTGAAGGTCTTAGCTGAATTTTTGGATAGAAATAAGGCTAGCTGATAGTTTTGGAACATGTAGAACATTTTTAAGGATTAAAGTAGGTGTAATGTGTATTTCTCCCACACCAGCGATGGTAGCTAAAGAGCTTTTTGCAACAACAATTTTTCTATTACTTAGGCATGGAGTATAAATGTGGAAAAATTGAGACATAGGGGTCATATGGTCAATGGCACTAGAATCTATTATCTAGAAGCTATCAGATTTTTCCTGAGGCATTCATATAAAGAGGAAATGGGGATTTACTTGAAAGAGCTAAGGAGCAGGTTCCAGAGTGCTTTTAGAGTGACTTCAATAAATTTCTCAACTTCTTAACTGTCTTCACTGTTGAATCTCCTTGAAATGGGCTCCTCCTCAGCTTTGGTTTGTTCTGTCTAGTGTGCCTGCAATTTCTGTTGTCCACTAGTGTTTCCCTATTCTTGGCTTGGTGGCTTCCCATTTAGTTTCCAGCACTTCTCTTTAGTGTGCCTTGGCTTCTTACAGTAGGTACACCATAGGTTGTTCTTGTTATCTCTCTCAGGCTGTTTGAATGGACCACTCTTTGCTTTTCTTCGAAGACTTGTCTTTGTCATTAGAACTGATCCATCCATAGCTTAAGGGTCAAGTATGACACTTCTTCGGCTCGACTTAGCTTAAACTATAGAAATTGTCTCTTCTAAAGATGGTGGGTCTTCCTTGCCAAAGATTTGGATCCTGGCTTGATCAAATTCAGGGTTTAAACCTGCCAAAAAATCATAAACTCTATCTCCTTTAATAAGCCTTTTGAGGTAGCAGCATCTTTAGGACATTGCATTTCAAAAACATGGTAATGGTCTAGCTCTTACCACAAGTTTTGCAATACATTTGCATACTCTTTGATAGATTGTTCTCCTTGCTTAGTGGGTACAGTTTTGACTTTGATTTCATATATCTGAGCAACATCACAGGCTTTAGAGTATGTACGCTAAATAAAGTCCTAGATTTTCTCGACTGGAGTTATAAACATGCAAGTGTCACTAATCATAGGATCCATGGAATCCTATAGCCAGGACATGATCATGGAGTCTTCCTCATCCTAGGCATCAAACTTCGGGTCATTCCTTGCTTGCTCAATTCTAAAAGATGGCTGACTCTCCCTTTGCCTTTGAGGTATGTTCAAACAAATTGGGACTACTTGAAGTAATTCTTCCCATTGAGCCTATAGGTGGCTTGGATATTCTAGAGTTCTCCAATCTTTTAAACAGCATTGGATTCCTCAGGTTGGGTTGAATTATTGGTGGCAAAGGTTTAAGAGGTTGACATAGTGAGTGAATTGAAATGCAGCAATTAAGGCTACCAAGCTTAAGAAAGGTAAAGGAATTTATAGAGTGACGAAGGTTTCAGAGGGCAAAAGTGGATTGACCTAAGGGCTTTGATACCATCTAACAAAAGAGAGGGAAAATAATTCTAAATTCTTACCCTTTTATGTAAAAGTTATAGGCTATAAAAGGGAAATTACTGAGGGAACATAGAATTACAAATTTAAACCTAAATCCCTTCAAATAAGGGATTTTACCAGATTCCTATCTAATCCCCTTAATTAAAGGATTTATATCTCCTAAAAATATTTACAATAAAAAATAATATCTCAACAGAAATATTGATGTTAAACCTCTTCCAAAATAAGGAAAATATTGATGTTAATCTTAAGCTGGTCTGGCATTTAGATTAATTTAAGAAAGATTTGCAGCACTATCATGTGGAGGAGTTGCTACCATTTTTCCCTTTTCCAAAATAAGTATTTATGAATAAAGGTACTTGCTCCCCCTAACTAAATTTCTTGAGGTGTTTTTATGAGTTGCCATGAACGAGATTGTTGATCTAGTTATTCCAACCGTATTTTTTGTGAGAAATCAAATTGATAGTTCCTGACTCTCTACTAATTTTTTATGCATTTGAATGGATTGAAGAAAAATGCCAGCAATGCTTCTGTTATTCCTTGATGGACCCATAACTACTGGGCCTAGGGTGCAAAAGACTCATGAGAAGAGAAAGATAGGGCAAGAGGGCCTAAGGCTGCATTGTTTGCTAATGATGTGGAAGGAAAGAGGAAATGGTGCTTGTAACTAACCATCACATGGGACAAGAGGTGGAAGAGAGAGAGAAGGTGGTTAGTGGGAAGTGTGTGAGCGGGGGTCGAGCATCAGAAAAGGGTAAGGAAGAATTTGGTTTGGTGGTAGAGTCTTTAGCCTCTCAAAAGCGAGGGAAGTATTTTCTTTTCTTCTGGTTTTTTGCTGTAGGACTACAGCCACTTTTTTAAAGCTTCATTTACTTTATTTTGCTGTTTATGTGCTCTGGTTGTGTTGCTTTGAATCGAGTCCTTATCTATTTCCTTGAATGTGATAGGATTCTTTCTTTTGTTTTAGATACTTCTATAACAGAGGAGCATTTTAGTTTTGTTTTGGTATTGGTTCCCATCAATTTGGTACCAGAACAGTATGATTTTGAGTGAATGGAGAATATAATTGAAGTCTTGGAGAGAGATTTTGTAGAGATGAAGGAAAAAATGACCTCCATCAAGGAATTTACAATGGAGATATGTGATCGAGTGGCTGAGATGATTAGAGATGTTGGAAGAGGCAAGGTTGTAAATAATTAATCTACATTACAAGTGAAGAAGAACAGAATGGGAATTTTCAGTGAAGGATTTGAAAGAATGATAGCCAAGTGGAAAATAGAGTTAAGAAAAGAGAAGGGAGAGTTTTGAAAAGAAAAACAGGAAGAAATTGAAGCCACGAAAGAGTTGCATCATCAGGTGAAGGAAGTTAGCGAGAATAATTTTGAAGGAGATAGTATTGTTGCTGAATTTGTTGTGATAGTGGCTTGTGAGAACAAATAAGAAGAAGAAGAAGTAGAACCAACCACCATTGTTGAATTTAAGCTTTTGAAGACTAGGCCGAGTTCTGCCTCCTCAATGTTCAGGGAAACATGAGAGGGTAGAGAGAAATTGATTTCATTTGTAGTTTCAGTGCCAATTGGACCCCTGGAACTCCAACAGAAGCGATGTTGCAACAGAAAGAAGATTGGGGCAAACTATTGTGAAGGTGAACAACACATAATTTTATCAATGTGTAGGGAAGAAGATGTAGATGGCCAAAAGGTGAAGAGAAATTGGGTCATGGATCACCTAGTCTATAGTGCCACAACAAGAGGTCAGAACTTCTCCTGGCAGTGTGAGTTGCTTTATTTGCTATAGTGCCGAAGAGATAGAGCCCAACCACCTTCCTATCATTGCCAATCATCCTCTTGGATCCCAACTCTTGAAACACACAGCAGTGGGTGAGAAGTGAGCCACATAATTGTTATCTTGAATCACTTTGCTAACATATAGCAAATTACAAGTGAGAGTAGGCACTAATAACACATTCTTAAGCATAAGATCATTTGACAATGACATGTACAGACACCAGTAACTTTGGCTAAGTTCCATAAGCTATTTTCACCTTTAAAGGTGCTATACGGTGGCTAAAACTGCTAAATAAAGAAGAATCACTTGTCATATGCTTATTGGCTCTGGAGTCCACTACCCAAGTGTTATCAAGCAAGCATTGTGTACTTAAGGCAAGTGAGAAATTACTTAATTGAGCTATATTCCCAGTCATAACATTACCCCTAGAGTTATCACTTGTAGCTGAGGTTTGAGGAACAAAAATTTTCTAAAGAAGCTCCAGTTGCTTACATTTGAATAAAGATGATTCAGGGGTGGCCACATCAGTGGCCACGTGATAGCTTTTCCCATCTCCCCAAGGCTGAGGCTTCTAGTTAGCTTGCTTGCCATGAATCTTCCAGAATGTTTCCTTAGTGTGACCAGATTGATGGCAATGCTCACGCCATCCTTTGCCTTGCACCTTCTGTTTATTCTTAACTTGACCTGCTCAGGACCCTTAGTGGCAAGGGAAGATACTTAAGTGGCCTGTTGAGTGGGTTAAGAACCTTGCATCAGCTTCTTCCTTCTCTCCTCACAACTGACCTCAAAAAACACCTCCTTGAGGGAGGGAAGAGGTGACTGGCCAAAATAAATCCCCTTACATCATCAAATTGGTTATTGAGACCCACCAGAAATTAGTAGATCCTCTTCTTCTCCAAGGTAACAACATCTGAAGTTGTCTTCCAGGTAATTGTTTCCAAGACATTTAGCTATAGCCAATATTCTGTATGGGTGTTAAAGTACTGGTGCACAAGCATCTCACCCTGTTTTAAAGCATTTATGAGGCTCTTAATCTCACATGTTTCAGCAGCACTTTCTTGGGTAGAATAGGTTTGACAAGTAGCCTTCTATATTTCATTTGCAGTTTTGTAGAGCATGTAGAGTTTCCCACCCTTAGTGGTTAGAGAACTGATAAGCCAAGACATTACAAGATTTTTCTTGGCATTCCAAGTCTTGTACTTGGGATCACGCCTTTCTAGTTGGGCAGCTTCACTGGTTAAATACTCTTCTTCATCTTTCCCACTCACGAACATGTGGACAGACTACCTTCATTGAGGGTAATTAAGGATATTAAATTTGTGACCCGTGATAGTCATTGGTGAAGCATTGAAAAATGGTTGGGTGGTCTGTGTCGCCACTTCTTGTGATGGTTGTGAAGCTATTTTAGTGGAACAGGTCATAGTCTCTTTGTCACATGTGGTAGAATGATACTCGTATTTAGGCATCCAAGTAGAGCAGGCTGTAGGCTTTGATACCATGAAGAAAAATGGTAGTGATGCTTTTGTTTTTCTTCTCATTCCTTTTTAAAATACAACCAAGACAATATACAGAGATTATGGCTATAGGACAGCCACTAGGATCGCACGAAACAAAGAAATAAAGAGGAATAAATGACAATAAAAGTGACATATAATTAAGAAACTAAGAAAGGAAAGAATAATTTGACTTGATCCTGTGTTTAAACCATAGATCTCAAAAGATAACAGCTAGAACAAATAGCGCAGATCTCCAACATGGATTATATATGTTGGAATCCCTTGATTTGAGTATGTTGTCCCCTCTTATATCCTATGTGTTTCCCATGGTGATTTTGTCCCTTTAAGCCAATGATTTATTTTCTATTTTATGTGATTGTAATAAGAACTTAATTAGGTCTTTTATTTCTTTATTTTTATTGTCATTTATTCATTGTTTAATATGGTTATTTAGTGTGAATTGTCAAATATTTTTTTTCTCTTTTTTAGATCCTCGGATTTTGCTGCCTTTATGGTGGCTTTATTGCTGCTGTTTTTTCGGAGTTGAATGGCAAGTTTGTTGCCATGTACTTCCCTATACAATTTTGCCTCCCACCATAAATAAAAAGAGAATTTTAAGAGTTTTTCCTTTTTTTCAAGGAGGGGGGGGGGGGGGTGTGGGAATCTTCATGTTATCAAAGCCTAAAATGCCTAATCACCCAATTCTCATTTTCAGCCAAGTTTCAGCCTTCAATACAAAAGCTTTGGATGGGTAGTGCTCTTCAACAGGGGTGACAACTACAGCCCCACAACCCCACTCGTTCATGGGGCTTCCTCTGCCAAGGGAGCCCTTATCATCACTAGTACTGTTGAGCTTGCACCTATTTTTATCACTGGGCATAGGCTCAATGGGAGTAATTACCTACTGTGGTGGTCTAGTGAGCTTATGCATGTGAAAGGGGAAGGCAAGGTTGGCTATCTCTTGGGTGACACACTTCCACCAAGTATGAATGATCCAAAATATCTAACTTGGGATGCCAAAAACAATATGATCATGTCATGGTTGATCAATTCCATGACACTTGATGGAGGTAAGAATTTTTTTGCTCTGTAAAACCATTGCTGAAATATAGGAGATTGTTTGGGACACCAACTTATTTGTTGAAAATACAGCTGCCTTGTTTGAAATTAAATCACTCCTCCATGATTTTGGACAAAGGATCCTTATGGTTACCCAATACCACAATGTGCTGCCACACCACTGGCAGCAACCTGACATGTATGGGACCTATACATGGTCATGCTCTACTATTGCCCTGTTTTTTAGAAAAATTATTGAAGGAAAGTTTATAAATTCCTTCTTGGTTTGAACTCCACTTTTGAAGACATAAAAGGCCAAATAATGAGCATTCATCCTCTACACTCACTCAAAGAGGTTGTTTCAGAAGTTTAAAGGGAAGAAAGCTAGAAGAAGTTAACTAGTGGACAACAAAGTGACTCTACTACTTTCAATTCATTAGCACTTGTTGCTCGATGACTCAATTTTTCTAGAGCTGATAGCAAGCGGAAAAAATAGACCCGTATCTAGTGTCATTATTGTAGCAAATCAGGTTACACTAAGTATGTTGGAAAATCCATGGTAGACCAACAAATTGGAAGTCAAGACAAAAAGATGAAACCAGTGACTCAATGGTGACCAATGAGGAAGAACCTCAATTTGAGTTTAATCTCTTTATCAAAGAGCAATGGGTTATCACAAAAATTACTTGGAAATAAGGATCAAAACAATTCAGAGTAAATTGTGAGTTCTAGTTCTTTTGCTCAAGCAGGATTTAGGCCTGGGAAAAAAGATTGGCAATACTAACTCCAAGCTATTTCCAGCTTGAGGAGGAATTTTGGAATCCCTTAATTTCAGCATGTTGTCCCCTCTCAAATCCCATGTGTTTCACTTGGTGATTTTGTCTCTTTAAGCCAATGATTTATTTCCTATTTTATGTGATTGTAATAAGACCTTTATTAGGTCTTTTATTTGTTTGTTTTTATTGTCATTTATTTGTTGTTTGATTTGGTTATTTAGTGTGAGTTTTCAACAGCCTTTTTCCCCTTTTAAGATCCTAGGATTTTGCCGACTTTATGGTGGCTGTATTGCTGTTGTTTTTTTTGAAGCTGAATAGCAGGTTTGTTGCCATCTATTTCCCTATATAATTTTGCCTTCTACCATGAATAAAATAAAAACTTTCAGAGTCATTATTTTCTGAAAATCTTCAATATAATATTGTAAAATTACATGCATAGCATCATCTCATGCAATAGAAATCAACTTAAAGTATATGGGGGAGAAAAGAGGAAGAGCAATTATTACCCCAGACTGATTTAGTGGGTTATGATGAATGATATTCTACTGGCAAGTAAAACTAACTTCTTGGGTGTTTGCTTCTGTTCATGTTGCCATGCACATCTCTGCAGCAGTAGTATTTTGATGTAGTTGATCATGAGTGGATTAGGCGTGTGATGACCTATAGTAGTTGTCATTAGGTTTACCTAGTGCTTCTTACTAGGAATAAGAGGAGCGAATGCCCTTTTTTCCTAATCCAAAGTAAATAAAATAAGAGGAAATCTTGGTTTTGGAGGGAAAAAATATATATTATTTTTCAGTTTCCATTATGTTGTAGTTTTGTTCTCTGAAGTCTTAAGCTGTACATTTCTTGACAGATGACTTTAATGTTAGGGGACATACCACATCTGCTGGACCTTATATGGTTGTGGATAGCACCTTCAGAAGATGATCTAAATGTATTTAGGTATATTTTGTTACTCTCCTTTCCCTTACTCATAGTTTTATGTGTCTTCAGGTGAACTAAGAATTCTTTCTATATTTTGATAAGAAAGGAATTCAATAAGAGAGAAAAGAAGTATAAAGATGGAGGGTCAGGAATCTTCCAAAAAAGGAAAATAAAACATCAGCTCTGAAAGGGCAAACCAATCCCTTTGCAAAATAGATAAAGGAACTTCCTAATAAAATTCAAGAGTAAAAATGCTTAAAGAGGCTAAGAAATGATGCCTGATGCACAAGAGAAGGATGACACTGTGTTTTGTTCCAGGAATAAGCACTGAATTCCAGCTAAAAAAGCACAATTTGAAGGCACATACCCATTGCTACTGGGTTCTACACCCTTAACACTTCCTCTAAAGTTAGAGCATAGATATTAATCATGCTTGGCTCGTTACATATGAAATCAACCTTATCGTCTATTAGAGATTTTTTATTTTTAAAATTTCGCTAGCTGTTCTCCTGTTTGAGCATGAGAAGTAGAAACAACTTGCTGCTGAATTTTCTCTGTAACAAAATGAGAATATACTTAAAATGTGCTTTGTTCTCTCATGAAACACTGGGTTAGATGAAATATGCATGGCAGCTTGATTATCACTCCCTAGTCTCCATGTTGTCAATATGACAGTTGATGGAAGTCAGTTAACTAAAATCCTTTGTGCTTTTTCCCAGGCCTCATGGAGATCCTCAAATGATTCGATTTGGTGCACATCTAGTGCTTGTGCTTAGATATTTACTTGCTGATGAGATGAAGGATGCCTTCAGAGAAAAAATTCTCAACATTGGTGACCTCATTCTGCATATGTAAGTAATTTTATGTCATGTTCTAGCCTTCTTATCATAGTATAGCCTAAGGGTGAGTATGATATGTGTAAATGTGATTAGTATAATGTTCTGTTAAAGCACAGATCAGATAACAACTAGTTCAATCTGATCAGTGCTTTCTTTTTATTTTGTTGGTTAAGGCCCTTCTTAATTCTTAGGAATTTTACTATCCTATGCATAAGGCAATTAGAACTGCCATTTACAATACAATGAACTAGATGTCAAGGTTGATATTTAGCACCTTTCAATGATCCCTTGGAATGCTATCTCAAAGGTTTATCCTTCCTTTTTCCTCTTTGGTGATATATGAATTTGATGATGGGACTTGTGCTCATTCGTGGGAGGATTTGTAGTTAGGGGATGTCACTTTTCTATTGCCCTTTTATCTAACATCTTTCTTCTTCACCTCATTTTGATTTCAGAAATTTAAATGATAATGGAACATTAGATTTGGTGTTGTCTTCAACTTTTTTGTGTCTCTTTTTATTTTTTTTACAGATAATTAAATAAAAATAGGTTTTGGATGCTTTTGGCATTTTATCTAGCAAATCATCCTTTCAACTCCTTACTAGTACTCCACATAACAATGGTTTCCTTTGGCCCCTATAATTTGGAAATTTAAATTTCTCCCCAAAGACTAGATTATTGTTAGTTCAATGGTACTCAATAGGATTAACATGATTGATTTATTGTGTGCATGGAGAGTGTGTTAAACCTCATTAATTCATTATATTTGTTGTGGGCATAAAGGTGCACTACGCTTGTAGTGCTGTGGTGTATTCTCATGGAAAGCAATGTTTATAATTTATTTTGAAATTTATGAGTATGAATATCGCATGGTGTAAGGTTATCTATTAGGCATCAAGATGGCATTCTGCAAAATGAGGTTTCCAATGGGGTTCCTACATAGATATTCAGAGAGATTGGAAGGAAGGCCTGACGGAACCTTAAGTAAATCTCGTATTATTTATGTATTTATGGAGTTTTTATTCCCTCTAAACAAAGAAAAGAAGAGAAATTTACAAGCTCTGATGATTACAGAGGTAGAAGAAGGAAAGAAAACAAAAAAATAAGTAGAAAAAGAAGCGAGCTCTCTAGCTTTCAAGAGGCCATAATCTCTTCGCAATAAATTGAATTCTTCCCTTACTGTCTTTCTGACTCATCACCTTCCTAGATATTCCCCTCTGACAACCTACTTTCTCTCCTCCACCTGCTGCCCCCTGTGACCTGTCAGTTACAATCACTCTTTTCCCTTTTTCTTCCTCTCTGGCCACCCTCTCAGCAGATAGTGTAATCTTGGGCCCTCCTGTATTATCCTTTCTCTTCATTCTTCTCTCATAAGACTCTAACACTCTTGGCCCAGTACCTAGAGGTCCATCAAGGCCTTATTGTTTTATTCATTTGTTATCATTACTTTCCATGAGGATCTACTTCCTCAGTATTTTGTTCTCTTTCTATTTGTGAAATTATTTTAAAATAAAAAGTAACTACATTTCTTGAAAAGAATATTGAAGCTAGAAAACTTAACTTTATTCCACTGAATAAGGTTTTATTTTATAGGGTAATACATCAACAAATATAATAGAAAAATAAAATAATTAATTGCAGAGATATTAAGGAATAAAAATGAGATAAAAAACTGATCTGAATAATGCCTAAAAATCAGGGAAATATTCAGCTGAGAGAAGCTCCAGTCCGCCGCTAGTCTTAGGGCCTAAGGCTCACTAACACTCCCCCTCAAGCTAGTAAATAGATATTTATCATTCCTAACTTGCTGCTAAATTCCTCAAACTTGACTCTTGACAGTGCCTTTGTAAGAAGGTCAGCAACTTGTGAATTTGATGAGACATAGGCTAGATCGACTATTCTTGCATCAATCTTTTCCTTGATAAAATACCTATCAATTTCAACATGTTTAATTTTATCATGGTGGATAGGTTTTCTAGCAATGCCAATAGTAGCCATGTTATCATACCAGACCTTTAGAGGAGACTTAGCCTCAATTTTCAGATCATTTAACAACCCGATGATCCATATTCCTTCACATATTCCTAGAGCTAGTGCTCTATATTCTACTTCTACACTATTTCTTGCAACCATTGCTTACTTCTTGCTCCTCTAGGTCACCAAGTTCCCCTCAACAAAAGTGCAATAGTTTGAAGTTGATCTTCTATCCATGTGGCATCCAGCCCAATCTGTATCTGTGAATACTTCAATGTGCTTGGCTCCTCCTTTTCCAAAGAACAAACCCTTTCTAGGAGTCACCTTCAAATACCTTAGAATTCTGTGAATTGCTTTTATGTGTTCTTCCTATGGCTTGCTCATGGATTGGCTTATCACACTCACTGGATAGGTTATGTCAGGTCTGATATGAGATAAGTATATCAACTTGCCAACTAATCTTTGATATCTGTCACATCTCAACAGGTGGTGAATCTCCTTTTTGACCCAATTTCGTGGTTGAGTTCATTGGGGTTTTAGCAGGTTTTGCCTCTAGCATTCCTGTCTGCATCAACAAATCCAAAGTGTACTTTCTCTAGGACACAACAATCCCATCATTAGACCTAGCCACCTCTATTCCAAGAAAATATCTCAGAGTTTCTAAGTCCTTTACTTCAAATTCAGCTGTTAGTGACCTTTTGAGTCTTTGAGTTTCCTTTAGATTATCACTTGTTAAGACAATATCATCCACATAGACAATTAAAATTGAACTTTGTCCATGTCAATGCCTCACAAAGAGTGTATGGTACATTTAACATTGGGTATACCCAGATTCTTCACCACATTTGTAAATTTGTCAAACTAGGCCCTTGGTGACTGCTTAAGGCCATACAGAAAGTTGTGCAATCTAAACACTTTATGTGGTTTATTGAAATCTAGAAGACCTAGAGATATATCCATATACACTTCTTCCTCCAAATCGCCATTCAAGAAGGCGTTCTTCACATCTAGCTAATAAAAAGGCCTGTTTTTGTTGGTTGCAAGAGACAAGAGAATTTTGATAGTATTAAACCTTGCCACTAGGGAAAATGTCTCTTGGTAATCAATATCGTGTGTTTGTGCAAAGCCTTTTGCAACCAAGTAGGCATTATATCTGCTTATGGTACCATCTAGGTGATATTTGACAGTAAATAGCCATTTACATCCAACTGTGGTTTTACCTCTAGGTAGATCAGTAATTTTCCATGTCTGGTTTTTCATCAATGCCCTTAATTCATCATCAATAACCTCCTTCCATTTAGGATCTGCAACTACCTCTTGGAAATTTGTTGGTATTTTCTCATCAGAAAGCTTAGCAATAAAACTCCAAAACTTGTTAGATAACTTATCATAATTGACAAATTTAGTGATAAGATGAAGAGTACACTTTCTTACCCCTTTTCTCAATGCAATAGGTAGGTTGAGATCTTCAGGAATGGAGTTTGGAGCTGACTCTTGAACCTGCACAGGATTTCTTGAGGTCTCATGTGCCTTATCCTTGTCCCTTCTAGTGTAGACTACCATTCCTTTCGTTTAGGTTGATCCGCCATCCCTGTTTTAATATGATCTTTCTTTGATAGGTCATGTTCAGTGGTATTTGGCTTAGGTTCAGTAGTATTTGGTTTGGATATAGGTCTGAAAATACAAAGAAATGAAAGAAGGTGTCAGATTCCATTTGTAATGTATCTGAGATGAATTTTGGCTAGTCCCACCCCTCAACTTCCCTAGACTAGACTTTTGGTTGAGTCATTTTGGTAAGGTTGGTCAAGATCTATAATGGATAAGGTGTCAAGGATAGGCTCAGTGGTAAGTGTTGGAAGATCTCGGCATTATCGGGAAGATCTCGGCATTATCTCAGCATCTATTTTTTACCATTATCTTTCTGTTTTAATTCTGTTTGACCATCCCGATTTTTTAGGGATTGTTTAGATTAGTTTCTTTTTTTTTTTATTTTCGGTTCTGTTTTGATCCTCTGGAGCTTATATAACCTTTGGACACCTATTCTATTCAACGAATATATTATACTGGTGTACTGATTATCTTCATGGTATCAGAGCACCACGCTCAATGTCGCGGGTACCCTTGAATTTTGGCACGATGGAGGTTTTTCACGGTGAGCTGGAACACGTCAGTTCTGGGTCGCACGAGAAGGCTTCACAAGAATCGGCCAAAACCAATTCTCTGCAACCATCGAGCAGCAACACCGATTCGTTCCTGCCTGTCGTTGCCTATAAGCTCAATGGAGACAACTATTTGCAGTGGTCCCAGAGTATCCGAATGTTTATCAGAGGAAAAGGCAAAAAGAAGTATATTACTGGAGAGGCAACAGAACCATCCAGTGATGATCCCAAATTTGAGGCTTGGTTTGCAGAGAACCACACGGTTATGACTTGGCTGGTTGGGTCTATGAATCTCGACATTGGTGAGGGTTATTTACTGGCTAGCTTCGCGAAGGAGATCTGGGATTCGGCCAAGCAGACCTATTCAGCTATGGAAAACGTTGCAGCAGTGTTCCAACTAAAGGGAATGATTAGAGAGCTGAGACAAGGGGACATGGGTGTGGTTCAATACTACACTGCCTTTGTAAAAATTTGGCAGCAAATTGATTTATATGATGCACCCGATTGGTCATGTTCAGAGGACACCAGAAAATATAGAAAATTGGTGGATAGAGACCAGACCTATGACTTTCTGCTGGGATTAAATTCAAAGTTTGAAGAGGTTCGTGGTAGAATAATGGGAACCAAGCCGCTGCCAACACTGAGAGACACCTTCAACATCGTAAAATGGGAAGAAAGCCGGAAGAATCTGACTTAAAGTGTAGAAGTGGTCACAAAGTCATCGGCTATGGCTACAAAAGGACCTAATGGAGCACAGAAAAATAAGAAACAGGGCAAGAGTTGGTGTGACCATTGTAATAAGAGTGGTCACACAAGAGAGATTGGTTGGAAAATTCATGGAAAACCACCCAATGTTCGAAGCAAGAGAGATGGTAGAAATGAAAGTAAAGGCTTCCATGTTGAACAGGAGGAGAAGGCTGAGACTGATCAAGAAAGCTTGAGCACAACAAAACTCGAGTTGCTGAGAAAAATTCTAGAAAAACATGGTTCCAATACTGTGCAACCAAAAAAACAAATAAGCAAAGGTTATGTGGCCAGAACAGGTAATGCTATTCTTGCACTTAAAGGAGAGAAACAGAAAACTAATAAGTGGCTAGCAGACTCGGGTGCCACTGATCATATGTCAAATAATGCATCTCTGTTTAAAGACTTGAAACCGTGTGAGGATGGAATAACAATAAAAGTGGCTGATGGTACTTTTGTTACAGTTGTTGGGATTGGAACTGTTCAAATATCTATTGATTTGGTCCTGTTAATTGTTCTCTATGCACCTGATCTTAAGTGCAATTTACTTTCAATAAGTAAGACTACTAGACACCAAAATTGTAGTGTTAATTTTGTTGCTACTGGTTGTGTTTTCTAGGATTTGGTCACGAGGAGGACGATTGGCAGTGCTAAGGAGTTTGAGGGGCTCTACTATGTTACTGGTGAAGTCTATGGAGGAAAGGAAGCAAAGACAGCTAATATTACCAATAAAGATTTATTATTATGGCACTATAGGTTAGGCCGCCCTAGTTTCCATTATATGAAAAAGTTGTTTCCAAATTACATCAATAAAAATGACCTTTTTCTTTGTGATACTTGCCAACTCGCCAAACACACCCGTAATACTTATCCCTCTCACGATTATCAATCCAGTCACCCTTTTACTCTTATACATAGTGACATATGGGGACCCATAAAATTTTGCACTCATTCCAATGCAAGATGGTTTGTTACATTCATTGATGACCATACAAGAGTCACGTGGGTATTTCTCATGAATGAAAAATCTGACCTGTTTGAGATCTTCAAAAATTACCACTCCATGATTACTACTCAGTTTGAAACACACATTAAAATCCTTAGGAGTGATAATGGGAGAGAATACCTGAGTGCATCCTTAAATCAGTACCTAAAAGATCATGGGATTGTGCATCAAACCTCTTGTGCATATACTCCTCAACAAAATGGGATAGCAGAACGTAAGAACAGACAATTGCTTGAACCTGCGAGATCCCTTATGATTACCCATAATGTACCAAAAATTTTCTGGGGTGAGGCTGTCCTAACAGCAGCTTTTCTGATAAATCGCCTACCCTCTAAACCATTGTGCTTCAAAACCCCACTTCAAAAACTCACTGAACACTATCCCACAACTCACCTCATTTCAAACCTTCCAAAAAGGGTGTTTGGGTGTGTGGCCTTTGTTCATAATGAGCATGGTGACAAGTTAGACCATCGGGCTGTCAAATGCATTTTTCTTGGATACTCACCCACTCAAAAGGGTTACAGGTGTTATTCTCCTACTTTGAAAAAGTTTTTTACCACTTTAAATGTTACTTTTCTGGAAAATCAGTCTTATTACCCCAAAAATCCCACTCAGGGGGAGAATAACAGTAGTGAATGGGATTTTTTGAACTTTGATTCAGACAACCCTACACTAATACCTGAACCTACTGAACCTATCTCTCCTGTCAACCCAGCAATTACCAAGAAATCCTAATCAGACCTGTACCCGACCCTAATACCACCAATTTTGGAACAACAGATGACGAAGTCATGGAAACTGGGGTGGTTACAGAACTTAACAGGGATATGGCCGTTTACTCAAGAAGACCGAGGAACAAGAAACCAGAAATGGAGCGAGTAACGGAGAAAGAGCCTCTCAATACTTCAAAGCATGGTCAAGAATCTGAACTGTTATCAAATCCTGCAGATTTGGAATTGCCAATTGCATTGAGAAAAGGGGTAAGGACTTGTACTCAGCATCCTATAAATAAATTTGTTGCTTATGGTCACTTATCTTCTAGCTTGCAAAACTTTGTTGCTAGCTTATCTAGTGAAAAAATTCCAGCTACCTATAATGAAGCAGCGAGTGATTCAAAGTGGTTGGAAGCTTTAAATGAAGAACTGAATGCTCTCCAGAAAAATCAGACATGGAGTGTAGTTGAACTTCCTAAAGGAAAATCAGCTGTTGGGTGTAAATGGGTTTTCACCCTAAAATACAATTGAGATGGGAGTATTAGTCAACATAAAGCAAGACTTGTGGCTCGTGATTTCACACAGACTCAAGGAATAGACTATCACGAAACCTTCGCCCCAGTAGCAAAGTTGAACACAATCAAGATCCTACTCTCTATTGCTGCTAACTTAGACTGGCCACTCCACCAGTTGGATGTGAAGAATGCCTTCTTGAATGGTGATTTGAAGGAGGAGGTGTATATGGAAGTGCCACAAGGATTGGATGACTATGGGAGACCCAACAAGGTATGTAAGCTCAACAAATCCTTGTATGGGTTAAAGCAATCCCCTAGAGCTTGGTTTGAGCGATTCACCAAGGTAGTAAAACACTTAGGATATATTCAATGTCAAACTGATCACACTCTGTTTGTAAAACATGCTGGTGATAAGATCTCTATCCTTATTGTTTATGTTGATGACATTATTCTTACAGGGGATGATTATGAGGGAATTAAAAAGTTAAAACAATCTTTGGCTTCAGAATTTGATGTTAAAGATTTGGGGAGTCTCAGATATTTCTTGGGAATGGAGGTAGCAAGATCCAAGAATGGTATCTCTGTGTCTCAGAGAAAGTATACACTGGATTTGCTACAGGAGACAGGAATGTTGGGCTCCAAACCAGTTGAAAATCCAATGGATACTTCAACAAAATTGTGTTAGAAAGAAGATGGAACTCCAGTAGATACAGTGAGATATCAAAAGCTAGTCGGGAAACTAATCTATTTATCTCATACTAGGCCTGATATCAGCTATCCAGTGAGTGTTGTAAGTCAATTCCTAAGCAAGCCTCAGGAAGAACACATGGAAGTTGTGTATAGGATCTTAAAATATCTGAAAATGACACCAGGAAAATGGCTCTTCTTTGGCACAAGGGAGTCAAGATCAGTTGAGATTTACACTGATGCAGATTGGGCAGGTTCTTTAGTAGACAGGAGATCTACCTCTGGGTACTGTTCTTATGTGTGGGGTAATCTGGTTACATGGAGAAGCAAGAAGCAATCGGTTGTTGCAAGGAGCAGCGCTGAAGCTGAATATAGGGCTTTGATCCATGGGATATGTGAAAGTATATGGATATTCAGGCTCCTGAGTGAACTAAAGCTGGAAACTCATATTCCTATGACTGTATGGTGTGATAACAAGGCCACTATTGAGATAGTAAAGAATCCACTTCATCATGATAGAACAAAACATGTTGAACTTGATAGGAATTTCATAAAAGAGAGGATTGAAGCTGGCATTGTAAACTTAACTTACATATCTACTCATGCTCAAGTGGAGGACATCTTTACTAAAGCTCTCTCACGAGTGAAGTTTGAACAACTATGTAGCAAGTTGGGAATGATAAATATCTATTCACCAGCTTGAGGGGGAGTGTTGGAAGATCTCGGCATTATCTCAGCATCTATTTTTTACCATTATCTTTCTGTTTTAATTCTGTTTGACCATCTCGTTTTTCAGGGATTGTTTAGATTAGTTTCTTTAGAAATATGATTTATGATAAGAATTTATGGCGTCGATTGATCCATGTAGCGGACCCCACTTAGTGGGAAAAGGCTTTGTTGTTGTTGTTGTTGTTGTTGTTTAGATTAGTTTCTTTTTTTTTATTTTCGGTTCTGTTTCGATCCTCTGGAGCTTATATAACCTTTGGACACCTATTCTATTCAACGAATATATTATACTGAGGTACCGATTATCTTCAGTAAGTTTCAGATTCTGATCAGGTTCAAGAAAAGGTAAATGTTGGCTGTCCAAAGGTTCATTTGGGACCAAAAACTACCATTCTTCACTACTCTCCTAGTTTTAGGATAAAGGGGCTGTTTTTCATCAAAGGAAACATTTATGGTGACAAAAAATTTCTTGAGTGTGGGGAAATAGCATTTATAACCCTTTTGTATAGGGGAATACCCTAAGAAAATACATTTAAGCACTCTTGGGTCAAGTTTTCCCCCATGATCAACAACTCTTGGAGGTGACTATTTTTTCTTTTAGCAACTCTGTTTTGCGGGGGGTATTAATATAGCTGGTTGGGTGAATAATTTCGTGCTGTTTAAGGTATGTTTGTAATGCACCACTCACATACTCCCTCCCATTATCAATCCTAAAGACTTGAATTGAAGTTTGAAATTGGGTTTTGATCATGGAGTGAAAATTAATAAATATTTGTACCACTTCAGATTTTCTCTCATGAGGAACACCCAAGTGAGGCGAGTATGGTCATCGATGAGTGTTACAAACCATTTTGCTTTGGTAATGGATGGAACACGGGATGGTCCCTAAATGTCACTATTAATCATGGAGAAAGGATGTGTAAGTTTATGTGTGTGTGATTTGTAACTATTTTTTGTGTGTTTGGAAATTTGACAAATATCACAACTCAAAGGAAGATCATTTTTATTCATGGAATTTGGAAACAATTTAAGCATATAATTGAAATTGGGGTGGTCTAACCTATAATGCAATAACAACACATCTTTATTTGAAAAATGAACTAACAAAGCTTTACTTCCTTTATTCTGCAAGTGGTTATTGCTCCTTCCTTCCAAACAATAGAGACCTTCAAGTATCCTAGCAGTGCCAATAGTCCTCCCCAACTCCAGTTCCTAAAAAATACATTTTGTAAAGGTAAAGTCAACATGATAGTCTAGATCATAAGTGACTCTTCTAACAGACAGTAAAGTGCACTTCGGGCCAAGTGCATAAAAAACCATTCTTAAGCACAATATATGTGGTTATTTACACCACTCCTATTCTAAGAACTTTAGTGAATGTCCCATCAGCAATTTTAATATACATAGGACTACTACATGGCTGTATATTGCAAATAAGAAGCTTGTTACCAAACATATGATCTATAGCACCCGAGTCTACTAGCTACATACCTCGGTGATGAACCTTGGCATTAAATATAAATATTGCATTACCAGTATAAACAATGTTGTTGGCTGCCACCACCTTATCTTGCGGTGCAGTCTAAAGGTCATGCTTCTCTAGGAACTTTCTAAGGAGTTCGATTTCCTCCTTGCTAATTTTGCTGGGATCATTTTCTTCTGATGCAGCTGCAAAATTTTTGCTCTCTTGTCAGCCTCTTCCTTTTGGTTTGGTGTTTTGCCATATAATTTCTAACAAACATCTTGAGTGTGTCCTAATATTTGACAGTGATCACACCACTTTGTTCTTTTTCTAGCCTTACCATCATTGTTTTGTGACCTTCTTGAAATTAGGCTATGGAATCATGGTCAGTGAGGCGTGGCTGGTCATTTGAGATGAGTTTTTTCTTGTTTTCTTCATGTTTAACACTAAAAAACACTTCCTTTAGAGATGGTAAGGAATCTGAAGCCATTATTCTTCCATGTAAAGGAATCTAAAGCCATTATTCTTCCATGTACCTCATCAAAGGGTGAATTGAGTCCAAGAAGAAATTTAAAGATCCTCTTTTTCTACTTTATCTTAGAGTATCATGCAGCATCAGCCGAGCACGCCCATTCTACTGTATCATAGAGATCTAGTTGCCATTGAACCACTAGGTTAGTATAATATTCAGTAACACTCAAATTACCTTGCTTGAACTCATGGAGGAATCCTTCGATCTCAAGAATGGCTGCTTTGTTCTTGAGAGATGCGAATATATCTCTTACTGCCTCCTATACATCACGTGCAGATTCATAGAGAGAAAAATGAGTTTGGGTAGTCATAGAGTTGACCAGCCACGCTTGCACCATGGAATTTTCTTCCTCCCATTCATGGAACTTAGGAGAATTGGTGGTGGTTTTAGGGACTGCACCGGTAAGGTAACCATATTTCCCTTTCCCGATGACATAAAGATGCATGCTTGCTGACCACTGCAAATAATTCTGCCCATTTAGGTGATGAATGGTGATGGAGACAGGTGAGGCTTCCATTGCCATTTGAAGACCTGGAGTATTTAACGGCGATAGCCTGGGGATTGGTCCGTCGTTGAGCTCTGATCTTCCTGCTTGTCTGTGTTCAAGCCGAACCCAAACTTAATCATGGCAACCCAGAGGCCAGCTCTGATACCATGAATAGAATATTAAAGCCAGAAAGCTTAACTTTATTCCACTGAATAGGGTTTTATTTTATAGGGTAATCCATCAACAAATATGGTAGCAAAATAAAAAAAAAATAATTGTAGAGATATTAAGGAATAAAAACGAGATAAAAAACTGATTTGAATAATCCCTAAAAATCAGGGAAATATTTGGCTGAGAGAAGCTCCAATCCGCCACTGGTCATAGGGTCTCAATGGGCCTAGGGCTCACTAACATTTCTCATAAAATTATTGGTGACAATGCTGGAATTTGTTGTGTCAGGTGAATATTTGCCTATTGAAGGGTAGCAAATATATTGTATTTTTTTGAAATAATATCTTATTGTTGTTTCTTTAGTATAGCATTTAAATCCTTTATAAGTTCAATGTACCAATTGAAGATGGCCACTCTTTCATTCTAGTCTGTGTAAACATGATTTACTGTATATGATGAGAACTGATATATTATTCTATATGTTGAATGACAATTTCCTTCACTAGATTTTGAGTAAATTGGAAAATTTTAGGTATGCAATGCTTCTCTTCTCAAGGCATCATGAGGAGCTGGTGGGGATATATGCTTCTCAGCTTGCATGTCATCGTTGTATTGACCTCTTTGTGCACATGATGGAACTAAGGCTGAACAGCAGGTATTCTTAATAGTACCTTATTCCTTTATTGTTAAAAATAATCTTGTCACTAAGTCTGATATTGGATCTAGGTTGGTTTCAGTTAAGGGTTCATTTGGCTTAATCGCAACTACTTTTCTGTGGGATTGTCATCTCTGTCATTGTTGTATGTTTGTGTGTTTGGACAATTGAGTTGTTTTTCTCTGGTGAAATACTTTGGTTGTTTGCTGGAATGTAGTAATAAATCCTATCAGAGCATTATAACTAGTGTGTAATATGAGAAGGAAGTTGACAAGCTATCAACAAAATGCTTCAGTACTGGGCCATTTTATTTAGGAAGTATCAAACGTATCTCATATTAGTACTTTGTTTTCAGTTGCATCAATATTCATTGCTTAAGATTTGTATCTAACTCCTTTGATGTTTTTTTATTTAACAGTGTACATGTCAAATACAAGATATTCCTTTCTGCTATAGAGTATTTACCATTTTCTCCTGGGGGTGATTCTAAGGGCAGTTTTGTAGAAATTATTGAGAGGTATTTACTTTATGCTTTTTATTTAGAATTTGTTAAAAAAAAAATTCATCTGAAAAATATTCATATCCTTATCAAGTTTCTCTATTTCACCATAATCTATTTAAAACAGAATTTTGCTTAGATCTCGAGAAATAAAGGTTGGCAAATATGAAGAGCTATCAGGTGTTGCAGAACAGCACAGGCTACAGAGTCTTCAAAAGGCTAAGGTCATCCAGTGGCTTTGCTTTACACCGCCATCCACACTTAATAATGTTAAAGATGTTAGTAAAAACCTTCTTCTCCAAGCATTAGTACACAGGTCAGTGAGAATGGAAATTTTGCTCCCATCTTAATAATATTCTAATGATCTGTATTCTGAAATATTTTGTCCTCCTGGTTGCTGTTGGTGCACATATTGTTGCCTTCACCTGTCATGCATCTTTGCTTTCATACTCTTGCTGTTTTATTTCTTTTGACTTCTGATTTTAAACTTTTTCCTTTTTAGCAATATACTCTTCAGGGAGTTCACTCTGATTTCTACGCGGAGGGTCCCAATAATGCCCATAGGTGCACACACAGTACTTAGTTTTCTTGCTGAACCCTTGAAACAGCTTTCAGAAACTCTTGATGCCTCTGTTGATTATGTTTCTGAGGATCTGAGAGAGTTCCAAGACTGGGTATGCTGAACTGCTCTTACCTGTTTTGGTATCTTCAGCTCAATCACATTTTTTGAGCTTGGCAATAGCACGAAATACTAATATGTATTTTGAATCTAATTAGAGTGAGTATTACTCCTGCGATGCAACCTATCGCAATTGGCTGAAAATTGAATTAGAGAATGCAGAAGTTCCTGTCCCTGAACTCTCACTAGAGGAAAAAGAAAGGGCCATTTCAAAGGCCAAAGAAACACTGAAAGCATCTCTTTCACTCCTAGAAAGTGAGTTTACTTGATGATCTTATGCAAAATTCCTGTTCAGAGAAACATGTTTAAAACTCAGTAATGCTTTTGTTATGAAGTTTTCATTATTGTGCCATTGAAATTGAGTTTGCAAATTGCATTTTATATACTGACATATTAATGATTCATCTTCCATATGTAGGAAAAGAAACATCTTGGTTGACTCTCGTTGATGATCATATCAATGAGTCAGTTGAACCTGTTTTTCTTGAACTTCATGCCACTGCAGTGCTCTGTCTGCCATCTGGAGAGTGTCTGTGTCCTAATGCCACTATATGCACAACATTGATGAGTGCCCTCTACTCTTCAGCAGGGGATGAAGTTGTCTTAGATCGACAGCTAATGGTATGTTCACCCTTCATGGAATAATTAGTCAGCATATATGCAGTTATTTACTTCAATTATTCATTATGTCTAATGGAGTCTAGTTAATGATCAATCATGACCATGTGAATTTTTTGTTTGTGTAATGTGAACTCCTAATAATATTTTTTCAACTAATGAATGTAGAAGCCAGTGATTTTCATAATCAATTGAAATTGTGAACCTTAGGGGTTGGGTTCAGGTCTATGTAGGTTGTTGCTTATAGAGTTACTTCCAATAAAATATTATATTCATCAACCTGAATTTTTTTTTTCTTGAATCATGGTGTTTATCCTTCAAGGTTAGAAGAGCAATATGCATTTAAAAATAAAACACAAAAAAGGAGGTTTCTTGGATTAACTTTCAGGGGTTGGACAGACATATCTGTTCTTACTGGAATACTTCTGTTAGTTGAAGTGGGGAGAAAACTTCGTAATGAGCAAAGAAATTCAAATGATGAAATCAAAATTTCTTGGCTCAGAGACTTAATTTGGCCATTATGTGGTTACTAACTGGTCATAACTTGGCAATAACAATTTTGTTATGTAGATTGGCTTTACGAAGCTTACCTCTGATGCATTATTTATTTATATCTCACTTTTATGTTTTACTTTGTTTACAATTATATTTTGCAGGTGAATGTCTCTATATCATCAAGGGATAACTATTGCATTGAGGTTGTTCTTCGTTGCTTAGCAATAGCAGGTGATGGACTTGGGCCACATGAACTTAATGACGGTGGTATTCTTGGCAGCATTATGGCTGCTGGCTTCAAAGGTAGTGATACAATTGATGTATAGATGCAATGCATTGATTGAAATTTAATTGTGTGCGCTAAAAGAATGTATCAAGAGGAAAGCTCAGCCATGCATATGTTCTTGCATTATTCACATATGCACCTGACAGGAAATAGATGAAACTCTTCTGTAATATATATTATTTATATGAATAAACTGAGATATCCTTCCAAATCAATGAGAAATGGAAAGGAGTAGAGCTCAAATGATTACAGAAGAAAGAAAAGAAAGAAAAATATCACTCAGAACACTACCGCTAGGGTTTCTCCTTACCCAACACTTCCCACATGTCATGTATATCAGCAACGGCTTCCTCCCTACACTCTCTCTCCTTGGATTCTGTTAGTTAGTCCTTTTTGTTCTATTCTCCTCGCACTGCCACTTCACATTAAGCCATTGGATTGGGCCCAGATTTAAGCCCCATATCTCTCTTCTTTCTCTCGTAAGTCTTCAACACCTTAGGCTTCTTCTTCTTCTTCTTTCTCTAATAAACCTGTAACTTATCATTGGGCTTGGGCTCAGGTCCATCATTACCTCCCCCAGTGAGACTCAACTTGTTCTCAAGGTGGAAATGACAAAATTTAGTCTTCATCATCTTATAGTCCTCCCAAGTATTCTCAAATTCTGGCAACCCCTTCCACTTAATTAGAATTTCTACTTGCTCATTAGTTAATGTTCCCATCTTCATGACTTCCTCTAGTTTTGTAATTCCATCTCTTCTGTGAGCATTGCTGGAATTTCTTGTGTTTGAGTCAATGGATTAAGGGATTTTTCAAGCTGTGAGATGTGAAACATAGGGTGAATCTTGACTGACTGTGGAAGCTCCACCTTGTAGGCTATTGGGCTATATTTTTCCAGTATTTTATATGGACCATAATATCTAGGAGACAACTTCTTATTCTTCTTTTTAGCTAGTGACTTCAATTTTTAGGGCCTTATTCTTAAATAGACCATCTCCCCAACTTCAAAATGGACATTTCTTCTTTTCTAATCAGCCCACCCTTTCATATAATCTTGGGATCTCTCCAACTGCTACTTAAACTCAGTGAGGATAGCATTTCTCTCCTTCAAATTAACATTTACCTCTTCCACTGTAGAAATATCCCCTTCCCACTTGAATATAGATGGTGGATCTCTCCCATAAAGAGCCTTGAATGGAGTTAGCCCTGAAGAACAATTATGGCTGGTGTTAAACCAGTACTCTGCCTAAGCCAACCACTTATTCCATTATCTTGATTTGTCCCCATCAAAGCACCTCAAATAAGTTTCCAAGCTTCTGTTCACAACTTTTGTTTGCCCATCAGATTCTAGGTGATAACCAAAATTATAATTTAGGGAAGTCTCAGCCATTTTGAATAACTCCTTCCAAAAATAATAAACACATGATCCCTATCCAAGACTACAGATTTTGGAAGTTCATGGAGTCTCACTATTCTCCAAAACAAACACTTTAGCCCCCCTTGTTGCCCAATAAAAAAGAAGAACGAGAAAGAGCAACAAAATGGCTGTATTTTATGAGCCTATTTGTCACCACCATAAGGTATCATACTTATTGGATCTAGGCAATCCTATGATAAAGTCCATACTCACATCCTCCCATACTTGTGTTATGGGAAGTGGTTGTAGCAGACTAGCAAGGGACAAATCTTCATATTTATTCCTTGGGCAAATCTTTGATAAATACACCTAGAAGGGAGGTGAATAGATGCGTTGAGCAAAAACTGAAATTTTAAACATTTACAAAAAGTGGAGGACCAATTGTCCTCCTTTCTAGATGCAACAGGTGAATAACCAATGTACGAACATAGTGAATATAACAAGTGAACTTATAAAAGCAATTGAGAATAAAGGTAGACAGATGTGGAGGAAAAATTAGACATGCAAGAGTAAACTATAACAGTGTAACAATGTGATCCTTAAATGGTCCTCCAAAGGTGGAAAAGGCAAGATACACAAACTAGAGAGATTTCTAGAAAGAGATAAGGCACACAAAATGTGGATAAGTAAGTAGAAGAAGCGCACAGATATATGTACATGTAAAATAAAACAATAATAAGGTTTACTAAAATTGAAGGAGCAATGGTCCTCCAAATTTTTGCCTACATAAAAGTGGATAAGCAATGGTCCTCCAACTCTTGATTAGCTTTAAAAACAAAACAATAAAAGAAAAAGAGTTAAAAAGAGAAAAATACAACCTAATTTATCCTGATTCAGTCCTTGACCTACGTCTACTCCACTTAAACTTTTTTAAGGGGTTTTTTTTCAATCTTTAAGACAATATTACAATAGTGATGGTTTTAGCGTGCTCACCACCAACACAAAGTGTTTTAACTCACCTCAAACTAATACAGCACTTGGGTTTTATATAAACTCATCCAACACTTTCTTCACAAGGGTTTTTCACTAAGCTCATCCTAAACTGAATTTATAGAATGATATAAGAATAAATTTAGAACTCTTATCAGGAAAAGGATTACTATAAGCACATTCTTTCTTTACAGCTCTCTTAACCTAGATAAAACTGGAAACTCAGCTCAGATAAGATAAAGAAATCAAATGAGAGATATGATGTACTTTTTCCTTTCATTCTATGCTTCTGTTCTGCCCTCTTTTGTTCATCTTCTTCGATTTATAAGAGCTTTAAAAATTATATCCGTTGAAATTCAGCTCCACTGAAAATAGCTATTGTGGGAATCTTTATCAAGAGACTTGAACAGGCTTTAATTTTCTTTCTTGTTACTATTCTAGTAGTGGTAGAGAAAGAGAAACTGATGCTTTGCTTTGCTTTACTTTTCTTCAATTAATGCATAATGAATGCTTCGAACAAGTTAAATAAAAAGTTACCTTTCACATAATATAATATAATATTTTTTGCATATGAAAAGGACATGATGTGTAGAACTTTTTAATATGTTCAGAAGTTTTTGACTTTTTCAAAAATATATTCTAATGCTTTACTGAAATAAGAGAATGAAGATACAATAACATATTTGGAAGTATATTTCAATTTAGTCACATTTTTGCAAGGAAGTGATATATATATATATATATATATTGCTTTCAAAACTATTAATATATCTACACACTTGACTTTTGTATCCAAATATATTATATTCATTTTGTTACTTCGTTTTAGCTTTTCAAATATTTATTTAAATGCATTTTATAATTTTTTTCTTTTATATTAAAGTATAAATCAATAGGCTCAATGAAACTTAACAATAATTTCAAATATTATGGTTTAAGCAAATTATAAGCACAATCAAATTAAAAAGCCCAATAAGATAATGTAAATAATATGAAGCTTAAACAATTTATTATATATTAAGACAATGCTTCATTTTAATTTACTTTATTTCTCTTTCAATAATTATTTTTACCTATTAAAAGATAAATTAAATGACTTTTAATGCAATAAGTCAATAAATAATATTTAACTATATTCAACTTAATGCTTTTATAAATTTAACTTAAGAGTTTTGTTATCATCAAAATAATTTAAGATTATATCAAAACCTTGAGGCCAACAATCTCACACTTAGCAACATACTTTTAAATATCCTTTTTCATCCCTTCCCAATACAAAACTTCAACAATCCTCTTATATGTTCTCAGGTATCCTAAATGGGCTCTTAAAGGAGAATCTTGAAATTCTTTAATGAACGCAGCAATCTTTGTTGAAGCTTTAGGTAACACCATTTTCCCTTGGTACAGTAGACATCCTCTTTTTAGACCATATCCCATTGGCACTAGCTATCTTGAAATAAGCTTTTCAATTATTAAAGCTAATATAGGGTCCTTCTTTACCTCTTGGTCTAATTCTTCTATCCTTTCATATTGCTACACGAAGAATGCCATCACTTCCACCTTTCTCTCTTTCCTTTGAAGAAAATAGAGAGAAAAACTAATCTGAATGCCCTATTTTATTTGAATGATAGAGTTTGAATTTATAAGGACCATGGTGACATGATTACCATGAGAATCCCATAATTCCCATAATTTTTGTTGACCATAAAAAAAAGAAATAAAGGTACAAATCAAGGGAAAAATAAATACCAATAAAATGTTGACTTAATCCCAAATAATTTGGGACTAAATAAGTGCAAATCAAGAAAAAAATAAATGATGACAAAATGTTGACTTAATCCCAAATAATCTGGGATTAAATTCCACGAAACCAAATAAGGAAATAAGGAATTAATGCCAATAGTACAAAGAGAAAATAAAACAATCACCAACATCCTTGGTAGAGCATTTGCAACCTTATTGTCTGATCCAGGTTTATACTTAATCTCAAATTGATATCCCATCAATTTTCAGACCCATTTCTATTGATTAGATCTATGATTCTCTACTCCAAACGAAATTTTAAGGCTTTTTGATCTTTATGAATAATAAACTTGTGTCCCATTAAATAGTGTTGCCACTTTTTAACTACCAAGACTATAGCTATTAATTCTTTCTCATAAATTGAACTTTGTTGGTTTTTTTGTGATAAAACCCAAAGAACATGACCAAGAATTCATAATACCCTTCATGAGTTTTAAAACTAGTCTTCTCTTCATCCCTAGGTTTGATTTTGATTTAGTGATATCCAAATTTCAAGACCAGCTTTGAGAAGATAGTGGCCTTTCCAAATCCATCCAACAACTCATCTATGGCTGATATAGAAAATTTGTCAAGTATAGTGGCCTTGTTGATAGATTTATAATCTTTGCAAAATCTCCAACTCCCATCATTTTTTTTTTTACCAATAGGATTGGGTTTTAAAATGGGCTTACACTAGGGCATATTATCCCTACTTCTAACATTTCCTTCACCATCTTCTTTATTTCAATCTGTTGTGAAAGTGCATATCTATAGGGTTGCATGTTTGGTGGTTGTTCTCCTAACTTTAACATTATGACATGATCTCTAGTTCCATGAAGAGGAGGGCCAAGCTGCGATCTACACACCTCTTTACATTTTTCTAACTGTTGCAATCTTCCTTCCAATTTTTGAGTTCCTTTCTCAAATGGGCCTATTTTTACACCATATACTCCAGCAAATATCCTTGATATTCCCCTTTAAGTGAATGAACTATGGAGTTAAAATACACATAAGTCTTTGTCAAAGAGGGGTCCCTTTGTAGACAATACCATTTTGGGTTGATCTTTATCTTTATGGTGAGCATTCTCCAATTCACCCTCATTTCTCCCAGAGATTCCAACTAAGAAATACCCAACACCAAATCATTTTCTCCCAAAACAAAAGGATAAAATGTTTGTGTAATGAATAACCCTTGTAACTCCATTTGTACCCCTTTAAAGACCCCATTGTAATACATAGGAAAGCCATCCCTTATTGTGATCTTGTAGGGATGAGTCTTTGTGATAGGTAACTTCAATTTCTCCACCACTTCAGTAGCAATGAAGTTGTATGTAGCTCCATTGTCAATTAACACAATAACCTCCTTTCCTTGTAGTTTCTCCAAAATCTTCAATGTTTTGGCATCCCCCAAGCCTTCTATGGAATTCATTGGTAATTCTATATTCCACATTCACCCACTCATCTCCTGCTACTTCCTCTCCTTCATTTCTATCCATCAGATAGCCATCTTCCCTAGTTTCCCTTGGTTTCTCCTTTGTAGAATCAGCAATTGTAATTGTTTTCCCTTGCACCTGTGGATTGGTCCGAATTTCTCCTCACCTTTTAAACACAGGCCTAGTTTCCTCCTATTGATCTTAGCTTCAGTCAATCTCTTTATACTCATTCCTTCTTTGTTAGTAGGGCTCTGAATAGCGACATTGGTCCCTTTAGATTCTGTTCCCACTTTTGCCTAAGTAGTTTTGCCTCCTGTAATGGGAATTTGCACTCTACTTTCGAGGACTCACTGGCTACTCTTGAACAGGTTGTTTTAAAGCTACTCTACCTTGGGCCTACCATAGCTTTCATGCTCCTAGCCATTTTTGCCTACGTTGGACCCACTGCCTATGACGAGCCTTGATGCAAATTATTTTTCATAATCGGTCCCAAACCCAGAAAAAGGAGGAGGGTTGTGTTAGGCAATCGACAGCCAACGTAAAATTTTGTCGAATCTTTATGATATGGACAATCGATATATTAAACGTAATGCTAGGTCATTGCCCAGAAGTAACACGCTGTATAGCTTCAGTATAATGACAAATGAGCAAGAGCTGCTGCATCGTCGCCTGAGTGTAGTAAAAAATAAGTAAGGGCTTCCACATTTTCGTGAACGAATGTGGGTAAAAAAGTTAGTTCACGAGAGTAGGATTCGTTTTGGGACTTAGAATATAGGTACACTTACGGGTAAGTCAATGGAAATAGTAGATACTATGATTAGGAGGAAGATTAATTTTATGTGTTTACAAGAAACTAAATGGGTAGGAGAAAAAGCGAAAGAATTAGACACTTCAAGTTTTAAACTTTGATACACTGGTAAGGCTAAATCTAGAAATGGGGTAAGTATAATTGTAGATAAGTTTTGGAAAAATGCTATAGTGGATGTAAAAAAGTTAAAAGATAAAATCATTACATTAAAGTTGAAAAAGGAAGTCTTTAATATTATTAGCGCTTATGCACCACAAGTAAGATTAGAAGAATTTCACAAAGTAAAGTTCTAAGAGAATTTAGAATGTTTAGTTTAGGAAATACCATTAGGAGAAAAGATTCTTCTAGGAGGGGATCTAAATGGTCATGTGGGAAGTGTATCTTCAGGTTACGAGGGTGTTCATGGAAGACATGGCATAGGGAAAGCAAATGCAGAGGGTAAAACTATTCTAGACTTTTTATTGACGTTCGATCTTATATTAGCTAACACTTGTTTTAGAAAGTGTAAGGAACATCTTATCACGTACAAAAGTGGAAGGGTATGTTCTCAAATTGATTTCCTTCTTATAAGGAAGTCGGATAGAAAACTTTGCATGGATTGCAAAGTTATACCTGGAGAGAGTTTAACTACTTAGCATAGAATTTTGGTTGATGTACGAGTTAGGAGGAGAGTAAAAAGCAAAGGGAAAGATAGGGTGTTAAGGACTAGTGGTGGCAACTAAAGGGGGATAAAGAAAAAAATTTGCAGAGATGGATTGTGAAGGAAGGACCTTGGGAAATACAAGGAAGTGCTAACGATATGTGGAATGGAATGGCTATAGAGATTAGGAAGGTAGCAAAGGAAATATTAGGTGAATCAAAAGGTTTTGGACCTAGAGATAAAGAATCTTAATGATAGGAGGCAAGCGTGCAAGATAAGGTTAAAATTAAAAGGGAGTGTTATAAAGTGTGGTCGTTATGTAAGAGTAATGAAAATTGGAAGAAATATAAAGTAGCTAAAAAAGACACTAAGAAAGCGGTGAGCGAAGCGAGAGCGAGAGCATTCGATGGGTTATACCAATCTTTAGGTACTAAAGTTGGAGAAAGAAATATTTACAAGTTAGTAAAAGTAGGGAAAGAAAGACAAGAGACGTGGACCAAGTGAAATGCATTAAGAATGAAGAAGGGAAAGTCTTGGTCACGGAACAAAATATCAAAGAACGGTAGAAGGGTTACTTTCATAGGCTTTTTAATGAAGGTCACGAGATTTCATTGCAATCAGATAGGTTAGACACTAGAGAAGAGATCAAAATTATACTTTTTATTGTAGGATTTGTGAGTCAGAGGTAAAAGAAGCATTAAGACGAATGGAGAGTGGCAGAGCAGTTGAACTGGATAATATACCTATTGAAGTATGGAAGGGTTTAAGAGTGAAAGGCATAAGTTGGCTCACAAAGTTATTTAATGAAATTATAAGATCTAAGAGAATGTCAGACGAGCAGAGGAGAAATTCTTTAATTCCTATTTATAAAAGTAAAGGAGACATTCAAAATTGTACAAATTATAGAGGAATTAAGCTCATGAGTCACACTATAAAATTATGGGAAAGAGTAATTGAGCGAAAATTAAGGAAAGAGACCCAAGTTACGGAGAATCAATTTAGTTTTATGCCAAGAAGGTCAACTATGAAAGCAGTATATTTGTTGTGAAGATTAATGGAGCGATATCAAGAGAATCAAAGAGATTTACACATGGTGTTTATTGATTTCGAAAAAGCATATGATAAAGTACCAAGAGAGGTTCTATGTAAAGCTTTGGAGAAAAAAAGAGTTCGTATAGCTTATATTCGAGCAATCCAAGATATGTATGATGAGGTTACAACTAGTGTAGTAACAAAAGGTGGACTTACAGAAGATTTTTCGATAACTATTGGTCTACATCAAGGGTCAACTCTGAGTCCTTATCTTTTTACTTTAGTATTAGATGTGTTTACTGAACATATCCAAGAGCCAGTGCCACGGTATATGCTTTTTGCAGACGATATTGTCTTAGTTGGAGAATCGAGAGTGGAAATGAATGAGAAGTTGGAGAGATAGAGATTAGCTTTGGAAACTCATGGATTTCGTTTAAGTAGAAGTAAAACGAAGTATATGGAGTGTAAGTTTAGTACGAGACACACCATTTCTAGTGCAGAAGTGAAAATTGGAAAACATATTATACCACAAGTCACACGATTTAAATATCTTGGATCCGTTATACAACATAACGGGGAAATAGAAGAAGACGTAAAACATAGGATTCAAGTGGGGTGGATGAAGTGGAGGAGTACTTCGGGTGTTATTTGTGATAGAAGAATACCACTCAAAGTTAAGAGTAAATTCTACCGCACAGTTATAAGACATGCAATGTTGTATGGAACTGAGTGTTAGGCAATAAAAAGTCAACAAGAGAATAAGTTCAATGTTGCAGAGATGAGAACGCTATGTTGGATGAGTGGACACACTAGACGAGATTGGATTAGAAATGAATGCATTAGAGAAAAAGTGGAAGTCGTACCTATTGTAGAAAAGATTGTAGAATCAAAATTTAGATAGTTTGGTCATGTTGAGAGGAGACCTATAGAAGCCCCAGTTAGGAGAATAGATAAGATAGAGAATAGTCCAATAATTAAAGGTAGAGGAAGACCAAGAAAAACTATAGGAGAAATTATTAAAAGAGATTTAGATTTAAATAGTTTGTCTAAAAATATGATTTACGATATGTGTTTATGGCGTCGATTGATCCATGTAGCCGACCCCACTTAGTGGGAAAAGATTTTGTTGTTGTTGTTGTTGTTGTAGTTTTTTCCAAGACTATATTTCTTCATTCAATCTACTGAGCTAACCTCTGCTCTAGTCTCCTCATTCAAGTCATTTTTGAAAGCACCTATCAACACTTCGTCACAAACTTTGTCTAAAGGTGCTAAAACTAGCTCAAATCTCTCTCTAAATTCAGCAACACTCATCTCCTGTTTAAGATACATCAACAATTCATAGTTATCCCCCAATTGATTACAATGAAATCTTCCAACCAACTCCTTTTTAAAAGCTGGCCAAGATTCCATTAGTGCCTTCGGTTGTCTCCATTGGAACCAATACAATGCCTTACCTTCAAGACTCACTGCTACTACCTCTAACTTTTCTTTCTCATCAATCTTGTTAAACAAAAAATATCTCTCCACTCCAAATAACCACCCAATATGGTCATTCCCCTAAAATACTAGTAACTCAATCTTTTTCTAGTTACTTACCTCTTTTTCTTCCACAGTAGCATTTCCTTTCATTGTCTCTTGCACACAATTTTTGGCACCATTGGACTCCCCATGCAACGATGGTTGATTTCCTTCTGTAATCACTTCTGTTGACCATCTGCAAACCATCAAGTTTAACATGTAACTTCATTAGGAAATCCTTCATCGAGGCTATGTCTTTTCCAAGGTCTAAAATCTCCCATCCATTCTAGTACTAACCATGCTCAGTTTGAAATTGGCTTTGATATCAAAATTGGTGGAACTCTTTTGTAATAGATATTATTTATATGAATAAATTGAGATAACCTTCCAAATCAGTGGGAAATGAAAAGAAGTAGAGCTCAGATGATTACAAAAGGAAGAAAAGAAAGAAAAATATCCTTTAGAACACTACCACTATCATTTGAGAGGCTAGCGTCTCTCTCACACTTGAAATTCTCCATACCCAACACTTCCCACATGCCATGTATATCAGTAACAACGGGCCTGTTTGAAATTGTTTTTGTTTTAATGTTTTCAAAACAGATGTTTTTTAAAACAAATTTTGAGAACAAAAAAATCAAAAAATCCGTTTGAATCATTATTTTGAAAAGTAGCTGTTTTTTGTTTTTTTTCTAATTCTGCAAAACAAAAATTACAAAACATCAAAAAAATGTTCTGATTTTTCTGTTTCCGAAAACAAAATTCTATTTTTTTGTTTTACAAAACACTTCATTAAAAACACATTATCAAACAAGTTTTTTTATTTTTTTGTTTTTAAAAACAAAAAACTGTTATGAAAACAGAAAATCAAACAGGCCCAACATTTCTCCCTACACTCTCTCTTCTCAAATTCTGTTAGTTAGTCCTTTTTGTCCTATTCTCCTCACACTACCACCTCACACTAAGCCACTGGATCCCAAATTTAAGCCCCGTCTCTCTCTTCTTTCTCTCATAAGTTTTCAACACTTTAGGCTCCTTCTTCTTTCTCTGATAAACCCATAATTTATCATTGGGCTTGGGCTCAGTCCATCTCAGTTTACCTTATTTTGTCAAAATTTACATATGTAGAATCATATTGGTTTTTGGTATGGAGCGAACTATACAACTATTTTACTTTTAAATTCTATCCTTTCATCTGAAGTTGTGTGTGTT
This sequence comes from Erythrophleum fordii, assembly GCA_032878935.1. Classification (NCBI taxonomy): domain Eukaryota; kingdom Viridiplantae; phylum Streptophyta; class Magnoliopsida; order Fabales; family Fabaceae; genus Erythrophleum; species Erythrophleum fordii. The sequence goes on from JAVQMF010000042.1 coordinate 7,659,968, forward strand.
AAATTCTTAACATATGAGAGACTAAGTGTGTCTAATTTGCAAATTCCTTACATAAGGATCCTTCGCATAGTGAATAGAAGTATGCCCTTAAATGTCATTATATAGGATCTGATTGATAACTAGGGAAGGAAAGGTGCTTGCTGGATAGCAAGTATTAGCAAGTAGTGAATCTACTAATATCATAGTGTGTTTAATGGGTGCAGTGAATCTATTGATAATCTTTTATTACACTATTGATTGATAGAGGAAGTGTGATACTAGATAGAGAGAAAACTAAAAGAGTAATAGCAAATATTTCATTAACACCTTTCCTTGCTACAACACCTTCCCTATTTATATGATATAGGGACTAACTGAGTCAATTATTCTAACTAACTCCTATTGACTAATTCTCTACTACTAACTACTCTTATTATACTAATCTCTTATTAATCTCATACATCAATTACACCACCTGAAAGAATTCTTGTCCTTAAGGATTAGGAACGATGGTGGTAGAAAAATTAGGAAATTTTGTATGACTGGTAGATCCTCCCAAGTTGCATCTTCCACATTTGTATGTTTCCATTGAATCAACACTTGTGTCATTGGCAGATTTCCTCGCTTAGCCACTTTCCTCCCTAGAATCTCTGTTGGTTCTAGAGTAAATTGCCCTTGTTCATCTATAGATGGTAAATCCTGGCTTATAGGTAGCAACTCTCCCATATGCTCCTTTAAGAAGGAGATGTGGAATACTGGATGAATTCTAGTATTGGCTGGCAACTTTAATTGATAAGCCACTTTTCCTATCTTCTTAATCTTGAATGGCCCAAAATAACGGGTTGCAAGTTTTTGAAGTGAGGAATTATTGATCAAATTCCTATGAATGGATATAATTTAAGATGCACCCAATCCCCAACTAGGTATTCTCTATCTGTCCTCCTCTTATTAGCTTGTTGTATCATAGGGTTTAGGGCCTTGTAAAGATGTTGCATCAACATTTGAATTGTAACTTCTCTATCAACACAAGTTTTGTCTGTTAATTCATTAGATGAATCACCAGTAAAATCGGGTAAATGTGTTGATGGTGGCACTCCCTATACAGCTTGATAAGGAGACATGCTTATTGATGAATGATATGTAGTATTGTACCAAATTCGACAAATGACAACCACTTCACCCATTGTTTAGGAAAATCTCTTGTCAGACACCTTAAGTAACACTCCAAACAGCCATTAACAACTTCGATTTGTCCTTCTGATTAAGAATGATAGACTGAGGAATATGCAAGCTTCACTCCATATAAATGAAAATGTTCCTTCCAAAGCCTTCCACAAAGCAATGGGTCTCTATTTGTCAATATATTCTCAGGAAATCTATGCAACTTAGCAATGTTATCCATGAAAAGTTGAGCAACTTCGGCAGCTGAATAAAGATGCTTCAAAGCTATGGAATGAGTTGCTTTGTTAAGTCTATCAACCATGATCAATATGACTGATTTGTTGTAGGATTTGGGAAGATCTCCAACAAAATCCATAGGCAATTCAGTAGGTAAAAGTTGTTATAGACCAGGTGTTGCTAAATTCTCAAGTTTATATCTTTGACATACTACACATTCTGGTAAGAAATTTTGCACATCCCTTTCTAAGCCTTTCCAATAGAATATAGATGAAATCCTCTTGTATGTAGCACCAACTAGCCACTGCATCTTCATGAAAAAATTGCAAAAAGTTGCCTTCCTAATTGCTGAGTTGCACCCACTATTAGTTTACCCTTTCTATTCAATATTCTGTTGTTCCATGATTACTTAGGCCTTGAGTCAAGATCTGCTTGAACTTGTTTGGTAAGACCTTGAATCTGATCATCTTCCTCCCATGATTGTTGTATCTTCGTAGTAAGATTTGTGGCTACAGCAGTGACAGCTACACACGAAACCTCTGTTTCTGAATCTTCTCTTCTAGAAAGGCCATTTGCAGCCCTATTCTCCGCCTTTTCTATATGCATAATTTCATAGTTAATCCATATAACTTGTTTACCCACTTATATTGATCTGAAGACAAACTTTTCTGCTCCAAAAGATACTTAAGAGGCAGATGATCAATTTGAATAATAAATTTCTGCCCTTGAAGATACAAACTCCATTGCTTAACAGCAAATACAATAGCTACTAGCTCCCTTTCATATGCAGATAAATTTCTTTTTGATGGGCAAAGAGCTCTGCTTGCATATGCTATAGGGTGCCTTTTTCGTGAAAGTACTACACCTATACCCCCACTCAAAGCATCAGTCTCCACCACAAACTTCATTTCAAAATTTGGAAGAGCTAAAACTGGAGTTAAGGTCATAGCTGTTTTCAAAGTTTGAAACAAGGAACTTGCTTCTTCTCTCCACAAAAACTCCTCATTCTTCTTTAGTGGGTCAGTTAAGGGCTTACTAATACTCCTATAATGCTTCACAAACCTTCTATAATATCTTGTAAGTCCCAAAAGACTTCTCAACGCAGCAGTGGAAGTTGGAGTTAGCCATTTAGAGATTGCTTCTACCTTCTTTGGGTCTACCTCCACTCCTTTTGCAGAAATCAAATGACTTAAATAATCAACTTGAATAGCTCCTAAAACACACTTACTTCTTTTGGCAAACAAGGTATTTTTCCTTAACGTGTCTAATGTAATGCGTAGATGCTCCGAATGTGACTTCCAATTTGGACTATAAACCAATATATCATTGAAAAAGACTAATATGAACTTGGAAGGTAATTGGAACATTGGTTAGCCCAAATGACATAACCATAAACTCATAAAGACCTTTATGTGTCTTAAAACATTGTTTTATGAATATCTTCTGCTCTCATTTTAATTTGATGGTAACTTGCTCTTGCACCATGTAATTCATCTTGCAGTTCTTCGATCACTAGAGTAGGGAACTTATTTTTCATTGTCTACTCATTTAATCTCTTATAATCAATATAAAATCTCCAAGAGTCATCCTTCTTCTTTACTAAGACAACCAATGATGCAAAAGCACTACTACTATCTCATATTACCCCATTCTTCAACATCTCATTAACTTGCTTCTCAATTTCAGATTTCTAGATTAGCCCATACCTATACAGTTTGGAGCTTATAGGTTGGCCCTATATAAGGTGAATTGGGTCATCGAATGAGCATGAAGGTGGCAACGCTTCAGGCTCTTGGAACATATCTTCAAACTCCTCTAAAACTCTATCCAATTGGGCCTGTTGCTGCACCTCTAATGGCGCTGTTCTTGTATTCAATGCTAAACCATTCTGCTGTTTTTGTACTTGAATGTGAAGATGAGATATTTTGAAGAAGCCCAGAGCTACTGATGCTCTTAATCTTATTATTCATCATAAAATTGTGTGACTACAAATACAAGGTTAGTGGCTACAAAACAGCCAATCCAAATCCTATGAAATCTGGTTACATAATTTAAAATTAGAAAATATCCTATCACTAGCAAAATACAAGGGATAAGATAACCAGAAAAAAAAAAAAGATTGACCGTATTAGCTAAATAAAGAAACAAACTAATAGCATACTAACAATACTAAAAGAAAGACAAAGACTCTTTTGCTTCTAGAAGCATTGCTGAACACTAAACAGAACATGTTCTCATAAGTTCTCCAACAGAATAAGGATGGCCTATGGTGTTCCCATAAGTTGTCTTTCTTGTAACTTTTGTTCTCTAAGCAGTACTCCTAGGGTCCTAGCCCCTGTGATATGATAAAACTTGTCATTCATCATGAAACTTATCCTTTTTTCTTACAAATCCCACTCTAATTTTCAATTAGAGGAACCCCCTAAATTTATGATGAGGAAATCAACACTGAAATCTTTCCCTTGCATTGACCATTCCAATTGTTGGAGATCGTCATTTATTGCTGCTCATTTTTTCCCATGATCATTTTTTCCTTTTCTGTTAGTATTCTCTATTATCTTTTCTTTCCTATTTATTTGGCCCATATCAGGATTTTATTCTGTTTTATCATTTAGTTATGTAATCCCTTGTTTTTAAGTTGAATACCAAGGAGTGATTGGCTTGTAGTCAAACTTGGTACCATTATATGAATAACCTTGACTAAGGAATAAATGATAATAGTTTTGTGCCTACTAAATTATCATGGTATCAGAGCTGCGATCCTATGCAGCATAGACGCATTCCGTTCGGCACCAAGGAGGCCTTCACTGTTGATGGTAGCAACCCTAGCTTGTCATCGTCCCATGGCTCTTCGCAAGAGGTGTTGAGTTCAATGACAAATATAGGCAGTAGTGGTGCGAACCCTTCTGGGATTGCATCTGATAGCTTTCCATTGGCAATGGTCACTCATAAACTAACTGAAAATAACTATCTATTGTGATCAAGGAATATCTTGATGTTTATCTGAGGAAAAGGGAAGGAGAAGTATCTAATAGGAGCAGCGAAAAAACTAGCATCCGAAGATCCTGGCTATGATACCTAGGTTGTAAACAATAGCATGATTATGATGTAGTTAGTTAACTCTATGACCGTTGAAATTAGTGAAAATTACATGCTAGTAGTAACAGCCAAGAAGATTTAGGACTTTGCCAAGTGAACTTATGGAGTGAAAGAAAATACAGCTGCTGTGTTTCAAGTCAAAAAACTCCGACATGATTTGAAACAAGAAGGTAAGATTGTAACTCAGTATTATAGTGCTCTACTCAAGCTGTGGCGGCAGACAAACATCTATGAAGTCTACCAATGGTCATGCTTTACTGATAGCATCTACTATAAATAGCTAGTTGAAAAAGAGAGAAGCTGAGTTCCTCCTTGGTCTGAATGACAGATTTGAAGATATGAGAGGAAAGATTATGGGTAAGAAGCCCTTGTCCTCTCTTGAAGATGTCATTAATATAGTCAAATGTGAAGAGAGTCGAAAGAATTTAATCCTGAGTACTGTGTTGTCTTCAAATCCTACTGAATCTTCAGCCATGATATCTAGAAGCAACCAGCAAGTAGATCAAAAAGGAAAGAAGTCATCTAAATGGTGTGATCATTGTAATAAAGGTGGACATACCAAGGATATATGCTGGAAGCTTCATGATAAGCCACCAAGGAATAAACAGAGGACCAGAAATGAAGGAAGAGGATTTGAGGTGGATGCTAAAAACGAGAACATTACACTGAGCAAAGAAGAATTTTCAATCCTTAAAAAGCTACTTGATAGACATAATTTTTAGCCATCTCAAAGTGAGAACTCTACTCTAGCCCAAGCAAGTATATCTCTCACTGCTGCTCTGCCCATTGTGGTTAACACTAATAACATTTGAACAGTTGACTCGGGTGCAACAGATCATATTTCTAGTTATAAAGATCTATTTTGTGAATTTCACAGTAATTCAAAGCATACTAAAATTAAGGTCGTAAATGGGACTTGTGCTAAAGTGCTTGGGATTGGAACAATGGTAATATTGGATACTATAAAATTAATCAACATCCTCTATGCTCCAAAAATAAAGTGTAACTTGCTGTCTGTAAAGAAACTACCCAACAATTGAATTGTGGTGCCTATTTCACTGATGAAAATTGTATTTTTCAGGATTTGAGCTTGGAAATGATGATTGGCAATACTAAAGAGTAGGATGATCTCTACTATCTAGAGGGAGGATCAAATAAGAGAGTAGAAGAGAGAATGTTAGTTTTATCTACTTTTTCCAACAATAATTTAATATTGTGGGATTACAGGTTAGGCCACCCTAGTCTCAACTATATGAAGCACTTATTTCCAAAACTGAATTATAATAAAAATGACCCTTTTCATTGTGAATTTTGTCAACTTGCAAAGTATGTTAAGCATACCTAACAGCCCTTCACATTGATTCATAATGGCATATAGGGCCCCTTTGAAGTGCAAAATTTGTCCAAAACCAGGTGGTTTATAACTTTTATTAATGGTTATACACATCTAACATGAGTGTCTTTTATGAAAGAAAAATCCAAAACTTTACAAATTTTTCATAAATTCCATGTTTTTGTTAAAAATCAAGTTCAGTCTATAATTAAAATTTTACGTAGTGACAATGGTAGAGAATACCTAAGCACAATTTCAAAAATATCTTTGAGAAAATGGAACTCATCATCAAACTTCATATGTTAACACTCCACAACAAAATGGGGTAGCTGAACGTAAAAATAGACATATCTTAAACGTCTCTAGACCAATAATGTTAACAAAAAATGTTCCAAGTTGTTACTGATGGGATGCAATTCTGATTTCAGCATATTTAATTAATCGTATGCCTTCTAAAACTCTTGGTTTTAAAACCCCAATTCACAAATTTCAAGAGCTCCTAATTTTCACCTCATTTCAACAATTCCTCCAAAAAATTTTGAGCGTGTGGCTTATGTTCATAATGAAAGTGGGGGAAAACTTGACCCAAGAAGTGTAAGACGCATTTTTCTAAGTTATTCACCTACTTCAAAAATGTATAAATGCTACTCTTCCACTAATTACAAATACTATGTCATTATGAATGTTAATTTTAATAAAGAACAACTCTGTTATCCCAAATTACCCATTCAAGGGAAGAATCAAAGAAATGAATAGCTAATTTGTAATGAACCAGAACTTGGTTTTGATACTTCTACTAATGAGAGGTTCCAATAGTCAATAGAATCGATACTTATTTTACCTTCACTTAAATCAAGTATCAAATCAGTCATAACTCCTACTGTTATTGAGTTTTCCTCAACCACATTTGAGCTTGAAACTAGCTATAAAAATTAAGAAAAAGACTTTGACCCTTCTAAAGCCCAAACAGGTGTGCCCAACAATAAATCTGAAATTGATTATGATTTAGGAAAATGGATTGATAGTGCTAATGTAGCTGGGACAACAGGTGAACAGCAGGAGATGAGAAAGATCAAAGTTTATTCCAGGATGAACAAGGGCACAAATAAACAAGAGAGAGCTGGTAGAGATAAATCCACTCCCATGCAAAGTCAAGAGATCGAAACCTAGGCAAGTTCTAAAGAAGCCGTAATTGACTTACCTATAGCATTGAGAAAAGGTAAGAGATCATGTATACAACACCTGATTGGAAACTACATCTCTTATGAGAACTTATCTTTAAATATGAAGGCTTTCATTACTCGCATATCAGGGGTCAAAGTACCAAAAAAATTTCAAAATGCCATTGTAGATCCTATTTGGAGACAAGCCATTAATGAAGAGCTACAAGCTTTAGAAAAGAATAACACTTAGGAAGTAAACTAAATTGCCCACAGAAAAGACACCAGTCAGATGTAAATGGCTTTTTACTATTAAATATAACTATAGTGGTTCTATCAACCAGTACAAAGCTAGATTGGGAATCAAAGGATTTACTCAAACCTATAGAGTGGACTACCAGCAAACCTTTGCTCTTGCGGTGAAGTTTAATACAATCAAAATCCTTCTATCACAGGCAGCAAATAATGATTGGCTTTTGTATCAGTTAGATGTGAAGAATGCATTTCTAAATGGGGACCTGGAGGAAGAAGTCTATATGGAGCTTCCACCTGACACAAGGAATCAAAACAACCTCAACAAGGTATGTAGACTTCACAAGTCGCTATATGGATTGAAACAATCACCAAGAGCTTAGTTTGAGAGGTTCACCAAAGTCGTGAAGAAGGAAGGTTATGAACATTGTCAATATGAGTATACAATACTTGTCAAACATCATATAGGGAAAATTTCAATTCTGATTGTATATGTAGATAACATTGTGATAATTGGTGATGACAATGAAGAAATCAAGAGGTTGAAGAGGAGCCTAGCCACAGAGTTTGAAATCAAGGACATTAGGAATCTCAGATATTTTCTTGGAATGGAAGTTGCAAGGTCAAGTATTGGATTAAGTGTCTCACAGAGAAAGTATATATTGGATTTGTTGAAAAAACAAGTATGCTAGGTGCAAAGCCAGGTGGAACTCCTATAGAGGCCAATTACAATATTGAATTCAAACAAGAAGGAACTACTGTTGATAAGATGAGATATCAAAAGATAGTTTAAAAACTTATCTACCAATCTCATACCAGATCTGACATAAGCTTTGTTGTGGGAGTTGTTAGTCAGTTTACACAGGATCCATGAGAACAACATATGGAAGTAGTTTACAAAATTTTAAAATATCTAAAGATGACTCCTGGCAAAGAACTCCTATTTAGTAAAAGAAGTGAAAGATGTGTGAAGCTATATACAAATGCTAATTGGGCAGTCTGTGTGATGGACAAAAAATCCATAATAGGGTACTCTACATTTGTTTGGGGTAACCTAGTGACATGGAAGAGCAAGAAACAAAGTGTGGTTGCTAGGAGCTCTACTGAAGCTAAATACAGGGCACTAGCACATGGTATATATGAAGTAATGTGGATCAGAAGGATTTTTAAAGAGCTCAAGATCAAATTAGATCAACCTATTGCAGTGTGGTGTCATAACAAAGCTACTATTGAATTTGTACAAAATCCAATTTTTCATGACAGAACCAAACATGTGGAGATTGATTGAAACTTTATCAATGACATCATTGAAGCAAGTTTTATAGAGCTAGATTATGTCTACTCCAATGTACAGATAGTTGACATCCTGACCAAGGTTCTCACTAAATCAACATACAACGAACTAAGTAGCAAGTTAGGAATGATCAACATCTATTCACCAGCTTGAAGGGGAGTGTTGGAGATTGTCATTTATTGCTCATTTATTCCCATTATATTTCTTTCCTTTTATGTTATTATTCTCTATTATCTTTTCTTTCCTATTTATTCAGCCCATATTAGGATTTTAGTCTGTTTTATCATTTAGTTATGTAATCCCTTGTTTTTAAGCTGAATACTAAGGAGTGATTGGCTTGTAATCAAACCTTGTACCATATATGAATAACTTTGACTAAGGAATAAATGATAATAGTTTTGTGCCTACTAAATCATCACCAACTGACTACACTTATTATTCACCTCCAGTTTCTGTCCATTGCTTATTGTAACCTTCACTCCATTAGCTTCTTGCAACTTCAATATCAATTTCTTGGCTATCCATTAATATTACAATTGGCTAATTCTTAATTTTCCCTTCCACCTTCATAGTTGAGTAACCTTGCTATCCTTTAATGGCATTCAATGAAATCATTAAATTTTCTTGGGAAACATAGTATAGAGACTCTTCGACATCATCACGGACATCTTGAAAATCTTCTTCTTCCTCTACATGTACCATTGATATGAAATTTGAGAATTCTTGCATTTGTGATCCTTTGTGTGGCATTTTGTACACCAATAACAAAGGCCTTGCCTTTTCTTTTTGTCCATTTCTTGTTTAGTCAGTTGTTTGGTTTGTTTGGTGCTTGAATTAGCATAGGAATTAGTGGTGGGGTTAGACATAGATTTGTCACTAAAAGATGGGGCCTTGTATGGTAGGTTACTGGTCTAGGAACTTTGGTTCTTGCATGATTCTTGAAAGGTTCTTAGGGTGAAATAGTAAGAGTTAGGATTATATTTTTTAGTAAGAATAGAGGCCTAGTCATGTAAAGCTTTGATATTGGTTTCTTGGAGTCTGGCTATGTACATAGTGTTAGCTAGGTTGGATGGTTTGAAGAGCCTAATTGCTGTTTATATATCACTACAAAGCCACCTCACAAAGTTAGTATGTGGCAATTTTCTTTGGTAAATCTACCTTTAACAGAAGCTCTTCAAACTTTTCTTGGTATTTTGTAATAGACGCCTCTTGTCTCAAGTTCTTCATCTCTACCATTGCAGCTTCCTTCGTGACATCTCCACACCTTGTTGACATGTTCTTGAAGTATTCTTCCTAGCTCACATCCATCATCCTCCTCTTCTTAATGAAATTCAAGTGCCACTTTAGTTCTTTGCCTTCCAACACTTAGTAGACAAATCTTTTGATGAGCTGGGGTCTTTTTTAAAAAAAAAAAACTATCTACAATGATAAGCCCAACCTCTAAAATCACTACCATCAAATTTTGGGAACTTAATTCTACAGTGTTTGGTTGGGAACTGAAGAAAAATGAATAAGAGAGATGAAGACTTGCTTTGAATTTCTTATCTATTACTCCACTAGTTTGGTTGATACAATAGGGAGAAGAGAAGGACAAGAGTCTTGTCCCGTCCAATCAGCAAAACAATAAAACTAAACAATTGACCAACAACAGTCGAAAAAAAAGAAGGAAAGAAAATAATAAAACTAATAAAAGTATGATAATGGAGCAATACAAGGAAAAGATTAAGAACACCAACACTCTCCTTGAAGTTAGAGATTAGATGTTGATCATCTCTAGTTTGACTCTAAGTTCTTCAAATCAGATACGGGTTAATGCTTTAGTATGCATATCAACAACTTGTAGCCTTGTAGAGGTATAATTAAGTTCAAGTGTCTTGGTGTCAATCTTTTCCTTGATAAAATGTCTATCTATTTCCCCATTCTTGATTCTATTATGTTGAATAGGTTCTTTGCAATATTTAGAGCGGCCAAATTATCACATAACACCTTGATGGATAGATCACAATCAATTCTCATTTCCTTGAAAAGTCTCTCTGGCCATAGGCCTTCACACATACCTTGAGCCAATATCCTATATTCGGCTTCAACACTATTCCTGGCAACCATAGATTGGTTTTTATTTTGCCAAGTAACTATATTCCCCTATACATAAATACAATAACTAGAAATAGATCTTCTATCCGTAATAGAACTTGCCTAATTAGTGTTATAGTAAATTTCAATCTCATGACTTATACCGTAAGCAGCTTTAAGATAGGCCTCAATAGGTTTACTCATAAATTGATTGATGACACTAATCGAGAAGCTAATATTAGGTCTAGAGTGAGTCAAATAGATGAGTTCATTTACGAGCTTTTGATATCTTTTAATGTCAACAAGAGAACTCTCTTGAGCAAATTGTATCTTATAATCAGCCTCCATTGAGGTGTCTATATGTTTGCACCTTTGCATCCCCATTTCACTTAAGAGGTCAAGAGTTACTTCCTCTAGGTGATTGTAATTCCCTTCTTTGACCTTGCCACCTCCACTCCCAATAAGCATTTTCATGTGCCTAGGTTTTTTATTTCAAATTCTTTAGCCAATGCCTTCTTCAAGTGTTCAATCTCATCAGCATAATCTTTGATCACAATGATATCATCTACATATACAATCAAGACAACCATTTTCCCATTAGTGGCAAATTTAGTGAAAATATTATGGTTAGCTTGTCCCTATGTATAGCCTTGCCTTTTTACAGCAGAAGTAAATTTCTCAAACCATGCTTTAGGCGATTATTTAAGATCATACAGAGACTTATGAAGTTTGCATACTTTATTTTTATTGTGGTCCTCAAAACCAAATGGAGGAGACATGTAAACTTCTTTTTCTAGATCTCTATTTAGAAACACATTTTTTATATCAAGTTGATGTAGAGGCTAGTCTAGATTAGCAGCAAAAAACAATAATATCTCTATAGAATTAAATTTGGCCACCAAAGCAAAGGTGTTCTGATAATCAATTCTATGTGTTTTAGTAAAACCTTTAACCACTAGTCTTGTTTTATATCTATTTACACTCCCATCAAACTTATATTTGATGTTGAAGATTGACTTGCATCTCATAGGTTTTTTTTTTTTTTCCTTAAAGGTAACTCCACCAAATGTGTGTACAAGAAACTAAATAAGTAGTAGAAAAAGCAAAGGAATTAGACACCTCAAGTTTTAAATTCTGGTATACTAGTAAAACTAAATCTAGAAATGGGGTAAGTATAATTGTGAATAAGTATTGAAAAAATATTGTGATAGATGTAAAAAAGTTAGAAAATAAATTATGGCATTAAAATTTGTAATAAAAAGAGAAAATTTTAATATTATTAGTGTTTACATACCACAAGTAGAGTTAGAAGAGTATTATAAAATAAAATTTTTGGATGACTCAGAAGGTCTAGTTCAGGGAATACTTTCAAGAGAAAAGATTCTCATAGGAGGGGATTTTAATGGTCATGTGGGGAGTACATCTAGAGGTTACAAGAATTCGTACAGGGGATATGGTTTAAGAGAAACAAATGAAGAGAGTAAAATTATTTTAAACTTTTCATTAGTGTTCGATTTTACTATAGTTAACACTTGTTTTAGGAAGCACAAGGAGCATCTTATCACATACAAAAGTGTGGGGACATACTCGTAAATTGATTTCTTTCTAATAAGGAAAGTGTACAAAAAGATTTACATGAATTGTAAAATTATGCCTAGAGAGAACTTGACTATTCAGCATAGGGTCTTAGTGATAGATGTTCGAATTAAGAAGAGAGTAAAGAGCAAAAGCCAAAATGCGGTGTCAAAGATAAATTGGTGGCAATTGATAGATGATAAAGAAAAAAGCTTGTAGAGTGTAGAGAAATATGAATTGAATCTCCCATTCATTCATTCAGAGGATTGGAATATATATACAAGAGAGGAGAGCCCTCATTAATGACTATGTAATCAAATCCTATCCTTATGATTATGGTAACTATATTATGGTAATTATCCTATCCCTATGATTGTGGCACAGATCAGATTACAAGATCTACTTTTAAAGAAATAAATCCTATGATTATGTTAACACTCCACCTCAAGTTAGAGCATAGATGTTAATCATGCCCAACTTGTTACAAAGATATCTAACTCAAGCCCCATTAAGAGCTTTTGTAAAAAGATCACCGAATTAGTCTCCAAACTTCACATGTCCTGTGGAGATAAACTTCTCCTGAATCTTGACAATTAATCTCGATGTGCTTTGTTCGTTCATGAAAGACAGGATTAGAGGCTATGTGTAGAGCAGCCTTACTATTACACCATAATTTCACTGGTAACGAGGTCTTAAGGCCAACTTCCTTCAATAATTGGTATAGCTATATTATTTCACACACAGATTGCGCCATGGCCCTGTATTCTGATTCTGAACTTGACCGGGAGACCACATTTTGCTTCTTGCTCCTCCAAGATACCAAATTTTCGCCTATAAACACGCAATGTCCAGTAGTGAATCTTCTAGTAGCTTTAAATCCACCATAATCCGCATCAAAGAAACACTCAATATCTGTATGACCATGATTACTGTACAATATACCACGGCTTGGAGTTCTTTTCAGATAATATAAAACATGTTCTAGAGTTTCTTATTGATTAATTGTCGGTGAGATCATGAACTGACTGAGTACACTGACTGGGTAGATAATATCAGGATGAGTCACCGTGAGATAGTTCAATTTCCCAATCAATCTTTTATATCTCTCAGGATTGTCAAATAATTTACTCTTATCAACATCAAGCTGTGGATTAGGAATCATTGGAGAACTGCATGGTGCAACTCCTAACTTTCCTGTTTCTTTCAACAAATCAAGAACATATTTTCTCTGAGTCAAGAGAATGCCCTTCTTATTCCTCAGGACTTCAATCCCCAGAAAATAGTTTAATGGTCCTAAATTCTTTGTTTGAAGATGAGAATGAAGAAAGGATTTGAGTGATGAGATGCCCGAGGTATCACTCCCAGTAATGACAATATCATCAACATACACAACAAGGAGAATCATGCCAGCATTTGTTCTTTGATAGAACACAGAATGATCACACTTACGTTTACTTAAACCAAACTTTTGAGCCACATCGCTAAACATGCCAAACCAAGTCCGAGGACTCTGTTTTAGGCCATATAAAAATTTTTTTAGGTGACATACTTTCCGACGCTCTCCTTGAGCAACAAAATCAGGCGGTTGCTCCATGTAGACTTCTTCATGAAGATCCCTATGTAGAAAGACATTTTTGATATCCAACTGATGTAAATCCCAGCCATTGAAATGAACAATCGAACCGAGGCAAGCTTGGCTACAGGAGAAAAGGTCTCTGAGTAGTCAACACCATAAGTTTGAGCATAGCCTTTAGCAACAAGGCAAGCCTTAAGACGGTTAAGAGAACCATCAGGCTTCATTTTTGGAGTAAGGACCCATTTACACCCAATGGCTTTCTTCCCGATAGGCAAATCCACTAAGGTCCAAGTACCCGTATTTTCAAGGGCTGTCATCTCTTCCTCCATCGTAGCACGCCAACCCGGGTGAGATAAGGCTTCGTGAACAGTTTTGGGGATAGAGATAACATCTAAAGAAGCAATAAAGGAGCTGGACGTGGGAGACAAGTGATCATAAGAAACAAAAGACCAAATAGGATAGGCACATGTTCGTTTACCTTTTTGAAGAGCAATGGGCAGATCAAGAGAGGTGTCAAGCTCAGGCGACAGGGGTAGAATCAAATTCATGGTCAGGCTCATGGACAATAGGGCGCAAAATAGGATCCAACGGTAAAGGAGATGATGGAAGGCTTGGTTTGGCGGCAGGTGTCTCCTTGGGACGTCTAATGTAAACCTAAGTGACAGGGGGTCAAGCAGGTGCTTCAGCTGGCGCTTGAATGACAGGATAAATTAAAATATCATCATCCTTTGTAAGTAGGGAAGATGTAGACAAGGAAGAAAAGTAAGGAATGGTCTCATGAAAAGTAACATGGGCAAACACTAAATAACGATTAAGAGTGGAAGAAAAATACCGATATTCTTTCTAAAGAAGAGAATACCCAAGAAAGACACACTTCAGACACTTAGGGTCTAATTTGCTGACTTGGGGCCTAACATCTCAAACAAGGCAAACACACCCAAAGATTTTTGGATCAATGGGAAACAAGAACTTGGAGGGGAACAAGGTAGTATAAGGAATGTTACTAGTAAGGACAGAGGAAGGCATGTGATTAATGAAAAAGCAAGCAGTGGAGACTGCATCACTCTAGAAAGAACGAGGAACCTTCATTTGAAACATAAGTGTCCGTGCTACCTCAAGTAAGTGCCTATTTTTATGTTTAACAACATTGTTTTGAGTAGGTGTATCAACACAAGAGGATTGATAAAGAATACCATTTTGAAGCATGTATGATTGAAAGGGTGTGGAAAAATATTCTTTAGCATTATCACTTCGAAAAGTACGAATGGGGATATCAAATTGAATTTTAATTTCAACACAAAAGGCACAAAAGTGAAAGAACAACTCAGAACGATTTTTCATTAAAGATAACCAAATAACACAAGAATAATCATCAACAAAAGTGACAAAGTATTTAAAACTAGATTTAGACTCAATATAGCATAGACCTCAAACATCAGAATGAACAAGTTCAAAGAGGGACGCAGCCCCTTTATTGACTCTAGGCACAAGAGAAAGACGATGGTGTTTGGCAAATTGACATGATTCACAGTCTAAAGACGATAAATGCTGAAATTGAGGATAAAATAGACGATAAAGACAAGTGACCTAATCGACAATGGACCTCAGAGGAAGTCAAAGCGCCAGAGCAAGTAACTGATTGAAGGACCCGATCATCAAGGAAATAATAGCCGCCAGACTCGTAACCTCTACCAATAATCTTCTTCGTTGTAAGATCCTGAAACAAGCAATAATCAAGGAAAAGTAAGACACAATAATTCAAATTACAGGTAAGTTTACTCAAAGATAGAAGATTAAAAGCAAGTTCAAGGACATCCAACACAGATGATAATGGAAGAGAAGGAGTGGGGTGAACAATGCCAGAACCAAGAACACGGGTGGAGGAACCATTAGCAATGGTAATAGTAAAGGGGTTGGCATGCGAGATATGAGTAAAGAAGAGATGACGGTTACCTGTCATGTGGTCAGTAGCACTGGAATCTATGATCCATTTGGAAGAAGAAGAAACAAGACATGTATCAGTGTTACCTGTCCCAGTAAGAGCACCAACAGAGGGAGTAGTGGATTGCAGAGATTCTTGATATTTAGAAAATTTGGCATACTCAGTAGTGGAGATTGTAACCTTGTCATTATTAGAGGACACTACATGCGCAAAATGAGTTCTTTGTTGTTTATGTTGAAGCTTACGACAAGTACGTTTGGTATGGCCCGGTTCATGACAGTAATAGCACACAATTCCACCAGCTTCCTAAGTATTAGCTCCCCCTGGCTTAGATCCATCATGGTTGGGCTGGCTCCGACCAATTAAAGCACTATTATGATCAACAGATGGCCTTGATAGGAGACTCTCAGCCCGCATTACTCTAGAAAAGACCTCCTGAAGGTCAGAGAGATTTCAGTTCCAGATAGGACTTGCAAGCGAACAGTTTCATATTCAGGAGGAAGATCAGTAAGGAAACTCATGATAGCGATTTGCTCTCATTAGGTCCGTTGAACTTTCAAGTCAGTAGTGAGAGGAAGTAGCATATTTAGTTCTTTATAAGTTCACTTAAACTCTATAAAGTAAGCCTTAAGAGCCTGATCTTGTTTTTTGGCACGGTAAAATGCTTTGCAAACTTTATAAATACGAGACACATTTCCTTTCCCTGAATATAAGAACTCTAGATAATCCATAAGTTCTTTAACAAATTCACAATGATTAACAGAACTAATAATCTCACTCTCAATAGAGTTGCGAATTTGCAACAATCATGCATCATCTCACAACCAAGCCTGACGAAAATTATCTGTTGGAGGAGCCTTCGTCAAATGATCTTTCTTTTCAATACTTCGTAAATAAATGCGAATTGTCTTACTCCAATCCAAAAAATTTGTCTAATTTAATTTGTGATCAGTAATTTTAGCCACAACTGGAACAACTTCAGAGGCAACTGTAAACTTAGTTTTAGTCATTATGAAATAACACAAAACCAGATTAGATCAGAGACACAAATTAGCAATAAACAACCACCAATAATCACACCAGGGACCACTAATCAGCGAAGGGCAAGCAGAGAACGAGAAAATGGATGCGAAAGGACTAAATGATGAACCCACTTCTGAAAAACACACACCCCGACATGGAAACCAACCAAAAGTGCGGGAAATGACGAGTTGACGCCGTAAGAGAAGATCGGGGTCGAGATGTCCTTCTCACGCGCTCCCACGCTCGACAGCGAAACTAGAGGCAGCGCGTGAGCCTCACGTGGTGGTCAAATAATGGCGATTCTCTGGGAAAACGCAGATCGGAGCTTGTTATTCCTGCTTGAATGGGAGGTGTCATCTACAAAGATGTTAAGAATGACGCCCTTAAGAACCTGACTTTCAAACGCAGAAAAGAGGCAACAGATAAAAGAAACAGAGCTCAATTCTATAGAGCCTAAAGCTCTGATACCCTATAGAGAAATATGAATTGAATCTCTCATTCATTCATTCAGGAGATTGGAATATATATAGAAGAGAGAAGAGCTCTCATTAATGACTATGTAATCAAATCCTATCCCTATGATTATGGTAATTATCCTATCCCTATGATTGTGGCACAGATCAGATTACAATATCTACATTTAAAGAAATAAATCCTATGATTATGCTAACATAAAGAAAGATTTTGGAGGATGGATCATAGGAGGCACAAGGAAGTGCTAACGATGTGTTGGACAAGATGTCTAAAGAGATTAGGAAGGTTATAAAAGAAATGTTTGGTGAATTTAGAGGTTTTGGACTTAAAAATAAAGAATCTTGGTAGTAAGATGCAAGCGTATAAGATAAAAATAAAGTTAAAATTGGGTGTTATAAAGCATGATTTTTGTGTAAAAGTGAAGAAAATTGAGAAAAATATAAAATAACTAAGAAAGACACTAAGAGTTAGGGCATTTGATGAGTTATATCAATCCTTAAGCACTAAAATTGGGGGAAAAAATATTTATAAGTTTGTTAAAAGTAGAGAAAGAAAGACAAGAGACATAAACCAAGTAAAATGCATTAAAGATGAAAAGGGAGTCCTAGTCACGGAACAAGATATTAAGGAATAGTAGAAATGTTATTTTCATAGATTATTTAATAAAGGATACAGGATCTCATGATACTTAGATAGGTTAGATACTATAGAAAAGGATCAAAATTATATCTTTTGTCATAAGATTCAAGAGTTAAAGGTAAAAGAAATATGAAAAATGGCAGAGTAGTAAGATCAGATAATATACCTATTGTGGTGTAAAAGAGTTTCGGTATGAAAGATATAAGTTGGCTCACAAAATTATTTAATAAAATTATGAGATTTAAAAGAATGCCGAACGAGTGAAAAATAAATATTTTAATTCTTATTTATAAGAATAAGAGGGACATACAAAAATATACAAATTATAGAGGAATTAAATTCATGAACCACACTATGAAGTTATGGGAGAGGATTATTGAGCAGAAATTAAGGCAAAAAATTCAAATTACAGAAAATCAATTTAGTTTTATACTTAGAAGGTCAACCATGGAAACGATATACTTGCTACGAAAATTGATGAAAAAATATCAGAAGAATAAAAAAGACTTATATATGGTGTTCATCGATTTAGAAAAAGTATATAATAAGGTGTTAAGGGATGTTTTATGAAAGTTTTTAGAGAAAAAAAAAAGTTTGTATTATTTATATTCGAACAATTCAGGATATATATAATAAGGTTACAACTAGTGTGAGAATATAAGGTGAACCCATCGAAAATTTTTTGATAACTATTAGCTTGCATCAGGCATCAATTTTGAACCCCTATCTTTTTATTTTAATCTTGGATATGCTCACTAAATATATCAAAGAGTTGGTGTCACAATTTATGTTCTTTGCAGATGATATAATCCTAGTTGAAAAGTCGAAAAAGGAAATAAATAAGAAGTTAGAGATATGAAGACTAGCTTTGCAAGCACATAAATTCCATTTAACTAAAAGTAAAATAGAATATATGAAATCTAAGTTTAGCAAGAGGCACACTAATTCTAACTTAGAAGTGAAAATCGAAGAACATACCATACCACAAGTGAATTGATTTAAGTATCTCGGGTCTATCATACAACATGACATAAAAATAAAGGAACCATAGGATTTAAAATGGATGGATGAAATGAGTAGTATTTCGAATGTTATTACAAATAGAAGAGTACCACTCAAGGTTAAAAGTAAATTTATCGCACGACTACAAGACCAACAATATTGTATGAGACTAAATGTTATTACAAATAGAAAAATACCACTTAATGTTGCAGAGATGAAAATATTGCGCTTAATGAGTGGATATACTAAATAAGATAGAATTAGAAATGAATACATCAAAGAGAAAATTAGAGTCAAAGTGATTGTGAAAAAGATTGTAAAATCGCGTCTTAAATGGTTTGAACATGTGTAGAGACGACATATAGAAACTCCAATAAAAAAAGTAGATCAAATGGAAAGTAGTCCAATAATTAGAGGTAAAGGGAGACTAAAAAAACCTATAGGGGAAACTATTAAGAAATATCTAGACTTAAATAGTTTATTTAAAAACATGATTCATGACAGAATTTTATGGCGTCATTTGATTCATGTGACCGACCCCACCTAATGGAAAAATGTCTGTTGTTGTTGTTTTGTAACTCCATCAAATTCTATGTTCCATTCTTCTAAAGAGTACTCATCTCCTCATGTACAGCCTTCCTTCACTTTTCTTTCTTAAGGGTATGTTTGGAAGTTTTTTTAAGAGGGAATAGAGTAGGATGAAATGGATTTAAGACTTACACCATTGTTTGAAAGTTTTATTTAGGGGTGAGTAGAATGACAAGAGATGGCCTCCCAAGCCATCCCTAGCCATCCAAAGCTCATTTTATTGGGGGGTCAATGGTGAAATGGCCAAGTTTAAATATTTAAATTACAAGATTATCCTTTAACCTTATTTAACTAATGCAAAACTATGAAAATCCTAATATAGATATATTAAAATTATTAGTTCTAGAAAACATTAATTCTAGAAAAGCGAATGAAATATTTCTTTTTATGTTTTTGTTAGTTTTTAATTACTTTAAGATGAGGTATATGACTTTCAATAAGATTAGGGTTTTATATATTTATTTTTTATTATTAGAAGTTATCTTTTATTAGAATTAGAATTAGGCTTCTATAAATATAAGTCTTTGCATTTATATTAGTTCAAAATCTAGTATTAAATAATAAGAAATATTTTCAAAATATCTACATCTCCCTCTCCCTTCTTCCTCTTCTCCCTTTATTTTTTCTACATCTCCCTCCTTTCTTTTATCTTCTCCCTCTCTTCTTCCTTGTTCTAATATCTCTCTCTACTCTCTTCCCTACGCGTGTTATATCATTAACCTTATTCAGAATTCACAGCCAATAACAAAAATTTTAAATAATAATTAATTATCTTGACAATTTTTAATTTGCAAACTAATTGGTCTTGTTCAAACATAAAAATAATATGAATAAAATTTATGCACTATGAATTTTATCATATCATCATTATTATTGAAATATGTTTTTATCTAGTTATTGTATAGTATGAGAAGAGTTTTTATAAGGATAACATTGGAAAAAAATAGTTTTTATCTATTCTATTCCATTTATTTTATAATAACCCCCAAATAATGGTCCAATGAAACCATTCTATCTCCCTGTAAAACTTCCAAACAATGGTACGTTCCGTTAAGCTCCACCCCATTCCGTTCCATTCTATTATATTCTATTAATGTCCGTTTCATTCCATTCCATTCCTTCCTAAACTCCTAAACATAGCCTAAGTGCCTCATGAATATTTGAAGGTACCTTTTCATTAGAGATATTAGCAATAAAAATTTGATATGTAGGAGAAATTTTATCATATGCAACAAAGTGACAAATAAGATGAGTAGTACATGATCTGGTTCCTTTTCTCAAAGCAATGGAAAGATTTAAATTCTCATTTCCAAGAGGGTTCATACTTGAGTTTGGACTTGGAATCAAGGACACATTCTAGTTATGTGGTGATTCAGTCTCTACCTTTTGAATCTTTTCTCAAAGCAACGGGAAGATTTAAATTCTCATTTCCAAGAGGGTTCATACTTGAGTTTGCACTTGGAATCAAGGACACATTCTAGTTATGTGTTGATTCAGTCTCTACCTTTTGAATCTTCTTTTTTGTGTGTAAATAATGGGCTCTTTCTACTATGTGGTAGGTTCAATGCTGGGAGTTTCAAAAATAGGTTGGCAAGGTTCACAATCAGATGCATTAAGAGGAATATTCTGATTAGTGATTTTAGGTGTAGGTATAAGCTGGGGTGCAAAGCCAACTAGCTTTGGTGCAAGGTCAGTCAACGCAGGTGCAAGGTTAGTAGGCTCGGGTGTAAGGTCAGAAGGCCCGAGTGCAAGGTCAATAGGCTCAGGTGTAGGCCAGCAAGTTGGTCAAAAGCACAAGTCGTGTTTTCTTGAATGTAAAGGCTCCATTCCTTAACACTCTTCCCCTACATTGGTGTTTTGGCATAGTAGGGTTGGTTTTCAAAAAATGTAACATCCATAGACAAAGAATGTTTGAAGAGTGGGAGAATGACACTCATACCCCTTTTGAGAGGTAGAATACCTAACAAACATGCACTTGGTGACCTTAGGTTCAAGTTTGTTAGCCAAAGACTTTCATGAGTAAGGTGGAAATAAGATAGGTATGAGGATTGGCCTTTAGAAAGGTGTCACTTAGAGTCTGAAAGTTTAGGGTTTTGATAGGTATTCTATTTATAAGGTAAGTTGAAGTAACGATAGCTTCCCTTCAAAAACTTTTTGGTACATTCATAGTGAACATTAGAGATTGAGCAACCTCTAAAATATGCCTATTTTTCCTCTCTGCAATCTCATTTTGTTTAGGGGTGTTGTAAGGGCAGGACGTTTGATGATAAATCCCATTGTGAGGAATGAGTGAAGTTGGGCATTACTATATTCCCTCCTATTGTCACTACTCAACATTTTTATGGTTGTTTGGAATTGGGTTTTGATGAATTGATGGAAGGATTTAAGAATAGTAGTGACTTCAGATTTGTCTTTCATCAGGTAAACCCATCTGATTCTAATATGATTATCTATAAAAGTGGCGAACCATTTGACACCCAAAAGACCATGGACCTTAGATAGTCTCCAAACATCAATATGGATCAGTTGGAAAGAGGAAGATGGTTTATAGGTGTGAGGAGGATAAGTGTTTCAATATGTACTTGGGTAATTTATAAGTATCACAATTAAAGGAATGGGAAATTTTATTAAATAAGGCTAGGTATATCTTTTGCATGTAATGGAAATTAGAATGGCCAAGCCTATTGTGCCATAAAAGAATATCAAAACTTCAAGCAATAAAGGCTATTGTATTTTGAGTTATTGAATCCATAAGGTAGAAACCATCCACCTTCTTAGCTCTGTCAATCATCCTCTTGGATTCCAAGTCCTGAAAAACATAGCCATCATCAAAGAAGTGACGGTACACTTATTATCAGTGATAACTTTGCTGATCAACAGTAGATTGCAACAAGATTAGGTACATGAAACATATTTTTAAGGATCAAATGCTCAGAAACAGTAATAGTATCCATAGCCGTTACATTATTCAAGATTCCACAAGTTATTTTGACCTTTAAAAGGGCTGCAAAGGGTTTAAAAGTATCAAATAATTTAGCATTACTGGTCATATGATTAGTAGCACCTGAGTCTACCACCCATATGTAATCATTTAGTACTTGTATGCTTAGTGCTACCAAAAAATTACCTAACTGGGCTATATTACCCATAGTGAGTTTGGTGGCTTCATCTTAGGCCATAGGGAGGACAACCAGACCCCACAAGTCAACAAGAATGGAGAAGTTGATGGGTTTTGGGTGAGTCATGGTGAAGAATGACATCTTATGCATTGATGCATGGGACGGGAAGCTTATGGCCTTGGAGACGCATGGTGGTGGGTGGCCTATTGTTTGGTGGCCAAAATCCTAGGTTCGATCAATCGAAACCCTCTAAGGATTCTCCAACGGCTTGTGTCATCAATAGTGGAGGGAATCATAGTGCCTTGTGGAGGAAGCCCATTTGCCATTTTTCAGAACTTTGTTTCTACATCTCCTTATCTCTAAAACTGCAATAGAGTCATGGATCAAGCTGTCATAGCTCTGATACCACGAAGAAAAATGAATACGATGAAGACTTGCTTTGAAATTCTTATCTATTATTCCACTGGTATGGTTGATACAAATAAGGAGAAGAGAGGGACAAGAATCCTGTAGAATCAGCAAAACAATAAAACTAAACAATTGACCAGCAATAGTCAGAAAATAAAGAAGGAAAGAAAATAATAAAACTAATAAAAGCATGATCCGAGAGTAGTACAAGGAAAAGGTTAAGATCACCAACAAGAACGAATAGTGGTTGGCCTGGGTTCTATTGAATGATCCAAATTGGGGGCAGTGGGTCATTCTATTCATGCTTGAGGTGGCTCCCAAACCTTCAATATGCCCATTCACTTCTTGCCCACTCTTTCCTTGGCCATTCGTCATAATCTGTGCTATCTTTGCAGCTAGCTGCCTCTTCTTTGCCATCTGAGTCATCTCCACTGCCATATCTGCGATGAAGCCTTTGATGCGTGAGATAGACTGGCACAGCTCCACCACTTCCACTGTATTCTGCTCCAAACACTAGTTAAACTCTGGTAAGGAATCTTGCATCTAAGATCAGGTCTCTGGTGTCATTGTGGGACCAAAATCAGGCTCTGATACCAGAGTGATACCAGAGTAATACCAGATAGAGAGAAAACTAAGTATTTCATTAACAACCTTTCCTTGTTACAACACCTTTGCTATTTATAGGGACTAATATAGTCAATTATTTTAACCAACTCCTCTTAACTAATTCTCTACTACTAACTACTCTTATTAATCTCATACGTCAAATTTGAAATTTTCATCCTTTCAGATGTTTTGGTGTTAAGAGATGTGTTGAGGTGGGAGGGGGTTTAGTTTGAGGTTGGTACTTTTTTGCTTGTTGCTGTGTATTTATCTGGAAATGAAGAGAAGGGTGTATAAGCAAGAGTAAAAATCTGAAGCACAGTTTTGAAGGAATCTGCTTTCTTCAGCTCCTTTGCATCCTGATTATAGGACAAAAGGTCCTTCTAATGACGTTTAGCTAGTGTTATGTGGTTTTAGTATTTTATTTTTCTTAGGTTGCAATTGTTTATGGCCTCTGAAAGGTCCATGGTTGTCTGAAGGGAATATCCACTTCTGATATTCAGAGATTGGACTTCCACCAGAAAAGAAGTCAAACTATCAGATTGAAAAGAAATGTTTTCTAATTCAAAGTGGCATTGGTGAAACTTTATTGTTTAAATTTGTTGTTATCCATGTATGGCTAGCTTGTTTAATTTTGAGCAGGAGTTACGACTTATGAGGGGAGATCTGTAAGACATACGAGTACTAAGAAATTGATTCTGTTGTAGGTGAGCTTCCCAGGTTCCAAGCTGGAGTTACAATGGAGATATCACGATTGGATGCTTGGTATTCTGACAGTGATGGCTCTTTAGAGTGCCCAGCAACATACATTGTGAAGGGCCTTTGTCGTAGGTGCTGTCTTCCTGAACTCATTCTTCGTTGCATGCAAGTAAGCCCATTTAAGATAATGACTTGTATTTTCCATTTAGTTTTTGGTGTAATATCCTCAGCTTCAATATTGGCTGTTTGTCTCATCTTCAGGTTTCTGTTTCTCTGGCGGGATCAGGTGTCCTGCCAGATTGCCATGATACATTGGTTGAGCTGGTTGGCAGCCCAGAAACGCACTTTTTTCACTTGTTTAGTCAACAACAATTGCAGGCAAGCTTATAATTGCTTGTTCACAACCAAACATATAAGAGGCTTCTTGTTTGAATACAATTCTTTGTTTATTAGCCATTTGTAGCTCCTTTCTCATTCATCACAATTCAAATTACAGTTCAAGGGATTTATGGTTCATTTGCTGTATTCTTTTCATTCTTGGCTTCATTGTGTTGTTGAAAGCATGTTAAATCAACACATACCCCACACACAGGAGAGACAGACAAGCAGAGAAATTATACTTACCATTTGCAGATTTTTGGCTACTAACACCCATTTTTATAACTTTTCATTTTTGGTATTACAGTTAGGGTTAAATTTCATCTTCGAGTGATTTTGAAGATGCACTCCTTTATATAGCCTAGTGCATTTAGGATATTATATTACCCCATTGTTAAAACTTTAAAGCTGGCTTACTTTCGACTACAATATCATACGCTGCAAAATATCATTGTTCAGGAATAACTGAACACCAGAACACCATTTGTTACCCGTAAAACTCTTTTTCAAGTGTACTGAGAACTAGCAACGTTTGGCTTATACATACAAGGAAAAGGTTGCAGGGCAGCCATCGATGTGCAATAGAGGTTGAAGAATGCTTATTTCATCAATTTGGCGCCAAAATTACCGCCAACTGACTAGATTTGATTGTTTTATTGTGTAGGAATTCCTGTTGTTTGAGCGGGAATACTCAATCTGCAAAATGGAGCTTATCCGGGAATGACTACTACCCCTTGTGCAGAAATTGATCTAGTGCTTCTTCTGGAGCTAAAGTTTTGGATGGAAGGAGGAAACGCTTTATAAAGTTCTTTATTTTTCTGAAATTTTACTTATTTTCTTTAGTATAAATATTATTGATTTGTACAGAGGAAGAACTAATGCTGGGGAGGATGTGAATCCGTGGAAGTTTTAAATTGTAAAATCTGTTCAGTGGGGATGAATCTCAAGTGTGACAGAATAGTTGTATTTCTAAATAATAATTTATGAATTAGAAAATTTGTCGACAATAATTTTAAAATGTAGAGAGTTTCTTAGTAGATGCTAATGACTCGTGTTTTTCCATCCCAGCGAGAGTACTTACTAGGTGAATGAAAAGAAAAAAAAAAAAAAAAATCATATAGCTTGTAGTACAAGACGGGAAGTTTACCCATATTAAGACATTCATTCAGTTATTTAAGATAAATTACATGAACAACTTTAACATTTACGGAAATTATAAAGATCTTCTTTATACTTTTAAAATATATATTTCCTTTTCTTGAACCAAATATTATATTACATTTTAGATCAATTGATTAAAATATACTCCTTAAGTTTGTTGAAATTATAGGCCCTTTATTCTATTTTTAAAATTTATACTTCTCTCTCTCCTAAAAATAAAAGTTATGTTATATTTCAGTTTAATTTTAAATTTTTTTAAAATTAAAAATATCTTTCATTAACCTAAATACATTTTAAATAATTTTTTGTTTCTAAGAATTAGATGCTATATTATTTGGTAATCTAATTACCCTCACTTTTATTGTTGTTTTCCGTGGAATTATATCTAAATAGGTATAAATAAAAATTAAAAAATTAAATCGTATTTCTACTAAATTTAACAAAGTCTTAAACTAATTATTATTTATTAATCAACATGTAGTGTGGTATATGCCTTTTATGTGAAAAAATGATAATTTTAAAGGTTTTTTTATGTAAATTGATTAACTCATGATTAATTATTGTAAATAGGAATTTTCAACTTTATATAACTTTTTAATGTATTCATTTAGACTTGGTTTGCCCATGAACTAGTCTTTTACGGTCAATTTTAAGTTTAATTTTGGCTTTAAGTATTTTTTTTATCACCAAATTTATTTTCTTGAATTACAGGATATGAAAGAGAATATTTTCATTAAAAAATGATAAAATACATATAGTTTCCGTAAATTTTAAGTTACATGTAAAGAATTTCCTTCACTTTTTTAACTTAGTAAAGAATCCTTTTGACCTTTAATTTTTACGTAAAGAATCTCCCCTTATTAATAATTTCATTAAATCACTGACGAAAATTGCCGCATCAAAATAAATAGAGCCACATGGAAGCTGTCTTGTCCTTGGGGGCATTTAAGTCTTTTTATCCTAATGCCATATTAGTAGGGCAAAACACACTGCACCGTGAGGGCAGAAGGGAAAAATGCACAGTGCTTCCATAGCTTCATCTCCTTTGTTCTGGGTTTGTTGGGTCAGAGAAGGGAACACCATTTTACTTCTTGGAAGAAAGATGACTTCACTCTTCTTCACATCCCCACTACGTGTTTCTGAAAGTGTAGATTCATTGGAGCAAGTAACGACTTCGAACCCATAAATTTGTATGGTTTGATGTGCTTCTTTTTTTCTAATCTAGCGATCCTCTTCCTGGTCCTTATGTCAATTGTTCCTAGCTATCACATACCCACAAATTGACGATAGGGTGGTTTAATTGGTCTGTTCTATAAGTTGGGGTGACTTTGCCCTCTATAGGTATCAATTTTGGACCACCCATCTATTTTGTTCTGGTTTCATGTGGTCCTTCTTTCTTGATTAGTTAAATTTTTCTTCCATTCATATCCTTATTTTGTTCTGGAAATTGCTGCTCTCTGTCATTTATCCATAAAACTTTATCATCCACTTTTGATTGTAATGAAGTATTTGAAGTTTAGGTTGGATTTGTGGATGCATATCTAACTTGACTTCCATTATTGATCTCATCTCACCTGTTGTTAGATATTTATTTTTGATATAAAAGTGGTCTTACAAGATACTATTTCTCTTGCATTGCTAAGCTGTAATAGTACACAATGTTCCCTTGACTAGCAATAATAGGTTCATACTCAA
The DNA here is from genome assembly GCA_032878935.1 of Erythrophleum fordii. NCBI lineage: Eukaryota > Viridiplantae > Streptophyta > Magnoliopsida > Fabales > Fabaceae > Erythrophleum > Erythrophleum fordii. The sequence goes on from JAVQMF010000042.1 coordinate 7,687,438, forward strand.
AGATAGCATTGTGTGTAAGAGGAACATTGAACGTAACCTTGGTTCATTAAGACTACTATTGTGAATAGCAAAATACACAATATTGCAAAGTGAAATTCAAGTTACATGCAATGAAGTTTCCAAGTCAATTACCAACCTATCCAATTGGGTAAATACTTGACATTATTAATACATTCACAAGCCCTAAAAAAATCTTAAAACCATTACAATGAATAACTCCACTACTCTTTTCTAACAATCTTCTTTTACCCATTCATTCTTCCACCACCTTAGACTTTTTACACAACAAAATCAGCCTAAATGGGTAGCTCTCCTTAATCAATTTCAATATCTTGAAGGGAACTCATAGGTAATTTGTTCTGCATAACCAAATAACTCATCATTATTAGTAAATATGGGTAAACAGTTAACTAAATATTAAATTATATATAATTAAATATTAAACTATATCCAATATTAAATTTGCCAATAGCTATCTAGTTAAATGCATAACATTACAAGTTGTCCAATGGTTTGTTATTTCCTAATTTCACCTATTCTAAAATTTTTATAGGCATCAACAACTAAGCACTGCACAATATTATAATTGAATTTGTTGCAAATTTGTGACTTTCCAATCAAGTCAATTGCAATCTAGAATTGAATTTCTTGGTAAGGTGGCACCGATAAAACTTCTTGACCCCACATCAGCGTATTATTGGGAACCTTTTTTTATAGACCAAGTAATTCCAACTAATGTTACTCTATGTCGGCAAGTAATTCTTTCAAAAGCATCAGGAATCACATAAAGATTCACAAATGCTAGATGTCGTTACATGTCACTCCAATTAATGTTTCAATATTGCATTGATTAATGATTGTAATAATTTTTTTAGGAAACTATAACTATTTAGTTCATTGCTTCTTATTAGAGTCAATTTCTAATGGAACATACATACCATCAAGAGAAAGGAAATTAAAAGATGCAATTTTATAATCATAAAGCATGGTAAATAATTTCATTACAAAAGTTCAATTGTTTTGGGGACTATTATTGTATTGCATTGTAGCTTATAACAACTAAACATATAATTTGTCTATGCCATCGTAGAGTTGCTAGAATTGAACCAATTAAATCGCCCAAACTTACAAATTGGACCAATTGAATCATCATTATCATCAACTTGACGGTGAAGAGCAACTAACAAAATGGATCAAGGAAAAGGATAACTAGACGAGAAAAGAGGAACACATCAAAAGATAAAAATTTATGGTTCAAAATTGTTACTTGTTTCAATAAATCTATACTTTGAAAAATGCACAGTAGGGATGTCCAGGTTGTGAAGAAGGACGAAGTAGTTTTCCTTCCAGAAGCAAAATCGTGCTCCTTTCTCTAACACAGCAAACCTATAACAAAGGGGATGAAGCTATCGAAGCATTATGTGCTTTTCCTTTTGCCCTAATGATGCTATTCATTTTTGGTGAAGCTAATGATGATGTGCATTTTGCCCTTCTAATGTGGCACTAGGAAAAAAAGACTTAAACATCCCTGAAAACATGTTAACTTCCACGTGGCTTCATGTAGTCTGATGTGGCAATTTTTACTAGTAATTTAATAGAATTATTAACAAAAGGGGATTCTTTACATAAAAAGGGAACCTTAGGGGGGTCCTAAAGCCTTTTGCCAAGTTTAGAAGGTAAGAGAAATTATCTGTACATAATTCAAAATTCAGGGGAGTCATATGCATTTTAGCCATAAAAAATATATTTATATTAATGGAAATAGAAAGAAGAATCATGTGGTTTTAACAAAAATTAAAAGAAAGATATTATAGATATAAAAATATTTTAAATAAAAAATGTATTTTAATTTTATGAACAAGAAATGTATTTTTTAAATAGAAAAAAGAAGTTCATATAATTTAGTCATTATTTAATTTTAAGATAAGTATTGGAATTTACATGGATGTGGATTGCCAAATTTATGGTAGAAAACCTATAGACTATTACGAGTTAATTACAAAGTATGAGACTTGAATAATGTATGAAATTCTAACATAAGATTTATATAAAATTTAAATTCTTTAATTTCATGAAGTAACTTTTAGAAATATAACTCTCTCAAAGGTTTTATGTCAATGATTTTAGAATTTTACACTACCCCCTACCCAGGAAACGTCATAACTTAATTACAATGTATGAGTCTAGAGTTTTACAAATAAGAGAATAAGATAAGAAAGGGTCTGTGTTGATTTTCTGTTTTCAAAATAATTTTTATTTTTAAGAGTAAAAAAAATTAAATTCATTTGATAATATATTTTTAAAAAGTATTTTATAAAAAATAAAAACATAATTATGTTTTTGGAAAAAAATTAAAATATTTTTTAAATGTTTTGTTAATTTTTATTCTACAAAATTAAGAAAAAAACAAAAAACAACAATTTTTTATAGTAATAATTCAAACAAATTTTTTAATTTTTTGTTTTCAAAATTTATTCTAAAAAATATTTATTTTAAAAATATTAAAATCAAAATAGATTCAAATATACCTAAACTTTTTATAAGCCTCGGATATTTCAACTTTTTGAATCATCTTTTGGATATGACTCCTGGAGCCTGGTATCATTGACCCATTTGCCATGCGGCTATTGATCAATTACTGTGGATAAGCTACCCTAGATCTCTCTCAGTTAAGCTTCAGTGCTGATCTAGTTTTGTTAGACTAAGCGTCTCTGCTGCTCAAGCTGAACAACATATTTGAATAACACTACTATGTCTCACAAACGAGGAGTCAGTCCCTTTTTGTTTTTAAAAGAATTATAATAAAAGATTTAAAAGTTAAAAAAATTATTTTTAAAAATCTGTTACTATTTATTTTAAGATAATTAATACTTGATTTAATAACAAACAACTAAACTTAATTATAAAGATCCTTAAAAATAAATATTTTTATTTTTTATTCCTTTAAACATAATTTTTCTATTATTTTTATGGCTCTCCTACTGTGCAGTTCAACTGAGAGTACGATTTCAGTTTTGCTCTACCTTGTGCTCACCAAAAAACCTTCTTTCCATGCTGAAAGCGACGGGCAAAGATATGACACTGAAAATTAGCGGAAACTGAAGATTCCATTTTGTGTCTCTAGAAAACTGTGGACTATATACTCCTCAGGTTATTGAAAGTTTAATTGCGCTTCCTTCCATGATTCATTGACTTGCAGTTGCCACATTTGTCCTAATAATTCAATTTAAATACCTTTCTTTTTAATGCATATATATATAATTACACTATTTTTCTTGATGACAATAATAATTTCAAATATTGATAAACTTGTTATAAATTGTAATTATTTGGATAATAATTTCGACAAGAAGAAACTGAAAGAACGACGAGTATCCTTTCATATATATATATATATATATATGGTTTCTATAGACGTTGCATCTTTTAAATTTTTTAAGATTAAAAAAATATAATACAAGTAAGATTGGAGATGATCATAAACTGGGTATTATAGTTTCTATATCCAGACTTATATTTAACAAATATAAAATTTGTCGTCTGTGAGCTTCCAAATCCTAACCTATTTACTTGAAAAACAAAATTAAATAAAACTTTTTTAAAAAAAAATTAAACTCATTTACATAAAATTGTACATATAAAATTACAACAAAAAATAAAAATATCTCAAATAATTATTAATGCAATTTAAAACTCATAGCTTATTATTTAGAATTTTTTTTAAAAAAATTCAGCACATGCACACGCCCACCTCATGTATACACCAAGGTATTGTTTAGTAGAGAGGAGATAAGATTGACAAAATGAGAGAGGGAGTGGAATTATTGAGAATTCATGTTTGGTATGTAGGATAACTAAAGTCGTGGGAGAGCACAATCTATCAAACCTAAGAGAGAAGAAACCTTCAACCCATGGATGGAATGTGATTTGACTTGAGGGAAAGAAGATTTTTTAGACCTTATTACCCTTGCTTACTCAAGCATGGATCCACAGCCATTGACAGAGAATTGTTCTCCTCTGCTAATGTCCTGTGTTGCGGCCTCTTCCTTTGGTCACTGGCTACTAGATCCAATGTGAGAGGGGCAAAGCATATCATACTTTGTAACACCTAACTCATTTCATGCCATTTATAAGTTTTGTATTATCAATCTCATAAGAGTACCTACATGTTCCCGAGATTCTTCCACTAATTTACTCTCTGTAACATAAAGGGGGTTTATTTTTTGTTCATACTCTTACTCTACTCTTAACTAGACCATCTCTTGGTAAGAAAGATTCTATTTTATATAATCTTAGGAATTTCATTCTATGGCGCTCTCGGCTTACCTTCTTTCTCTACATAGCATAAGGCTCGACTTTTTAGGCTATCTCTAACTCTCTCGTGTTTCCCTGAGGGTACTAAGGCACTAACTATCTATCTCAACTTATTTTTATGTTATAATGGAAAGAATGGTTCTTAAAAAGGAGCTAAAACGAATGAAAAACGAAAATGCAAAGAATGAAGGGCAAAATGAGAATTATTAGAATTCTTAAAGCTTCTTGAACTCTCTCTATTTCTCACGCTTCTTCTCCTTTATTTGGGCGACCTTCTTGCTACCCCAAGACAGAAAAACATTCTGTTCTTCTAGACGCCCCAAGAGAAGAAGAAAAGGGAGAGAAAATTCAAGCCAAAGGTAAGGAAATTTCTTGGTTTTTCATGCTTCACCTTGGCTAACCTCTCTTTACCTTTTTCCTTCTTCTTCTCCATGATTTTTCTGAAGTTGTGAGGGCTGTTTTGAAGGGAGAACAGAGGGAAAATTTCGAAAATCAAGTAAAGAGGCCAAAGAAGGCAAATAGCAAGTAAAAAAATAAGGTAAAACTTTCATTCTTTGGTTGCTCTGAGTCACAGTAAATCCTAGTATAGCATAGCGGGTTGCAGTAGACCCTGGAAGGGTTCTGAGAGGTCGCAATAGACCCAGGGGTTACAGTAGATCCCACTGAATTACAGAGAGCCCTTGCCACAACATGATAGATCTCTGGTAGAGATGATAGCCTGAGATAATTTTACAGAGTAATTAGTCTCAAAGACTAGTACAGTTTCAGCTAGCCTTTGTCTTAGAGACTACAGAGCTCCTGAGTTTGGTAGATCGTTGCTACAGAGATATGAAGGCTTTACTCAGACAGTTAGACCACTAACGAGCTCTCTTTAGAGATGAACATAGTATATGGAATGAGGAAAGCAAAAAAAATAAGCTTTCCAGAGTTAGAGCCAGATGAACTACTACCTAGCAGACAGTAACCCTAACTGTAAGATAGAGAGATTCCCGTATGATAGCTTATGTCTTTAGAAAGGGGTCAAGTGCAGTTCTTATATAGCCTAAGAACATTTATGTTAAATCAGATTTGCAAAGGAGCATTTGGATCCTTAATGATTCCATCTTGTTTCTTAATGCTCCTTTCTTGATTTTATTGGTTCATTCTTAATCCTTGCCACCTAAAACCCCTAATCCCTCTATAAATTGGGCAGAAAACAATACTTCATTTTGGATTTCTTCCTTGTTGATCCACCATTTTTGTTTGAGTTTAATTGTTCAGCCATTTTCATATTGGGCTTCTTCTTTTGGGATTTGTCATTTTTGCTTTTAAGTTTCGTTGTTTCATTATTTTCATTATGGATTTCTTCTTTGTAGATTTGCTATTCATGTTTTTGGTTTTAATGGCTTTAAGCAAATCTGTTATTTTCATCTTTGTTTCTGATTTCTCATATCTTATTAATTGAGATTTCTGTATTTCAAACGTTGTATTCAAATACTTTGATTTTTTGGTTTCTACATTTCTGATTTCTCATTTTGCATTTCTAGATTTTTGGTTTCTTGCTTTTTGTTTTTTTTTAACGCTTAATCCTTTTTTGGTTTATATCAATTAAATATAAATAATATTTTATAACTTTTTTTTTATTAAGGGTCATTTTAAATATTTTCTCATATTTCTTTTTTATTTTTATTTCATTTTTATTTTATCAAATGTTAAAAAATAATTACATTTCTATTCTTTTTTATATAATACCAAATATGCATATAAGATATAAGGTTCTTTTTTATTTCTAACTTATTTTTTATTCTCATTCTATGAAAAAGTACTTCTTTATACCAAACGAAAACCAAGAGTATGGAACAAGACAAAGTGGGTATCATACTATTCATAATTGGATTTAAACTTTTAAAATATTTATAAAAATTTTGATACCCAAATTGAAACAAATAAATTTTATAAATACTCATAGAGTATGAATACTTTGATCATTTCTAAAATAAGAATCACATTTTATATCATTAACAGAGTCCCAACTAGCAAAGTATTAAATTCCACATATTATTTTTGTATGGATAAACTAATCAAGTAATATATTTCATATATTGTATTTATCTCTGTTCGTGATAGATATGAATCCAATTAGCTAAGTGACTATTGATGTCATCTCATATAATTTTTAGGAAATATTTGCTAACAAAAACATATAAAAGTAAATCATTTCTGTTAAAATATTAGACTCTCATAAGGATTGTCTCTCTTAAAAAATTGCTCCAATCTCACTGAATACAAGTAAAATGATGAAAATAAATTTCAACTTAATAAATAAATATGCTAAACCAATGAAAAAATTAGAATAAATTATAAAAACCTTTTTGAGTTTATTAAAATTATATAGATTTCTTTTATACTTTCAAAATATATACTAATTTTTTTTAAAAAAATTATCTAATATTTTGGTATAATTTTAATTTTTTTACCAAAATATCATCTATTTTAACTTTTTTTAAAATTAAAAATATGTATTTAAATTAATAAAAAATATTTCAATTAAAAATTTAAAATTAGACTAAAATATACATTTCTTTTATTAGATTATACTTAAGTATAATTTTTGTTATATTTTTATTATTAATTTATATTTTTATTATCAAGTTTTTTAATAAAAATATAATTTAATTGATATATTTTTTGTAAAAATTATATATTTATTATATTATTAAAAATTATATATTTATCATGTTTTAATCAAGAAATTAATAACAAATATATAACAAATTATGTATAAATTCTTTATTTTAAAATTTACATATATTTTAAAAATAAAAAATTCATGTAATTTCAATGTAATTTATAAGAAATAGATGTAATTTAGTGAAAACATTATGCATACATGTCAAATAAAATTTTCAATAACTGCCATCTCACGTATATCCCACTGCTTCCCAATAAGACATTGACCTACTCCGACTCCCTGTAGTTTCTCCCAAATGTAACAAGTTTAGGAAAAAGATGAAGGACAATAATGTGGTTTTGGACTCCTGGGTCGTATAACTGAACAGAATCTGCGTGGTCGCTCCTGCAAAAGAGCTTCAGCAATCCCCGCGTGTCTCTCCCTCCTCTTGTTTTCAGTTAATTCCCGCAGATGCATGAATGAACCCAACTGACATTCCTAGGGTTTTGTTTTTCCCAACTACTTTGAATCGTTTTCTCAAATTTCTCTAGCGGATCCATTATTATGGGCGTATCCTTCAAGGTCTCAAAGACTGGCTCTAGGTTTCGCCCAAAGCCTCTTCAATCCGAAGCTTCTGAGGATGGCGCGTCGGAGAATTCCAAGACTAGCTCCCGAGTTGTTGCCTCCAAGAATGAATTCTCTAGACGAGAGCACCAGGTAAGATGCGAAGTCAAGTGGGTTACCCGGGAATGAGAGGAAATGACAAAGGGTTGTTTGGGTCTTGCAAAATGGTTTCAAAAGCATGTAATTTGGGATTTTTGTGATATGATTTTTCTGACTATTTTTTCGTTTAAAAAAAATTCCTAGCTCTTTCTCCTTCTGAATTGCTGGGATCGTAGTAGTGAGCTGGAAGGTGAAATAAGAGCTTTTTTTATTTTCACAAGAGACTAAGAAAAAGCAATACTTTTTCAGATTTGGTGCTTGTTAGCCCCGAGCTCAATTCACTTTGATAGCTTGGAGAAGCATGGGTCCCTTTTGGTTTCAAGTGAAAAAGGAAAACAAATTGGGGGAAATTTTGTAAATGTCGTTAGTATTCTTGGTGATCTAGTGTAATGCATGGTCTATCTAGAAATTACTAATAGGTTTGGTCCATTTTAGTTTTCTAACTTTTTCGAACCATGAAGCTTTCGTATTTGCTATATTAGCTGATGCTTCGATGGATACTATTGCTAAAATATCGAAGAGATGCTAGCTATGCTAAGGAACTTATGAGGAGGCTGGCCGTGAAAATGATGTCCGTTATAAAACTAGAAGATTTTGAAGTTAAAAACACTTCCTTTTTGGGTCACTGATATTTTTACAGCAATCCCTTTGATTCTTTTGATGTCTTTGTAGTGTTTACGTTTAATATTCAAAAAAAGGGGGGGGGGGGGGAGAATTGTGATGTATCTGTGTTTTGCAAATCTTTGTTTCAATGTTGGAGACTGTGACTATTAAAGGGATGAGAGATAGAATATTTAAGACTTAAAAAAATTAGATTTTCTCTGTATTTTCAGCGGCTTAGATTGGTAACTTGATATTTTCTCGTTTACAATGGACAAGCATTCTCCTAGTAGGCATATATTTTTATTTTTCTGTATCCTGTTTAAATTTGATTGAAGTGTCAAAAATTGTGAATCACTCGACATTTTGGTATTTAAATTCCTTTTGTGACGATTTTAAATTTACCTTGATACAGAACAATCTTGTTGAGTCTGGTGAAAACATTGCTCGGGTGCCTGATGTGTCCATTTCATCTGGCTCTCTTTCAATAGCAGGTCAGTCATTAAGTACATTGGTCGCCTAACTTGTGTGTAAATACTAAGTGTTGTAGTGTTTTGTTGTTTTGACAGAGAGTGAAGCTTCTTTCACGTTGAACCTGTTTCCAGATGGTTATTCTATCGGAAAACCCCTGGAGGTTTGTTTAAAAGAACAGTTACTACGCTGCTAAAGTTGTTGAATTGCCTGACATAAAGGGTATTCTTGCTTCACTTTATATGTCTATTATTAAGTCTAACAAATTATGAATTTTCAGAATGAGACAGCAAATCAATCTACATATCAAGAGTTTTCAAAGTTGTTGCATCCATATGATAGGATGTCTGAAAGTCTATTCTTGGTAAGTCTCTTGTTAAATTTTTCTTGATTTACTTGTTTTTCTAGTTTAAACTCTTCAAGCCTCATACTTTGATATATTGTTTTTCAAATGCTTACCATCTTTGAATTAGACATTCAACACTTCGTACACGTACAATGATACCAAGCTTTGCTCTATGCATATTTAAAATGTCTCATACTAAGCTTTCAGGATTGCTGGCTTGGTTATATTAATTCTAAAAAAAAGGCCATCATCGAGCTTCATAATCTGAGTATAGTTCCACTGGATTTGAGCCACTTAAGTCTACTTTTTGTACACTGTTACTGGAGGACAGAAATAGAAATAGGACCAGCAACTACCCCTTAGTTTGGGAACTTTCCTTTGGGTTGCTCCAAATTCCTTGTCATATGCATCATCTTTACTCTATTTATTTTGTTATTATTTTTGTTTTATCCAGTTACTATAAGCTTTCTATCTGCATGCACTTATACTCCTGTTTCAATTTAATGTTGTATTGTAGGCCATTGAGTCAGGCCACTTGCCTGGAGATATTCTTGATGATATACCATGCAAGTATGTTGATGGAGCACTTATATGTGAGGTGAGTCTACTTCTTTGGTATGCTTTACTTCACAAGTTTTCATATTTATTTCTTATACAAAAATTATTCAAGGGTACAAAAATAGCCTTAATACAATAGTTTGGTGTATAGCAGTTGCTATTCTTAGAGCAGTACCTGCAATTGAGGGGAGCTTCTTATGTACGCATTATGTTTTCTTCCATTATTTTCTCTTAGGTATTGTTTGGTACATGGGAATTTTAATTTTCCAATTGCCTAGAAACCTATCTATAAGATATATATATATATATATATATATATTTGGATCTAATATTATGTGTTGTATATGTCTTTGATAATATAGGAATATTGAATTTTTTGCTTTATATATATATATATATATATATCAAGTTCAAATTTTTTACAAATAGGTTGCCAAGAACTTGGGAAATTAGATACCCATGTACAAAATGCTACCTTAAGGGCATTTTTGATAGAATAATGGAAAAAGAAAGGGAGAAGGAAAATTTTGAATAATGTTTATTATGTCCTTATAATTATTACTTAATAGTATTTATCCCTTTTTATTACTTCTTTGAAGCAGGGGCATGAAAGCCATTTTCCATCTACAAAATCATTTTTTTCTTTTTCAATTCCGTTTTTATTCCTAACTTTTTGTGTACCAAAGGAGTTCTTAGTATTTTTTTAATTTCAACAAGGAAAAAATTATGTAATTACTATGAATCATAACAATGGAGGTGATCTAATAATTATGCATGTCCTTTCTTAGCCGTTGAATGGATACTTAGATATGGGATTGCTTGTTCTCTTATCATGGTGGTGTACTTGCTAAACCTTAATCCCATTTCTGAAAGTATTACTAATATACAAAAGAAGTAACTGATAATCTATGCTTGAAAATTGACAGTCAGTGATAATGCTTTAAGTTTCAGTCCTTAAAAAGTGGAAGCTTGGCAATTTGCACAACCTTCATAAGCAATATTATGACCCCGGAATCCTGTATTCTCGGTTCGCATTTCTGATTTAAACCATTTAGCAATCCAAAAGTGAGATAAAGAATTTGAAAATTCAACATCATGGCTGTGCATGCTGCTAGCACTCTTTCTATTGTACCTTTTTTTTTTTAAAAAAAAAAGCCCCATGCATAGAATTAAAAAAATGCCTATCAAAAGGAAAGGTTTGCCTATGAGGTGGCCGAGCTTGACAATCCTGTACAGTACACAAGGTACATGGAAAAATTTGCTGCCATGTTTCAGTCAGAGAAACTTTTGCATTTTAGTCAGAGAAGCTTTTGTGTAACTTTGGATAAGTAGCATTTTGAAATTTTATAACCATCTACTATCTGCTTTTCACGAGCTTGAGCCTTGCATGGATTCTGTAACTTTCTAGGTGCGTGATTATCGAAGATGCTCTTCTGATAAAGGGTCTGGGGTTGCTTCTACTGATGTTTCCCCTACTGTTAGTAAAGTACGCCTCAAGATGTCATTGGAGAATGTTGTGAAGGACATCCCTTTGATTTCAGATAAATCTTGGACTTATGGTGACTTAATGGTGAGTACGATCTGCCTTTGATTAATGATCTATGATCGGTTCCATGATCCTATCATTTATTGGGTATTAATGTTGCTTATCTATATTCACATTTTGTGTTGATGGTAGGAAGTTGAGTCCAGGATACTGAAAGCATTACAACCACAACTTCATCTAGATCCTACTCCCAAGTTAGATCAACTGTGTGACAGTCCAGTTCCTGCAAAGGTATAAATGAACCTTTCTTGATGCACTTAATATATGGCTGTATGCATGTCATTTATGTTGAACTTTATTTTGCAGCTCAATTTAAGTCTTAGTAGTTTGCGGAGAAAGCGATTTAGGCAGATGCCAGAATTTACAGTTACTTCTAGTAATAAAATCCATGGGAAGAAAGTTTGCATAGATAGAGTACCAGTAAGCTCAACCAGTGGGTTGGGTGAGTCTGGAATCATTGCATCTAATGCTGTTGTACAGCAGACCCATGAAAATCTGGCAGCACAAGATCTTGGTCCAAGCAATGCCATGTCTTTAAGACCTAAGAGCTTTGTACCAGATTCCTCCATATCTGGTTTGTCCATCATGCCCCAACAACCAAGGTATCAAATGGGGGTTGGAACTCCGAGAAGCTTGCAGGAGCATGGATCAATTTCTGCTATTAATGCATCAGGAGCTTCCCCTTCTGCACAGGAGATTATAACTTCATATGCTGATAATGCAAATTCAAGTTCCTCTCTTCATGGAAAAAGAGAGAATCAAGATGGACAAACATCACCTTTATCCAATTTTGCTAAAAGAATGAGGCCTACTGATGGAATGCAACAGCCGCAAACAGGATCACACGTTGATGCCCTTCAAGGATCAGATATTAATTGGCAAAATACACTATTACAATCGCAAGCAATGTCTAGAGGAATCCAGTATCCAAGTACTGGCATTCAGAAGTTTTCCCAGCAGGCTTTTGAAGCACGGTTGACTCAAGAGACTGGGGCTGTTCAGTATGCTGCTGGTCAGCAGGGAATGAGATTTGCTGCCAAGGAAGAGCAGTTTGAATTGGATAAATTAGATGGCTCAGAGATCAACCGGAATAAAAGTGAAGTGCAGGTGGAAATGGATACAAACCTTTTAGATCCTCAGCAATCGCGACTTCAGCAAAGATTACCACAGCATGCATTCATGAGATCTAATTTCCCTCAGACAACCTGGAATAATCCGGGTCAGCATTTGGAGAAAGAAGGAAGAAAAGAAGAGAGAAGGAAACCGGTACAGAGTCCTCGCTTATCTACTGGGGCATTAAGTCAGTCCCCTTTATCTTCAAAATCAGGGGAGTTTTCTAATGGCTCAGTTGCAACCAATTTTGGACTAGCTTCAGCAACTGCAGTGCTGGGACCGTCACAAAAGGAGAAAACAACAATGGCCTCACTTCCTGCTGCTGTTGGGACTCCACCTTTGACTTCCAGTGCTAATGATTCTACACAAAGGCAACACCAGGCCCAAGGAGCTGTAAAACGGAGAGCTAATTCCCTTCCCAAGACCCCAGCAATGAATGGAGTCGGTTCTCCTGCTAGTGTTAGTAATGTTAGTGTGCCATTAAATGCAAGTAGTCCCTCTGTTGGGACATCGGCTTTGGTTGATCAAACTATTCTTGAGAGGTTCTTAAAAATTGATGTGGTGACAATGAGGTATATTGTTGATGTCTTAAAGCTGCATCACAAGATTGTTTCTTTTCCCATTTTTTTTAAAATAAATAGTTATTTTTGCACAATACTTTATTTCTGAATTTCCAAAAACAATTTGTCGTTGAGATTAACATGGACTAGTATATATGCTCCATCAGTGATATTAACTACACTACAGCTCTGTTTTGTTAGATTTCTGACTGTACACAAGAAAAAATAGCAGAGTGTTGTTAAAATATACACCCTTTCTCTTTCAGTACTAGTAATATTTTTTTCTCTTGTGAGCTGTTGGAAAGCTTGATTAGCTATTTAATCAGGCATTATTTTTCTGAACCCTTACCATAATAGGATATCAGAAAAGATTCAGTGTCTGCATGTTATCATCTGTGTTTTTCATTAATCTCATATATTTTTACCTGCTAGACTCCTGATCCCTCTTTTGATATGAAGTGTAAGTGTCAGGTCGTGATGTTTTCAAATTTCATCAAGTCTATTTTTCTGTTCTGACATATAACATACTGACTTGTGTCAGGCATCAACTCAACTGCAAAAAGAACAAGGTTGATGATTTTCCCATGAGAAAGCAGAATTCATATTCACCTCAGCATTTAGCGGTCTGTCTCTCCAATGTCTCCAATAATGAGGGATTGACAGATGAGATGAAATCTTTGTCAAAGTCACTTGTAGGTGGCAGTATGAATGTCAGCAAAATAAGAGTCTTAACCTTTGGGTTGCCTGAGCGTGTATTTCAAGGTATGTTGAAATATTTCGTCAGCCTCTTATTCTTGGTAACATTTAGTTCAGTATCTTCCTTGTCTGTAACCCCTTTTCCTTCTACAGGAAATGTTGTTTCTTTAGTTACCAAGTTGCGAACTAGGATGATCATGTCTGAGAAGCCATCTGATGGTACTGTGGCAATGCATTATGGAGACATTGATGATGGTGATTTCTTAGCTGCAGAGGATCATCTTCCCACATTACCCAATACTGTGAGTTTCATGGTAGACTTAGAATTTTTTTCATTATAATAAGGATTTACATCTTGAAGTTAATTGAAAGTATTCTACTTCAATTATTTTGGCTATTAACTTTTTGCCATTTTATCTTCAGGTAAAGCCATCTCCTTAGTTTAAATACTATGTTTCATTTACATCTACCTATAGTTTAGGTTCTCTTCTTTCTCCTTGCCCTTTCAGCTCTTGAGGTTGAGTGGCCTCTGGGGGGCCCTTTTCCATTTTATCCCATTTCTGCTATATGTCTTTTTTTTTTATTCTTTTTTTAAGTTGGCCTTGCATGTCCGATTTGAAAATAATGCTACTGCCATCTATCAATTTTGACTTTCCCTGTGCTTTTTTTTTCCCCTCCTTTTTATATTATTGTTTTTCTGCAGTCCTTCATATTGTCCTAAAGCAAGCTGCTGAATTGCCCATTTTTGTTGAGAAAACTAATTGTCGTGTGAATAATTCATCAGCATTAACTTGATAATGCATTGGCAATTGTTGACCATGAAATCACTGTGTGAATAATTCATCAGCATTAACTTGATAATGCATTGGCAATTGTTGACCATGAAATCACTGTCAAGGTTATTGGACTCCCAAAGCTATGGTGGTGCATACCTCTAACTTTCCTGCTATCTATATTATATATGATACATATATAATCTATATTGTATATTGCATTGGTCTTATTTGTATCTTACACATAATGTTAACTATAAAAAAGAGCACTAGGTTGTTAATTTAATAAATTGTAACTTCTCATTATTATTATTATTTTTTTCCAGTAACTTTAAAATTTTAAAAAATAATTTTCATATGTACATGAGATATGAGTAGTTAAAAATTAAGTTGTTCTTTCTCAAGTAAATAGTTATAGCTCAGCTTCTTATCTAAAGGGATTTAATATTAAACAATGTAATTATTTTACAAATTTGATCCATATAGTTTTATAATTTTTTAATCTAATCGCTATTGTTAAACTTTCATCAATGTGTTGTTAAATTTTGCTAACATGACCAACTATATGCCATTTGGTGCATTGAATATACACGATTTATGCTAATAAAAGGAATAAAATAGATAATGAAGTGACATTAATTTACATTTATAGCAAATGATGCAACTTATGTTAAGTGATTGAGGTGATTTGACTTAAATCACACATATTTAAAGTGCCAAGATCGCATATGTTTGACAATGTCAACAAAATTTAACAACACACTTATGGAAGTTTCATGGTAGGGACTAAATTAAAATTTTAAACAAATTATGAGGACTCGTTTACAAATTTTTAAATTATTGGTAACAAATTGAAAACTGGGTGAAACTATACAAACCAAAAAAATAATTTAATCTTATTTTAATTTTTAAGTAAAGATAAATTAAAAGGTGAATTGGCATGCACTTTAATGCTTGTCAGGCCACTAGTATTACTAATTATCTTCCTTTTATAATTTGCTGAATCATCTACATACTTCTTTCCTTTTTGATATTCTTATGTTGCTCCTTTTTCAGTTTTCACAAAGAAAATCATTTGTCCTATATCCTTTCGCTTTTTCACTCTTTCTATGTTCTGGTCTCTTGTATCAAACTTTAAATTGTACTGTCACTATTTCACGTCTTCTCCCAAGATTTCTTCTACTTTAAATCTCATCGCTTGTATATTTCTTTTTATTAATCAAATTTTTTCTTATTATCAAAAGAAAAAAAAAATTTCCTGGTCTTCCTCTCCATCTTTCTCCATTTTGGCCATAATAGCAAAGATTCCCTCTTCTCTTACCTTCATCTCTGTCTTTTTATTTACACAAGCACGGCCCTTAATCACACTCCTACTAACCTAACTCCTCACTTTAGGTTGGGGTATTTATAGCTTTTGCACTTGTTGGGAAAAATTCATCTCAGTGCTTTACTTTCTTTTTTCCCCTCTTTAATCCCTAGATTGAGTATTTTATTATTTTTTAATGTTTATTTGTAAGGAGAATTATAAGTGAGGACCAGTGTGTTAACTTGTACACCTGAGGACTAAAGAACCATATAGTCTGCTGATAGTATACTATTGAAATTTTAACCTGAATAACCTTATTTTGTAGTGTTTTGGTCTGTAAGTCTGAAAAAAGTGATTGGTGGATCTTTATTTATGGTTCTTCCTATAATTAATAAATAATCATGCCTGCAAGTTTATTGCTCTGACTGATATGATCAATTTCTGAACCAGCATTTTGCGGATTTACTAGCAAAACAGTTCAGTTTACTGGTATGTCTCTCTCACTAAGCTGAATTCGTGTGAAAAGGAAGTCTGTCTTTTTTTTTTTGAAATAAAAGCAGTTTAATCTACCTAATGCAGATGGAGCGTGAAGGATATATGAAGGAAGATCACGTCCAACCAAAACCAAATCGGGTGAACCATCCATCAGGCAGTCAAACTAGTGGAGTTGCTGTTACTCATAATAATCCTGTGGTTGAGATGCAGCAATATGGAGAATCAATTCCTGGTCAGTCACCCAATGACGTTGCAAAACCATCTACTTGTGGCAATGCATCTCTAAACTCATCTCAGAACCTTTTAGCAAATGCAAGGATGTTGCCACCTGGAAACTCTCAGGCCTTACAGATGTCCCAAGGACTTCTTTCAGGTGCTTCAATGGCTCCAAGGCCACAGCAACTGGATCCACAACAATCACTGCAGCAGCAACAGCAACAACAACAACAGCAGCAGCAGCAGCAATTGCAACAAAATCAACACTCTCTAATTCAACAGCCAAATCCACAGTTTCAGAGATCTTCAATTATGCTTGGGACAAATCCACTTTCACACTTAGCTGCAATCGGGCAGAACTCCAGCATGCGGATGGGCAATCACATGGTCAACAAGCCTTCACCTCTCCAGATTCAGCTGATGCAGCAACAGCAGCAACAGCAACAGCAACAGCAGCAGCAGCAGCAGCAGCAGCAGCCACAAATGCAGAGGAAAATGATGATGGGACTTGGAACTGCTATGGGCATAAGTAACTTGAGAAATAACATGGTCGGGCTTGGAGGCTTGGGGAGTCCTATGGGTATGGGAGCTGCAAGGGGAATAGGAGGAACTGGAATCTCAGCACCAATGGCATCTATTTCTGGCATGGGAAATATGGGTCAAAGTCCAATGAATCTTGGTCAGGCTACAAGTTATGGTAATGCAATAAGCCAGCAATTAAGGTCTGGAACGATGACTGCAGCACAGGCTGAATTATTGGCATCAAAGTTGGGTATGGCACGTGGATTAGGGACTCAGTCTAGCATAGCTGGCATTTCGGGAGCAAGACAAATGCACCCTGGCTCTGCTAATGTTTCAATGTTGGGTCAGTCACTGAATAGGGCTAATATGAGTACAATGCAACGAGCAATTGGACCTATGGCTCCTCCAAAGGTGATGACAGGGATGAATACTTACATGAACCAGCAGCAGCAGCATCATCAACAACAGCAGCAACAGCAATTGCAATTACAACAGCAGCAGCTGCAGCAGCAGCAACAACAACAACAACAACATTTACAACAGCAGGTGCAGCAACAATTCCAACAGCAACAGGAAACAACTTCACCATTGCAGGCAGTGGTTTCACCCCCACAGGTGGGCTCACCATCTGCCCTGGGAGTTCCACCTCTGAACCAACAAACCCATCAGCAGCAAGCAAGCCCACAGCAAATGAATCAACGTACTCCAATGAGCCCACAACAGTTGAGCTCAGGGGCAATCCATGCCATGAGTGCTGGTAATCCTGAAGCATGTCCCCCGAGCCCACAGTTGAGCTCTCAGACCCTAGGGTCCGTCAGTAGTATCACAAACTCCCCTATGGACATGCAAGGTGTAAACAAAAGCAATTCTGTCAGTAATGCATAGTGAATCTGAAAGAGGTAAAAGTTCCACATCAATGCCCCCGCCTCATTGTTGACTAAAAGCTCTGGTAGAGTAAGAGAATAAGGGTGGATATTTATGTTGTTGCCAAAATTGGCAATAAGATTACTCAGTGGTAAGAGTATTATTTTTTACTTCTAAATAAACACATAGCATGTGATCTCCCAGTGGTGGAGAATTAATATGCTGCCTAGTATTACTTTTAGGATTAACGGCATGTATTGTGTAAATAGTTTATTATCCTCTGCAAACTTTGAAACTAATTAGTCCCCCTTCGGTGAAGGGACATATTGTATGCTAGTAGTGAACACTTGACAAAGTTGCGGTATATTAAAGCCAAGGATTTTTTATCGCGGGAGAGAGATTCAGTCAAGATTAGCATATGCCTCTGACCATAAAGGTTTTCATATTTTCAATTTTAATTAAGGAAATAAGAGGCAACACAAATTAAAAATTTTTAATTACTTGATCATAAGGGTTTTCATATTTTCTCTAGAATCACATTAGCTCGAAAACTTATGATGAATGAAAGTTCGCCGTGGGTTTAACAAAAAATATCTCTAACAACAACAATCTGTAATAAGATTATGTAAATAGCATTACTCAATGATCGAAGGGATGATGACGAGTTTGACAGTGTATGAAATTTTGTAGAAATGTAATTTGTGACTTGACAGAGAGATCTACTAATATGTCTGGACGTCCTCTTGATTTACGTGGGCACGTAACCGTGTTCGATCAGAGTTACAAGAGTGTAGATATGGTATCTATCAACTGTACAGATACCTAGATTGTTTTAGAATGTGTCTGATGTAAAAATGAAAATGAGAATATAAAAATAAAAGTATATCTTATATATGAAAATTCAAAGGAAAAATTATCTTAGAAATGTAAAAATGAAAATGAGAATATAAAAATAAAAGTGTATCTTGTATATGAAAATTCAAAGGAAAAATTATCTTAGAAAATAATACCATGTTATACGTGTGCCTTTTTCGTTGGAGAATTTTAAATGTGGATTCATATTAATTGTATTATTATTTTTTAAGTATGATTTGACTAATAATCAATTGAAATATATTATAATCCTAATTGATTAAATGATTATATGGTATTTAGACTTTATTACATATTTATAATTTAAATCTGTTTAGTGACTGAAAGTGTAAATTATTAGGTTTTATTGAAATCTATAATGAGATGAGAGGACCAAGTAAAATACTATTTAAGGCAAGATTAAATTAAGCCTCCTCTCTAATCCTATTTTCGTGAGCTTCTCCTATTGAAAGCTAATATTAAGCCTAGGATGGTAAAGAGGAAAACACAACCTATCAACACATTGTTGTGTTAACAGTTTTTTTTTTTTTTTTAATGTTACTGTAATAACGTAATCAAGTATATTCTTTTGTGCTTATTATTTAAAATTAGTGTTTTAAATATTATATATGAGATCCATAATTATTTTTGTATTAATTACAATAAAACTATCAGAGCCTATCATATATTATTTTAGAACTTGAAATTTGCTGTTTTCACAATTTTTATACCTAATCACGCCACTTTGGCCTCTACTCTTTCTATCTTTACTTGCTAATTGAGTGAATTAAGTTAGGGGCTTTACTCCTCTCATTGAAAGCCGTTTGATGTATAGGATGGTTGATGAATCGATTACAGGGAGAAAACAACCTGTCATTTTTTCAGTTCTTCATTCTTAAATTATTGCATTTTCAGACATTACTGTTTTCTTTTGATATATATGGTGCTGTCCAAGATTTACGAGTAATTCATACTATAAGTTCTGATATTGTTGAGTCTTAATGTGGAAAATTTCTTATATAATATATTTAAATGAAAAAGTCTGATAGTGGTGGATCGATCAAAGCACCAGGGGATGATTTGTTTTCTACCATGTGACTCTGATGTATGGGTAATTTCTTTTATTAATAGGTTAACCTCCTTATGCTTGGCTTTTCTTATATAATATATTTATGTTTGAATCAAAGAAAAGAGAAAGAATGTTTCTATTTCCTATAATCATCCTCAAGAACCAACAAACTTGACTGTTGAATCTAACAAATCAGAATGAGGCAGCCCACTTTCCTCATCATTCAAAATTTTAAGAGCAATTTTATATATTGATATATTTATTTGGGAAATTCCTTCAATATGCTTTTTGATGCTCTTGAAAGGGAATTTCGTTAGAAACATGTTCTCTAATTGTGATAATCCAATTTTTTGGTACATTTTTTTTATTTTTCCTAAAAATTTGAAAGAATAAATTAATTGAAATATTTGTCAAAAAACTTTGATAATATCAGGGATCTTGTGGCATGGAGTACTCTACTTAATATGGCTTGTAGATTTATGTAATCTTAACCTAAAACTTAACTGTTATTATGTGCTAGACTTATATGATTTATGAGTGTCTTATAATTCTTTTTTTTTTTTTTTCTACAAGACCTTGTAAATCTGAGATTTTGAGAGTGTTTTATGAGCATTAAGGGAAGGTTGTAGAATTTTTTTGAATAATATGATAGGAAATTATGTAATTATTGAGAATAAAACTGTGATTCGCCTATTACTTCGATTAATGAGTTCACTTTGTTATATTTGACCATCTTCTCTAAGTTGTGGCTCTTACGTAATTTAAAATTTTCTCTTTTTTATGAGTTAAGACTCTTGGAAAGTCTAAATTTGCATAAGTATGAAATTCAAATCTTCGTTGTTGAATTTGACCTTGAGCCTTTATTTTAGTGACGTGGCATTAGGTCAAATATTATTAATTAAATTGGAAGTAGATGTGCATTGATATTATTTTAGCATCATTGCTAATTATTCATATTTTGGATAGGTATATAGTTGTATACTCTTAATCCTAAAATTAAAAGGACGAAGATTGTGCTACTTTATTTCATAATTTGTAGCAAAAATTGTTGTCCATCTCCTATTTCTAACAGGGGGTTTATAAATGATTTTCTACGATACATTTAATAAAATATCTTGCTTATTTGACATATGCAAATTTTTTTAGTTTGATAATTTTATTTTGCAAAGTGTTGTGATTGTTGATAACTAGAGTGATTTATTTATCAAAGGTTAACAAAATCACTTAATTCTCTTATTGATGGGAGGTAAGGTAATTCTTTTTAATTCTAATATAAGAATATTATTTTATAAATTGTTACGAGTGTCTTTACCTAAGTGATTCACCTGTCAAAATTTGCAAAAGTCATTTCCTTCTCTTGTTGATAAAATTATTTGAATTAATGTATATAATTACCTACCAAAAGGGTTTATTATATGCATTAATTCTAATATTACATCAAGCATATGGCTAGAGGTGTATGGTCAAGAGAGTTTGTTTGTCCAAAGGGAATTGAATTTTTTTAAGATTATGTATGCTTTTTCATCAATTAAGATACATGGTTTAGGGAGTTTATTTGCTCCAAAGGAATAAATTCTATTAATATTGTATATCATTTTCTATTGTGGTTAGCTTCATATAAGAAGTGGCTAATTACATGTCGCAATAGCTGCTCAAAGGAGAGTTTATGATGGTGCATTAGACGCTCCTCAAAGGTAACTCCTTCAATTTTGAAGCCATTTTTGAAATTACTTGTTTTACTAATTATATTGTATTTTTATGAATTAGTCTTATTTGTTATAAACAACAGTAATGCTATAATAGGAATCTTGATAGGTTCCAATTGTTAAAAATGAAAGCAAAATACAAAGTTTATTTATTTTTATACAATCATATTTTGTTTTTATAAGAGGAAATTATTACTATGATTTATTTTTCAATAAAATATGATAAGAGATAAATGGAATTACTTTTGTATAAATATACTTTTATTTCTATTTAAGAACATGTGATGTTACATATTTATAATATAACAAGAATGTTAAATTATCTATATATGTGAAAGTCTTATTGATAGTGAGTATAACAAAAATAAAAATAATATTCAATTTTTGAGTTCTACAATAAGGCACTCTAGTCATATTTCTCATGTTATAAATTTTTAAGATATGTGAAAAGATATCATGACTTAACATAAAATACTTGTATGCATTTTGTGGAATATTTTTATAGATATATTTGTAAATGACAATTATGCAAATTTTCACATAAAATTGTGATAAATGTTTTATAATGTTTTAATTTACAAAGAAATTGTGAAGTTTTGTAAAAGACATATTAACCATCTTTAGTGAAAACATGTTTTTTATGGATTATATTTTATTTGATAGATTATAAAAATTGTGTTTATTTTTTATCATAAATATTTATCTATCAATATTAAAAATTATGTGGTTTTGAGATTTATGACTAAGAAGAATTTTCATTGTGTTATTAACGTTTAAATCATATTTAAATGAAGAGATTAATTATATCCATGGTTTGATTATGGGATATGGGGACATATATTAACTTTTGATAGAAAAATTAACCAAAAGTAAGAATAAAAGTACATTTCAAAGTAAGAACTTTTTAGAAATAAATAAATAAATAAATAAATAAATATATATATATATATATATATATATATATTAGTAGGTCCTGTCCATTTTTATTGTGTTGTGAAAAACATTTTATCAATTTTTATTTATAATTTTTTACGGCTCTACTTTATGAATTAAAAAAAAATCTTATGACATATTTATCAAATTGAAATTAAGAAATAATTAAGAAATTTCTCATGTTACTAAGTCATATTATATAATTTTGAATAGAATTGGTAACATTATTTGACTAAATATATACTTTGAGGTTATTGTATATTATTTGATATAAGAAAATAAGTACATTCTTTTGTGGTAATCTTATTTCATGTAAGCTTCTTTTAAGTGGCTATATATTTGTTATAATACTTTAAATTTTGGGTCATATTGTGATGACATGTCCATCAATTCGGTTGCTCTAGAAAGCCCAATGGTGGAATATTTTATAATACTTTTAGGCTCCCTAGGCTCATCAATTAGGAATGAGCAATTTTGTGTAATGACTCACACTTTAAAAATTGTTGAGATTCAAGTATGAGCAAAGGAAGTCCCACAATAAGAGTAGATATATCCACGTTAAATGTGATGACTTAAGTTTTGTTTGTTCATGATTACATGTTATAATTATATTACTTAATTTTTTATATAGTGAAAGAAAATTACTACATAAGTGAGGACATTTTTGTCATAAATTCACAATAAATTTAATTTCTTAGCATGTCATATGAACTTCTATATATATATATATATATAAAATTTTATTGAGAAATTTTTAAAATAATATTTGGCTAAAATTGACTGCTTAATTTTAAAAAAGAGTTTGTTGTAGGATGTCATTATTTGTCATTTGAATACAACTACATGTTATGACTTAGCAATTCAAATAATATTTTATACCACATTTTTGTATAAGATTATTTGATGAGTTAATATTTGTCACTAAGGTAACTCATTCATAAAAATTCTTAGAATTTTCTTTGAACCAATAATTGTAAATTTCTAACCACTAATCGTAGGCCTACAGCTTGTTGTAAATGTGTTGTATTCACTAGAGAAATTTTTGTAGTCTTTTGATATCTTGGTTAACCAGAGTCATTATATATCAAAGGTTGTATGAACTAACATTGCAATAATGTAAAGGCTCAAATTTAATTGATAACCAAATTAATTAAATGATAAGAAAACTGTTTAAGTATATTAAGTAAGTTAACAATAATTCTTTAATTTCTTTATTTTAGACATTAATATCTAAGGCCTAATAGTGAAAACTATATAGGTTGATTTTTTAAATGAATATCTTATTGATAACTCTCTTAATATAATCAATTAAAATATATTAAAAGTTTAAGAAACTAAAGAAAACAAAATATGATTAAAATTTTACATACGAGCAAATTTCATTTTAACACAAATCAAACTCAATTTGGTTATTTGAGTAATTTTTAGACATAGATAAAAGAGTAACAATAGACATCCTTTTCTAGCTCTCAGATTTTAAATATTTTTTTAATTTTTAACATTAATCATATTTTTTATAAGTTAATAATTAAAAAAAATATTTTTATTCTATCTTCTAGATTTTTTAAAATTAAAAAAAAAATAAAAATTTAGAAATCTAAACTACTAGAAAAGGATGCGCAAAAAATTCGCAGTAACAATTTGCTTCCGATTATTTTTTGTCCTTTTCTGTCGGGAGAAATCGAACGTGTAACGCTACCTTCTAGCTTCATCTTTGTATACATTTACTCATACGTTTTTCGGGCTTGTTTTCCACTTCTTATTTTTCTTGTATCCTTGCTTCCCTATTGGCCCAGCAACATCCCCCTTTTGAGTGTTTTTCCATCAAAATTTTCTGCCTTTCCCCTTCATCGTTCCATCTCTGAAAGTAAAGAAACTGACAATAACCGAATGAACAAGGAACAATCGACTGATGGCATAAGAAGAAACGCTGGCAAAAAATATACATAATCTGGCACAATACACATGATGCCGATCAGATGGGACGAAAAGTCAGTGTGCTGAAATTATAGCGATTTTGGGTTATCGAACAGCCGAAGCTTTCTTCTGTGTTCTTTTAGTGTTATCTCACAAGCAAAGCCAACATGTCCATGTCCATCCACCTATTGGAGTCCATGACTCGCCCACCACCAGACCCACTCATATCTCATTCTCATTTTTCATCCAAGCTAACAAAGCCATCTTGCTTGTCTTTCCAACCCCCAAAATCTATCCCTGCCCATTTCTTCATACTTGATCAACCTGTGAATTCAACCACTTACGCCTTTATTCTCGAATCTTGTGTGCGCCCGAGTTTGGGTAAACAGGTACATGCTCACTCCATCAAAACTGGGTTTCATGGGCATGAGTTTGTTGATACCAAGTTGCTTCAGATGTACGGGAGTACTGGCTGTTTAGAAGATGCAAGTTTGTTGTTCGACAAAATGCCACTTAGAAACTTGTACTCATGGACAGCTATGCTGAGTGTTTATGTTGATCATGGGTTCTTTGAGGAAGCGTTTCTTCTTTTTCAAGAACTGCTATACGAAGATGTGCAATTGGACTTTTTTTTGTTCCCTGTGGTGTTAAAGATTTGTTATGGTCTTGGTGCATTGGAATTGGGTAGGCAACTGCATGGGATTCTCTTGAAAATTCAGTTTGTTACAAATATATATGTGGGCAATGCTCTAATAGATATGTATGGTAAATGTGGAAGCTTAGATGATGCTAAGAAAGTTCTAGAAAAAATGCCCAAAAAGGATTGTGTTTCGTGGAATTCTATTATCACTGCTTGTGCTGCGAATGGCATGGTATATGAGGCTCTGGATCTCTTACAAAATATGTCTCTGGGTGATCTAACACCCAATCTTGTTTCTTGGAGTGCAGTCATCGCAGGATTTGCACAAAATGGTTATGATGAGGAAGCAATTCAACTACTCTCTAAAATGCAAGCAGCAGGGCTTGAACCAAATGCGCGGACGCTGGCAAGTGTTATTCCTTCTTGTGCAAGGTTACGAGAACTGAGCCTTGGGAAAGAACTACATGGCTATATCATTAGACATGATTCCATGTCTAATGCTTTTGTCATTAATGGATTATTGGACATGTATAGAAGGTGTGGCGATATGGAAAGTGCCTTCAAAATATTTTCCAAGGTTTCAAGGAAATGCTCTGCATCTTACAATACAATGATAGCAGGGTATAGTGAAAATGGCAACATCTTTAAGGCCAAGGTGTTATTCGATGAGATGGAGCAGGAAGGTGTTGAAAGGGATAGAATATCATGGAATTCAATGATTTCAGGATACGTGGACAACTTTCTGTTTGATAAAGCCTTAACCTTGTTTCAAGATTCACTGAAAAATGGAATTACTCCTGATTCTTTCACTCTTGGAAGTGTTCTTACTGCTTGTGCTGACATGGCTTCTATTCGACAAGGAAAACAGATACATACCCATGCCATCGTCAGAGGTCTGCAATCCAACAGTTTCATAGGTGGAGCTTTGGTAGAATTTTACTTTAAATGCCATGACACATTTTCTGCTCAAATGGCTTTTGATGAAGTAAGTGAAAGGGATGTAGCAACTTGGAATGTTTTGATATCTGGCTATGCCCACTGCAATCAAACTAAAACGATTCAAGAGCTTCTCCAGAGAATGATAAGTGCTGGTTTTGAGCCCAATGTGTATACATGGAATGGTATTTTAACTGGGTATGTGGAAAATAGCCATTATGATTCAGCAATGCAATTGTTCACAGAGATGCAAAACTCAGATTTGAAGCCTGACAAATACACAGTTGGAATAATTTTAATAGCATGCTCTAAGTTGGCCACCATCCAACGAGGAAAGCAGGTCCATGCATATTCGATTAGAGCTGGGCATGATTCAGATGTTCACGTTGGAGCTGCCTTAGTGGACATGTATGCGAAATGTGGGAGTATCAAGTATTGCTTGCTTGCGTATAACAGAATATCAAACCCTGATTTGGTGTGCCACAATGCTATCCTTACTGCTTATGCCATGCATGGACACGGGGAGAAAGGAGTTGCTCATTTTCGCAAAATGTTAGCTGGCAAAGTTAGACCAGACCATGTGACTTTTCTGTCAGTTCTTTCTTCATGCGTTCATGCTGGATTAATTGAGATGGGTCGTGAATGTTTTTCTTTGATGGAAACTTACAACTTGACACCCACATTGAAGCATTATACATGTATGGTTGACCTGTTGAGTCGTGCAGGCAAAGTCAATGAAGCATATGAGCTTATCAAGCAACTGCCAATGGAAGCTGATTCTGTGACGTGGAGTACGCTGCTTGGAGGTTGTTTTATTCACGGTGAAGTTGCCCTAGGAGAAATTGCAGCGAAAAATCTCTTAGAGTTGGAGCCTAATAACACTGGAAACTATGTTCTGTTAGCGAACTTATATGCTTCAGCAGGGAGATGGTATGAACTTGCTCAAACTAGACAAATGGTGAAAGATAAAGGCATGCAGAAGAGTCCAGGATGCAGCTGGATAGAAGACAAAGATGGGGTTCATATGTTTCTTGCAAGTGATAGAACTCACAAAAGAACAGAGGAGATATATTCCACTTTGGATAATTTGACTCATTACATTAGAAAAAGTCATATAGGTCATTTCTGACATGAGAATTTTGTTTTCCCCTCTTGGCCAGTACATAATGTACGTATTAAGAACAAGTAATAAAGTTTATGTAAAGGGGGGAAAAAATCTCTGCATCACAATTAAAGCATTGAGAGAAGCCTCTCTCTCTCTGTCTTCACATGGCTCCTAGTAATATCCTTCAGATTTGGGCATCCAGATAGAGCCATAGTGAGCTCAAGCTCCGTCTTGAGCATTTCAATGACTTGTCTCACCCCAGCTTCCCCTTTTGCAGCTAGTCCATAGATTACTGGCCTTCCAACCTGCATCAATCAATAATTGAGAGTAGTTATTATTGAATCTGAGAGAACTTTCTAATATTTATAGTTGTTATTGAAAGATTATTAACCTAAATCTTTCCTGATCTTCTTAAAAGATTAATGATTAAGTATATACTTGGATGGGAAATAATGGAGAGGAAGGACCTTTTGCTTATTTGGTAGTTATTAGAAAGGGAGGGAAGATAATGAATGATTTTAAACTAACCTTTCGAAATCTTCCAAAATTCTTCCTCTTTTATATTTTTAAGTTTCTTTAATTTGGGAGATTATGTCAGAAAATTTTTTTTCTTTTTTTTCAAAATTAAGGGAAGGGAAATCATCATTTAACTATCAAGTCCTCTTCCTTTTCTTCCCTCTTTTTTTTTTTTTCTCCCTTCCTTTTAAATTCCTTTCCTTCCCTTCTCCTCCCAAGTCCTAACTCTCAAACATACCCTAAGAGGAGTTAAGTCAGATGGAAATAAGCGCCTAGTCATCAGATATAGATTTGTTCCAGAAAGTTGTCACTTCCAAAAACTACATTTGGCACTAGAATAAACACAAGTCATGTATAAAGCACAAGGTTTAGCTGCTAATTGTTCTGTAGCATAATAGTAGGATTCTTTAACAACACTGAATGAGTTATAGGAGACTCAAATTTATCAGACTGGGTATAAAGCTTACAAGGACAGCTTGTGCGCCAAGGGCTAAAGCTTTAAATACATCTGTCCCTCGCCGCACTCCGCCATCGAGGAGCACAGGAATTTTACCTCTAGTAGCATGCACCACCTGCATTCATAGGGTGCCAATATGTATTATACTGGACATGTGGAACTCCACTGATACTCATCTCTCGTTTCAAACATAGACAATTCTACTGTGATTCAAATTTAGAAGTGCAGGGGTACCTGTATTTTAAATTACACAGCATAGCAACCATGTATAACCACCTAAGGTTAAATCAGTATCATTAAAAAAGAAATTTCCTTTGTGTATTCTATTTTTAATTTTAATTTTGAACCCGGATATATTCTTTTTTGTACTTGGAAACATGTCAACTGTCAAGGACTATATTTATATAATGATCAGAACAATTCCAATATCATAATGAAAACGATGTCCTAATATTGGCAGTAGCATGGTTGAAGGTCTCGTGGCAGTATGGTTGTGGATGGTGGTTTAATGGAAGGAATCCCTGACACAGTAATTGTGTTGGGAAGCCACTAATATTGACGTTAAACATTGTACATATAAGAGACTCGATGCACATGGATTCACAATAATCAAACACAAAACAAACACAACCATTGTTACATAAACACAATCCTAATGCTACGTTAACAATGTTTCACCTTGGCGTTGGTGGTGATTAGACATTAATGTGAATGAACTTCTACATTTAAAAAGATAAAATGCCAAACATGTACTTTCAAAAATAAAAAACTTATTTCAAGCTAATGCATAACATTTTATATCTATTTTGTGACACTCTGAATGCTGTTCACTACATAACAGTTTTTGCCATGGTTCTAAATTGCAGACAACATTGCTCGTTGCAGCTGCAATATTACAATTACAACCACATGAAACCATAATAGCTGCATTTCTCCACATTTTTCCTTTATTTAAAACCCATATGATTTGAAGATAAGAAAAAAAAATTATATTGAATTTACTGAATCAGATCTTATATAAAGAATCACCTCTTCTAGGACAGAAATGGTGGCCGGAGAATAATCAAGCTGGCGGGCACCATGATTTGAGACGACTATACCAGCAAAACCTACTTCCACCGCCTTAATTGCTGCCAACATGATTCCATCAAGTATATTACTAATACATCAAAAAAAAATGTAAGCAGCAGCATCAGGAGATAAATTTTAACTGGAAAATTAATGGATTTAAGCATGTCAATATAATAATTGATCAGCAGATGGATTTCAATATTTGAATTTCTGGAAGATCAATATTTAATTATTAAATGCAAAGGAAAAATAAATGTTGAGAACAGGAGACTAAGAAGAAAAAGAAAAAGATAAGGAGACGCATCATGGAAGCCCTTCTCAAAAGTTTAAACAAAACATAGAAAGTTTACAATCATTAAAACTATATGAATCCATTTCATATCCAAAACATCCAGGTCAGAGTTATGAAATAGACCGAGGAAGTAATTTGTCTCTTTCCTCTCATTCTAATTGTAACCTTCTCGTCAAACTTGTAGAATCCTGACCATAGAATGAATTTGTTTGTCTCAAATAAGTACACTTTGGTATCATTTCTATCCATAACTTCATTTGGAACTTATAGCACAGTAATAAATTTATTATGGATTTAACCAATTCTTTGTAAAATGAATCATTTATTAGATTATTAAAATCCTGTGCTTCAAACAGAGTACGTACGCTAAACTTTTACATACCATCTTCACCAGTAAGTATACCCTTGATAAGAATTGGCAAATTTGTAATAGATTTCAACCATGCTATATCCTGCAGACATTATGGTGCTTTTGTTAGAACACAGAAATAATTATTTTAGAGTTTCACTACCAACAGTTAAATTGAGAGTGCAATATATAAGCTTATGATAACATCTTAGGCATCAAGCCTCCAGAGACAACCAACTAAGCCATATAACTGTACTCATTAAACTAGAAGATTAGTAGTTTTCCTATAAATATTCTCCGGTTTAAAATTCATTAGGCACTGCTGAACTTAAAGATGCAGAAGCTGGAGATTACCCACTATTGGTAATTGATCCGTTCAATTGTCCCACTGAGTAAAAAATATAAGTTAATTAATTTGATAGTATCCTCAGGAATGATATTTGTTAAACCAAAGTCTAAGAAGATTAAATTTGTCATGGGATTATCTATAGAAGAATATTTTTTCAGTGCTTCTTTCGATAAAGGAAAATATGCCACACTATAAGTATACTGTTTCTGCTTTTGGCCATTTCATACAACAGTGCTTATCTCCTGATTTCTGAGACATTTCCTAGAAGAAATCTGAACTCTTACTCAATTCTCATCCATACCTCCCAACGGAATGATGCATCAAGTGTCTGATTTGCATAAGCTTCCAAATATGAACCATCATTCTGCAAGTTCAAATCAAGTTTAACAACTTCATTCTATAAAACCAATAAATGCAATTCTAGGACAGAATTATTCACACATGCATGTATGCAAATTTATGCATGAAGACACACAAAGCATGTCTTGATGTGCGTTTGTGAGCACACATTTTCATACACAACGTTGATCTTTGACAATCTCAAGGGAAAATAAAAATAAATCACTGAAGAAATATATGTATTAACACAGGTCCCAGATTGATTTCTCCAGCATATTCCTAAAAAAGAAAGGTAAGATGGGATAAGCAGATACGGATATTGCATTCCAGTAATAAATGTGATGGATTGATGTTTGGGTCACATCTATCTCATCTTATATCCTAATATTGGAGAGATCTAGGTAATCTGCCTGTAATTTCTCTACAAACTTATTGAGCAAATATGGATATAGCAAGTGTCATAAGTTTTCATAGACCAATTGTTAGTGTTAGGTACATACATTTGGATAACAAGACATTCTCCTATATCTTATTAACTATTGAGAGATCCAAGTGAACCCAATTTTACTTTTTTTTTTAATGATATTTATAAGTTCAGAGCAGGACTACAATGTGATGTCAAGCAAACGGCATCCATGTCAAAGACGTTAACATACAGTAACGTTCTGATGGCATGGATGTTAAATGAAATATTAGAGTGCAGACATCAATCATATCGATTCGTATTTATGTATATCTCCTTTTTACCAAAAAGCAAAGAGTAATACAAAAACTATGTCCTGTTGTTTATATCTAGGACAGAAAGACACAAAAGAATAATAGCTTAAGAGGGGGGATGAGGGAGGGATTGATGATAAGATGAGCTTCATTCATGACATCTACTCATCTAGTACATGTCAATCAAGATGGTTGAACTATTGTCCAACTCTTCAATGATAGTAGAACTGGAGTTTATCAATATAAAGGTTAACAAGAGAAGGGTCTCAGATTGTTTCAAGCTATTTTTCAAATTTCTGCACAATGATGGTCCTACTTCATTTTATAGGAGCCTTAACATTGGACAGGGTGTCCTGTTACAGCTACTAAATCCCATGTTTCTGAAACATGATAAAAGATATATCTTTTGTGTGGTCTATGGTTTAAGTCCTTTTGTTGAAGAATTAGTTAGACTGCTTAAAGAATGTTCATCTTTTGAAATGATCGATAATCCATTACACTTTGCATGATGAGGGAGGGAATATTATAAATGATGCACTTGTCAATGGAGTTGACATTCGACACTTTTACAAAAGGTGGAAATTTGAGAGAAATTATGAATATGTGCTACTTACAGACTCAACTTCAATTGAAAAAAGGCCATCAAAGTTCCCTGATTGAAGTGGAACCATTCTGCAGAAGACATTCCAACAACGTTAGGAGATTGCTTGTTGCATCAATCTTCATATACAAAGTATTTGGTCCACCCCAACAAACAAATCAATATTAGTCCTTTGCAAGTTGTTAGACTTATAAGGAGGGAATATAGAATATACAACCAAAAAAAAAAAAAATCTATTACTTGTTCCTTATGTCTGCCTCTCTTCTACCAATTCGTGGAACATCGACAGTTAGAACAAGGGCTTTATATCCATGCCTTTCAGCTCTTTGCACTAATGCAGCTGTCACATCTCGCCTCTTGTAAACCTGTTGAGAAAATATCACCAAATTACAGTTTAAAATTCAACAAATGATATTCCAAAAGGAAAGAGGATGAGGTGATAATATTTGGCAAAAAGATGAAATAAAAATTGAAATCAGAATTATTCAAGACCATACATATAGCTGGAAGAACCGAACAGCATTGCAACTTGTAGCAACGTCCTCCACACTGCAGGTAGACCCGAAAGATAGAACCTTGGAAAAGGAACAAAAAAAAAAAAAGGTAGAAACGTTCAGCAAGTCAACAGTGTTGAACAAGTGATGAGGCTTTCTTTTTCAAAATACCATTATAGTGTCACATGCAGCTGCTGCTTTAGCTGTGGCAACCTCTCCTGCAGTGATAAATGACAGAAAAAATACAAAAATTTACATGCCAGAATGGAAGATGAATGAATACATAATGATAATCTCACGTCTTTCTGAGAATTCATACCTTCTGGATGAGCCAACTTATGCATAGCAGTAGGAGCAATCATAATTGGTGCAGAGATTCTGTATCCTAGTACAGTAGTAGACATATTTATTCTGCTGACATCCACTAGAACTCTAGGTCGTAGGCTGAGAAGTGAGAAACCAACAAAGAAAATGCAACACATCAGTATATGCTAATTCTATTTACCACAATCAGAACATCATCAAGTGAAGGATAGTACGTAATTCTACGAAATGCTTCCATATTTTCCTTTAGTGAGAACTCATCCTCAGCTCCACCGGCATAGAAATCATAATACATTTTAGGGAGGCCCTTTCTAGCCAATTGCTGGAACTCCCTAACATTAACTGGCTCAGGTGCCATTTTCCCTGAAATTTTACATCTATCAAAGTTCACACTACTTGTAATACCTAAAATTCAGTGATGCAGAGAAGAACAAAATGGGTTAGAATAGTGTTGTTCATTCATAGCCCTCTACTAAAAAAAAATTGGAACTATGTATGCATCCCCTTATAATCTAACTTCATTTGCAATAAAGCACTTTTTATCAGAAACCTTGTCAAAGGTCTCAGTTTCAATAAGTTGAAATATATATGTCCACCAGGACCACCACAAATTGATCATCCACTTCGGTTTATTTACCTATTATAGCTAATTCACACATAGAATAAAAATGGATCTTGAGTTCATGACTTAATTTACAAGGTGAATTGAAATTCTTTTCACATGCATAATGATAGTCGATTTGTTTCTCTGCAGATGCAACCAACCCTTATTAAGCAAACTAGTGTCTGCAATTACTAATTACAAACACATTTTTCACTTGCAAAACACATATAGTTAGACATATATGCCTTTTCTCTGCACTTACAATTGCATAACCCTATTGGAAAATACAACACTTACAGGCACAAGTTCTAAAACTTGATCATAATCATTTGAGTAAATTACCGTTTTGGCCCCTGAATTAAATGAACTTTCTCAATATAGTCCCTCGTTTTCAAATTTCAATCCTTCTCAATTTAGTGTTTAACTTATTCTTCTCCAATTTGGTCCTTTTGTCAACCTAAATCACGCTTTCCCAGACATTATTGACACAATCTCTTTTTCTAACAGATCAATTCATGGACACATGGATCATATGTTAATATATATCGATAATTTAACAAAAAAGACATAATGAGAGTTGACAAAAGAACTAAATTAATAAGTAATAGAGAGGAATTGAAAATGAGGGATCAAATTGGGAAAGCTCGCATTTGTTAACTAGCAGAACAAATCAAGATATTCCACAACCATCCGATTGAGAGAAAGCCTCAAATAGAAAATACCATGGTTAAGCGCAGTAAGTAAGTAGTGTACAAATTCACATGGGTCTCAAGCAGATTAGCAAAACCATACAGGAAAAAAGCTGTATCAGAGCTGAAATAGTCCAAAGAAGGTTGTGCTAGCTGAAGATAAGCATGGCATACGTGTATCAGAGCTGAAAATCCCCAACAAGTTTTACAAAAATTTCAACAACCAAAGCAGCTATATATGAAGCTGCTCCTTTAAACTATATCTTGAACAGCCGAACGACAGAACACAGACGATGAAAGGACGGAGTTGTAAATGAAGCACATACAGATTGAAGACGATGAATGATATGCCCACAAACGTAGTCAACCAGCAATAGCTGCCTCGGTTACAACCTCACTAGCTGCGTCATTCTCCCAAGCACAAACATAGCCGACAAGCGTAGTCAGTCTATATGTCTTGCTACGAGCACAGCTTTGTCTCGGTTCTGTGTCTTCTTGTTCCCGTCGTTGTCTTTCTAAATATCTCCGTTTTTTTTTTTTCCTTTTTCTTTTTTCCCATGCGTCTATATGGAACTCACAATTTAGTTTTAGACTTCAGACTAAGCGAGAAAGAATCAAAATTAAATACAATCGAGTCAACTGTGTGCTTTTTAATATGCTCTGCGAGTTATAATTTATATAAATTAAAAAAATTTTAATATATTTAATATGAAACTTTAAAACACACTTTTGAGTATACACATAGCTTAATTTTTTAAATTAATTACCGATAACAAAAATTTATTATACGAACTATAACAAAACACGAGAGAGGAAACGTCAGCCAATGTAATTTTTAAATCTTTTAATGTAGTGCTTATTTTGTCTTATTAGGGAGCTGTTTGGCACTCTTTTTTAAAACAATTATATAATATTTATTATGTCTTTTATAATTATTATTTAATAATATATATTTTATTTTTGTTTCCATTCTTAAAAAAATCCCAAATGACTGTAGGTATGTTAATGTTTGGATAGGCGGCATATTCATTTTATATAATATGTATAATATTTATTATTTTATTATTTTATTTATTAAACAATTATTTTAATTATTAAATTATTAAATTATTTTTTGAAAAATAAAAATAAAAATATCATTTCTTATTATACATATTTACTTTTTACATTTTTTATATCATTTAATCAAATAAACAAAACAAGGTTATCAACCTGTACTATAAATATCTTGGCAAATTAGTCTCCAAAAAGAAAGCTATATCCAAATTTTGCCGTGTCACCTTACTGTGGGCATTTTCAGAAAAAAAAAAAAAAGAATACAAATCCTTCACGGTCAGTCATTGTTTAGAAAATCGGACCGGACTGGCCGATTCGACCGGGAATCGGTCCCTGATCCGGTTCGGTTGAGTCAGAAAACCGGTCAAGCAAAAAACCCGTCAAGAACAGGTCAAACCGGTCAAAAACCGGTAAAAATCGGTAAAAAACCGATAAAAAAACCGGACAAAAAACCGGTCAAACCGGTTTGAAGCATATTTTTTTTTAAAATTTTTTCTATATAACAGAATAATTCATTTTAAATAATTTTAACAAATTAAAAATAGAAAGTAATAAAAAAGATGAGAGGGTTGAAATATGATTTTTTTTAAAAAAAGAGAATATAAGAGAAATAAAATGTGTATAATTAATTATTTTTTATATTTACTTTTTATCATATTCAATTTCCTAATAATATTGCTCTCAAATATCAAGATACTTAGCTAAAATTATTATTTATTATTTTATTTTTTAATAATAAGTAGAATCTTAATATAATTTAGAAATTTTAAAAATTTAATATTAAATATTCTTAATTTTTAATCATAGATAATTTTTATTTTAAACTAAACATTAATTTTTGTAATATCTTAAGAAATGTTAAATTAGTAATCAAATATTTAAAATTTACTAATATTTATTTGTTATATTAAAATTTTAATACATAAAATTTTTTTAAATAATATATTTAATTATCACCGGTTCGACCACGGTTCGACCAATGAACCGTGAACCAGTACCTCCACCGGGTCAATGACCGGTCCGGTTTTAATAACATTGCGGTCAGTAAGTGAAGTCAAGCAATATGGTGACATATGTCTGCCTTTTTTTAATTTTGAGAAATTAAAAATTTAAGACAAAAAATTTTAATTATAAAAATAAAATTTTCAATTATAAAAGCAAAAATTTTTATCCTTTGAACATTTAAAATAATCTCAAATTTTAAAGTTTGTACAACAAATAATTTTTAATTTATAATTATGAAATATAATTTTTTTAAAAAAATTTATATTTCTTGAACAGTAAGAACAAAAAAAAAGTAAATAAACAATAAAAAATCTTATTTTAATTTGGTTATTTAAATTTTTTTTTTAGATGTTAGCTTTAGATATTACAATTTTTAATTATAAAAATAAAAATTATACTTGTGAATGTAAAAATTTTAATTTTAATTTTTTATTATTGTAATTAAAATCTTTTCTCTCATAACTATAATTTTTATTTTTATAATTGAAATTTGTAACCGAAAAATAAAAAAATAAAAAATTTAAAAGACTGGGCAAATGCAACCTGCTTCCGACCGCAGAGGATCTTTACTCAACAATCTACCTCCCATTACTTTTTGTCCTTTTTTTGCTGGACAAATTATCCACTAACGCCGCCTTGCTTCGTCTTCGTCCACGCCTACTTGAGTTTTGTTCATTTTGGGATCTCTTGGGACAAATTTAAAATTAAATTATTGAGGATAAAAAAATTTTAAAAATTAATATATTTATGTATATGAAAAAATTAGACTAAAAAAATATTATAGAGAATTAAAACTACAAAACACTGTATAAGATGTTCCCAACTCTAATTCCGGAGAGCACACGAAAAAGGCAAAAAATTGGTTGAAAATTTTGTTTTGATTAATGGCACGACTGTAAATATTGACAACTTTGAATTCCCACAATTCTCTTTCATTAATTCCTTTATCTCCTGTCTCATCAAACATATTTTTTAAACATTTTTTTATAAAAAAAATTTACACAGACTTTTCGTTACCTTATTTTCAAAAATTGTTTCGGAAACAATTTTCGAAACAATTTTACAAAATATTAAAACAAAAATAGAATCAAAGGAGGCCAATATTTTTGCACCAATTCTCACTGACCTTCACTTACAACTCTATTGCATTGAATACAAAAACCATGTGCTCCACACTACTTGCAAAGCTATACTTTTCAGACTGTCCTGTCCATATCAGTTCCCTAAATCCACAATTTTCCAAATAATGTTTATCATGCAAATCAGGGAGTATCCGTCAATCTAGAATTTTTTTTTAATTTCTTTCAATTCTGATAAGATTGGAATAATTTAGAGAGCAATTTGTTATAAAGTATGCTGAAATCACTTATCAGAACATTCCATAAATAAGCATAGTGGGGATTGAAAAAAATAAGTTAGAACTTATAATCTTGAGAAATTTTCAAATAGACTTCCTCTTTAAAAAAAAAAAAATTGTTTACCGAATCAATTCTCAATCACTGATCATGAATAAAACATATATTAAATGAAGGTTTTAACGAAAAGTATATCTGATAAGCTTATATGTTCATTCTTGATGGTATGCTAAGTTTTACAGACTGATTAGCCTAAAAAATTCCCAATAAACTAAACAGAGAGGGGTCCACGGGACAAAATTTTGTATAAGTAAGCTAACTTCAAGGTCCGTCTTTCATTCATAACCGAAAAAGTGATCAGGAAAAATGATATTTGATCACCACAAAAATTTGACGCCAAATGTCAGCACGCATTCATCTACATACAAATGATCTGCAACTTTAAATGCTGTAAAAACTTGCAATTGTCTTCACAGTTGTTTTTGCTTATAGCCTTTCACTCTTTGGGGTCAATGCCAGTATGTATTTATTTACATATGGTCGAGCTATTCTCTCAAATCATGTGAAAATTTGCAGTTGTCTCCAAAACGACACCTCCCTTGAGCATAATATTTGCAGGGTTGCTTTTGCTTATAGGATTCTCTGTTTAGGGTCAATGGAAGCAAGTTATTTGCGCCTGTCAAAGCTTTTCTATGATAAGTCCACCCTGCAAACCTGTTTGTTTCAGTACTGCAGGGGTAATTCTCAACAGTAATTCGTTTCTCTTTGAGATGGATATTAGGCCAATATGTGCCTTGTTGATGAGGCCTTGTTGCAACTCTTTCGCCATGGTCAAAGAAAAATTCTGGCTTTGATGGATTAATGTATCCTGATTCTTGATGCTGATACTGTGACTTTGTCAAGAATGGATGTGATTGAGATTGGTTGGTTGATGACTCCCTTTTGGAAATCCTGAACAAGCAAGCCAGACAACTTTAACATGTAGAACACAGAAGATAATAAAATAATTTGACTACACAATATTATCCTTAGATTGTTGATTATTGGGCCTATTTAACTTAGTCTTCAAGAATATCAGAGTATACAAGGTAGTCTTTGAAAATAACAAACTTTTGCGTGTTAGTGCTTTTATTGGCTCTGCAATATTAAAAGGAATTCTTTTTGGGCAATAATATTAAAAGGACTAAAGTGCAACAAATTTATTATTTTCAGAGACTAATGCGTGCATTCACTAGATTTCAGAGACTGAAGTTATATATGTCTAACAGGTCATGTACCAAAATATGTAAATTTGGTCAAATTAATTTGGTGAACATTAGCAGACCTATTTTCCCTAGTTGTTTTTCTCTTCTCCTTTTCTTGTATCCTTGCTTCTCTATTGGCTCTAGCAACCTCTCCCCTTGAGTGTTTTTCTATCAAAATTTTCTGCCTTTCCCCTTCATCATCCCATCTCTGAAAGTAAAGACAATGACCCATCAAATGAACAAGGAACAATCAACTGATGGCATAAGAAGAAATGCTGGCAAAACGGGAACCTGTCTCAAAGTCTTCAACCTATAAAGGTTTCGACCCTTAATCAGTAGGGGATAAAGTGGGGGGAGAGGCTTCTCTCCCTTGCTCCACAGTACTTCAATCTGTATCAGAATAGGCAAAAACAGACGCATATTGTTACTGGAAAAAAGAATAGATGGTTAAAGATAGCCCACTCGCTCATAGTGCCATCCAAAACAGAGATAATGGGCTTCTCTCCCTCCCCTCATTAATGGGATATACACTTTATCTTTGCAGCCTATGCATTTATTATTGATGACTTGTATTAACAACCATAAAAGTTGATATTCATTTTAGGAGAAACATTTTCTCACCGTAAATGTATGTTGTTGCTTCGCAGCACCATAGCTTTCCTTCACTATACGGCCCGCAACAATCCTTTTGCCACAAGGTGGACCACTGGCACTCCTGGATACTATGCTGAACCTGAGAAAGCACTTTAGATAAGGAAACTGGAAGAAGATGGTAATTATCACTGAGGACTTTCATCAACATCATTAATTTTTCCATATAAGGCAATAAAGCGAGTAAGCATTATAATGTTTTGCAAATAAAGCTTCATGAAGAATAAATATGATTGCGTCCTTATTCAAAATAGCTGCGTACAAAATGTAGCAAGGTTCTCTAGCCTTCATGATGCACTGAAAAAGAAAAAAAAAGAAAAAAAAAAAAACAGCTTACATTTCGTAAACATTTTGCTCAAACAAAACAACATCACCAGCGCATGCATCACCTGCATAGAACAATATAATCTTCAGATTTTGAAGCCTGGGGTAAAGATTATTCAAACATCAAGGCCTATAGGATTCAGAGACAAGACGGAGAGAGTGATTTATGTCTTGAAGATATAGTGCCTTCTAGATATTAAAACAAAGAATGGAATCCATGACTGTACATAACTCCATATTATAAACCAAAAACAATGAGCAAAAGAAAAAGATAATTGATTTCGTTAATATTGGAGATGGTGCTGAATGCTAACCAGATATTAAAACAAAGAATGGAAACCATGATTTTATATAACTATATGAAGTATAGATAAATGTACGAAGGTGAGACTCCCTGAATATAGGTGTTGGTTGAAAATATATATTGTAGCATCATACTTTTGCTCTTAACCATGCACAAGGAATTTACCTCTTATGTTAACCCGAACATATAATTCTATAATTTCGGAGGTGCTATATTCATATCAACATATTGAAACAATTCATGAGTATTCAAAGATCTGTACCTTTACAATTCAGTACAAAGCTAGACGGCGGGTACTTTCTCTCTCCTCCACCATTTATAATCCTGGAAATCCTAGAGTCAGAGAAACCATATATTTTTCCTAAACAATTGCTTCTTATGTACAAAATGATAATTACTCGAGATGCTCCCTTATTCGCTGGATGAGTGTATCCTTATTTCCTGTCATTCTCAGACCATTCTTCCTCAAATACAACTTGCATTCAAGTACTTTCAGTTTCTCTAGCGCTCTCGCTGCCAGTCAAAACAATGACAAGGATATGAAACCCTAACATCAAGAAAACTCATAATATGATAGATATCAACTTTTTGTTAGCCAAGTAGAATATTAGTTTAGTCTTAAACCAATACTATCCTTCATATTTTATAGGTAAATGCATCTGTATTGTTCTAGCCCAATTGAAGGCAACTTTCTGGTAATAACAGAAGAAAAGTGTTTTGGTCACATGATGGCTCCTTGAACTTAAAAAAGGCAAGAAAATGAGAGGAAACGGAAAATTCACAGTAAGAAATTCAAATTAGAGTCCTTGTATATGCATTCCCAAATGTGTTAAACTTGTCTTAGGTTCAATAGCACAGAAAGATTGAAACTTAATAATTTTTTGGAGTCATGAAATAGTATATCTGATCTGATTAAAGCAATCGGAAGCTAAAGCATTCGTTCAACCTTTCAGTTCCTTCTCCAATCCAAATAGAGAAAGAATCTAGGTTGAGTAACTAACCATCGATGATTTTCTGGACTTTCTCAAAAATTTTCTCATCATTCTCATCAAGACCCGGTTCAGTCATCTCGAGCTCTTCTGAGTCTGTCTCCATGGGCGGAACCTCACCATCGAAAGTACTGCGCATCCAAAATCACTCTACACTGAAACTGAAAATCAAATTTCAAATCAAATGTCAAATAGACCAGAAAATTACCGCGCCTTTGCCTTCTTCTTGATTGATAGGTTGGAGAACTTGCTGAAGGTGTCTTCGATTATGTCAAAATCCGGATCCCTTTCCGTATCATCCGAATTAGAACCAGAATAGGACTCTTCGGCTTCACTGTAAACTTCCTGCAACTCCATTTGTGAATCTATGGTGGCCATTGATGGGTATGGTTCCTAAACTTTTTGGTTCAGGCTTTAAGCAAATTGTTATGACCGTTGCAAAATCTGGCTTGAACTTGAAATTTAAACTACTCCAAGTATCTTATGAGATGTAATCATTCAGATTACGATTTTTATTTTTATTTTTTTTATTTGGTCATTGATTAGAGTTGTTTAAAGCGAAAATTATTGGAACAGAAGGAACTAAATTTTTTAATTTTCTTTGGGGCCCACAATCGGCTTTAGAATTGCATGGGATTTCACTCAAATGGAATGGACCTTACGTCCGTATTTTTCTTCTTTGAAATAAAGATTTTCTCTTTAAAAAATAGGGAAAAGGAAGTGAAAATAGGTTACTTCATTTTATTTGTTAGAATACATATGTAAATTATACCAAAGTGAAATGCATAAAGGTACGAAATATGCTTCATTATTTACATCAACTAAATAAATCATTTTGAACGTTAAGGCAAACAAATAGGAGTACGTATGCATTTGGAGCTTAAACCTTTGCATTACTTAATTCAATCTTAATTTATTTGGATACGTTTAATTTAATTGATAAAAAAATAATTCTTCTCATCAATTATATGTAATTTCTATTATATTCTTATAATTATTATTTAATTTTTTTAAAAAAATAAGTGTACGATGAACATTTTTTATTCTCAAAATCTTTTTTTGTTCATTCCATTTTTCACTATATCCCTTCCCATATCAAATAAGTTATTTTAGGTTTTAATTGTCAATACATAAGGAGTATTGAAACTTTATTATTTGTAATATATTAGCTATACATTAGTTTCTATGTGCATGTAACATGTAGCTATTCCTAGCTTCATGGTATTAAGTAGCCAACCTAGAAGCAATTGATTAGTGGTGTTCTATTTTTCAAATTTTGGATTTGGTTTGTTCTTTGCTCTTTCAAATAGAAACT
The DNA here is from genome assembly GCA_032878935.1 of Erythrophleum fordii. NCBI lineage: Eukaryota > Viridiplantae > Streptophyta > Magnoliopsida > Fabales > Fabaceae > Erythrophleum > Erythrophleum fordii. The sequence continues at coordinate 7,729,394 of JAVQMF010000042.1, forward strand.
CTAAAAGAATAGGTCTTCGTGCCAAGTATATGACTCTCAAGCTTGCTTCTTTTGAAGAGGTGTAATGCCATAGGCTGCCACAATAAATAATTACTTCTATCCAACTTAATAGAGCAGATTTGATCCGTGAAGGAGGATAACGGAGTTGTTATTTGATTATTAGTAGCAATAATGGAACTAAATAAATGACATCAAGTAAGGGTCAACAAAGTTTGAGAATCTATTATATGGATGAGAAACCTTGGCTCTAATACCAGAATAGAAAATTAAGCTAAATGAAAATAGTAAGATGACACTAGAATTGAATGCTCTCAACTTGTGTTCTTAGTCTAGTGAGACAAAGAATTTATCTACAATTCTATTACAAAAGAATCAATGAGAGGCTGCTAGGTGGTAACTAACAACAGCCAACTTTTTTGTCCTAGCATGTACATCAGTAAAAATAGCTACACGTTGCATGCATCTAGAAACTAATATACAGCTAATATATTACAAATAATAAAGCTTCAATACTCCTGATGTCTTTACAAAAAGAAAAAAAAAAATTCATTTTATATTATATTAAAGAATATGATAAACAGATAAATATTTTCATATTTATAAAGACCTTTCTTGGGATGAGGAGCTATTCCCCCTTCTTTGGCTGTGGGAGGTAAAGTAAGGGTTAAATTCGACTTAATTATAATAATAAATATTTATCATTAAATGACTTAATTTAAAACGTAAAATATGAATACATGACCTAATCCCATTTATAACTTTAAAGCTTGGAGTCTAATTCAGCTTGATCTTGATTGATGTAAATTTTTTAAAAAAATTTAATAAAAATCAAACAACTCAATAGATAATCGGCAATATTCTATAATTATATAATATATACATATTAAAACACATACATATGAACAAGTACGGTTTTCAAATTGAATCTAATTATTTGTCTAAATTTGACCTTTATGGCATTTTTTATAGGAAGGATTTAAAAAAAATGAGGTGAGAGAAAGATACATTTTCTTTGTTTGGTATGTATAAATAAAAAAGAAGGAAAAGGATTGGAAAAGAAATAAAATTCGTGGGACTCACCAAATCTAATACGTCCATAGAGCGACAGATTCGTCAGGAGAAATGCGTTTCACTTCCTTGCCTTACTTTGTATGAAGCTTTTGCATATTCTGATTCAATTGAAAGCCCATCTTATTGTGGGAGCCACTCAGATCTTATAAAAATGGAATTATTACATGACTTGTCCAGTTTTTTTTTATTTTATTTAATGCCTTGTCCAGTTCTGCTAATTTTTTTTTTCTACCAAATGCTTGATTGGTTGGATCGGTATGTTGCATCGCTTGATATTGATGATGTATAAGAATTTAAGGCTTTGATACGATTCAATAGCCTTGGCCCAGAACAGAGGCTATAGGCTCTAGTTCATCTGGTTATATCAAAAATTTATTCTATGAACAGACCATTTAGGTAACCAAGAGGAACAACACCTGTATAGATCGATCATTAATTCTAGAGTGACATATGTAGAAATCACGAGAGTGGTATGCCGAGACTTTAACTAGTCTTTTCTCTGGGGACAGTCTCTTGGTTTAAGAACTTCTTAATATTATCATAAACCTTCTTAAAGTAAAAGCATGTAATACACTCGATAGTCTTGCTCTTAAATCAGAATCATTAGACTAACACCTCTTGGCGCACAAGGTTCTCGTGTAGAGCATACTAATATCTTTGAATAATAATTATGAAAAAATACGTCAGAGAAGATTTCAAAAAGAAAGGAGAAGTTTAAAGAGAAGCCATGAAGTATATTTAATCATAAAAGATAATAAAATAATTCGGCATGTTATTCATATATATATATATTTATATTTATTTAATAAAACTATATAAAGAAACAGAAATGTTTCTTTCTTTCCTTTGAATCATACCAAACAAAATAAAAAATAATTCATCTACTATCTCTCCCATTTCTTTTCCTTTCTCTTATTCTATTCTTTTTCTTTTCCTTTCTGATATACCATACCCAACCATGTATTAAAGTCAATTAAATGTATAGTCCATGTCAAGACATGAGGAGTATTAAAACTTTATTATTTGTAATATATCACCTATATATTAGTTTTATAGATGTATGCAACGCGTAACTATTTCTATATGTTAGAACAAAATAGTTAGCTGATGTTGGTTACCACCTCTCGTTGATTCTTTTGTAACAGAATTGTAGGTAAATTCTTTGCCTCTGGCTAGCCTTGGAACACAAGCTGAGAGCATTTAATTTTTTATTAGCTTAATTTTTTTATCTTGATATTACAAATAATAAAGCTTCAATACTCCTTATGTCTTGAATTTTTTTTTAGGGAAAAAAATCAAGATATAGTGTTCAGTTAATAGAAATATGTATATGATATATTATAAAAATCTTTGATAACAAACACTATAAAAAAGGGCAATGTTCTCTCTAGCACATTCATGGGGTGAGGCTGCCATTATAGTTTCACGGTATGATCTATTTTGAAGTAGGATTAGATTTAAGTACATTTTTTATATCTTTATTAATGTATTCTTTTTATTAAAACTATAACATATGTAAAAAAAATTTTAAAAAAATTTAATCATGTGACATTGAGTTATAAAAATTATACACTTATTTATAAAATTATATATTTATTTATAAAAGTCAAATACTGTTATGTTTTTATTGAAATATTTAAAAATAAAAATATAAAAATGGTTATAAATTTTTTAGTACATTACATATATATATTTTTTAATTTTGTTGAAATTACATAAATTTTCTCTTTATTTTTAAAATATATGAAAATTCCTCCTAAAATAAAAAGTTACCTTATATTTTAGTTTAATTTTAAAATTTTTTTATTAAAATACCCTCAATTAACCTAAATACATATTTTTTAAATTAAAAAATTTAAATAAAGGGATTTTTAATAAAAAATTAAAATTAGATTAAAATATAATATATTTTTTATTTTAGGAAAAATATATTTTTTAAAAAAATAGATAAGAAGTCTGTATAATTTTAATAAAATTAAAAAAAAAAATCTATATAATTTACTCTAAGTTTTTTCCTTTGAATTACTTGTGATGTGGTGGAGGGACAAAATTGGATGATGCATGCATGTATGTTATAAGAGTTAATCAAGCAATTAATTAATCACATCGAAGGATATACATAATATAGTAAAGCATTAAATTAACAAGTAAGTTTAGGCTTTCGTTTTACAGCTAGCTTTGCCTGGAAAATTAAGATGCTGCGTGTGATGAAGCAAGCTCACATTGTTAGATGGACAGGCGATTCCCACAAGAGTCGGGTGACAGGCTAGACAAAGCATATTTCTTTCGAATATTTTGCAATGCCCCAAGAAAGTTCAACACTGTTAGTATAGCATATATGTGCTAAGCGATTCCACTATATATAAAACTAATAACCTTCACAAACCTCGATCACTGCTCATAGTCATCTTCTGGGTTGCAGTCCATAGAGTTTCAAGTTTAAACTGTGATCCAACAACCAAGTCAACTGTAAGTGAATATGTGTCTACTTCTCTCTCCCTAGCTACCCCTTTATTCCTTCCTCTTCAACGTCAACACAGTGATCTCCTTAGTCTTATATATATATATATATATATATATATATATATATATATATATATAGGAGATAAGTGTGTGACTTTTAAGGTAGATATATTGGTGATATTCTTATATTTCTCTGTTTATACGAGCAAATGCTTCTCCATAATCTTGCCTTTTAGTTATTTATTTTTGAATAAATTATACGCATCTTATCTGTATTTTGCTGAAATTATACAAGTACCTACTTTATTTTTAAACAAAAAATTACTTTACATTTTAGTCAAATTTAAAATTTTTTAATTAAAATATATTTTATTTAAAATTTTTTTAGTTTCAAAAAAATATATTTAATTTAATAGAAAATATTTTAATAAAAAAATTTAAAATTAAATTAAAATATAGGATACCATTTTGTTTCATAATAGGTGCGTATATATTTTAAAAATAAAAAATTTATGTAATTTACTCTTTATTTTTTTATTACAATAAATGATACACTCATATTTTATCTTAAATAAATCTTCATTTTAGATGATCTCAAAGGCGCACTCACTCCTATCAATCTAGTGTATCTGAAATTTTAGTCTTAAAATGCTCTTAAAAAAATTGAACTCAAGATATTTTTTGTTTCCTTAAAAGAAAAAAGACAAGTAGAACAAATATAAAACATCAAGTGCTCTTTATAATATGGATTTAATATTTTGAAAATATAAAAAATTAAAAATATAGTAAATCAATATGGAGGGTTTATTGCTCAATTTTGGTACAATAAATTAGGTATTATTATTGGCATGTGCCAACCAGTATAAAATCCCATAAGAGCCTGCCAAAAATATCAACTTCAGGTTCTAGGTAGCTGGCATATCTTAATTTAGTTTTTATACATTTTATATATTTAGATAGCATATACTTCAAATCTTTTAAATATTTTATATTAACATTCTACGAACAAAGTCCCTCTCAGCTGTCCTATTTGTACATATTGATGTTGTTGTTCCTCTATGCGTTTTGTCGTTGTTCAGTTCCCTCAGCAACGATTCAAGGCTATTCTATTTGCTCTCTTTTGCCTCAATTTCTTAAAAAGTTTAAAAAAGAAAGATACAATATATGTGAAACATCTATACAATTTTTAACATATACTGTGTCTATTTTTTTCGAAAATTAAGACAGTCAATTTATTAATTTTGAAAATTACATATAAATTTTTAAACTATAATTTAATTATAAGTTTAGTACAAACTCTAAACCTAATATTTAATCCCTCTAAACTATTTGAAAAAAATTGAAAGCGTCGAGTATCTTTCAGAACTACCGACATCAGGAAGGGACGCGGTTGTCTTTTTGATATTTTATATTTAGAATAAATTATATAATTTTTTATTTTTAAAACATATATAAATATTTTTTAAAATAAAAAATAATTCTATATAAGAGTTTAATTTTAATTTTCTAACTAAAATATCTTCTGTTAACCAAAATACATAATTTCTGACTAAAAAATTTTTTAAATTAAACTAAGGTGTTAAATAATTTTTTATTTCAAATGAAATATATGTATAATTTAAAAATAAAAAATTATATAATTTTAACAGACTTTATAATTTACTATTATATCTATTATATTTTTAATGTCTTCTTTATTTTAAGAGATTGCATGAAAACCATATGATTTTATTTCTCAACAATTATATGGCTTTTAAATATTAGTTTTAATTTAGGCAGAGATAAAAATTAAAATATTACGCATGAAATTTTCGTGTACAAAAATTGGATTATTGATAAAAAGTTATAAGCAATTCCGTTATATAGAAATCACGTGGTTGGGATGGTTATTTGTCATAGATTACGTACTGAGAAAATGGTAAACTCATGTGGTGACTCTGGTGCGCAGGCATATACATTTTGTACGTTCGAATCGGCGACTTTTGTGACTCATAGCACTTGCCCTCTGCTCTCTGAAAACCAGAATTTCCAGAAAGTTTAAATCCACGTCAGTAACGATATTTGGCAATGCCCATCTCATCCCCTTCTATTTTGCTTCTTTCTTTCTCTGAACATCCAATTTTCCATTGACTTTTTCCCTTCTCTAGACATTTCTTGCGAACTTTTGGCTGTGTTCTGTTTTTTTTAATAGGGTTTTCTGTTGATCTTCCTAAGTAACGTTGAAAAAGTTTTTGCCTTAAGTCCGTGTCTTTAATGGGAACTTCTACTATGGCTTCTCCTCTCTGTACATGGCTCGTCGCTGCCTGCATATCTGCAACTTACGACAAAGACCGCTCCAGAAAATTTTCAATGTTTGGGTCTCCGAAGAGGCCAAGGAAGTTCATGTCCCACTACATCAATGCTGGTGCCGCTGACTGCAAGAGAAGAATGCTTTCGTCTCTCTATTGTTCTGGTGTTCAAAATCTGATTTCTTGTTTTGCACTTGAGCCCTGCAAGGACTACTATAATTTTAAAGGGTTGTTGTCTTCCTATTTGACTTCATTTGTGGACAATGGGTTCTCTTCCCTCTTTGGCTCAAAAGCAGCCTCAACTGAAGGGTACATGTCCACAAGTCTAGCTTCCCATTCAGGTAATTCAACTCTTTCCATGCGCTTCTTTTCTAGTATAGTTCATGTATTTGAATCTAAACAGAGTTGGTTTCTTATATTTGTATGGACAAAAGAAAGTAACAAGGCCTCAAGGAAGTTCAGTTTTCTTGGAGTCAAGTTGCAAGGAATTTATTTATTTATTTATTGTTAATCTCTAGTTTCAGAGTCGATGATTTGTCTGTGAGACAATCAAACAGGTCAGGCCTGATGAACCCAAGCAGGCTGCTAAATGGGAGACCATACATGTCCATGTCGAATGGCCTTCTTTCTCTTTCTCTCTCCAACAAATCCTCTCCGGAATAAGAGACGATTTGTTGGCGTCCATGTTGGCCCCAGAGCTAAATGGGTCAAAATGTAAATTTATACCCTCCCAATAGGCAAAGTTAAATGAGTTGCCTACAAGCTCTCACCCGTTTTGACAGTGTTATCAGAGAGTGAATTAATTGAGGTGTATGCAAGTTGGCTTGGACACCACCCACCCTCAATACTAAAATAAAAATAAAAAGAAAATAAGGCCTCAACATGACTGTTCTTATATTTGCCTGAGGACAAAGATCAAATGTTTTACCAAAGCTGCACCTTCTGTAATGTAGAGTTGGAGGACTAACACACTTTCTAATTTCTATGTAATATAAATTTCATGGTTAGAGACGTTGTTTTTCATATTCTAGGCAAAACCGAGGGTATGCCTTTGAATCCTGGCGGAGAAGTCACAAGAAGGAAGAAACCATTCATAGAGCGACGGGTTGTAATCACAGGGCTGGGAGTAGTGACCCCTGTTGGTCATGATCCAGACATCTTCTATAACAATCTCCTTGAAGGCGTCAGTGGAATAAGCGAGATAAAGAGTTTTGATTGTTCTCAGTTTCCAACGGTATATACATCTGCATTATTGCCTCTGATGGTTCATTGAACTAACTGGTAAATATATAACCTGAGGTTGACTCCAGTATTCTTTCAATTCAGAAAATTGCTGCAGAAATCAAATCCTTCTCACCAGATGGATGGGTCTCACCCAAGCTTTCCAAGAGAGCAGATAAGTCCATCCTATACTTGCTCACTGCTGGTAAGAAAGCGTTGGCAGATGGTGGAATCACAGAAGAAGTTGCTGCAAAGTTGGATAAAAGAAGATGTGGAGTTATAATTGGCTCAGCTCTAGGAGGCATGCAGGTAATCCAAACCTTTGCCCCAAGTTTCAACCATTTTTGCCAGTAAGGTTTAGCTTAATTGGTAGGATAGAGCTGAGTCAACACAAGGGGTCTTGGGTACAATTCTTGTCCCGTTAGAACAACATTTCTGCCTCTTCAATTTTTTTGCTAAAGGAGGGGGGGGGGGGAGGTTCCAACCATTTGTATCTTTCGGAAGGTGTGCTGCGTTATGCCATAAGGTTAGAACAACTTTTTGGTTTTTATATTTCTTTTTCTTCAAAAAGAAAAGCTTCAACCATTTATAACCTTTTGAAGGGAGCATTGAGCGTTTTTCTGAATCTTTAAATCTCCTGGCACATGATTGATTCTAGGACATAAAATTTCATTCCATGTTGTGTTTACATTCACTTGGGCTTGTTGAGCATGGATATTTATAAAGCACTTGTTCATTTTGTCTGTTTCTAATATGGGTCAGACACCCATACTAGATACCGCATGACACTAAAAAATTACAAATAGATACTCAACATTTGTCTTGCTATCTATGTCTGTGCCCAATGTCCATTCTTCTTTGATAAATATCATCCAATTGACTTGTTCTTCCATTTCTTGAGTTTCTGTTATATATCTGGCTCAGGTGTTTAGTGACGCCATAGAAGCATTGAGGGTTTCACACAAGAAGATGAATCCCTTTTGTGTGCCATTTGCAACAACCAATATAGGTTCTGCTCTACTAGCAATGGATTTGGTAAGCTTTTACAAAAATTTTGATCAGGATAGATTTGCTGCACGTAGATTATACTTATCAATGTAGATTTATTAGTACATTCCAATTGCAGGAATGGATGGGCCCCAACTACTCAATCTCAACAGCGTGTGCTACGAGTAACTTTTGCATACTAAGTGCATCCAACCATATAGTTAGAGGAGAAACTGTGAGTGCTTTGTTCAGTGCCATGCGAATAAATCATTACTTAGTTCAAGTTTTTGAAATTAAAATATCAAAATATGACATGAAAGTTAAATGCTCTTGTAAATCCTGTGGGATTGCAGGACTTGATGCTCTGCGGTGGATCTGATGCAGCAATAATCCCAATCGGTACATGTTGTGCTTCTATGACTTTAGATGCACTTCAATTTAGAGAAATTTTTAGGAAGATTCAGTTATAATAAATTAGTAGACCAAATTACAATTATAGACATATAATCATGTAAGAAATAGGTATATATCTATTAATGATTGGTTTAGTGGTCTACTACTTTTTTATAGAACATGTTCACTTAAAATATTTTCCTTGAACATGTACAAATATCATTCAACAACTTGTAATTTTTCACTTATAGGCTTGGGAGGTTTTGTGGCATGCGGAGCTCTTTCAAAGAGGAATGATGAACCAAGCAGGGCTTCACGTCCATGGGACAGTGTAATACTTCCACATTTTCTTCTTTATTACATATGTGTCCTTCCCTCATCGATTGGGGTTATGGTCAAACACATAAGCATAGGTGAATCCTATTAAGAAATGTGTTTGATGTGCTTATGTGTATCTTTATAATTGGTTTGGGTATATTCATCTTTTATAAACTGAGTCTACCTGAAAATAATCTACCAAAAGTTTATCATTATGCCAGCTCTGACTTGTCTTTTAGCCCAAGCCTTAACTAAAGATGCAGTTTTCAATGAGCAGGATCGCGATGGATTTGTTTTGGGAGAAGGAACTGGGGTTTTGCTTTTGGAGGAATTAGAGCATGCTAAGGTATCTTGCAGAAACTTGAAATTTTCAATCTACCCAAAAAGCTGGAAATAATATAATTAGGAATTTGTTCGCTTCTCTTTAATATCCCAGAGAAGAGGTGCAACAATATATGCAGAGTTTCTGGGTGGAAGCTTCACTTGTGATGCATATCACCTGACCGAACCTCATCCCGATGGTAGGTATCTGATTATTTGAAAGCATCATCTAATATGTTTGTTCTTTTTAACTCAATATCTTCATTGCTTTCATCTATCTGTTGGTATTATATGTGCCATCTTTTAAATAAGCCAAGTTATTCACATAGCGAGCACAACCCTTCATTATTTCCTTCATTGGTTACAATAAGGGTTGGCTCAATTGACAAGATTGATCTGCCTTCAATTCTCACCAGTGATTCTTTGTTAGTGGCCTCCACCAATTATGGTGTACTCTGCCTTGGAGCTGGAACAACTTATTTAACCTCTAAAGTTTTTTGCTCACCAAAAAGAAAAGAAAAAAAGAACTAAAAGACCATTGTAGCTTCCAGGCTCCTGGAAGGAGACATGTTTAGGTAAACCCAGTCTCAAAAAGAAAATTATAAATCAACATGCTAATTATGAATAAATATATAAGCGAGTTAGAAGTTGGTCCCACTAAAAAATATGTTTAACATGCTTACATATTTATTTATGTTTAGTTTGGTCCATGTCTATAGAATCATAATTAGAAAATAATCTTGTGCTGAGTGCTAGTGTATTTGTGTCTGCAATCTGGTACAGGCATTGTTCTTTGTATAGAAAAGGCTTTGGCTCAATCAGAGGTTGCCAGAAGAGATATAAATTACATAAATGCACATGCTGCATCTACACCAAGAGGTGATCTAAAAGAATATGAAGCTGTAATTCAATGTTTTGGAAAGAACCCAGAGGTAAAAGTAACGATAGACTTCCAGTGAGACTATCTAAATTAGAGTGGGTGTGTGTGTGTGTGTGTGTGTCTACATATGACTAAGTTTAACCTCTTATGGTCTACAGCTAAGATTGAACTCCACAAAATCCATGGTTGGTCATTTACTAGGAGCCTCTGGAGCTGTGGAAGCTGTTGCAACAGTTAAGGTATACATTGATTAAATCACTCGACATCTAATGTTTGACTTTTGCATTCTTTGTATAATGGACAAGGGTGTAATTTTTAAGATGTTTGCTATCATGTTCTTCAATAAAAACTCGACATATAGATATTTCCTCTTTTACCATTCAGCAGTACATGATTAGTATTTCAAAAAAGTTTATTCACATGTTTCATTTTGTTTGGAGAACTTGATAATATACTCCTACAAAATTTTAGAATAAATTACACAAAGCACCCTTAAGTTGTACTAAAATTACACAAAACTCTCTTCTATTTTCAAAATATACACAAACCTCCTTAAAACAAAAAGTAACCACACAAATATTCCCTAAAGTTTGCTGAAATTATACAAATCTCTCATCTATTTTAAAATATACACAAACTTCCCTTGAAAATAGAAGGAAGGTTTATGCAATCTTAGCAAAACTCAAGGGATATCTATGTAATTTACTTTTTGTTTTAAGGAAGGTTTTGAAAATAGAAAGAAAGTCTATGTAATATCAGCAAAATTCAATGGGGGTATGTGTTGGTTTTGAAAATAAGGGGGAGATTTGCGTAATTTCAACAATACTCGAGGGAAGCCTACATAATTTACTCAAAATTTTATCTAAATCTTGTCCATACTGTCTATGATGTCTTTTAGGATTTAATGACAATAACTACCATGTTATGGACAACATTTGCTGATGATAGTATTTCCTTGAATAAACTAATTATATCTTCTCTATCATATTAATTTCAATGTATTTGTATAATTTCCCTTTGGTGCAAAGTGATCTCATACTCTCAGATCGTATGTGTAGTTCAGAAAGTATTTTTCTTCTGACATTACAGGCAATAAAGACAGGATGGATCCATCCAAACATCAACCTTGAGAACCCAGACAAAAACGTGGTATGTTTCCCCCAAACCACTACTATGTATGCACTAGTTAATCATCCATATTGATAAGCAACAGAATACATGCTTCTTACGTCTTTCTAGAAGCTTATAATTGACAACAACAGCATAAAAGCTGTTTGCTATCTTACATTCTCCAGTATTTTAGATATCATAGTATAGTGTATCACGGTATAATATAACAGTATTTAAGATTTTCATCGTCAATATGCAATTTTAGATTCCCAAGCTTTATGGATGTGAAATCATCATGATATTTTAATAGTATGAGATACCATTCAAACTAGTGTCATCTTGTAACAGTATTTAAGATTTTCATCTTCAATATGCAATTTTAGATTCTCATGCTTTATGGATGTGAAACCATCATGATATTTTAATAGTAGGAAATACCATTCAAAATAGTGTTATATCTTGGATGCCATCAAACGTTTTCAATATCAATATACCCAAGAAATAAAAAAATTATCAAAATACTAGGACAAAGATGATGGTGTACTGAATGGCTTCATAATTTTATTATTTTAGGGCTTTCTCTAATTCATGAAGGTTGTGTGTGGTGGATTATCTTTATTTTAGGACACAAGCTTCATTGTGGGTCCACAGAAGGAACGTTTGGACATCAAGGTGGCTCTCTCAAACTCATTCGGTTTTGGAGGACACAACTCATCCATCTTGTTTGCACCTTACAATTACAGGCGAAATCAACCCAGGGGACAGAAGGTCAATGAATTGTGTTTGGTTGGGAAGTATCCTTCGAAATACAAGCTTCCTCAAGCTGTTTCGTCTACCTAAAATAAGTAATCTACACATTGCCACCACAAAGTGTTGTGTATATAAATTCCCTTTGGTGCTCAGTTCATGGTGTTTTAAAGGGAAATTCCTTATCTGATACCCAAAAAGACTGGACAGCTCTCTTCCGCTGGCAGACTCTTCATGGATTTTATTATTATGTACTGTTTTGAGGTTCTTTTTTTATTTTTTGGTTTGAGGATTTCTTATCTTCTGCCTAGTTATAGATTCTTCTCTTTCCAACAAAATTTCTTTTTTAATTAAAAATAATAATAAAACTCTGTATTTTATATAGTGCTGGGGAATGTAAGATATATTGCCTCGTAATGGCTGAAACAAATAATGCAAGTAGGATATTCCCCTTCTAAAATAATCTATGGAGGGAGGGGATCCATTTCATATTACAATATATCCAGTATCAGACATGATATATGGTTAGACGATGCCATGCGCTCAAATTGATAGTGATGAGCTCTATTTGTGAAATTTGGTAAGCGAATACCACAAGGGGATAAAGCAGCTTAAATTCTAAGTCACTTGTAAATATAGTTTTCCAAAAGATTTCTCAAATTCACATTACGAGAAATGTTTTTATCTATTTGTTTTTGTCGTTATTATTTTTTGTTACTTCAAAGTCTTTCATAATTGACATGATTAACTCTCATTTGCCTCCCATGCCGATATATCAAGAAAGTTTAAAGTAACATATAAGATAATGAGATTAACGGTGAAAATAACATAAACAAAAGAACTTATTTTCCCAATACTAAAATTAAGAGACCTTTTTTAGAATGTTGAGCTCAAAATTTTTTTTTTCATTTTTCCTTATTTTAACTCCCTAAATATTTGACACTCATTTATAAAGAAAATTTGAGCTCAATATATGTAATAAAATATCAACATTCCTATATTATTTAGGAAATCTTATTTTATTTTTTTACATTTATTACATCTAAACATTTTATAACTAGATTTTGAGAACCGACGAATATTAATCATAGGCGAACATGAGAATGAGATCTCCCTATCAAACCTCCACATGTTATAACTCACCAAGACTAACAATACAGTCATTTTGCTAGTAGAGAAGAACAGCCAACTATCTCATACTTAAAAATTGCGTTCCACCCTTATAAGGTGGAGATAAAGGATTAGATAGTTCTCAGTTATTCTGGTATTTGTAAATTGTAACAAATAAGAAGTAAAATCATATGAAGGTAGTTTTCTAGCGTAAGAACAAGCATTCCCTACAGTATAAAATGTATATCCAATTCAGCTGGAGTTCACATTGAAACAAAATAAGATCTAAGAGCCTATATATTTGACTCATTAACGCAATAATCCTGAAAACAATTGGGAAGTGGTAAGCACAAACGAAGGAATGCCTATATGCGTCTCCAAAGACATCAAGTTTTCTTATATCTTGGCTTCTTAAGCTAAAGGAAAAAGGTCTCTTCCAGAAAGACTGATACAGTCACGCTGAGATGTAACAGGATAATCGTTTCTAAACCTAAGCCGACAAAATGTAGATATCGACTCAATTGTATAGGGTTTCCACCACTCTGCAACGCTGACTAGTCATGTGGCAATAGCAAGTCACAGCAGCACAAGCCAGGATACAATATCATACGCTATGGACTAGGCTCAATCACCAAAGCTTAGATTTTACCCAGAAAAGCAGGAAGACAACTCCTAAAACGATAGCAACAGGGGCCCACTTCCGAATCAGAGCCTACATTCAAGATTTGAATTACAGTTATATATTTGCAGAATATTTTGTATAACTATAATCAAGACATTAACCAGAAGCTTGAAAGGAACTAATCACTTCCGAACACATAGCAGGATAAATCAGCTCTATCAACATATCTTTAGACAAAGAATACGATGTGGAAAAAGAGAGCGGTAGTAAACAGTATATAGAGTTTTGCCAAAAATAATCATATCAGCATATCAGCAATCACTCCGTAGAAGTAATAGGAAAAAGAAACAATAGATCCTGCAAATAGAAACCTCAGAGAAACCTAATAACTGCAGGCATAGGCAGTCCATGTTCATGGAATTTTATAAATGAATAACTGAAGGCATCAGCAGTGACAAATGAACAAGGAAGACTAGATTGCCAAAAAAGCTAGATATTGTGTGCAGTGAATACCAAAAGACTAACCTGTCGATTTAAGTCTCTTGCCTTATCAGCATATACTCGTGATTCTGATGATAAGCGGCTGGACATTTGGCTAACTTCTGCAAGTTAGCATTTAAATAAAATGTAAAAGCATATACAAGGCACAAGCAATTAGCATACAAAATGCTACAACCAAAACTATTCAGAGAATAGATAAAAAATCTTACGGTCCAACTGTTCACCAACACCAAGAACATCCTGTACATTTCGAGTCATTATCTGATGGACTTCATAGAGTTCATCATTCAACTTCGCAATATTGCGCTGAGTATGAGTATCCTGGTACAATTTCTTTGTTTTCTGTATAAATGTATCTTTTTAAGAAATTAAAAGGGAAAAAAAGGGAAATTAAGCACCAGCAGGAAATGAGAACAGTACTATGAACAAGATATGACGGAATATAATGCAAATGTAGAGAGCATGTACGTAATGTGATCTCTACCAAACTTAATGAAGGCATAAGGTCTGGCAGCAGTTTCAATTTGAGACCCATTAACACGCTCAAACTCGTTCCTGAGATCTTCAAGATATTGAAAGGCTAGTTTCTTAGGGTAAGCACGATCACACATTGTCAAGTAACAGACACGTCCTTCGATAATATAACTGATGTACTGTCAAGGCTGTGATGACTCTTCCAAATCAAGTTAATGAAAAAAAGAAAATAACTAACATAAAAGATATATATATATATATATATATCAAGCTTTGCAACAGTTGTAGATGAGACAATATTGCAGAAACTTGCAAAAGCAGCAAAATTGGAGAGCATTAGGATATCACATTTTGTATATGCATATTATATGTAAAAGGACCATCTTAATTATAATTTAACAGGAAATGGAGACACTGACATACCAAAACAGGGGGAAAAAAAAGGTAGCATTTTATAATATTAAAAACCAAAAGATTTGTGGCTAAATAGAACAAAAGAAATACACCAAGCAAGCATATAGTGTCTATGGACAGGAGGAGGCCCAGCAACTTTAACATGAACACAAAATTGAGATAGCATGTTAAGAAACAGCAAACTACAGACATTTCCACAATTCTCATGAATTCATCATTGTTCATTCTTAATCTCTGAGAATACCATCACTGAAACAATAACTATGTGATGTTACCCTCAGTGACTAGATGCATTTTACAAAATAACAGCGGAACAAGTAATATAACCAAACAATTAGTATACTATCACTACTCCGCAAAACAGTTATAGAATATAAAGGCACAAGGATACTGGAAAACATAAGGGCCAGTTTCAATTGACATCCTTGATGCCTCATTTTGTCCTCTTGAGAGGTTCTTAAACAAAGCCTTAACTTGCTGTTTGTAAAACTCAGCATCTCTAAGATCACGACCATCATCCAGACCCTCAGCTAGTGGAAGACCATCAGTAACACGAGCAATCATAGTCAATTTAACCATCTTTTTAAGTGCACAATGTCCCTCTTTTACGTTCAGAACTTTGCTACTGAAGTAAAATACACTGCAACAATAGTTCATAAACATCGAGTAATAAACCTAATCAGATTAAGGCATGAGAAACATTATAAGCACAACAGGAACAGATATACATATCTTTTCCTTTTTTTAATAACGATACAAATACACTTAACAATTAAGGGAAAATGCCCTTCAATAGTAGCACCAAAGAGCCTCTCAGCTTTGCTAATGTTGTGAGCAATTATCTCAATCATTATACTACATTTCTAATCTAATTAGATCAGTCACTATGAACAATCAAACAGGGCCATAATTAAAATAATTTAGAAATTCAACGGTCACTACTAAAAACTCATTATTCCATTTTCATTTAACTCTAATTAGAGAGAACGAGAAGGAAGTGGGGAGTTAAGAACAGCAACCAAAATTCGATGAGTTGGAAGTAGTTCTGCCTAATTTGACTAAAGAAATGCTTAAACAAAGTAGCTTGTTTCTTTGACTTAAGCACAGAAACAGGGACTCTGATTCAAACTTTCTTTGCAAGACAGTAATTTCAAATAACATGAGCTTGTTTTCCATTCCATCACATGATAATAATAGTACACTACAATGTTAATTAATATGGACCTAAGCATGCCCAATTCACCAAATTCCTTCCACTACTCGTTTTTAGCAAAGCAAAGTCAAGGACGCATATTTTGCTCCAGATAACCAATGAATTCTCCAACACGCAGAACCCAATGCAACAAGACAAAATTCATACCAGAAATCATTCATATATGATATAGTTAACATCGCTAGGACCTGGTTATATCAATTAGCAATCTTTTTTCCAAGGATTAAATATTGCAATTAGACTTTACTTTCTTGATGCGAAACCTAAAGGGGGTTCTGGAACCAAGTGCGTAATTACGTTATTCAGATCTTATACGTTTAAGTAATCAATGTTAGCGATACAGCGTGAAGAGACATCTGATTCTTCAGATGATAGACGGGCGCACGTATCCCAATTTTCCCTTTCAGTCTTCATTTCTAAAAACATAAAATAAAAAATAAAGAAGCCCCAATCTTTTCAAGTTCCGGCATTTTCTCCTACAACTTGGCAGTGAAGATTGAAGAATTACTGAGAACCGAAAGCAAAGAAGGAGATGCCATGATCAAAGGCTCTGAATTGAGAGCAAGGGTGAAGCAGACAAGGATGAGATGTTGAAAGAGGAAGCAAGAGCTAACCTAGCAAAATGAAGAGGAAATGGAGAAAAACGGTGGCAGGAGCTGCGCAGTTATTGCCGTCGTCGGTATCCACGCAACTGATCCAGCCGGCTGCCGATCTATGAATTGACGAAGAGGGAGGGGCCAGACGGTCCGAGAGAAGATGAGATCTCCGTTTAAATGAAAATCAAAATGGCGAAAAGACTGCTGCCAGAGTGACACCGCGTTTTGAAGAAATAATTAGGGGGGACAAATTTGAGAATAAAACGCTCGATGTAAATAATATATACTCGGATGATTTTAACTTCTAGAGTAGGTTGTCTATGGCATATATTTTGTAATTTTTAAAAATTTATGTTGCATGGTTATATCAATTAAATTTTTTATTTTTTATTTTTGTAATTTATAAATTTATTTTTATAATTAAAAGCTTGTAAATATATATAGAGACTATGCACATGAAACATCTTAAGCAAATAAGAATTAATTTTTATTTTTTTATTTTTTTAGTTCTTATTATAATTCTTATATTTTCATTAATTTTATCATGAGTTTCTAAAATATTAGTGTGAAATGTTAATCTTTGGTATTTGTTAATCATTACATAGGGTATAAAAAATTTCTTATTATTACTTTATATTATTTTTATTCTCTTTTTATTTTTTTATTCTTATTATAATTTATTTTCATTAATTTTATCAGGATTTTTTAAGAAATTAATATAAAACGTTAATCTTTAGAATTTGTTATTCATTACATAAGGTGTAAAAAACTTTTTATTATTACTTTATATTATGGCTTATTCACATTCTTATCAATTTGATATTAGCAAATATTTTAAAAGCCAACAAGCAAAATATAATTAGATAGTTAATAATTATATTTCTTTTATTTTTTGTTATTTTATAATTAATGACTTCATCCTGAATATATACATATATATATATATATGAGAATTTCTTGGATATTCTTAAAATACCATATTATTTATACTTTCTTTATGAAAAAACAAAGTCTAAATCAAACAAAATGAAATTAGCTTACTAATTACATAAAGTCAATTTATATAATTGGGTCTCATATTTAATTACTCACTATTATATTATCAGATAAATAGAATGTTATATGAAGCTCATATTCTATTACTCACTGTAATACTATTATAAAAATAGAATATTATATGAAGTCTACTATATAATTTAGTTTTATTTTACTAGTTAATGTATATATGATATGATATACTTAGTATATGTAAAAGTTTCTCATATATATAAAAAAAGTTATAACAGTTCGATAAGTTGATGACTATAAAATATTTATTATTATAGTTCTTTAAGTTAATAATTTATAAATTTTATATCGTTAAAAAGTTTTGAAAATTCTTCAAATTCAATATTTTTATAAGAAAATTAATTACTAGACATTATAACTCAATAATAACTAACTATAATTATTTAAATAAAATTATGAATCATAACAATTAAAAGTCATATAAACAAATGGCTATTACTTCTTTTAAAGTCAAAAGTAATCATAAAATCAAATAATAAAATAGAATGAAAAAGTAAGGAGTAAAATGACAAGTCTTGTATCATTTTATTATTTAGAAATTTAATAAAGGAAGAGAATAAATCATTAATGAAATATAATAATTTATAAATTATTTTTTTAATATCATTTTCATAACTAAAATGTGATTTTAGCTAAAAAAGAGTATACTTATAATTATACTTCCTATCCATTTTATTCCTTCCAAACTTTTCAATTTGAAGAGAATTAAAAAAATTGAGTTTTAGATAGTAATAAAAAACTTTACAATACCTCTCTTGTTATTCTATTATATCTTAAAGAAAACTTAAATGATAATCTATGCCATTATATTTTTTTATCATTGCATCTCTCATCATCTATCTAAAATTATTTTATATCCCGCAAGCTCATTCATATAAAATTATAAAAAAAAATTAAGTAACCATTAATATAATTCAAAATACACAAAATATTATTTTTGGATTTTTATTATTTTTAGTATATTAAATTAATTAATATAAATAAATAAAATCCCAGACAAAATTTGTGTCATACTATATAAATTCATACTCTTAAAAATGACCAAAATTTTTTTAAAACATAGACGCATCTTTTGTCTCCTGGTTGCAAAGAATTCAGTATTTTATTATTATTTATATTTACAAAATCAAATAAAATGAAGGGTCCCTCGATGCCTTAATGCCCAAGGCTCAAATTTCAGAGAAAGCTATAATATTTGATAACTTTTCTTCCTTTCACTGTGAGGCCCATTAACTTCCGTCACTCTTTTTCTTTTCGGATTCGTCTTCCCCGCTTAAGCGTCTTTGTTCTCTTGCTTCCTCACTTTCCCTGTTTCCCTTTGATACAAAAAGACCCAGTGATCAGCCACTTGGGGATTTAGGGCAATGGATCGTGGCCGAGGTCGAACCCGGCACAGTCGAGGCCGTAATTCTTCAATGCGATGGTGTCCTACTTCCAATGATCAATCCAGGAATCCTCACAACCCAGTAATTAACCATCTTCTTTAAGTTTTGTTCACTTTGTTTCCGTATTTTTTGCTTTTTGGTGGGTGTATAAAAAATGAGGCCGATTCACCTACGTTGTTTTTGAATATTTTCTTAGTCATATTATTCCATGGGTTACAAGTGCAATGATTTTAAGGGAACCGTGTGTGATATCAGGGAAATTAATTTATAATCGTTTCGGATCCTTTTGTTTGTCTCTTTGTAAAGTCTAAAAAGTAATATATTCCAGTTATTTTGCAATATTAAGCACTTTAGTTCTAACTAGGTTACCTAATGCAACTAATTTGTTACCTCTATTTTGACTCTAGGGTGTGCTTGGTAAGAGTGAAAATGAGCCATGCATCTAAGCTTATATTGTGGCCAAATGCTCTCTCAATTTAGAGTCCCTTATTTTACACCTTCCAATTTCACTCTTTCCAAGCAAACCCCAAAGCTGAACAAAAAGATGAATTAGAATTATGAATATCAAATTTTGGCCTTATATATAGGTTGTTGGACACGGACTATCTGGCAGTAATTCATGTCTAGTAAAGGATGGAATGAAAAGTTCTCAGCAAACCTCAGGTGGTAGTTTTTCGCAGAGTCCTGGACCTCAACCTCCATCACATTACACTAAGCAGCCGTCCTCTTCATGTGAGAGAGAAGATGGATCTTCCAATGTGGCAACTTCTCAACTAGAGCAGAGCGAACCTGATACTTTAAGTAGTTGTTCAGAAAAATTGAACCACACAGTTGCTTCCAAATCGGTTACTAAGGTTATCCCTTCCTCATCTGCTCATTCTGGCTTCACAGACTGTGGAACGAAAATTTCTAGCGAGGGAGTAAGCAACATTGGAAAACTGCCCTTTGATTTCTCCCCCAGGTTAAAAATTTCTGATCTGCAGAGTGAGATTGAGCAACCTTTGAGGCAGGGTGATCCAGTGGAACATTTGGAATGCAGGAATTCGACTGTCGGCCATAAAACAGCGCAAACAGAGAATCCAACATTGGTCGATCCATTTGATATTTGCCCCCCTAAAGATTCTGGAATGGTTGTTTTGAAACCTTCTTTACTTGTAAAGAATAGAGAAAGGCGAAATGAAACCAAACGCAATATGGATACAGCAATTAGAACTGTATTAAGGCCTGGAATGCTACTCTTGAAGGGTTACATTTCATTAAGTGATCAGGTTTCACATATGCTCTCTCTTTCATCTTTTTTCGTACTTACATGTATTTTTGTGTACTATCATTCATGAATTTCTTGAATACCCTTATATGCGCACCTAGGTCAAAATAGTTAAAAGATGCCGGGAGTTAGGGCTTGGTTCTGGGGGATTCTACCAGCCTGGTTACCGTGAAGGGACAAAATTGCATCTGAGGATGATGTGCCTGGGTAAAAATTGGGATCCTCAGACAAGTGAGTATGGAGACCACCGGCCGTTTGATGGAGTAAAGCCACCCAGCATTCCTGATGAATTCCATCAAATTACTGAGAAAGCAATTAGGGATGCCTATGCCCTCATTGAGCAAGATTCTAAAACAGGAAATCCTGAGGAGATACTTCCACGGATGTCACCCAACATATGCCTTGTAAATTTTTACTCACAAAATGGGCGTCTGGGTCTTCATCAGGTATGTAGTAAGTGTCAAGTGTCACGAGACACTGAAAAAAATGATTTCGGTCACTCATTTCTGAACTGATTGATGAGGTATATATACAATGATACAGGCCAACAAAAACGGAAGTAAATCATCCTAGGAATCAGGGATAATAACCAAAAAATAAAATCCCTATAATTAAGGGATTTAAATCAAAGCAATCTGACCAATTTACAAAAAAAAATAATTCAATAAAACAGAATATTCTTCGACAGTAAGACATTGTACATGCCTGAAAGATAAAGAAAGGCAAAAATGTCTCTAAACATTTTCAGGTCCCTAAGGTGGGATTGGAAACATGCCCGAAAGATAAAGAAAAAAAAAAAAAAAAGAAGAACAGCAGTAAGGAAACTTTTGGATGGTTAGTTAAATCTTGCTTAGAACATGCAGTGAAGTTTTGTAAGTGCCAAAAGGCATGCCTTAGTATAACGAAGTTCTGCTTTTATTTCAATGTAGCCACACCAATTTACGTTCTATTTTACCAGTAACATGTTAAGAGTATTATTATTCTTTATCTTTAAATTTACTACTTCATATGAATTTTATGCTTGAGCAGCAAATTTATATGATAATCATATATTAGATTAATTATATTTAGTTTTTCCTTATCTATATACCATTTTATTACGCCCACCCCTTACACAAGTGAAACCCATTACTCTTCACGGTTTAATTGAGTCTATTATTTATTATATTTCATGACTCTGTACACAGGACAAGGATGAAAGTAAAGAAAGTCTTAGTCGAGGCTTGCCAGTGGTTTCGTTCTCCATTGGAGACTCAGCAGACTTTCTATATGGTGATGAGAGAGATGTTGATAAGGCACAAAAAGTTGTACTAGAATCAGGAGATGTTTTGATCTTTGGTGGGAAATCTAGAAATATATTTCATGGTGTAACTGCTATTCATCCAGACACTGCCCCCAAGCTTTTGCTGGAAGAAACAAATCTGCGATCTGGCCGACTGAACCTTACTTTCAGACAGTATTAAAAGCTGCTGGTATATGTTTACAAAAATTTTTATAATGATGATCATAGCATGCGAGCTATCTTGGAAAGTAGGTTGTATATGGTATATATGCTGGTGCTATCCTTAAAATATTTCATTCTGTTGCAATATTCTTTTAGCCATTTTGGTGTTTCAGATCTTAAACAACCTGAGTCTGTTGGTCGCTTTATGTATATAATCTTATTGCATATAACAATTTATTTGTAGCCACTTTAATATTTTGTATTATTCACTCCATTTTTGTTTGTTCCCCGGCATAGACAGTATTGTTTTTGTCTAGAGATGGAAATTAAAATAACGCTTACGTTTGAGTTCCTACTACTCTTACATTACTTAAGCTAGTAATATCATTGGAAATGACGGTGTTGTGGCTCTATTTGTTCAGACAAATGCTTTTTGAAGGTTGTAACTTGTTACTTTTATCCATCTTCCATGTGGCGTTGGTAGATGGCCTGCCATCCTGTAGGGTGGGTAATTTTTTTATGGTTAATTATATGAAAGGCCTTACCTTTCTAAGAGCATGAGTTTTTTAAACCATAAGATACATTGTGAAATTATTTCTCTCAGTTTTTTGTTAAGTTGGAAATCTTGAACGAGTAAAGTTCTCTTTTAGAGCTTCATAAGTGGACTCATAAGTAGGTCAAAGGTGGATTTCATAATTGATTTAGTTTATCTGTGTTTTTTTAAGTTGAGGCAACTTAATAATTTTCGCTCTCCATAAAAGTACCCATTATTTAATGACATCTGGCAGACTTTACTATTTCCTTCAAGCCAACTCCTTGGACGCTCATTTGGCTGCCAAACTTCAACAGCATTTACACCAAACCCCTGTTGGTTCAGCTCGCGGTTTTATTAGCGCCTATTCTATAATAAAAGTACTAAATCTACCACCACCCTCACTATTAACATGTAAGCTTGTATGAAATCCAACATAATCATATGTATCCCATTATTTTCCAATCTTCTCATTCAAAAGCTGCCACTATTTGAAGAACTAAACAACCAGGCACTTGATCAAATTTCACTTTCTTTCATCCACCAGAAAAGAGCAGGGGTAGGCTGAGCCATGCTGGAGAAGCAGGGCACATGCTTGAGCTATATATGGTCTGAGCATGTGCCCTGGCACTCCAGCATGAATCCTCTCCCTTTACTTATTTCAACGTTGGAGGTGTGAGAATTCCCAAGTCTTTCAGCACTAAGGTAAGTTACTTCCATTATAATAAAGTTCTGATTTAGAGGCATTTGATATACTTCCATCTTCATTTAGATATTTTGGACGTAAAAAATCATCCAAGATGTCCATGTTATCCAAGATACTAGGTGACATATTAGTATTATCCCATGTCAACAAAAAAGATCGAAACCATGCCTCCTGAAATTTTAACTTTGTTAACTTCCATAAAATATTAATTGTAGCATTTTTATGACAACTTTCAAATGTCAAAAAATGTGAAAATCTTGAAAACTATGACATTCAAAATACAAGGGTATGTAAAATAATAGTGGACCAGATGGCTTATTGGATGATAGTAAAATTCCCGGAAGCACTACACTTGGTTGAATTAGTAAGGTCTTTTATTATAATTACATAAATATCATCATATATCACATTACATTTTCAAGCAGAGCAGGCTAAACTTACATTACTAACGTTTGGCTCTACCACAACAGATAATTTTTAACTCAACAATACCAACAGAGGAATAATAAATACTTTTAGACACGGTTTATAGTCCTGGATTTCGATGTTGTTTCTCCAAAGCCGATGCAACAGAACCAACTTGAACAAGCAAACAGGAGTAAACCTTCTGCTTCAATCTCTCAACAATCTCCACCATCTCTTCACTTCCTGAGTCTAAAGTGCTTCTCAGCTTATCCAACCACTCCTTTGCATTCTTAAGGTGTGATAATGTGAGAGCAATATCCTTACTGACCCTGTCCTTTTTCTCTTGGGTTCCCGTGGAAGGAAACCCAGCATCCAATGTCTTTTCTAAGTACTTCAAAAACCATGATCTTGTCTCTTTTATGAGGATTTGTCTCAGCTCTTTTGTCTCTTTTAGACCATCGCCTTTGGCCCATTCTAGTTTCTCAGTCACTGATAGTTCTATTAGAGGTTTTGAAGACCTTGATGTGGTATTTTTACCTGAGATTGAGCCTGCCTTTCTGCCAGATTTGTCTGTTTTTGCTTGAGATGGGAAATTGTATGACTTAAGTGATTTGTCTTTTACTGGGGTTGTGGCATTTCTTTGGTCCATCAGCTGTTGGAGGGCAAAGAACTTGTTCAGAGTGGGATGGGGATTATCTGATGCTGCAGAGGAGCAGAGAGCGGCGAACATACTGAAAAAGAAACATGGAGAAAATAAGCATGGTGGAATCATGAATCCACTTTTTTCCCCCTCTCCAATGACTGGTACTGAGTTTGTTGCTTCCATGAATGGCTAAATCATTTAGAGTATGTGTGGATTAAGAAGAATGAAGGAGAAGGATATGGAAGGGATTCAAGGGAAGATTTGATTTAGATCGAAATAAAGGGAAATGTCTAGATCAAACCTTCTCTTCTCATCCATTCTACTCAATCCAAACTTACCCTTAATAACTTGCCAAATTTAGATCAAAAGCTTAAAAATACCTTAGGCACCTGACAAGGCTGGCTGCTGCAGATGCTTCTCTTTGGGCTTCAACTGCAACCATAGAAGCTAAATGTTTCCTTCTAAGCATTCCCTTGTAAAATTGACGAGAAGGTGACGAAGAACGAAGAACGAGAAATGAGTTTATAAAATTGCTAAGTAAAAAAATCATGTGAATTTGTTGGTGTAACAGTTTGTACAGCACTATTTAGTAACAAGACAAAGATAAGATGAAATTTGGTTCAATTTGTTGCTACATAGACTAAAAGTATGTTTCGGATTGAAGAGAATGGAGAAGAGAAGAAAAGGAAAGGCTTGATTTAAATTTAAATCAAAAGAGACAATTCATTCCCTCTCCTTCTCTTCCATTTTCCTCAATCCAAACATATCATGAAGGATGAGGTTGCAATGCACCTTTCCAGGCTTAAAGAGGTTGTGAGGCAAAGAGGACCATGGAATTGCCTGTGAGGTATAGCTTTTATCTTTACTGCTGGAGAAAAAGCTCGAGTTCAAATTTTCCTGTTTGGTTGAACTGCTTTTGGAAGAACTGCTCCTAGAAGGTACTATGGTAGTCTCCTGGATGTTAGATTGAGCAGTCTCATGCTTTGCTGAAAGTGCTTCAGGTCGACTACGAGTTGGAATCATTGGGGGTACCTGTGATGCTAAAACCAATCATTGTCACTTCATTGTTTTCCTTATAAGCTTATAGTATCCTCAGCATAAGTTTGGTTATTTCCTTCAATTTCCACTGCAAAGAGGTATTGTTAATACTCTATCATTGAACTTCTTTACTAGTTTCTTAATTTATCTTGACTTTGAGAGGCCAACTAGCGTAAAACCCGTAAAACCCGTGCTTTGCATGGGATGTAATTCAATATAAAGCCCAAGGGAAGGAGCTACGGCTTTCACAGTTTAGGATAAGTATTTGGAGAAAAAAATAAATAAATAAAATCAACGATAAATTCTGTTTCTACAGTTTATGTAGGGAAAATTGTGTGTACGTCTAGCGTAGATACATGTAATAGTCTACATCTTGTCCATACCGACCAAATCTAGATTGTTGCATGTATGTACACCACATGAGCACAAGAAATTTTCATACATACATATAATATATATATATATATATAAAAGAAAGATCAAGTTCTAAAACCATATATTGTTGCGTCATCAGAATTCAAATCCAAGGCAACAATCTTACCTTACCTTTAATCTCTTGTTGCTTTCTTTTAGCTGACCCAACGTTTTTACCTCCTCCTCCATTTTCTAAATCATTGCCTTTGTGTCCTCTATTAACATCTGGTCCATTCACCTTCATTGATGTTAAAACACCTTGCATATACCTGGATGCAACTCCTGCCTTTTCCTCTTTAATAACAATCTTCTTCTGCCCCGGACTTGGACTCTCTTTAAGTGCACCTTCGTTTTCAGTTTGTACTGTACCCTCTGATGGCTCTAAAATCTGCATCAAATCCTTAGGATTTCCCACAAAAGGGTGCCTTCCAGGAACTGGTCTAACCCCAACAAGAATAGGAACTTGTGTTCCTGACTCCATTTTTTCCACATAGAAGAACTGCCCAAGCTGCAACTTATTGTTCAGAATTAGCTCATTGTCTTCCTTTGAGAGTGAGGCATAGGTTGAATGAGAAGAGTCAGAGACTTTTATAAAGAAGCCTTGGTTAGGCCATAATTCAGACCCAGTTAAGGCAGGCACAATACTGATCACCTGCAGAAGGACCGATCGGTGTTCCCCAAGAAATTTCCCATCGGAGTTAATAGTCTTGAGAAGCTTCAATAGAACTCCAGGTGTGAGGGATGCCATTCTTCTTCTTCTTCCCCTTTCCTTCTTGTTTTGTTCAAAGTTCTCACTGTTTTTTGATGTATTATTGTTCATAAGAAGTTTGTAAAAATGCATGCAGGGGATATTGAAGAAAATAAGACAGGATTTAGGTGCACTTTCTTATATTTTTGCTGTTAGATTTTTCAAGAGAATTATAACAAGTGGTTATTTCTTATAATTTAATATTATACCATTGATTTCTTTAACAAAATTTATTTATATATTATACTTTTATTAAAAAACTTGATAATAAATACGTAGAATATGTTTGGATTGAGGAAAATAAAGAAAAAAATAAATAAATAAAGTTTTATTTTTGACATATCTTTATTTAGACTTAATATTTTTTTTCCCTTCCTTTCTCATTCATTCTCTTCAAAGAAAAAAAAATGTTAGATTTAAATTTAAACCAAAGAAAATATCAAAATAAAAATTTTACTTCCCTCTTTTCTCCTCTATTTTTCTCTAATTTTTCTCATATTAAAGACAGAAAACTGCATATCATATTAACAATATTATATGTTGGCAGATTATGCTATAAATTGACTCATCTTTTAGGAGATTTAAAGCTGATATGAACTGAAAATCCAATCAATTTGGGTTTTTCATTCTTATCGTGGGATCTTCATAATATGAAAATTAAGCGGAAAGATTTCATCTGGTACGTAATAGAAAACTAAGTGGAAAACAGCTTAATATACAGATGAAATGAATAAAATATGTTACCTGAGAGTAGAAGCATAAAGGGCAAAGAGAAGTGTACAAGAGAGAAATCAAAGAGGCCCTTTTGTGAAGTGGGTGTGATGAGAGAATCTGCAGAGATATGAGAAGACTATAAGGATTCCAAACAGAATATCTTTATTGCTTCGGTGGATTAACCAAAGAACATCTAAAAGCTTTATATATCAGGCACGTAACCTTCAGATTCTCTGGGCTTGAAAACCAAGAAAAAGTACTCGCACGTGAGAATGAGTTCAGATTTCTATAGATGAAAAAAATATTGACATGGGAAAGTGAATGATACACAGAATATAAGACTTATATAAGTGAGTTTTATTAAGCCTTAACCATTATATCACTTCCTCTCTCACGTAGGAGTTTTTTAGACTTTTTAAACATTATGATGAAGTGATATTTGAATTTTGTACACACTTTAATTAATTTATTTCTTTGATTTAGTAAAAAATAAGTCATTTGTAACTTAAAAATTAAAAGGAAAAAATTTGTTGCTACGTTCCAAGAAATTAGAATAGCATTGCACTTCTCAATGGAAGCTTTTAGTACAATCTTATCTCATATTATATAATATTTTGAATATATTAAGGTAAAAAATATAATAATATTTAAAATTTTTTAATTTTTGCATGATAATTAAAAGTTGTTATGAAAATAAAACAAATAATATTGTATACAAGTTAATAAAATTAAAAGTTATGTAATGTGAAATCTCTATAATTTTCTTGTTGATAGGAGAAAATAGCCAAAATAATATCATCCAATAACCTTTTAACATTTTGGATAATTTAAATATTAATATACTTAACATAAATGTCTTAAATATTGCCAAATATATTAATATCAAGATAATAATATATCAAACCATCGTATGCCAGTTCTGAAGCACTTTGATCGAGACACAAGGACAAAACAGCCCCATAGTTAGGCCTAACTCTCTGGGTAATTTAATAGATATTATAACATGCGTGTTGATAAGAGTTTGAATTTTTTGCTATTAAAAATTAATTGTATATAATATAATTAAAAAAAAGTAAAAAATAAATATAAAAAGAAGTAAATCTTATATATTTTTTTATTTTTTATATTATTCTCTCTTTAGTTGCATAATTGGGTAATTACTAAGAATCTAATTTTGTGTTGATAGGCCTCAATCTGGTCGTATTTCGTTTTAGGTTAGAGGCAATGTGAACATTGGGAAAGGTAAGGAAGTTCCCATGTCCATTTCTTGCATGCCTGGCGTCATGAAAAAGCCCATTCCGTACTGACCTTTATTTGCACATGCTGCATAAGAAGGGAAAGTAAATTACATATTGGGCTGTCCACGTATTTAACCTCTCTCACAATTGATACAAAAATGGCTATATCCAAATTCAATTATCCTCCATCTTTTTGTTTTGTTTTAGTTTATTTTCAGATGGAGTCAATTACATTAAGCAAAAGCCACACATCAACTTTGAGAGTTGTGTGACAAAAAAATATAACCGAGCAAGTGGCAATAATTGTCATTATTTTCATATTACAAAGTTTTACCATATAATATTTTCCCATAAGTGGACTAGGAAAGAAAACTCAAAAATGATTATTGGGTTCTTTTTGCTGAAAAAAAGGGCGTTAAAAGACAGAGTTAAGAATGAAAGAAAAAGGGAAAGTGGTTAAAAAGAGGGTTTCATTAATTTAAAAATAATTCATTTTTACTAATTCTATTCCCAAGTTCTTCTTTAACTTTTCTTTGACTGAATTCATTAGATAAGGATGTTATTGAAAATTCAGGAATATATGAAGATTAAAAATTGCATGCAAGCTTTTTTGTTATGATTAGACATAAAGAGAAGTAAAGAAAATTTTAAATAGCCAGATATACATATATTAGATTAATGAAAGATGGACACTGTGAAATTCATGCGGCCTATTTATAGCTCATTTGGGCTTTTCCCATCTGAGTTTATTTACATCAAGTAGCATTTAGTACAACTTTTTGCTTCCCTAACCCACAAATTGAACTAATTGAATTTCTTCAAAATGACCTTGTCTCAACGTTTTTGATAGAGTATTTTTCCATAAATAATAAAAAACTAAGTATATTAGTACAATTAATAACACCTTTTTACCACCTTAGTAACAACTTTTGAAGTGTACTACTAATATTTAACTAATTCACAAAATTTCTTCTCTTCCCGTTTGATGTAGAATAAAAAAATAACAAAACTTGGTAAAGTTTTTAAAAAGTTTGTCATTAAATTATCCAATATAAACATAACGTGTGAATGGGTTTTTTTAAAAGAAATAACTGTATAATGCCTATATTATAAAAAATATCTACATATCATATAATAATTAGAGCCTAAATAAGTTTTTTCGATAAAGAAATATCCACACACATCACATAGAAGTGGCCTTTATCGATCTGTGTCCAAATGATATTTCACCAATGGGTGCCTTTGTATGTATGGCTATGTTCAAAAAAATATTACAGGGCAAGATTAATGGAACCCAGAAAAGGCATTGGCTTCAGTCTCAGAACGAATCAGGCTAGCATACAAACCATTATGATGGAAGCCCAGGAGAGTTTCATGGCTCCCATATTCAGCTACTTTCCCTTCTCTCATAACTGCGATACTATCAGCCTCTCTGATTGTAGAAAGACGGTGGGCTACTATTATGGTTGTTGCATCTTTTGAAACCTTCTTTAGTGCTTCTTGGACATGCTTCTCTGATTCCAAGTCCAAGGCACTACTCGCTTCATCAAGTAGTAGCACCCTTGATTTCTTCAATATGGCCCTTGCTATTGCTATCCTCTGTTTTTGGCCACCTGATAGCTGGACCCCACTTTCACCAACCTGGCGTAGGTAAAGTTCAAGAGAAAAGAGCAACATGAATCAAATGTTTTATCAATATATATACCCTTTTTAATAAGGTTAATTTATAGTTTACTCCGACTTGCTTCAAAATTAGTTTGCTTTATTGTGGTTTAAAGTCCATCATTTAACCTCCTTGTGATTTGTTATGTTACCAATTAATATCCTTCTTGTATTTCATTCAAATTATAATGGATAGTTTCTTTGTTAACAGTTTGTTTACAAATACTTTAAAATATTTTTATATTCTAGAAACCTGTTGAGATTAAGTTAATATTTCAAAATTGAAACTGTCAGCTTAATTCAAACAATAACTTCAAAACACCATGAAATTGTTCAGGATACAAGTGAAGTAGAACTTATACAATGACATATTTTATCATTTTAATATTCACGTGATTATGTTTATTAAAATTTAGATGCAAAATGTCATATGTGGTTAAATTGTAGTGGAACAAATCACGTAAGGGTAGAATAACACACTAAACCGGGGAAAGGGCAAACTAACTCTGAACAAAACCACACAAGTTAAACTATAATTTACCATTTAAAGAATGATGGGCTATAATTTACTCCAATTAATGTGGAAAATGGAGGTTGCCTATCAGTTAGGAGCATACCTGAGTTTCATAACCTTGAGGAAGGCCACTGATGAATTTGTGAATGTAAGCTTCCTTTGCTGCCACTTCAATTTCAGCCCATGAAGCTTCTGGGTCTCCAAAGGCAATATTCTCCCTTATACTCCCAGCAAACAGTGCAGGTTCTTGACCCACCAATGCTGTTTGCCTCCTTAACCACTTCACATCAAGGTCTTTCAAATCAAACCCGCCCATCATCACCTGCCCTTGATCTGGATCATAGAACCTCTGTATCAACCATATGACCGTTGATTTTCCTGATCCACTTGCCCCTACTAAGGCAACTGTGCTTCCACCTTTGACCGTCAAATTAAAATTCCTCAACACTATCACTTTAGGCCTAGATGGGTACGCAAATGTCACCATTTTGAATTCTATCTCCAATGGCTTTGATCTTTCTAGTTTCCTACCTTTTGTCTCATCGTTGCCTATCAATGGCCTACGGTATATGATATCTAGAACTGCCGGAACTGCTGTAGCTGCCAAAGAAGTATCTGGTGCTAAACCAGCTAGTTGTCCCACAGAAAATGAGCTCAAGACAAGGATGAGAAAAATCTTGTACACGTCCCCGAAATGTGCTGTGCCTTCTTTTACAAGGCGGGCACCAAACCAAAGAGTTAAGGTGTATGCTCCATACATGGCACCTTGGAAGAACCCAAGTGTTAGACCAAGAATCTGTGACATTTTTACTGATTTTTTCCTAGGTTCTGATAAGGCTCGATCAAAGGACTTGACTATCTGTTCTTGGGCAGAAAATGCAGCAGTTGTTCTTATGTTTGAAACTGCACCAGAAGCAATATTGCTAGCTCTGGCATAAGAATCGTTGTTAACACGTGGCCCAATGTTTATGATCAAGTTTAGATAGCTTGCACCTAGAGTCAAAGGGGTTAGAGCAGCAGCCAAAAGAGTTATTCTCCAATCAAAGCAAAAGCACACACCAAGCCCAACAACAGCTGAGCTCAACCCCATTAGAAGGACTGAGAATCGATCTCCAAGTACCGACCGAAAGTTAATACAGTCAATAGATAGCCTTGATACTAGCACACCAGTGGAGTTGTCTTCAAAATCAAACCACCCTGGTTCTTGTTTCAGTATGGATCGAAACAGAAGGTCTCTAACCCTCATTGTGAGCTTCGTTCCAGCCCAACCACACAAACCTTGCTGTCCTGTCATAGAGATTATGCAACCAAACCCAAGCCCAACAAGAGCTAAACAAAGATGGGCAATATCTCTTTTCATCGTTGAAGTTCCCTTGTCAAAGTATACTCCAAGGGCTAGGCCTAAAATCAATGGAAAAAGGGACAGAAAAGCACCAGCAAGCATACCCAGAAAAAATCCTGAAAACAGCATCACAAACTCTGGTTTCTGCTGTTTCCATATCTCAGAAAGTCGGAAATTTCTGGGCTTTTTCTGTTGCTCATCTTCCATATCTTCCTGTTTTTCATCTTGCATGGATTTTAAGAATTTGGACCTTGAGATATCTACTGCATATCTTGTACTTGATACATCAGGAACTGATTTCTCGTAGATGGAAAAATCAATGGCCCTTTGTATGCTATTTTCTTCAGACAGTGGTTTTGATGTGGCTTCCGTAGCAAGCTTGACGAGGTTATAGTAGGCACCCGCCTTTCCCATAAGCTGGCGATGGTCACCAATCTCAGTCACACAACTATTTTCAAGAACCACAATAGTATGAGCATTCTTCACTGTTGCTATCCTGTGAGCAATGACAATGGTTGTTCGGCCAGTAGAAATCTTGTCAATGGCCTGCTGGACCACAGACTCTGACTTAGCATCAAGAGCACTGGTAGGTTCATCTAAAAGAAGGATTTTAGGATCTTTGATCATGGCTCGAGCCAATGCAATTCGCTGCTTTTGACCCCCTGAGAGTTTGGTACCCTTGGCTCCAACCTGCCCAAAAGTGGTACATTTTAGGCAGGAGTTAAACCATAAAGGCATAAATCATAGGGCAAGTATGTCTATTTTGTACATGTTCTTTAGATGATTTTATAAATCAAAAGACAAAAAGTATATCCATCTTGCTTAGTGAACTGCAGATTTTTTTTTCTCTATAGGTACAGAAAGTTCTCCAATTGCAGGCTAATTTTGTTTGCTGTTCAGTCAAATTGTATAATTGCTTTACAACCTTAATTTCCTTGAGTATACTTGTCAAACATCTAAAGGGAGTACTGTACCTGAGTGTCATAGCCTAGGGGTAGGCTAGAGATGAAGTTGTGGGCATCAACTGCAATGCAAGCAGCAATTGCCTCTTTCTTGGTAGCATTGTCCTTCCCCATCATCACATTTTCCAGTATGGTTGTGGCAAAGAGAATTGGCTCCTGACCCACCATTCCTATTTGATCTCTTAGCCACTTGACTTGCAGTGTCCTCAAATCATGACCATCCAAGGTTATTATCCCTGCAAAGATATTTGAAACACAATGAAGCCAAAAGTAGAATCCATTTGCCTTCAGATTTTCAAGGATCTTAAGTCATCATCAAATTGTTATTCTGATATATGCTTTACCTTCAATAGGGTCATAAAACCTCTCTGTGAGAGCAAAAATAGTGGACTTGCCCCCTCCACTGGCACCAACCAGTGCTGTAGTTCTTGAAGATGGAATCACTAGTTTAAGGGAATTAAGGATTAGAGCATCAGGCCGAGATGGGTATGCAAAAATAACACTTTTGAACTCAATCCTTCCACAAACACTAGAGAGCCTCCTTCCCTCAGGGCTGTAGGGATCAATCTCAGGGATTCTCTCTATGATTTCAAATACTCGGCTTGCTGCAACAATGCCTTGTGCAAACTGTGCAAAATATGAAAGTGCCAATGCCAAGCCTCTGCCAATTTAAGAAAATAGTATCATTTTTTTGGTACTTTTGAGAGCACAATCAGATATGTTACGAGATAATCCAAGCAAACAGCAACTTGAAGAAGTATCACTTCTATGGTACGTTGAACTTGCATCAAAATTCAAAATAATCCAAGATAAGAGCCTCCTAAGCCTAGTTATGTAAGAGGAAAAAATTTTATTTAAAAAATTATTTTTTTTAGTCTCTGTGTGTATAGGCAAGACATAAAATTGTTTGTAAATATTTTCTCTTCTCATCAATAAATTCTTTTTCTATCAAAAAAAAAATAAATAAAAATGGTTCTAAATGACAGCAGAATTTATATTTCTGCTATCTGAGAAAAGCAAGAGAGTAGAGCTTGCCTTTTGAAGCAACATCTGAAGCAAAAATTATTATTTTTTGGACAAAATCACCCTAGCTTAATATTGAAGATTACAATTATTATCCAACTGTCACTCTTCTAAATACATCATTTTCAATAATTTACCGGTAATTTTTTTTTTTTTGGGTGTGAGGGGGGGTGATAATCCAAACATTAATTATGCTCATAAAAGTTATTTATATCAGATGGTTTAACCAAACATTGACAGCTTCTACATTATGATGCTTTTTGAGAGACTTTTTTTTTTTAATGCATAAAAAGATGTTTAAAAAAAGATTTAAAAACACAGCCAAACAGACACATAATCTACGTTTTATATATATATATATATATATAGAGAGAGAGAGAGAGAGAGAGAGAGAGAGAGATCACACCTTCCTCCTACCATGACACCAAAGAAACAGGCAATGGCTCTACCTCCATCAATCTCATGCTTGGCAATTAAGATAGAGCCATACCAGAAAGCCAAGGCCCATGTTGAATAGGTTACTAAATAGATAACTCCCATGCCTGCACCCTTAGCAAAACCAATTTTTGCCCCAACTGGTACTGATTTTTCCAGCAGTTCAGAATATTTCGTAGCCAACTGGCTTTCTGCAACAAAAGAAAAAACTGTCCTAATTGAACTGATGGCCTGCTCTGCAATGCTACCAGCTTTCCTATAAGAAGCCTTTAACAAAATGCAAAAAGAAAAAGAATCAATAAAAATCCATTACATTACAGAAAAATTAATGAATGCTACTCAAGTCCTTTTTTTTTTTGTTTTTTGGGCTCTTACTTCCTCTTTTGCTGATAAACCACCATAAATGCCCTTGTAAGCTATACCACAGAACATGGTCACTGGGGTGACTGAGAATACCACCAGAGAGATTTTCCATGACCTTCTAAACCCAACTGCGTACCCACTTATGAATGTGCATACATGATGAATGAAGTGAGCCATCTGCAGAGGCAAAAAGATTCAAAACGTTTCTAAAGATTAATGTCAGCCTCATACAAATGTTGTAAAGAACCTGCCAGCTTAGATCTCTATGATAAAGTACGAAACTTGATTAGCAAGAATCCCTAGTTAGATTGGTATACAGAAAATAGATAGATCAAGTCACTCATGATTAGACATATAAGTCATTTATCTATTTATGATTGACCTAGTCTACAAATTTAGTCTACAAATTTTTTATAAACTGGGTCTAACTAAGAATTTTCTCCAGTATTTAGGGGAGAGATTCTCACATAAAACCAATGTACATACATCCAGGCAATGGGCAATGGATATTTAATGGAACCCACCAATAACATGATTAAATGCCTATTTGTCATTAATTTGCTGCACATACATTGAGTTATCTTTAAATTTTTCTTAGTTAGTATTATATGGTATCTTAAAATTAGGCAATGGATTTACTTTAAAAAAAAATTTAAAAGTAAAGTCTTAGATAAGAAGCAAAATGTTGGTGCAAATGAGAATGTTGTTTGAGCTTAGTGAAAGGATTTACTTCAAAATTAGGCAACGGATTTTAGACCTATAATAATGTACATATAGTAATTTAATAAAAAATATCAGTTTTGGCCGAATATATGAAAACAAGTCAAAAATCTCTTCATTAACAATAAAATTAGGAATGAATACAGTATATATTATGTCTTCTTAATTTTTAGGAATTAGAAGAAACATAAAAGAAAAATGTCCTGATTATGATAAATATATGGATGTCATACATTTTTCTTTGCAAACTGTGAGCTAATTTTTAAATTTTTGTTTTCTTTTAATTTTCTCCCTAAACTTGCAATGTCATTTATATTATTCACCTTGCTATTACCAAACCCATGTTTAGTTTGGAGTCTGTTTAATTACATATTGACAATTTCACAGTAACATAGGCAGCAGAATAACCAAAAGAATTAAAGGATGACCTTCTCTCCCATAACTTCTTGAATTTGTGCAACATCACTTGCAATCCCATGCATAATATCAGCAGTGCTGATCTCTGTATCAAAAAAGCTAATGTCCTGACGAAGAACTGCTCTTAAATACTCACTTCTTATTCTTTGAGCAGATCGCTGCCCTACCATCCTCCAACACGTGATCTCTGCCAATTTTAGTGATCAATGCATTTTTGTAACACCTTTCACAGGTACCTCAATGCTCAAGGAAGTCTTGGCTATCCATTGAAAAAAAGGAAAAAAAAGAATACAATTAATGTCTTAATCTCCTTACCCAAATATGCTCCAACCATCACCACTGCAGCTAACCCAGTCATATATAAGCATATCTGAAAATTATAATTGGAAGAGAAAGAGAATGAGAGCAAATAAGAACGAATGAATATAACTAATGCTATCCTATGAAATACGGACACTTAAAATAAAAAGGAAAAAAAAAAAAAAGAATTATGGACGCTCATACTAGACAACGCAAATTTTTAAATTATATAAAGACACTTCAAGTGCTATCTCATGGGCCACGCGCACACACAACAATTTTCCACAAACTTTGGCTTCAGATGCAAACATTTAATGAGGAAAAAATTACACATACTCACCCAAATCTGTACCTCTAATTGTAATTTTTTTTTTTCCAATCAATTAATTTTTGCAATTGACCTCTTAATTTATTTGCCCCATTGCAAAAGCTCCCCGCCATTTGAATTGGACTTTATCTCCAACAAACTTAACACCAGCGTAGCACTTGACCTGTTCTCATCTAATTTAAATAGCGAGAGCTTTCGCAATGGGACAAATAAATAGAGGATCAATAGCAAAAGTTAATTAATTGGAGAAAATTATAATTAAGGATAAAAATCAAAAGGTCAGTAAATACTATTTTTGCTTTAATTAATGAAAAAAAAAATCAAGATAAGATGAGTATGATTACCTTGTCTACATCCTTCGTTATCTGGGTTTTGTTAACACCACCTTTTGATTCTTCAAAAATCTTATTGACTACTTGTCCAAAAAGAAAAGAATACCAAGGAAGTGAACTCCCATTTATGAAAGCCCCCAAGCAACCCAAAATCACAAGCACTATATCCCACTTTGTTGAGTACCTAAACAAGCTGAACAACCCAACTGACTCTGGAGGCCCCACATCATCATCCATATCCTCTTCAACATCTTCATCGAACCCAGAAACCTTGTCAATCCCATAATGACTATACCCACGACCACCACCACCACCATGGCTTCCATGTGATGGTACTACCAGCCCATAATCACCATAACTGTCATATTTCGTATATGATAGTTCTGGTTGTTGACCAATACTAAAAGACGTAAAACTCAGTTCATCTTCTTCCGCCAGTGGACTATTCTTCGCCTTTCTGGTACCAATAATCCCTTGTTTGACGATCTCCAATTTCGAAAATCCATTATAAGACTCGCTATTATGATCGCCATTCTCTTTAGCGACATAGCTTTGAAGCTCTACTCTCCCAGACGGAACGACGTAGCCTGAATTCTCAGAATACGAGTTCGTAGCGAAGCCGCTTCCTCTGAACAACCCGCTTGTCCTGGAAAGGTAGTAGTCTTTGGCGGATTGACCAAAAACCCGACTCCGATCCGATGGGCTTGGGCTTGCGGCCCATGGAGTTAGAACAGAGCCCAAATTTCTATTACCGTATTCTCGCCAGCCAATGGGCTCAAATTGCCACGAAACCTCTGTCTGCCATGAACGGTCGTCGTCGGAGGTATTGGGCATCGCCGAAGCCCTGCTCCGGCGGCCTCGTCGGGATTTGGCGTTGCCCCGAGAGCTCGATGCCGCCGTGAAAGACCGAGACGTATTGCGAGAACTCGCTGGGGTTGGCGGGTGGCGTCGTGGGGGGTGGCTTGAGGAGTTGTAGTCCATTTCAAAAGAAGAATCGGCCATGGCTGAAACAGAGTAGGAGAATTTGGCTTAAAAAAAAAGAACAAGGTTCGATTTGTGAGTAGTTGTGGAGAGATATTAGTTTAATGAGTCAAACAAAGTGAAGAACTTTGCTCACTCCGCCTAGAGACACAGACACAGGACATGAGAAACATAAAAAGGTTCATTGAGGTTTACGAAATGCGAATGACTTCGTAGAATAAGAGGTTGTGCATGGACGGCATGCAAGGCATAGTTGCCGGCTGAGCCTATTAAAATTTGAGAAAATTCTAAGCACTTTAACTTTGTAGAAGTAACAGTAAATATGTTAAAAATTAAAATTTCTTCGAAGAAATAAAAGATTAAAGTTATGGCATTTCAAAATTATAAGGATATTTTTAAATTATAATTTTAGAGAATATGAATAGGAATTTTAAGAAATATCAATTGTAATTTTAGTTTTTAATTCTTTAAAAAAATTGATTTTTAAGGTTCTATAATATTATTTTTATGAAATTATGATTTTTAGATAAAATTTTCCCTAATATTTTAGCACTTTCTTATTCATAAAGAAGCTGGTTTTGTATTGACTAGGTTCTCGTCAATTTGAAATTCTTGGACTGAGGTGACTTATGTGGGTGTTTTTTATTGCAAAGTTAACCTCTGTCTCCTTTCCTTCGTAATCAAATCGTAAAATACTACTAGGACTTTCCATTTGTCATGAAAGCATAATTTACGATTTCTTTTTCGCGAAGAGAGCTTCGTTCAATAAGACAAAATAAAGATTGACAAATATATAAGAATGTTAAAAAATAAACCCCAAAAAAAGGTGTACTTAATTTTGATTCAAGTAACATCCTTTTGAATTTAAGTATTAAGGGGCCTTTCAAAAAATTTATCACTTTATGTTTTTATTGGACAAACTAATAACATAACATATAGGAATGTTCATCCGAATCAAATCTATTTTTTTTTGTCAAACAAGTTTATCTAAAAAATTTTTCCATTAACATTTAGGCCTCGTTTGGTTGGTGGGAAGGTTGAGTGATAAAGAGAGAAAGAAAGTGGGATAGAGAGAAATGCATATTTGGTATGCGGGAGACTTCTTTCCTTTGGTGAGTTGTCTCCCAATAATATGGGAGAGTATATTCCATTACTTTGTAATGAGAGAGAACTTCACTGAGTAGGAAAATAAAAATTAAGACTATTTTATTCTTTTTCAAATAATTTTTTTAAAGGTAAATTAAAAACAAAATTTTAAATTAAAATAGTATTTTATTATTTATTATTATTATTGGTAATTAAAAATAATTATTTCATTATTAGTAATTAAAAATAAAATATTTTATTATATTTTATAATTATTAAAAGTATTTTAATTTTTTAATTCTCTTCTTATTTTATTTTTATGTCATTTTTATCTAACTAAGTATAAAAAAGTAAAAACATTCTTATTTCTTTTTCTATTATACCAAACATAACTATGAGGTACAAGATTCCTTTCCATTCTTATTCCTTTTCCCATTCCTATTCCATCAAAAGCTAATCCTCTATACCAAACAAGACCTTAGGATTCATTTGGTTGGAGGAAGGAATGGGGAAGGGAATGTAAAATATAGGTAGGTGAGGTAGGTAAGATAGGAAATAATTTTTTTGCCCCCTTACTTTTAAAAAAGTGATTTAATAGTTAAAATGATAATTTGATAGATATAATAAAAAATATAAGGGTATAATAGACATTACACAATTTAAGTAAAAGAAATGCGATCACGTTGCGGCCAACCAAACGGCTTTGACTATACCAAAAAAAAAAAGTTTAAATGTACTTTGGCCAATTTAGTTTCATAAAATTTTCAATTTAAATCTTCTAATTTAAAAAATAGGCAATATTTTTTTTATTTTTCTAAAAAATTATCCAATTTTTTCCGTTGATATCATAATTCATCCTAAATTTATTGCCAAATTTAGCAACATGTTGATTTGAACTTCAAATCTAAATGTGAATTAATGACATTAAGTAAATAAATAAAATAATGTTTTAAGTTAGCAAATTATCAAATTTGACATTAAATTTTGCATGGTTCATCAGGCAAAGGGGTAAAATTGGACCATTCTAAAAAAGTAAAAGAATAACATTTCTTTTTGTATAAACTAAAGGATTAAGTT
Organism: Erythrophleum fordii; assembly: GCA_032878935.1. Lineage (NCBI taxonomy): Eukaryota > Viridiplantae > Streptophyta > Magnoliopsida > Fabales > Fabaceae > Erythrophleum > Erythrophleum fordii. Next base: position 7,769,267 of record JAVQMF010000042.1, read on the forward strand.
AAAGCTTTTTTGAAATTAGGGGAATCAAATGTATATTTAAGCTGAAAAATATGTTAAACTAATTATATTAAAAAAAATGTGCAAGTATTTTATTGATTTATTTATTGTGAAATCTATCTCACACGCCTATTGACATTTTTATTTATGATTTAGATCATTTATCTGCATCTTGAGAGATTTCCTATTGACTAGGCATGAAATTCAAAGTAGTATCTTATAATTAGGAAGTGAAAAACTTGACCAAGGAATAAAGTAATAGTAACGATCTGGGACACAAATTTTAACACCAGAATTTACAGGGGGACGAAGTAAACAAGCTTGCAGGGAAGATACAAAACAACAGGACCTTGCATTATTAGAGAGAATGGGTTGGCATCAGCATATTCAGCGGTGAAGTAGTTTAATCCAAGAAATACAAAGGACATAGTCAGCGTCTCCATTGTTCTTTGGAGATCATAATCTATTTCCTAGGAGAGATCGAATGGTAAAAGGTTGTGTGCATCGAAGAATCTGGTAACCTTGGCTCAATTTTGGACTGAAACTCCTGACTTTCATGTGCTTGGGTTCCGTCGAGCGGCGGCTTCTGAAATCCTGTGCTATGCTGGTGGCACAGCGCAATTGGATCTAGTCTTTTGAAAAAAATTATATTTAAAAACTTATATCATATAAAATTTATATTAAAAGATTTTAAAAATCATCAAATTTTAAAAAAATTATTATTGAGTGTAAAAAAAGTACTAAAATTTATTACACCCAGTAAATTAATTATTTAAAATTAATAATAAATCTCTTAAAACTTGATAATAATGATAGTTTTTAATTTTAATTTTAATTTTTAAGATTTTTTATTATAAATTTATATAATATAAATTCTTAGATGTAATTTTTTCTATTCTTTTTTTTAAACAAGAAAATTTATTTGTTTTTTATGTTAATTCCTTTTTTAAATTTCTTATTTTTATTCTGAATAAAATAAAATACAGCAAGATAAAAATAATATTCTAACTTTCACTAAATACATCTTTCAAATTATTGTATATTTATGATCTAGTATCTAGCCGATGAAAGTTGAAGGAGTATCTCAATATTACATTTTGTTTCATTTAGAATTATATTAAAAAAAAAACAACCGAATCTACTTGTAATTGAAAAAACAAAAAATAGATCTGCTGTACTGCTGCCACGATACATCAGCACAACAAAGGATCCCAATCCCTTTGAAACTAGGCGATGACAATATAGAACGATAATTTTTATTTTTCAAACTGCTTATTCTATTACTAAATTAGTGATATATTCTACTACTAAATTAGTGATATATTCATTCTGTGGTATAAGTTCAAATTGTTATATGGCTTTACGAAAATATTTCACACCTTACTTTGTTGTATGGCTGCAATAGATTGTAGATACTATTTTTCTAACTAATAAAAAAAATATTTGAGAAAAAAAAAAATAACTTAAGAACTAAATATTGCTGAAGCTGGGCGAGTGAATTTTGCTTAAAGGATCGGCCCAAACAAAAAAAGAAATGTGTTTAAAAAATACATAAAATAAAATTCTATTTTAATATCTCACAAATAAATTATTTTTAATTTAATCTCTTATAAAAGTATTTTATCAATTTGGTCTCTTATTCGGTATTTGTCAGTTTGATTATCCATAAAATTGTCTTATCAATTAGACCTTTCATGGTGGGTATTTTAAATTTGATACCTCACAAATAAAATTATTATCAATAATATCTTTTTATCAATCTATTATAAATAAAATTTTAAAAATGTAATGACATGCAACGTTTTATTTTTAAGTTACAAATAATATTCTTGTATCAAACTACTATTAATTTTATTTATAATAAATTAATAAAAAATATTATTATTAAAGATTTTTATTTGTGAGAAATTAAATTAAAAAATAATCATCTATGAAAGACAAAATTGTAAAGTAATTTTATGAAAAACTAAATTAAAAAATACCTTATTTATAAGAAATTAAATTAAAAAAATTACAAAAGATTAAATTAAGAAACATCTCAGTTTAAAAGACAAAAATAAGATTTTATTCAATGCTTATATATTAAGGGATGAATTTGATTTTCTAAGATTCAACTTGTGACGTGAGGAAGAAAATTCCGAAGATCCAGAGCTTTAAACATTTTAAGAATGTGAATTGTATGTAACTAAATCTTACATGCTATATACTGTACGACTCATGATTGCTTTTAAATATAGTCATATGTTTGGGAAAATCACATTTAAGGACTATAAATTTATAAAATTGGTACTGAAAGATTTTAAAAATTAAAAACTTTTTAGGACTACAGTTATATGTAACTTTTAAAATGATTATTACTCTCTGATCCCTAGAAGAAATTTTAACTTTTAATCTCCTTCAGTGTAATTTTACAAAATTTAAAATTTTTAAATGTCATTTTTCCCACTGCTTAAGAGTTAGTACGTTACTCAAGTAACTCAGGTAATAAGGATAGAGACACAGGTTGTCTCAAGAATTCAAACTCTCGTATCAATTAAAAAAAAAAAATTAGTATATTATGTGGAAACTCTTTTTTTTGGATAGGCTATCAATGGATGTCGAAGTAAAACATCATAATTTAATTAGAAGAGTATTAAATAAAGTTATTTCATCATTAGCAAATCAAAGAACAGAGAGATACTAGAACAGTAAGATTACTCAGAAACTTTCAAATAAACTCAACCTACAAGTAATAAATAGATCAAACTAATAATAAATAGAGATATGAATATTTTATACAATTTTTAACAAAATTCACATTCACCATACATAGTTGTTCATAATTGGCTTAGTCTACATGTCTCTAATAGATTGATTCCGCCCAAAAACTATTCGCTACTGATAATTAAAGCACATGTATATTGGATGATGCCATGGGCAATCATATGATTACTAAAGCAAATAATCATGGACAAGGGGGCACAAACTCGGGTTTACGGTGAAATTCAAGTACCAAAGGGCACTATACCTTCAACATCCCCCATAAAAATATTCACAAGAATGATACACAATTCTTACATTTATAATTGTAAGTAACTGTAGGAGTGACTCGATTTGACTCTGACGAAAAAGTTTCAAGTCGGGTTCAAGCCATCTTTACAATCTACCAGAACTGTGAACAAGACTTGCGCAAGTAACATCACTATATTTCATGCAACTAAACTAATTCAAGCATTTGGGCCAAAAAGGAAACGTGGACTGATTCAACAATTAACAAGAGAATCTAATAGAATGCAATTTATGTGCCCCTGGTATATATTATTGCCAATGGAGATCCATCCATATATTTTTTTTTTTTGACGATACTATCTTAGAGCACAAAACAAAAGATGCAACGTCACAGGGTAAGCCCAGTCTATTTAATATATGACTAATTACACGTAGTCTAAATATATTATTTCCCTAAACATGAACAGTTGAGATTCTGCAGCTAATATTACAACGGTGGGTCCTTCAGCAAAGAATAGCTACAGTAACTGACAAAGGATTAGAAGAGGCCAATAGTTCTTACTCTTTCTTTTGGTGGGGGAGGAAAATAATCTTTTGCAGGCTACTACAAACTCTTCTTAGCTCTGAATATGTTGATTCTAACAAGAATTCAAATTATATACATCACACAGAACTAGGCAAACTATATAAGGGTAAAAGAATGCTCTGTACTGCCAAAATTACAATGACACCGCGCCAATAGGCGACTCTTCATTGAATATTATATGCAGAATATTTCAACACAACTATAAGCCACGACTAACTAAATCACAAAAAAAACCTCGTGAATTCAAGAAAATATACATAAAACCATCGTATAGATCATCGTATCATGCCTACTTCTCATTTTTGTATCATATATTCAATAGTGTCCTTTACACCCTATCATTGAAGATGATCCAAATTACTTGGCTGGCCCGCTGTGACATTTCATCTGGGCTTATTGTCACTTCCCTTGCTTCGAAAAGATGAGAGAGAAAAAAATGATCGGGGGGCTGCACAAATTGAAATTTATTACTATAGTGTTCCAAAACATTCCCATGACTCGTAGGTCATTAATGATAACATGACAATACGACATCTATTTTCCCTTCAGTAAAGATTACATTCTATGCGACACATAACTGACAATGACAAGAGATTGCTTAAAGTTTCATGCAAAACAGGGAACTGCCATACGAACTTAATGAAACTCTCTTGGATCTACAACACTAATGAATTGCCAATATGACGGCATATATTGTGAATTGTTGATAACATGACAATACGAAATCTACTTTCCCTGTCGTTAAGATTATATTCTATGCAACACACAACTGACAATGACGAGATTGCCCGCTTAAAGTTTCATGCAAAACAGGGAACTACCATGCAAACTTAATAAAACTCTTCCTTAGTTCCACAAAATTAATGAATCGCCAATAAGAAGACATATATTGTGGATACATCACAGGATAAACAACTACTTCATCAGACAAACACTCAAAATGATGCCAAAAAAATGGATCACGGTATTGACCTAGAAGAAGATTAGGTTACCCAGGCATCACCTTTTAATGAACTTCCTCCTGATATATGATCGTCTCTCAGTTTAAAATGAGCAGGAGGTGCAGGGATAGAGCTTTGCAAGGATTGGACTGCAGGAATTGAGAAACAAAGTAGTCAACTAGAGAATTTACAGCAACTTTTTCCATTCAACTGGGAAAAAAACAAAAAACAAAAAGGAAAATGGAATATCTATGAATGAATATGTGTGCAAAAAATTTAGCCTAAAATGATATGATCTTATTTCCATGTTTGATCTTACGATAGGATGAAAACTAATCTAACAGAATGTTATAACTAAAGAACAGAACCACATAAAATGATAGGATAATGGATCAACATATATAGCATTCTATATTTGAAGGGGTTAACAACAAAATTTATGTATATTAATAACATAACCAATTATGAAATACAATAAGAAGATAATCCTTATTCATCATATTTGAATCCTCTCCAACCCCGAGGAAAGAGCCAGACGTGAAAACAAAGAGAGCTTGAGAGCAATCAGATTTTGATTCCTTAAAATTCCTAGAAATGGTATATCAGATTGTTCCTGGTTCATTCACATCTTTATCTATGAAAAATGAAGATTCTTTTATCTAAATATGCAACATTTGACGGAAAGAGTTAGAAGAGCATCCACTTCCTAATAGCAAGATATCACAGGAAATTGGCAACAATGAAGCACAGATATGTAGTTCGGTACAGATACGTTATGACACTGATATGAGGATACGGCTATTTTTGAAAAATATAAGAGACGATACTTTTCAGAGACATGACTAAGATTTATTAAAAAAAAGAAGAAGATATTTTATGTACATCAATTTATAATATTTAATAATAGTGACTCAAAATATTAGAATCACTTTAAATATATTATATAAATACCCCATAATATATATTACATTATATATAATTCCCAATCCCAAATAAAATCCACCAGTTACTGGACCAAAGACAAAGGATGGCATGTGGCAATACAATCTCTTGGCTTCGCTTCAACAGACAAAAGAAAGTCAAAAACAGAGACCAGGGTCCAGAATAGAGCAACGCGAAGACAAGGAGGCAAGAGCAGAGAAGCTTGAAATCAAATATGTAAAAAGAAATTGAAGTTGGAAATCGACATCAAAATAGAAGATGGAAAACGGAATGCACTTGTTGTTTCAGAGAGACGCAGCAGAAATATCAACCCAAATTTCCTAACAGAGTTTTCAATCCAAGAGCTGTGTGCCAACCAAATCCCTCCCGTATCTGCTGCTTAAATTTATTTTTTAAAAAATAATTACATTTGATACATCTGGGACACATATCCAAATGTATCAAATACATATCGAACACTGATACTTGAGGCATTTTCAAGTATCAATGCTTTCCAAGTGGGCAACAACAATAATTATAAAATTTAAAAAAGCTGAAATGGCTCAAACTTAAATCTCTACGCAGTAAGCAAGCATGTTCTTCAGTAACAAGGAATTTGGGAGAAGTATAAATTACCCTGCTCACTGAACAGCTCACTTTCATTGAAGCATTCATCTTGACCATGAAAGAATCCCATTCTTGATTTCCTCACTTCTTCCGATAACCGGTTAGCAGGATCTCGGCCATCTTCTGTATCATCATCACCTTCAGAAGTTGTGGCAGAGATCCAATCAACCATACCCTCTGACCCACGATTTTTCCTCCCAAACTTTAATAACCGTTTGAAACCTTTTGTAGCATCTTTGCGGGATTGGTTATGCGAAGAATTAGCAACAAGAATAGGTTTTTGAGCACTTCCCCATTTTCTCCTCCTCCGAGCAGCATCAGTCTCAACCTGGCTTATTGAGATAGAATTTGAAGATGCAGGGCTTCCAACTGGAGAATCCATGCAAGCATCAATGTCAGAAGATTCATGTGGATAAGCAAAAGGATGACATGAGCGTGAGTTCCATGAAACAGGGCTTTCAACTGGCGAGTTCTGCAGAGATCCTACATTGTTGAAAGTTGATGGCATAGCAGTAGGCATTTCAGCTGCTGAAACAGGGTCCAGTTGAGCAAGAGATCTTGTAGAATCACCAATTTCTGATCCAGAATTAGCAGATTTCTCAGATTCCTGGCTTAGTCTTACCTCTCCATTATTTGTGTAAGCACAACCTTCAATACCCATGGTTTCAGTTTCATCATCTTCCTCTCTGGCCATGTCCACAGAATCTTCCCCCTCAAATGCCACCTCATCAAATTCTTCAGCATTCGGAGTCCCAAATGCCAACGAAGCTTTCCTCCTGGCAGCATTGGCTCCAAAACCAGGGCCTTTGTTATTACCCTTTTTAAGGAAGGACCTTGATGATTGATCATAAGGGCCCAGATCAGTCTGCTCCACGTCAAATTTCAGTGGTTCCAAAACAATTCCATCTGAGTTCAAAGGGGACAAATCCTTAAACTCTGCAGGACTAGCAGAACTTTTACGTAAAAAATGAGACTGCTTTGTATTCTCTTCCTTAATACCTGACATCTCTTCATTGGTGCTCCTACTACGGGCATAATTTCTCACCTGAGAGCGGGTTGCTATTTTACTAACTCCAGAAGAAGGCCTCGTATTTTCTTTTCTTAAATCAGAAAAGTTTGGAACAGACTGAGCAAGAAGATTGTCTCTTTGCCTTCCAGAAGAATTGGAAACTTTTGATGATGAGCGCGAGACTGATACTGTTGGTATGCGAGGTGTAGATGTAGAAATATTTCTGTTAGGCAAAATTTTCCCACGTTGCCTTGAAGCACCATCCCCAAAAGTTGATCCACTAAATGCTCCACCCTGTCCATAAATTTTTTCTTCTGAAAGTTTAGAAAGATCTTCGTCCTCCTCATTCTGAAGGGATTCAATTGGATGCTGTAAGAATAGGGGAAATGTTAAATCAGAACCAAATTTGGTTTTTGTATTTAAAATATAAAAAAAATTCCCCTTTTTGTTGTTACTCCACAAACCATAAAATAAATAAATAAATAAATAAAGAATACCTGCTCTCTCTTATTACTTAATTTGAAAGATCTAAGTTTCTCAGTACGCTGTCGAGTAGCTGATATTGAATCATCTCTGTCTATAGACCCTGAAAACTTGACCTTCATCTCAGCTCTACTCCGCTCAAGACTATCCTGCATGGCCTTCATTTTAGCTTCCTTCTCTGATCTTTTAGAACTCCATTCTTCCCTCAGTTTGGCATCCCTTTTCTGCATGTACTTTTCATAAAATTTGCCTCTAGAATTATCACCAGAGTTAAGATCCAAGAAATCTAGCCTTAGAGCATCACCATAATTGTGATTTTCCACCATCTTCACCAGTGCCTTAGCATCAAAGTTTACCACATTAGTAGAACTCCCAGGTGGTTCAAGCATAGTATTTCTGGAAGGCAATTGAGGAGTTGATTCCACTGCTACAGGTCTTCGATACTGTGAGTTAACAGCCTGTTCTGCTTGTGTGTCAGCAGACTCAATTCTCCGTGCAGAACCAGACTGGTCTCCAGGAACCCGCAGTTTATGCTCTGCGAAAAGCTTTTCAAGCTCATCTGCTTTCATTTTCAGCTCATCATTTAGCCCCTGATTTCCCTTAGACTGCCTTGATCTCTGAACTTGTTCTAGAGGTGCAATTGAGGTTACATGGACACTATCTTGACTCTCTAAAACTTCTTCACCGGGAAGGTTTGACTTGCTGTTTTCATAAGCAATCCGACTCTCATCCCTCTTAATTTGCGACTTACTAATCTGTTCATAACTACCAGGATGAGGTTTTTGGTTTCTCTTTTTTACAATATCAGAATCCACAACCTTAATTTGCTGCTTCCTAGAGAATGAAGAGTTCTTCATCACCTCCTCAGGTTCTCCAGTTTGTTCACCTTCGACCTGACCAGAAGGAGCTTTCTTAAATTTTAGTCCAAAACCACCTTCAAATTGTCCCGACAGAGATCGAGTATGATTATGAGAACCCCTCAAATGTGATTGAGCAACAGTACGATTTTTAATAACACGATCTTCCTTTCTACCCGAGAATTTGATATCAGATGTAACATCCTCCACTGTGGGGGTGACAACTCCTGCAGGCATATGAGAAGCAACCTGGTATTTGGCACCAACAACTTCAGTGAGATCAGATAAACCCCTCAACTGTGCCTCAGAACGCACTTGATCTTTATATCCACCAGTCCTCTCTTCACCAAAAGCAGAAACTTTAGTTGTTTCCCGAGAAGACCCTTGATCATTTTTCACAACCTGCTCTGCTCTACTCGCAAAAGCCCTGAACTGAGCACAAGAAGCCGCATTAGAGCCAGCCTCCTCTTTGGATGCAGGAACACCAACAAGGGGCTGGGAATCGGCTTGATCTTTCAACCCAACATCACCAAATCTACGTGGGCCACTCTCAAGCTTAGCATTGAATGAACCCTCAAAATTATTCTCGTGACTCTTTCCTTCAGATGCAATAGAAGCAGCTGCATTGGACTTGGTCCGCGAAACAGAGGGAACGGAAGATGGCGTGCACAAGGGGCTCTCGTTATCCTTCCTCTCACCAGTCACATCAATGTTCATGTCACTGGCGCCACTCCATCTTCGCAACACGGACTTCTCGGCTGACACAACGGTAGACCCCACAGAAACATCAGACGAGAGCCGCCGGAGCTCCACGGATTTGCCAACAATGGGTTTGCCGCCGCTGCCACCGGAGGAAGAATTCTCCTTCTGCTTGTTCTCGAAGAGGTTGATCCGGTCTTGCACGCTGAGCCGCCGCGCCGTCTGTGTCGTAGGAGCCGAAAAAGAAGGCGACGACGTTTCAATTGAAGCCTCCTCTTCCTTCTTCTTCTCCTCAAGCTCGGTGGCTTCTTTGTCTTTCCCGGAAACGTTACTGCATCGCGAAGCGAAGGTGGCAAAGGGTTTTGGCTGCTGCCACATGGAGGGAGTTGATTGGTCAGGGTGTTGGGCTTCTCTAACGTGGGACCCGGCTTGAGGTTCGGTGAGGTCATCAATGGACATATCTGACCCAACAGATGATCGGAGCTCCCTGTCATCGCCACCTGGCTTCCAAGTGGTAACAAGGTCCGGTCTTCTTCGGTACAGTGAGATAAATTTAGTGCAAGCTTCACTGCACACAAAAAAATGAAAATAGAATAACACATCTTAAAATGGCTAAAAAAAAAAGGTAATTCTAAACTTTTTCTTAAATGTATGGTTCAAATTCTTTTACCCCTTACACATCTATATTTACAGAACTTTTGTTTTTGCTGAAAAATAATAAATTAATACTACTACTAACTTTTGATAAAGCTTGAAAGAGAGTTGACAGCTGAAAAGACCTTTCTAACTGCTATACCTTCCATATCTTTTTCCTTTTTTTCCCATTACCTGATATTACCTTTACTAGTAATACTTTCACAAGTCATTGATTGGTCTTTTCAGATTCTAATTAAAAAATTCACTATGATAATAATAAAATGATCTAACCCCGTTATCCATCTGGATATAATGAAAAATTGCAGCCTTTTTTGATACATGACATCAAGGAAAATCCAAATTTAAGAACTTTTATAAACTGACCAAATATTTCGCTACACTATACTTCCCAACTTAAAATTATAATCGTTTGAATTGAGAAAAATGTCAACAAAATGAAAAAAATAAAAATAAAAAGAGGGAAAGATAGAGAGGAGGATTTGATTTAAACATTTCCTTAATTTAGATCTAAATCAAATCTTTATTTCTTTCTATTCTCTTCAATCTAAACATAGTAAGATGCATATTGGCTTTTACAAACGGATGCAAGGGACAATTACGCGACCCCCAAAAAAGAAATGAAAAAGAGGAAAGGAGAGAATGACAGAAGCCACTACTATTTCGAGTCATTGCTTTTAACCTGGAGAAAAAACTGAAAACAGAAATAATTAAATAAATAAAATAATAGAGTTGAATGTGGAATGTTTTCCCTTTGACAAACATCTTCTCAAGTGAAACGATAATTCATGAATCACTATGGAAGCATAGTTCCTTTCCTCCCTCTTACGACAGGCATTCCAAGGACAGTCTGGCTGTTGAACAGTACACACTGGGAATTGGGGAAAATTTTCCCGATCATCAGAATTTATTTGGTCAACATTTTCATGGTTTTCCATTAAATTCTCTTTTTATTTTAACCCATTTCATTCACTCAAAACAGAAAATTAAGAAAAAAAATCCGGGTTTATATACATATGACTTCGTAAATTCCAAATTTTGAAAATATTCAGCAGTTAGCTTTTCATAAATAAGATAAAGGAGCCTGAACCTCTACGCAATCAGCAAACATTGTACAACCAAAAATAGCCTAATAATTTTTCTATAAACATTGTGCATTGTGCAAACATTCAACAAATTGCACACCATGGACCCAACAAGTAGGATATAATGAAACAGTGATAAGGAAATCCAAGATCAAGAACCATGAACAGGCAGCTACCAGGTGAAATATTTGGTTCAGAATGCAGAACAAAGGACTGATTACTCCACCTACACAAGCACTTTATAGAGGCATACGTTTTCTCTCAAAATCATATTCAAGTGTGTTATTCGTTGAATTTGGCTATTTCCAGAGGAAATGTTATTGAAACTTGACAGTATTAAAATCTTAGAAATAGAATATGAGCTGATTGATTAACCAAAAAAAGAATATAAGCTGATTGCGATTTCTCCACAGAACAAAGATCTCGAAGTTAGAATGATTAAAAGAAGGAAAACAAGTGGGAAAAGTTTGCTTCATATTCATTTTACACGCAGTTTGTCACTTGCAGAAGAGAACTAATCATCCAATCCTAACAGAAGCAGACATTGGCTCACAGAATATGACACAGTGAAGCCCTTTCATTTTAAAGTAAGAATACGAAGCCCATTTGCCTTATGTCTCCCTCTATGAAGCACGGCTATGGCTAGTTCAAGCCGAGTAGGTACACGGTATCAGTGCTCTCGGGGCACTCCAAAAAACATACAATGTAGGATTTTTTTTTTTTTGAAAATTTGGTTAGGGTATATATATTGGGTAAATTGTAGGTTTATTCCTAGAAACTTCTAACCTAAATTTTAGAGATCTAAAATAAAAGTTTTCTAACCCAACAACAGTTAGAGTACATTACATTAATTTTCCCTGAGATTTGGATAAATTACATCTGACATATCTCTTTTGAAAATTACATTCCACTCCCTTAGCATTTGATATGTATTATAAGAATCTCTCTTTCATCTTACTTTCAGTCAATGAAGTTAATATAATGCAAAACACAAGATTGTAATTTTAATTTTAATAACAGTAAAAGCAGCAAAGTTGGTTTTAAACTCCAATTTGGGACTATTATTTTTTTTTAATGACAATAAAGACGGTTAAGTAATTTTATTTTTTAAGAGAACAAATATTATGAAAAAAGTTAACACAACTAACAAAAAGTAAAGCAGAGGGAAGGATTTTATAATATATATCAAATGTCAAGACATCGAATGTAATTTTTGAAACAAGAAGAATATCAAATATAATTTAATCAAATCTTAAATGATGTTTGTGTGATTTACTCTAATAATTGAAAAAACATAAACTAAGTGGCATGCACAACTTTAATATCATATATTACTTTGATTTACTTTTAATGAAGTTATATGAGTTGAGGAAACTTGAATTACTATTTTGGTATATTAATATTATAGAGGTCCATTATCCAGTTTAATTGTCGTGTAAGAATTATAATAGATCATAATATATTCTTTATTTATATAGTATATATTGCTGTACTTGTACCCTATCTTTTGAAAAATTACCATATTTCGTACCACACTTGCACTAGGTATGATACTCATACCCGTATCTATGCAACATAGGTATCCCTTATACCAAAGTTAAGGCAACTCTATTATTTGTAAAGCCTGCCTGAATCCCACAGAGACACAGGAAGAGAGCAAGAGAAAGCGGGAGAAAAAAATTAAAGGGTTTTCTTTTTAAATAAGATTTCAGAGTTCTTACTTCAAGCGATGAGCACCAAACCGATCTGCAAACTGCTGTAGTTCAGAGACAGCAGCAGGATTAAAACCAGCAGCTGAGGCACGAGCCCAAGCTGAGGTCAAGTCCTGCCTAACCGCAATAAGTCGTACATCAATAGCCCTAAGTAGTTCCTTCCTGCACAAGAGGTAAAGAGAAAAAAAATTAGACAGAAAATCAACAAGAAAGAAGGAATAGAAAGCAAATTATGTCAGCCTTAGCATACTTATTTCTTCTCCTCCATATATTTTCCTTTTCTTTCTTTCCTATTTCTTTTTTTTTTTTTTCAGTTTTGCCTTAGTGTTAGTCACTTGGTTCCATTTCCATCAAATTCCTTATACTGGCACTACTTCACTGGCAGCTACACCTACCTAAAAGCTAGGCAGTGAATTTTGAATGTTTGGGATTGGAAATTTTTACATGTTTTATTAAGAATAAGCCGACGTGTGTTCTATTTATACCATAAATCATTCTTGCCACCCACATATGGACAGTAATACTGTTCTGTCCCAGTATGTACATAAATCTTCTTTTTCCTTGTATTATCATACCAGTTGTCCAATAAAATCAAAATCTCCACATTCTATAATTGACTCTTATATTTTCAGGCCAAAAAAAAAAACTCTTATATTATCTATATATACTTCAGCACCAGACCAATCAAAATCAACAGATCAGTCCTTTCACAACTAAGCTCTGGCAATTCACTCAGTCAACATTAAACCTCTCTGCTTCCCAATAACCCAGAGACCCAGACTAGGTTCTATGCCCAGATGACTCGATCAAAGAAGGGGGAAAAAAAAACTCATGTTAGATTTGTAAGTGAATTTTTCTCTCAATTAGCAATATAGCAGCCCACCCACAAAAGAGAATATATAAGGAAACTTGCAAAAAGTAATGGATCCAGATAAAAGGAAAGACAATGGAAATAAATACTTGGTTGCATCTGCTGCTGCTGCAGTAGTTCCTGTTCCATCCTCACCTGAAGCAAATTGACCAAACTTAGGTCAGGATATAACTATCAGTCACCTAAAATCACCAAATTAAAAGAAACTCTAAGGCTCTGAAGAACCATAATTCATGTCAAGCCACTTCCTCAGGGTCCAGGACCATGCAAGTCAATGCACAAAGGTATCTGTGACATTGTTTTAATTAAGTTGTAAGAGACAATGCAACAAGAATGCCGATATCATCTTTTTCTTCTTCTATAAAATCTATACAATTTAAAAATCAACATGTTTAGCCTTCATTCTTTTATCTTCTTCAATTTATCATTCTTTTCTCTATATCAAAGTCCAGGTGGTATGTGGTTCAGGCATAAGTTTCTTTTTCTTTCTTCTTTTTTTTTTGGGGGGGGGGGGGGGGGGGGGGGGGGGGGGGGGGGGGGAGGGGAGAGGGGGGAATCACTTGTAAATATTGGATCTTCAACTTATTTTCAAATCCTTTTCACAATCCACATAAAACATTATGTGCTAATACAGTTATGGGAACACATGTAATAATGAATTTAATGCAATTTTCCATTTTTTAGTTCTGGTTAACAGTTAATTTGCTTCCTTTTGTATTTCTTCAGACATAGAGCCTCTATCAAGCTTATTTACAATCTAGAATCTCACCATATTTAGCATCAGTTAAATAAACCATTACAGGGCTGGCATGATTACATTACAAAACTTCTCAAATACCAAAAAGAAATTGTCAACTTATAAGTATAGATCGAAGCAATGATCTAATATCAAAAAAATTTCATAATGAACTATTTGGCTCACACTGGTTGGTGTTACTTTAATGAAAATATATTCCTGGAGAATTGAAAGGAAAGGAAAATGAATACAATGATAACTTTGATATTAATCATATTTCTATATTTGGAAAATATAGCCTCAATTCATACGACATAATCCATAATGGCACCACCCCCCCCCCAAAAAAAAAAAAGAAATAAACTCCTTTGTTGTATAACCAATGAGGGAAAGTAACTGTTCCATTCACATATGTGGTTAAGGAGTGCAACATGGGGGAACTCCCCAGCCATAAATAACAGAATATCTGATCATTTAGACCAATCCAAAGGCAACTAAAGAGAATGTGTAGTTGATCATAATCGTCATTAATCACATGTATAATTTGTTATGAGTTTAAGGGAATGCATCAAAATTAAAGATATAATTACGTACAAATAATCCTACTCACACTCTATATTTATGACGTCATTTGTGCAACTTATACTACTTTGCTTTTGCTTTTGCTTTTTGCGCATATGTTATCCGCATTGTCTCTAAATGCACACAGGTTCCTTTCAACATGCTATATAAGCAGGATTAATCAAGATTCATGAATGTATCAATATTTTCTGTTTAAGACTAACCCCTTCAGGCCTTCACTTCACTAGACAATGATCCCAATTTCCAATCTCACTCTTCACCCCCACCCTCTGGCCAAGTCACATCAGCAACTCACACCAGTTGTATGATGAATGATACTAACAAAGAAAAAATATTAAAAGAGAGTAATACAAGTTGAGAAGACAAAACCATAGTGGTAACGAAATCATAAAACAAGTTCCACATCCAACAGAACATAGCAAACTCTAAAGGTTTTTGGTCCGTTTAAATTAAAAGGTAAACATACCATCTGCATGCATGCGCTGATCCCCTGCCCCCTGAAATAAGAAGTTCCCAGGATGAACAAGTAAATAAATAAAATGACTACTTTCTTCAATTTATTTACACCAAGCTTCTCTGATTGATCAATAGCTTTTATTATTACCTGAGAATATGTTCTTCGCGATGCTTCCAACCGGGACATCTCTATATCAAAGGCTATGACCATTTCCAAAACCTCTGGCGTGTTAACAAACCGTACAAATCTAGAAGCACCAAAGGGCAAAAGCTGAAAATATCAGAAAATTTGCTGCATACAAAGGCAGAAAACTCAATAAAGAAGCAATTTTCTTCCATTTCATTGTTTTGACCTTTCAAGTGTTCCTTTTGTAAACCAAGTCTTTGCATTTTTATGTCTCTCAATTTCTAGCTTAATTGACTGGACAGCTTGTGCAACCTGCTCTTCTGCAACCTTTAAATGGGTTGTAAACGGCTTTACAAATCCTGATGCTAGTTTCTCAGTGTGTCCATTACTTGAAACAAACAATTCACATCTGCCAATTAAAAAAAAATCAAAACAAAATAAAACAAAAGGAGAGAGATAACAAAAGAGAAATTATTAAAAATTAAATTAAATAAGTAAAAACCATCTGAAAACTCGAGGAAGGTTGTTAGCACCTTGAACGCTTTGGAGACAATTGGAATGCAGCATAATCAAGAGGCGTGTCAGACTTCATCTCCGTTTAGTGAAGGTCTGAAGCGATCACTATCACTTCTCTGACCTTTTCACAAAACCAGATGCATTCTTCATCATCATTTTCATTTGTTGATAACAAAATCAGCAGAACCCACTAAAGAAATCCCAAAGTCAGAGTGTAGATTCTGCGGAAAGACTACAAACATTTAAGAGAAGAAAAAGAAAACAGTTTCCTAGAAGAAAAGATAATTCAGTAGGTAAAATCCAAATTGGCATACTACACAAATCTACATTTTCAATCAAGATGAAATTTAAATAGACCAATTATTAACCAGATGCCCAGAAGGCAAATCCTACTTGTTATGATGCCCAGACTCAACATAGATCCCAACCCAAAACACGGCTCAAAAGCCAAAATGCACCAAAATTCAAGCTCTTGCAGCAATAAAGAAATACAAATTCACCGCAAAGAAATTAGATGAAATAAATCTGATTCAACAAAGACCGAACTCAAGTTCTAGACCAGAATGAATTTATATTCAACACACACCCATAAACGCAAAATCCAATACCAACTGAGCTAAATAGAGTTGTAAGCACACATTTCGGTAAACGTATTCAAACAAATATGCATGCAGTAAAAATAAAAAAAGCCCTAATCAATTACATTAAAAAATTGGAAATGGAAATGAGGGACGATCGCCGGATTCAATGCAAACCCAAGAATCCAGGTCCGAGATCTTCGATTGCATAATCCGATCCTCCAATTTCGAGTTTAAAATGGTACCAGCATTTCGCTCCCTTGTCTTTTTGTATCCCTTCTTTTTCTTCCTTTGTCTCCGTGGAATGTGCCCTCTTCTCAAAATTTTTTTTTTTGGAGTGTCACGACACCTCTACAATGACAAGATGGTTTTCGCTTTACTCCTCCTTCAAATCACTTTCTACTTTCTCTCCCTCTACACACAGTCTCAAAGACACAGTAGAGAGAGAGAGAGATTTTGGGAGGCAGAGAGAGAGAGATAGTAGTGCTTCAGACAATAAATTACTATTGCATTTGCAATTTGTTTAATGTTAATCATTATAAATGGGATTCAAAGACAGAGAGAGTGTGTTTAGAAGAAGTGGATTTACAGATATGGATTTGACTGTAGCATCTTCTCATTTTGACTGAAATTTTACCAGGAGGAAATATTTTAACGTTGTTTTCATTTGAATTCTTTTCTTGTTATGGTGGCGGTTAAATCCAATCACCATGGATAACTTGGGTCATTGGGTTAGATTGGCCATCAATCAAATTTCATTTCTAATTTTGTCAAAACCAAACATAAAATCAATCAATTTCATGCCATAACCTATTTTCTCTTCAATAATTCAAAATCATTCATGATTTGCGGTGAATTATTTATTGTTGTTCCATTTAAAAAAAAAATGCATGCTGTTGTTTATATTAAATAAATAATTATCATTCAATATAAATTTGTGAAAGTGTATAATTTATTTGATAAATAAGAATTTGGCATTTAGCCTTCGGTCTCTTGATTTGGGCCAATCAAAGTCCGGTGAGACAAGGCCAATTCTCTCTTGATCAAAAATGTGTTTGGAGCGTGATTGCACACTTTGTAGAAGGCAAGGGGCTCCCATATGTCCTACTATCAATTGCTATTCAATCAAGAATAATAGCCATAATGTTTTAATTGGGATGTCCATTTAATCCAATGATTCAACTAGTCTAGTATTATTCGGACATATTAGATTAGGTTAAAAAAAAATTGGATTGAACTGAGCAATAAACCAACTATCATAACTAATTAAGTTTAGATTGACTTGGTAACATTATAAAATTAATATATATATATATATAGGAATTAAATTAAAGAAAATTTTTATTTTAAATATATTTTATAAATTATAAATAACTAATAAAGTCAAAACTCTTGCCAAATTCTTTTTGAGTATAGTTATTACATTCAAACAATAAAAAACAAAACAAAAAAATGTATATTTTTAGAATTTAAAAATTAAAAGAAAAAAACTTGATTTGAGATTGTAAACCACCTTTTTCAAGAAAAATAACTAGGTAAATCACCTTTAGCATCTAGGTTGGATCCATCTCCAAAAAAAAAAACCCCAAAATAAAATAAAATAAAAAAATCACCCAAATCAAACCACCACCAAACTCCAAGTTGTCACATTTTGAAGTTTAGCTTATATATCTACATTTTCTTTTTATTTTCTCCTTTGAGCCCATGCTTTTTCATTTTTATTACATAGATTTTGATAAAACATATCAAAACAAATGGTCATATGCTAAGAATAGTTGAATGGATACAAGGATATAAGTTTTCAAATTTTTAAAATTTTTCAAAAAGAAAAATTTTACTAGATCATTTTGCCTCAGTTGCCCCAACCATTGCTTGGTAATAGCCAAGCTAGGTCAAGTCGTGGGCCAAAAAATGAAAGCTTGGCTTAAACCAAGATGAATTTTTAGGTTAAGGTGAAACTCGACCTAAGTTAGCCCTTCACACTCTATATCTTAATCCTTACACATAAAAAGTACAAAGTCTCTTTATATATGATTTATGCACTTTTTATATCTAAATGGCTTCATACTCTTGTAACTCATTTGGTACATAAAATGAAATAAAGAAAATAATTTTGAAAATAACAAATAACCTTTAAAAGAATAAAAAATGTTAAGTAATAATTGCAAGAATATAATAAACATTGTTAAAAAAAGAAAATAAAATAAATCATTTTTCTTTCCTATAACAAACAGGCTATTAAAGATTCGGATATTTAAGAAAAAGATTGAAAAGGGGAAGTAGGGTCCACTAGGCGCCACCTCCCCTCCTTTTTCTCACTTTAACTAGATCCATTGTAATAGTGCAAGGGATATCTGTCCATACTCTTAGTTAGCTATAAACTTAGCCAATGAAGCTCAAGCCAAAACCATTACTTTTTATGCTAACCATCATCTTTGCCCTGTAACCATTGCACATAACCTGAGTGCTTGCTAGAGCACTTGTAACTAAAATATTGAACAGCTTTAGGGGAATATTTAAAAATGACAGTAGAAGATAGTTTAAAGAATTCAACAAAAATTTAGGAGTTTGCAACTCTTACATTGTTGAACTCTAGAGCATTTTAATGAGTTTATAACTTTCTTAGGCTAATGGAATCAAACACTTGTGAGTTAGAAAAGAGATAGTTTTAGTTTGCTGGATAGAAGATAATCACAGTGAATAAAGACTAGCAAGTTCGTTTTATCTATAACTATTGACATGACAGGCCTCACACAAGAGCTAAATCTTCATGTTATATATTCTCCCCTTGCATAGCTCTAGCAATTCACTTTAGGTGACTCAAGACTATAACCCCATGCACAATCATCAACTAGTTTATTTTTTCTTGTTTGAGTTTTAGCCCAATTTTCTCACCCAAAAAAAAAATCCTACACTTGTATCTATGTAATTTTTTAAAAAATATTCTATCAATATTAACTCAATTATTAGAAATTAAGGATATCTCTAATTATAATATTAAAAAACATTATGGCATCCACTTTTAAATATGTCAAAAATAAAATAAGACCAAATTATCCATTTTCATTATAAATAATGCCTTATTTAAACATAAAATTTGTAAGAGCAATAGACGTAGGTTTTGAAAGTATCTATCTCAGCGGTGCATAAAGATCAACGTTGATGGTTTTTATAGTGATAAGCATGTATTGGCATAGTTTGTAAAGCCTGCAATGATGACTTTTTTTTGGCAAAGCTATATAAAGCTGACTTAACTTTAATGTATGAGATACTCACTCTTAGGGAAGCTTTTTTTATGATAGTTGATTTTGATGGAAAGCTTATATGCTTTGAGACAAATTGCAAAGAAATGTTTAATTTGGTTTCATTAGAAAATTGGTATTTCAATGGTGCACCAAGAGTACAAATAAATTTTATTCCATTTTGTTCTAACTTTATATATGCCACATAAGGCTAAAAATACAATGTAATTACATTTCTTACACAACTAAAACATATCCATAAAAAAACTTTTTGTTGGTTTCCATGCAACTTTTATTCTAAGATCATCGGACTTTGCCAAGCATTAATTTCCATCAAAGATTATGCTCCAAGGGGCCATGTTAAATAGGGGTGATTTTAATGAAATTCTTAACAATATCTAGTAGTTGGGGATAAATCTTAATCATGAATAGAATATTTCAAGGACACTAGAGAATTTTATGGACTCCAAACTTGGGTTTTGTTGATTTTCTCTTTATTTACAACATGTTTGGTACATAAAAAATTGAGAATAGAAATTAAAAAAAAATAATTTTATAAATGAAAAATGATTATTGACTCTTATTTTAAAAAAATTATAAAAAAATAAGTATTATTAAATAATAAAAAATATAATAAGCGTTCCACAAAATTTTTATTTTCCCTTTTCATTTTCCTTGAGATGGCAACAATAATGTGAGAGTTTGGCTTCATCAAGCAATAGTTAATGGACATTAGGTGAACTTTTTTCCCCATAGTCAAGTTATTAATCTTCCCCAAACGGCTCATTTGATCTTCCACTCTCTTTTTTGAAATCTAACTCTTCCTCTAAAAGACAGAAAAATAATCATTTTCAAATTTAAACAATTTAAGCTGGACAAAGGATTGTGAAAATCCACAATTCATACAATTTGCAAGTTAAGTGAGCTGAGTTAATATAAAATTATATAAGTTAATAAAAATAATATCACACTTCAAGGAAGGACAAATGAGTCTTATCCTATGGACAAATGAGATGCATGCTTGAGAGTCAAGTGGCTTTTGTGTCATATTTGGGAGCAATTCTTACATACACCTGGTGCGCCACGTCATTTGTACACTTTACGGTTCAGATTTACTCTGCATGTAGACCATACCTGTACTACACATGGGCCCTACTTATACAAATTCAATCCTATCCATTGATTTTCTTATGTGCACCATGCTCCAAGTGTACCTAAGAAAATTTCCATATTTGGTTTGTTAATGAACTCTCCCAAAACAATAACATTGACCACGTGTCACTTAGGTTGGAAATCACCACGTGCCTAATTAGTGGCGAAATGTCTATGGATTTGGATCCCAATCCAGACATTTTAAGAGTTTTTTTTAGATTTAAATTTTCAATAGAAAGTTTGAAGACAAAAAAGCATAATTGAAAATACAGTTAAAATTTTTTAAGTATAATTTTTACTTATAATTTTTGACCTCCTAATTACATTTTCTATCTTTAAACTTTCAATTTAGGATCTAAATCTGAAAAGTAAAAAAGCTTAAAAGGGCTTGACTGAATCCCCTACGGTTGTCATATGATTAGAATCCAAATTCAATGTCTATATGCATGTTACCCACAAGGGGAAAAAATTGTATTTTTTTTTTGGGTTACCTCTCCAAATCTATGATTATTTTGTGATTATTAAAACATTTGATTAATATGAAAAATGAAATCTTTTTTATTAGTTTTGATGTTAATCCTCATAAACTCATTCTTGCAAATAATAATAATAATAATAAGTTTTAAGTGCAAATATGAGGGGTTTGTTATTAGATTTTTTTAATATATATATATATATATATATACTTGATAAATATTTTAAAAAATTAATAATGTGATTTGAAAAAATGACATACTTTTATTTTTTTTTTTAAAATGACAACAAAGGAAAAAAATTTTAAGAAAATTATATTTTATCTTCTTGAACCAAGGTCAAGTTACATAATTAATACATAAGCTTTAAAATATAACCAAATTAATGCATAAACTTTAGAATCTAAATTTTTTTGTGTATAAATTAAAAAAAAATGTTATTACATTTTTAAGTTTATATATTAGTTTTATAATTAGGCCTTAATTCAAAAAGTAAAATTTAACTTCCTCAAAATTTTACATAAATATTGACCTTCGAGTAATACGAGAATGGAATTTATCACCTTCGAATAAATCAATTAAGATTTATATAGGGTTACTTAGTTGAGGGGCTAGTTAAAATAATTGGAATCTATAAAGGCCCACCAGAAAGAGGCTTGAACAAAACAAAACGAGAATAGGTCGTTAAGCTTGTTGCTCAACCTTCCTCATATTCCTGACTATTTCTAATCCCATCTCCTGAGCTTGCTCTATCAACTTTCCCTCTTGTTTCCTGCTTTCAGCTTTTCTCCCGTTCTTTGCGGTAATGGGACGTCTAGTCCTATTTTTTAATTTTTTTTTATTAATCAACTAAAATTGAAGAGGCAAACTTTTCTGCCTGGGCTAGACGTCTTGTTCTGGCCAAAGACGGGAGAAAAGCTAGACCCTTGTTTCCTCATCCAAAAATCTCCTATTTGGGTACTAACTCGTGGTCACTTTGAGTCGTTTCTAGCCATCCGATCCATTTAACAAATTTTGAGTCATTTGATTGTGTTTTAAGTGATATTTGGTTGAAAATAAAATTATAAAAAATAAAAAAGTTGTAACTATAAAGATAACAATTTTAGTTGTGAAAAAAAAAATAATTGGATGAATAAAATAAAATAATTTACAATTAAAATTTTTGTTCTGGTAAATAGAATTTTTGAAATTTAATTTTCTCTCAATTGAAATTTTTGTCCAGTTAAAATTTTTTATGCTCACAGTTAATTTTTTTTTACAGTTAAAATTTTTATCTTCACAATTAAATATATTAATCTCTCTACAAATTTTTTTTTAAACCAAATATCATCCAAATGCAATAAAATGGTCCAAAATTTACTCGATGGATAGGATGGCTGAAGAGAACCCAAAATAGCTTCCAGTTGGCGCTCAAACGAGAGACAATCCATTTCCGAAAAAGAATTGCCGTTGTCTTGTTAAAGAAATTGTTTAGTGTGCTTCACTTCTTCTTTGTCGACGCCTTTTCTCCATTGTTACTTTATACTAACAAGCCTAAACGCCAGCACAAGCTTGCCTTCCACAGATCATGATGCCAAATATAAAATCCCTACCCTTCCCATTCAAATTGGATTATAGAAGGTTTGATTGATGGCTTGATAGCCGTTTGGTTTGCATCAAGGGAATGGAATTCTATTTTGTTCTTTTTTTACAATATTTATTATATATTTATAATTATTATTTTTTATTATTTTTTTTAAATAGAGACACAATGATTTTTTTTCTTAAAACCAATATTTTCATTTAATTATATTCTATTTTCTATCCTATTCTATGTACTAAATTAGTCAAAAGAAATGTGGTCAATCACACCCCAAAAAGTAAAATGAACTTTTTCAGAAATTCATGTTTTGATTTGGTCGACTTCGATCCCAGATTCTCTTTTGCTTGACCTCAACAACTGCATTTTCATTTTTAACTCATAATTCTTCAAGATACCGGAGTACGCCTGATTCTTGACTATGCCAGGGCCAACCTTTACAAAACACTTACGTCCTGACACAAGAAAGCAAATATAATGAGGATGTTTCAGTTAGTCAATCAAATACAATTTCTGGAGTTATTCGATTTGCTGAACACGATGTCCTTTGCGTGTTTCTGAGCATCATTTACTTTTGAAGTTGTGCCCATCTTCTTGAAGCAAAAACTGTCCTCAAATCATCTCCTGGTTGGAAGACTAAATATCCAGAACGTATTAGAATGAAAATTAAAAAAGGAATACTGGTGGAACAATATCTATTTTCCTGTCTATCTCTAAATGATTTTCAATACTATTCCAACGATTGTACTGTTATTTATCACACTCGAAAGATTGTATGCTTGAGTTTCTTACTAAAGTAAACTAAAACTTCACAGTTTGTACAGTTTTCTAGTGTTAACCAAAGTTTATGTGTAGTTTATAGTTCTGAATATATGTGGGAAATTACCATTGCCCATGTTGCCTGCATTTTGTCTTGTAAACGGACACAGAACACTCACCAGTTACTGACACATTAACATATAATGAGCAATCTATAACTCTTACGCCTTCCTTTTCAGTTTTCTCAGCTATATAGAATATTTGCCTGATGTATGTTTCTACTTTATATTATTTACAGAATGTAATGAATCATAAGCTTTTCGTGAACAAGCTTGCTCTGCCTCCAATAGATGTGCAGCCTCCCTTTAAGTTTGAGGTTTTAAAACTTGATCCCTTTAATATATAGTGACACAGCCAACTATCTACAGCAACGGCCTTAAGATATGCAAGGATCGATAAGAATGGAAAAGTAGAAAAAGAAAGGGAATATTTTATTTAAACTTAAATCAAAAGGATCTACAGTCAAGTAGTCAACCTCCTCCTCTCTTTGATGTGTTGGTGCTTCATAAGATTGGACTAATGTTTTCTACGGGTGGATTAATCAGACGGATTCCACTTATTTGAATTATAAAGGACACCATTTAGACCAAGGGATAGAGTGCTTGAAAGAGTAAACTATTCCTTGTACCAATTTTCTGGGGGATATAAAGGAAGACCCCAGTGTCACTATTCTAGACATCTTCGTATGCCGTCCTGATTGAAGATCACATGCACTATATTCCTCTCTATCTACTTGCTCATTTCCTCCATATATGCAACGCAATTCCAAACTAGCTATCAATGAAGATCATTGACAATTATAATTCAGAATGCTGTTATAAATGAAAAGTGATACATTTGCTGCTATAATCATTCATGACTTTGGATGTACTCCCATTCTTGCAGCAATTTGACCAAGTTAACTAATCACAGTTAAAGGATAAGTTTACAGATACACTTGAAACTACAATCTTGAGATTCCAAAGAAAGTCTAATCCATACTAACCAGGTTATCGCGGTCACTATGATTGTTATTGTTATTGCTGATGTTGCTGTGATGGTTGCTGGCATTTCCTCCTCCTCTCCTCCCATGCCTCAGCTGCGAAATCTCCAACTGAGTCGTCATGAAAAACTGCATTCTCTGCAATTCCATCTCCTTAGCAAATTTCATCCTCTGCTTCTCCATTTCCACCACCTGCTGAATCTTCGAGCTCTCTGCTTGCTCATAGGCTTCCCCGAATTTCAGTATCGCCTGTGTCAATTCCCTAACCGCACTTCCCCAACCCTTATCCTTCCTTTCCACAGCATCAGAATTGATCTCTCTTGGCACTCTAGGTCTCTTCCTCTCATATGTATCCGGTGGAAAACTATCACTAGAAACCGGCGACGGTTCTCTCTCCGACGGCGACGAATCTGAGTCCACAGGAGCACGCTTTCGTAACTGTATCTTCTGGCTCTGTGTCTTTAACCGAGGCTGGTGCTTCTGCAGCCGTTGATGACCTTGATACTGATTCTGATTCACTCCCCGAACTCCTACCGGAATTCCCAGAGACACTTTCTGAGTTTGCAAATTGCTAGCCGCACTAGCTCCGGCCGCACCGCCGCCGCCGGTGGAGCCAGATATTTTCGGGTACGGGCCGATTAACTGGTCCAATCTCTCGTAGAACGGCCATTTACTAGGTCCGCCACCGGCTGCGATCTTCGACTTCTCCAACTTGAACTTCTTCTTGACCGTGTCGATCCGATTCTTGCACTGAATATCAGTCTTGGGCGCTTTCCTATAGTTCTCCCTACTACTCACGATATCCGCAACCTCCTTCCAGTGCTTCTGCTTCAGATTCCCCCTGCTCAGCTTCAAGTACCTCTCCCCCCACGCGTCAATCAACACCGCCGTCGCTCCTTCACTCCAGCAATCCTCCCTCCCTCCACCAACACCACCACCACCATTACCCTTCGACTGCTGTTGCTGGACCGGAAGCGCTAGTGCCAAACTATTCTGCGGCGGCACCGGCGCCGGCGCAGCCACCGTCACAGTTATCCGACCGTTGGCCCTCGGAGAACCCGGAGATCCACTTGCCGTCGACGGAGGCGACTGGATCTTGCCGTCGTCGTCCATTACCTTCCACCGCCGATCTGCCAACTTGCCCAGAAACAGATAAAGAGAAAGAAATAGAAAACCAAGATAGGGTTTCTTTGAATTTCGTGTTGACCGGCGAGGATAGGTAAGTGGACGCTTTTTTCTTTGGGTTTGATTATTATAATTTCGGAAACGTTATGGGTATCGGCTGGATTGAAAAAAGGTGGAAGGGAGGGGGTCTGATTTGACGGCGTCCGTCGAGAGGGTAGGACGGTAGGGGACACGTGGAGTGAACGTAGAGAGGGCAAGGGGTGAGGTGGAGGGATGTGATTGGATGGGACCGGGAACTCCGTCACCGGCGTTGGGAGGGAATGTCGCCGGCTCGGTTGGTGGACCGGTCTGTGTTATTATGTGGCGCTTTACGAAGTTGACGATAAACGCCATTATTTTGAATCAGAATTAGTGCCGATGATTACTTCTTCGGCCGCCTCCCGTGACATCTCCAATTTACCCCGTTATATCGGTCGCACTTTCATTATTACTTTTATAAACGGATAAGTTAAATCGATAATGGCGAATTTAATTTTTCTTAGTTATTTTGTCGTTTATAAGTGAGGGCGTGTATGCCGCATAGAACAAAATTGTATAAAAAATTAAAATAAAAAAATTAATTTTGACAATTAAAAATATTTTTATGATTTTATTTTAAAAAATAGAAAACAAAAATTATTAAATAATAGTTGTAAAAATATGATAAGTATTATAAAAAAGAAATAAAAAGTTTAAAGAATCTTTTTCCTTCTCTATACTGTACGAGCTATAAATCAGTCTGTCTTAATATGTTTTAAAATTATTGTACCGATGTTTAAGGTTAACCTACAAGTCTTTTCTCTTTTTTCAAAAAAATAGTTTTTGAACTTTGTCAAAAATTATTATCATTTTATCTAGAAGAATAAAATTCCCAAGTCACTGGTAAATATAATTAACTTAATAAACCCTTATTTATTGGCCTAAATTCACCTGTGTGAATTTACACGTGTGACCCTCCCTCTCTCTTCTGTCTCTTACGCTCCATTTGGATGGGGAGAAAACGAAGGGGGAGAGAAAATCAGAGGGGAGGGGTTGTGTTTTCCCCCGTTTGGATGGGGAGAATAGAAGGGAGGGAGAAGAAAACCGGAGAGAAAATGCATGTGGGGCCCGCGTTTATTTTTTCTCTCCGGATGTGGGGAGATTTTGCGAAGAAAAGGAGGTGCCGCGTGATGTATTATTTGTATTTCCCAAATTACCCTTAAATATTTTTTTTTTTATCCGTCATCTTGAAAAACATAACACAACCCTAATTTTTGTTGCCTCGACTTTTCTGCTTAGCTCGACCTCTTTGTAAACTTGCGGCGTTCGCTATTTCGACCCTGTTCACTGCATATTTTTAAAAAATTTAACATTGCTACTGGAACTTAGTTTTGTCGATCAAGCTTCGCAACTTCGTAATCAGGTCTGTTTATCTTTTTAGTTTATATATTTCAGTGTATATTCTCATAAGTAGGTTCGGTTTATGATCTCTATCTTCCGTAGCCGAAGGTTTACAATTGTTTTTCATATGATAAACTTTTGCTACAGTATGAATTAAGATTTTTGTATTAATTTTTACTGTAATATGTGTAGGATAGATTGAATAATTTTGAGATTTCCCTAATTTTTGGCACAAAATTATAACTTGTGAGTTTTGCTTCCCCCCACAAAACTGTGCGGGTGATTTTACGGAAAATGTTGTTTATGTGATATATATATATATATATATATATGTGTGTGTGTGTGTGTGTGATTGTTACATTTACATAAGGCGAGTGGCACAGGTAACAATATTCTTAGGCATTTATTTTATATATTATCCATTTTTTTTTAGAAAGAAGGAAAAGAAGGAACTGATTGTTGATTAACCTGGTAGAATTTTGGATTCTTTTGCATTGATTACTGGCCAAATAGCTATGTCACTTTTTATATTATAATCGTAATATATAACTTGTTTTTGATTCATAATAGTTGCTACATAATTTGCTCTACAGTATTCATTCATAAGTTCCTCCGTCTGTCAAGATATATATAATCTTTATTCATAAAATTTTTCCTATTTTCGATATACAGTCTCTTATATACTTTGTGCAATTATCTAGTAAAGCGACAATAATATGGAATTGACAAAGGAAGTGGAAGAAGAGATATATGATTTTGAGTTTGAAGTGAAGCAATTAATTAATTTTGGAGTAGGAAATGCTGAGTCAAATTTGAATCATTTAATAGAACAGTGGGAGAGGCGTAAGCATACATGTTTGATCTGATTTATATGCTTGGTTGTGCATGCAATTCATTTATTGGAAGAGATATCAACTTTAAATAATAAATCTATTAGCGTTAGCAATATTGATCGATATAATATGAGAAGACAGTTGATGATACGACTAAAGGATGAAAAAAGATGCTGTGATATTTTACGCATGGGCCCACAGGCTTTTAAGAGATTATGTGAGAAAATTCGTTATACTAGAAAAGTAAAAGATTCAAGGTGGGTTACAGTTGAGGAACAAGTTGTTAAATTTCTCCACACATTGGCCCATAATGTAAAAAATAGAACATTATGCTTTTACTTCCATCGATCAAGGGAGACTATTAGTCGCCACTTTCATAATGTCTTACGCGCGGCAGTTTCACTTGAGACTGAGTTTTTTGCACAACCCTCTGGAGCAAAAGTGGCTATCCAAATTTTCAACAATAATAGATTCTACCCATATTTTAAGGTATTATCTCTATATCTACTTAGTTTCTGAGTAAAGTAATTATTCTATAATATATTGTTATTAACTAATTGTAAATAATAAGATTGTGTGGGAGCTATAGATGGAACTCATATCCGAGTCAAAGTGCCTAGAGAAGAGGCTGCTCGCTTTAGAGGGCGAAAAGAGTATCTTACCCAAAATATTTTCGCCGCATGTACATTTGACATGAAATTCACCTACGTTTTGGCTGGTTGGGAAGGCACAGCTTCAGATTCTAGAGTTCTTAAAAATGCCTTGTCACGGGAAGATAATCTTATAATACCTCAAGGTCTCTATACCACCTATTAATAGGTTATAGTATTAGGTATAAATTTTTTTCAGTCTATAATTGCTAATCGATATTTGCATACATGTAGGCAAATTTTATCTTGGGGATGCCGGGTTTCCACTGATGCGTAGTCTATTGACACCTTACAGAGGAGTGCGCTATCACTTGAAGGAATATTCAACTTGTGTACCACAGAATGAAAAAGAAATTTTTAATCACCGTCATGCCTCATTGCGCAACGTCATTGAGAGAACATTTGGAGTTTTGAAAAAAACGATTTCCAATCATAGCGAGCGGCACTGAACCCCACTATTCCTTACAAATTATGACTGACATTGTTATAGCCTGTTGCATATTACATAATTTTTTGATGGGGGTGGATCCTGATGAGAATTTAATTGCTGAAGTTGATCGTGAATTACAACAGAACTCCTCTGATGTAATGGAGACCTACTCTAGTTATGGTCAAGAGGAGAAATATAGATAGGGATCAATGTTAAGAGATAGTATTGCTGGTCAAATGTGGACTGATTATCGAAATAGACAATAATTTAGCATATAATAATTTCATGCAATTAATATAATATTATGCTGTCCTGTGTATTAATTTTATTTGAAATACTTAGATATTTTATTAATAAATTTATGGGGCCTCTTCTTAATGACTAGTAATTATGATGTCTTAGATTTTGAGATATACTTCTTTTGATTGTTTGAGATTTTATGTTATTCTATTCAATGCAGAACTTCAATAATGGCACCAAAGCAAAAGGATTCAATGAAAGACAATCTTCGATGGTCACCTGAGATGGATGAAACTTTTCTAAATGCCTTATTAGATGAGATGTTAAAAAGCAATCGACCGGACGGGACCTTCATAACCTTCGCATATGACAATATACTGCAGGTTTTATGTAATTCTTTTGGGCCACATATTACCAAACAATACTTGAAAAATCGAAAAAAGACTTTATCTCAACGATTTGGAAAACTCTATGACTTATTCCACGGATTAAGTGGCTTTTCTTGGAGTCCTGTTACAAAAATGTTTGAAGCTGAGAATCAAATTTGGCACGAGTTAATTGAGGTAATTTTATTATTAATGCAGTATTATTAATTTTCATCTTATCAATTTGCTTATATTACAAGTCGCATTGGAATGACATATAAATTTATATGTTGCAGAGTAAACCTCAAGCTAAAAAGTGGATGACTACACTTATTTTACACTATGATAAATTATATGAATTATTTAGTACAGATCGAGCAACAGGAAAATATGTTGAAAGTGCGAAGGATAAAGTGAAGAAATAGCAGAAAGAGTGCATCGATCTAAATGACTATGGTGACGATGGAACTACGAATGAAATAATAAGTGAGAGTGAATTTAATTGGGGTTTTGAGGGCACCAATTTTGGAGTAAATATGGATTCGTTTAGTCCCACAAATGCAAACTCAAATCACTCAACCGGTACTGCATTGTCAAAAGGTCAGAAGTGAAAGAAAGTAATGGTTGATAATATTGAAGATCGATATGAAAAAATTTCTTTGGGAATTAAAGAGTTAGCTGAAGTGATGCGAGATGGAAATTCATTACAAGATAAATCTATATCACTTTCTGGGAGGCAAGTTGCCGTAGCTGAAAAGCAAGTTGAAATTGCCGAAAAGGGACTTTCAATTCTAGAGAAAAGCAGACTTCGACATTACAGTGAAGAAGAAGTATGGGAAGAGCTGGAGCAAATTGGGTTAATGGATGATACCAAATTAAAATGTTATTTCTTCTTATGTAATGAGAAAAAAAGTAAGCGAAAATTTTTTGGAGTTCCTCGGCATCTGCGGCTACAGACGTTGATCCAGATAATGACTGATGCAGGCAGTTCCCAGTGATGATTACCAGCTTTGAAATATTTTGGCATTTTGAATATATGTACGGTGCAATTGTTCTTCATAAATTTATGTTTAACTAGGTGATTTTACGTTTTATGGGAGACAATTATAATGAATTGGAATAAAGTAAACTAATATTTAGGTTTAACTATGTTTGCTTCATTTTTACGCAGAATGGTTATCTCTATTCATACAAATTGTATGTTCTAAAGTGTGCAGAAATCATGATATCAAATTGTATGTTCTAAAATGTGCAAAAATGATAATATTTTTGTAAGAATCGAAAAAATAACCATTATATATATATATAGATATCTATATATATAAAATTTTTGTTACATTGAGGTTAAAGAGAAAAAGAACAAGAAAAAATATTATAAACGAAAAAAGATTAAACATAACATAGAAGGAAAAAAGCTAAAGAAATAAGCGTGTAAGGAAAAAAAGGAAGTAATAGGAAAAAAATGCGTAGGAAAGGGGTTTAAAAAAACATTTCCTGAAACAGAGGGAAAAAATTTTCGAAGAAAAAAAAATTGAGGCAAAAAAAAAAAAAAGGATCCGACTGAGATTCAGTCGGACTGAAACGGTCCGACTTTTAATTGGTCGGACCGATGATCCGACTGAAAATCAGTCGGACCAACGGTCTGACTCCAATTTGGTCAGACCGACGGGGTCTAACTGAGTTTCAGTCGGACCCCTTTTTTTTTCAAATTTTTTGAAATTTTCTTTTTCTTAACAACTCTCCGCTCTTAGCATAATATTGTTATAACTTCTGTGAAAAAGTTTTTTTTTTCTTTGATTTCATTTTCTAATGATTTCTTCCTTCATTTCCTATTTATTTTTCTTTGCACATTAGTAGTATAACTTATTAGTTTTGTAAGATGAAATTACAATTTTCTCTTAAAAATCTAAGTTAACTTAATTTCTATGTTATCTTTCTCTTACATGCATATGCAGGTATGTCAACTCATAAGAAGCATCTTTTATTTATCCATAGAAACATTTAATTGCATAAAGCTTAAATAGAAATAGATCAACCGTTGAAACATAAAAACTACATACGAATAGTAAACAAAAACTTAATTCTACTTTTCATAATTAACTTAAAAAAATATAACTTAATCTAATCATCCTTTTCACTGTCATCTTCTATACTATCTGGATTCTTTCTCTGTGTTATAGTTGATGTTGGTTGAGATGAGTTTCGTCTTCCTTGAGATCGTGCATTAGTACTACGTGTGATCTCTTGTAATTGGGTTCGTAACTCTTCGATTTGTCGCTGTTGATCTTCAAAACGACTTTGATATGATTTTGTTGAAATATTAACAAATTCATTTCGTATCATGTCTTGAATATAATTCGCATGGGGATATGGTGGCACCTGACTTGAGGAGGCTTCTGGATTATATGAATATCCAGTCTTAGCATCTCCTATAATTTTAGAAGATATATTACTAAGACCGTAGATAGCACCTTTTTTTTTACCTCCAGCAGCGTTGACAAATAAATTTATCTCTGTGATATTGTCGCTTGAGCTTGAACTTTCTGTACTCTCTTTTTGTTTCAAGTATTCATCCTAGGAACATAAAAGGAAGTACTTAATGTAAATTAAATGTGCATGTAAAATAGATATACAAATATTTATGCATGTACCCAAACGGCCCTTGATTTCTCATCGACCCAAGAGTTGGTTGATTTTCGTTGGTGTGTTTTTTGATAAAGTTCAAAAAATGAAGGATCTCTTCCCAACTCCCGGGCCTATAAAATGGAATAAGGCAACATTAGGAAAAATACTAGTTGGAAAGTGGAAAAAATGTACAAATACTTCGAAAAA
Source organism: Erythrophleum fordii (assembly GCA_032878935.1). Classification (NCBI taxonomy): domain Eukaryota; kingdom Viridiplantae; phylum Streptophyta; class Magnoliopsida; order Fabales; family Fabaceae; genus Erythrophleum; species Erythrophleum fordii. The sequence goes on from JAVQMF010000042.1 coordinate 7,801,833, forward strand.
AATATAAATGCTTAAACTGATACCAACTTTCGTGCATGTTCTTCCATCGATGTAGAGCCTCCCGTGTGCAAGGAAGCAACCGCATGATATTTCTTTTTTTGCTCACTATTGGCACAGAATTCATTAGAATCCCAATGCTCACATAATTCTTCCCAAATTTGTGGTTTTATCCATTGGAGTCTTTTCCGTGTGTCGCAGACATGTGCAATGATATCTCTCAACTGTTTTTGTACTCTATTTTTCTAATTACGCCAGATCTCATGATGGGGTGTTGGGTCCCAATAATAGCATTTCTTGCATTGTGAACCGCAATATCAATAAAATCAAATTAAATATTATCCAAGATTAAATCAATTATTCGACCTTTTGGGAATAAAAATTAAAGGAAACAGTCAAACCTCAAACTCATGAAACCATAATTGCTGATATTCATGTGGAACCTCACTCCAACAATTCCATGTCCCATAGTATTTATCTTTAAAGATTGCAACAATAGAAGTACAAACAGCTTTATTATTTGGTTTGAACCTAAAGGAATGAAAGTGGAAAGAAGGACATTAGGACCTACTCTAATCAATTATATAATAATATACAATTGAGAAGTAAAGTTAGAAACCCAGTCCCCTCAGGTGTGATCAGTGTGGGAAGAGGTTCATTCTGGTTAGTGAAGGGCTCATCATGCATTTCATGGACGTCTGGTTGCACATTATCTGATTCTGGTTGAATGTTAGGTGGGGTTGGCGAATTTGGTTGTATATCTTTTTCAACAGTAGATGATTCTCCTTGAGAAAAATTCCTCCGCATCTTTCTTCCTTTTCTTGAAAACATCCTACACAATAAGTAAATATAACTTATGTTCCTGAAATATTGCAATAATAGTGTAATAATATAACCCATGCTCATAAGTTTAAAATTATAATCCATCTTCTGCTTACCTTAGTTCCTTCGTGAATGTAAAGTTTGAAATAATATTGTAAGAGCAAGATAATGTTATAAGAGAAAGATAGTCGGCAAAGTTTAATCATTGAGAAGAAATATATATGGGTATATATATTGATATACATGTGTGTGGGTACCTACGTCTCCATGCATGATTGTTCATGGAGACATGTGAATCTAAGTTAGATATAGATAAGAAATAAAAAGACAAACTATAAATAATTCATAATGACTTAGTTGTCTACGGAAGCAGGTAAGAAATATAAGAAAAGATTCTCACACATGGATAAAACTTATTATATATTATTTTATAATATGTAACAATAATAGAGCTTATTATATATGACTATGTAGGTCCCGCATCGCAATATCATTATGCATATGACAAGAGTATCTCGTGAAAGAGGAATAGATAAGGTAATAAATAAAATAAGAGTTCTGCTTTCCATTATTAGCATTATAATACAAATTCATAAACTTATATCAACTAAGTTTACATCATCACACAAAATAAATTAAAATAGTGGGGTTAATTCCTCATCACCTTGTCCATTAATTCCTTTTATTGGAATTATTCGAACCCGATGGTCTATTATTTGCATGATATTCATAAATTTCTCGTTGCATCTCAAATATTAATTTATCATTGGTGTCCATATGCATCCGAAGATCCTTAAACTTTTGCTCAATATTAGGATGGAGGTGACCTCCTGGATATATAGCCTCTGCTGCACTTGGATGTGAAAAAATATTATTTCCTTTACCATAATTATAATCATATATTGGATCTTCTACCACTTCATGTGCAACACTTCCCAAACCATATATAGAGCCTCCACTTTTTTTCCCTCCCGCAGCTATTGTCCATATAGCAACTTCATTTGATAGTGTAAAAATTTGTGAATCACCCGCTGCAGTTGCTATACTAGTTTTAAGTCTCACATATTTATCTTGAGATAAACCAAACAATGAAGGTTGTTACATAGTTGAACTTCTTATGTAAAACCTTTTGAAAAAAGTTTAAAAAAAAACAACAAGCCAATACATACAAAAGTTTTTTCAGATTTTTTATCAATCCATTCACCGGATACTAAGTTTTGATGAGTTCGAACGTGCAGCTCTACCGGAGTTATAGGGCTACCAAATTCCTCAGCCAACGTTGCAATGTGATCTGTGAATGGAATATTTCTGCCAGTATGAAGAGATGGTCCATAGATGGAGTTTGAAGCTCTATTCTTCTTGGCATATTCACTTCTCTCTTTAAATTCAGCCTTGTTCCAACTAATGCATAAATCATTTCAGATATCTTCATTAATCCAAGTAAGCCGTTTTCCTCTATCTCGAACATAACAAATCAAATCTTTTAACCGATTTCTTGCTCGATTTTTAAAATTTTTATAAATTTAGAAATGATCCTCTGGTGTCCATATATAGTATTTCTATCCATTAAAATAAAAAAAATTGGTAAGCCCACGTATTTTATCTGAGTGAAAATAATAAACCTAAAATTGTGGTTCAAACTTTACTTGAAATTCTGTAAACCATAATTGTCGAACGGATTCAGGAACTTCTTTCCATGAGTTATAAGCTCCCACGTAATTATGTTTTATCACAGATGCTATATATTCAACTGCATCATTTCCATCGGGGTCAAATCTGACAAATGCATATACCTCAACTTTGGTGAAAAAGAAATTGGTTAAATGAAAAGGAAAAATTACATACCCCGTTTCACCGATTGGAAAAATAAGTTTTTTTGCTATATTATCTCCTGCTCGAATCCGAGAATACAAAACATCGCCGTAGGTTCTTCTATCCATCTACACGATGAATAATAATACATAGACATAAAAGAAGTATGCGAACATATAATTTTCACAATCAACACTCATACAAATGTATTACCTTCTATCCTGCGATAATAACAGAATGCGATAATAACAGAATCTGGAAAGAAATAAAAGAATCTAGAAAGAAATAAATCGCAACTTAGGTCGCATGCATTATATAATTTTGTCTTCAACACCACGTGAATTGTCAGGCTTCAATCCCTTCACAATCCCATCACTGCACCATATTTCCATTACAAACTGCTGCATGCTTAGATACTCCCTCTCTTGCATCCATATACCTTGTGAGAAACATATTAAAATATCTTATGACATTGCATTGAGATAAGGATGAAGTTCACGTGCAATTTTTTTCCTTATATTTTTATCTTGGCTTATCCCCAGCCATTCAACACTTTTCCTCCTTGTCTTGGCATAGATTTAAGCTTTCATGTGAAGGTCCCCTTGTCTTGGCATGGCATAAATTGAAGCGTCCTTGGCATGGCAGAAATTGAAGCGTCCTTTTCTTTGCATGGCTTGCCTTATCCCCAGCCATTCAACCCCTTTCGTCCTTTTCTTGGCATAGGTTGAAGCTTTCATATGAAGGTGTGTCCTTTGTCTTGGCATGGCACCTGGTCATTGAAGCTTCTTTGTCTTGGCATGGTAAGAATGGGGCCTTTACGTGAAAGTTATTGACATATTCCGTTCATGTTTCTTGCCTGACATGTTCATTTACAACTAATTATCAGAATTAAGATATGTATTAATATAATTTGTATTATGGTTCACTTAATATAAAATTATTTCAACTGATATAAAATTAATTATCTATGTTAATTAATATAAAATTAAGAAATATATATCTTTAATTAATTAGTTGTAAATTTTTTTCATGTTAATTTAAATTTATGTAAATATAACTATAATTATTCTCTAATTAATAAGTGTATTATATGTATTTTATATTTAATATAAATAATTCCTTTGAATTACAACGTAACATGTATCTGGCGGCGCAAGAAGGATAAAATTGTAAAAAGAAAAATAACCACTTTTCTCCCCCACATATTTTCTTTCGCCACATCCAAATGAGGGAGGGAGAGTACTTTTCTTCTCACTTTTCTCCTCCTCCGTTTTCGCCCCGCTTTTCTCCTCCCCCATCCAGAGCGTTAAGCTTAGGGGAGGACTGCTAGAATCCGCTAAGAGGAGAATGACTTGGTTTATGCTTAATTGGAATGCCTCGGAAATGAAAAGACACTCAAGTCGCCTCCACTAAAAGTTTTGACAACAACAGTAAAAAAAATTATATTTAAAAATTCATATCATATAAAATTTAAAATTTAAAAATTTAAAAATTAAAATTATCATTCAAAATCATTATTATCATTAAATTTTAAAAGATTTATTATTAATTTTAAAATTATTATTGGGTATAAAAATATATTTAAAAATAATTTTAATTTTTTAAATCTTTAATTATAGATTTTATATGATATAAATATTTAAAATATTTTTTTAAAAAAAATAAATAAATAACCCGATGTCACAGAGCCTGTAGGCCTAGTCTGGGCTTCCTTCACTTTTTTTGACATAAATTCATATCTTTTAATAAAATAGTTATATAACAATTTAGAAGATAATTTTGTTTGATTTCAAATTTTTTCTTTTTTTTAAATAGTAATCTTATTACCTTCTTTACTTTATACTCATGGTTCATGTTGTTTTATTGGAATCCATATTGTGACTAGCATTTGGTGTTGCAAAATAAACTAATTTAAAAATGGAATAAGATATTCAATAAGGCATGAGTCCGAGTGTCATGAGTGTTTCCGTTTACAAATCTCATCAATTATCTTTTGTGCTTTGTGTTGTGAGACTGGCAAGGAAATATTGATGGGAGTTGGAGTTTTTTCTCAAAAAAAAGAAAAAAATATCTATTATATTTTTATGATCATTACTTTAACAATATATATTCTTTTTATATAATTTTTTTAAGTAAGGATATAAATATTATTTTTTATTTTATTTTTTTTATCCTTTTCTTTTATTTCTATTTTTTTCAGTTCCCTTCTTCTCATACTAAATGCAACCTATATGTATTCCATGCATTACCATAAAAGATTCCAACTTTGGAACATGTTTGGATACAAAACCAAGATAGGAAATAAAAAGTTTCGTTCAATCATTTCCACATTTGATTCTTTAATATTATAAGTCTTATATTCATCTTTTAACTTTAATTTGTTTTACTTTTATTCTTTAATTTTAAGAAACCATTCAACTAATTTTTTCATCTCTAACATCACTAATAATCTTAATAAAAAGAAAAAAGGCTGACAAAGATCTGATTTGGTTACTTACAAAAATTCATGGAAAAAATGCACGAACACCCTAAATTCTTCAACTCTTTAGCAAACAATTGTTCTCTAGCTACAATCAATGTTACCTTTACACTGATTTATTCTTCCTCTGATATGTTATATTTCCCTTTTTGTTTTTTTAAATCCATCCTTTAGGGAATTAATGGTTTGAAAAAGGTGCTAAAGACACCCATCTCGTAAATAGTTATGCTCAAAATTTGATGCTGAGAATTCCCTTCAAGTTTTTTTTTTTTTTTTCTTTTGGGTTTAATTTTTAAAAGAATTCTTAAATCCTAACTATTGTTATATCTTTAGTTTTCATTTTAGGCCTCAAACATTTGAACAATTTTTTTTATAACAAACTCTACACACTTACGCATTAACGAAGGATTAATGAATGCTTTTTAAATTATTTATTTATACTATATCATGTGAAGAATTTCATGGTAGAATCATATGTTTATTTTAAAATGAGGTAGTAGCACTGTGGCATTTTTCTTAAAACTATTAGAATTTTGCTAATTGATATTATACAAGGATACATGAAGCTCTTCAACCAAGATCTTAAGGAAACAAAAACAAGAATACTAGGCAACATAGATTGCTTAGTATGAATTAGCTAATATTTTACAATTTTTCACATTCTTCCTTCACACTATTGTTAAATGATATGTAAATGAAACTTCTCTAATTTTACAATTATTATATATATATATATATATATATAATTAAAATCAATTGGCGTTCAGGTCCATGTGTTATTTACAGTGGAAACAACAAATATAGAAGATTACGTTCAGGAGAGTGCAGTCATATTACCCTTCACAGTAAAGCATGAACTGATATAGCAACGTAGCAACAAACATCAGGCAGAGCAGTACAAGCGGAAAATGGCCACCCTCCCTAACAGTCTGCAGCAATTTACAGAGACTAAATTGCGATTGAGATAAATAACAGAGTGTTCATTATGGCAACAAGTTGCTTTATTCATTTGCAAGTTCATTCCATGGCTTGAAGTCAGAGACAATATATCAGTCATTTACAGAAGCCTTCAAGGCTAAAAGAAATTACTGCTTCCCATGATCATTAAACCTCTGTTAAATGCACGAGAAGAACAATGATGGGGCTTCGTTTCCCCCTTCCCCCCCGGGGGGTTTAATGGGTGTATATACAAATTAATTAATATGACACCCATGCCCTCAACAAGAAGTGTTACTATTTAGTTTAGCCACATACATAACTTTAAATTTGACTCATTATATAACTCTTGTTACGAAGGAGTTTTACTAGACAATTTTAAATACAATCATAACTAATAATTATAAAGATTATGAAAACATGTAATAATATGTCTTGGTGAAGCATACTAATACGACCCTGGGCTTTCAGCCTTTAACATTCCACCATATTTTGCAATTTTAGTGCTCATGCAGACTGCCTCTGTGCTAGTTTCTTAGCCTTGGGTGAAGATGGTTGATGTGACTTAAATCATGAGATGAAATTATCCCAAAAAACTAACTTATTAGGTGAGAGTGTTTCATGATTTAAGTGACATCTTATATTTTTGTATCCCTTTTAAAGTTGGTGTAAGCAACTTAAATATCATTTTTTTATCTTCATTCAGTCTAATATGGAACATATCATTGCATATTTTTTCAAAAGTTGATATCTGAAATAACTAAGTTTAGTTATTCACCTTAAGTGGCTTTTATTTTAGTTGATTTTTAACTCTTTTTAACTATGGGATACTCTTATTTAATAGATTAGTTTTTTAAGATGAGTTTTTTTTTTATGATTCAGAGTCATAACAATCTATATTCAAATATTTTACTATGGTCCTAATTGCAATTATATAGCATAGGTGATGATGTTGGTATTGTCGTGTTCCCATGGGACTAGGAAACTACTCAAAATGGCACAAAGCTAGCCTATGTAGCATTGGAACTGTAGAACATGGTGGAATGTTGAAACCAAACTCCTGAGTCATACCAATTAATGTATTCATTGAGAGTTAATTGATACAAAAGGGATGACCTAAGAAGAAGAAACCTAAGAAAGAGTTATTAAGTACACATATAAGTCGAGGGGAACAATTAGAACAAGTCATGGTAGACATTGACTTTAGAAAAGGTATGCAATAATATATCTATATTGAACAAATATAAAAATATAAAATGGTACACAAGTTATAAGACATTCTCATCCAATGAGTTAATCTTTTAGATTAGATTCTTTTTATGACTCAAGTTGTATCAGATGCTTCTAACGATATTCTAAAAGAAATTCAGTTTTTGCCTAACATGGTAGTTTATTCTTTAGGGTATTTATTTTGCGATATACTATTAGAATTTCTAATATAAGTTTATTTATAAAAATTCAATCGATAAATATGATTTATTTTAGAGGAAATACAATTTTATATTTTTAAAAGATACATTATTTAATTGTTTTATTTCTAAATTATAGAAACATAGGGACCAATTTTAAAATCAAAGTCGTATTTTAGGCCACGTGTCATCAAATACGTCTTTGGTTGTTGTTGTTGGGTTCCATAGTGAACTTCCCTTGTCAAGTATCAACCTTCAAGGCAAGTCTAGTCTTATGGACGGATTAGATGTATGCTTGTAGCTGAAGTGGCTTCTGTGTCGTTGATCTGGTTTGCTAACCAATAAATCTTGTCCACGTGTCACTTAAGTGGAAAATCATCACATGCCTAGACGATGGCAATACGAATTCTTTGTTGCCCCTCAGTCTCAGGCAGCACTTTCTATTGTCAAGTCAGATTTTTTGCGAATTCGAAAAAATATACATATGTTAATCTAGATTATTTAAATTTAATGTAGATGATTTAGATTTTATAAATATTTTTTTATTTTTTTGACACAAAATATATTTAAAATTATTTTTATTCTTCATTTTGTATCTTATAAAAAAAAATTAAAATTAAAGAAAGGTTGCATACTTTTTTTTTGGGATACCTCTGCAATTCTGTGATTACATTGTGATTATTAAAACACTTGATTAGGATTATCATTGTCAAGCAAATATGAAAAATAGGATCTTTTTTATTGGTTTTCAGGTTAATCCCCCAAAACTCAAGCAGAAAAAACAGTTGAAGTGCAGATATTAAGGGTTTATCATCATTTAAAAAAAAATGAATTAATAATTTTCATTTAAAGTATTTGAAAATGTCATTATTTTTATTAAAAAAATGATAACAGATGTATAAAAAATTCTACTTAAATCATATCCTTTGAATTGAATAATAAGACAACGGAATTTGTCCCCTCCGAATAAAAAAATTAGTTGAGTGGGCTATTTGAAATTCTATAAAAGCCCACCAAATAGAGGCCTAAATTCTCAAGCTTTCTGTTCAACCAACCTTGCTTGAGCTTCCTTGATCAACTTTACCTCTTGTTAAAACACGTTTTTTTACAGTGCTTCCATTCTTTATCAAAGTCTTTTCGATGACTGAATTCATTATTACCCTACCCATTTAGATGGGATTGAAGAAAACTTTCTCAGAAATTCATGTTTTGATTTGATCGACTTCGACCCCGGAGTCACTTCTGCTTGACAACTTTTTCGCTTTTACCTTCAACTGCGGAGCGACGGAGTATTGTGTTGCTGGTCTCAATAGTTCAGATTTTTTTTTTTCGATTTCAACATTTTTTAAAACAATAAGATAATATTTCAACTATCAACTTAAAAGAAATTATGATTGACACTTAAAAATATATTAAAAATAAATTAAAATTTAGACAACTCAAATATGAGCATAAACTCCATCCTTCTCTACTGTTTCCATTTTCCTATAATTCCTTAAAATAGCTTTTGTATGCGGAAATGCCGAATTCTCGACTCTGCCAACCTTCACAATACACTTCCGGTCCTGGCACAAAGAAAGTCAAAATATAATGAGGTAGTTTCAGTCAGTCAATCAAATACAATTTCAAGAGTTATTCGATTTTGCCGAATACGATGTCCCTTTCGTGTTTTTACGCATCATTTACTTTCGATGAGGTACCCATCTTCCCCAAGGAAAAATTGTCCTAACATCATCTCCTTCTAGGATGACTAAATATCCAGAGTGTCCTAAAATGAAATTAAAACAGGAATACTGGTGGAACAATGTCCATTTTCTTGTCTATCTCAATGATTTTCAAATTCTTTTAACGATTGGATGGTTATTTATCACACTTGTAATGGTTTCATACTTAAAGTAAATGTCCCAGTTTTGACTGAAGATCATTGACAACTATAATTCAGAATTGTGTTATACCGATACATTAAAGATGATGCATTTGCTGCTGCTATAAGCATTCATGATTTTGAAGGTACTGCCTTCCTTGCAGCAATATGTCTTAAGTTAACTGTGACAATTAAGGGATAAATTTACAGACACATTTAAAAGTACAATCTTGAGCTTTCCAAGGAAAAGTCTAATCCAATCTAACCAGGTTATCGCTCTCCCTATGATTGTTATTGTTATTGTTCATGTTGCTGCGATGGTTGCTGCCGTTTCCTCCTCCTCTCCTCCCATGTTTCAGCTGCGAAATCTCCAATTGAGTCTTCATGAAAAACTGCATTCTCTGCAATTCCATTTCCTTAGCAAATTTCATCCTCTGCTTCTCCATCTCAACCACCTGCTGAATCTTCGAGCTCTCTGCTTGCTCATAGGCTTCCCCGAATTTTAGTATCGCCTGTGTCAATTCCCTAACCGCACTTCCCCAACCCTTATCCTTCGTTTCCACAGCGTCGGAATTGATCTCTCTTGCCACTTTAGGTCTCTTCCTCTCATATGCAGCCGGTGGAAAACTATCACTAGAAACAGGCGATGGTTCTCTCTCCGACGGCGACGAATCTGAGTTCACCGGAGCACGCTTCCGTAACTGTATCTTCTGGCTCTGTGTCTTCATCCGAGGCTGGTGCTTCTGCAGCCGTGGATGAGCTTGATACTGATTCTGATTCACTCCTCGAATTCCTACAGGAATTCCCAGAGGCACTTTCTGAGTTGGTAAATTGTTCGCCGTACTAGGTCCGGCGGCACCGCCGCCGCCGCCGGTAGAGCCAGAAATTTTCGCAGTAGGACCGATCAACTGTTCCAATCTCTCGTAGAACGGCCATTTACTAGGTCCGCCACCGGCTGCAATCTTCGACTTCTCCAACTTGTACTTTTTCTTCACCGTGTCGATTCGATTCTTGCACTGAATATCAGTCTTGGGCGTTTTCCTATAGTCCTCCCTGCTACTCACGATATCCGCAACCTCCTTCCAGTGCTTCTGCTTCAGATTCCCCCTGCTCAGCTCCAAGTACCTCTCCCCCCACGCGTCGATCAACACCGCCGTCGCTCCTTCGCTCCAGCAATCCTCCCTGCCTCCACCACCACCACCACCACCACCATTACCCTTCGGCTGCTGGTGCTGGACCGGAAGCGCTAGTGCCATACTGTTTTGCGGCGGCACCGGCGCCGGCGCAGCCACTGTCACGGTTATCCGACCGTTCACCCTCGGTGATCCCGGAGATCCACTCGCCGGCGAATGAGGGGACTGGATCTTGTCGTCGTCTTCCATTATCTCCCACCGCCGATCTGCCAAATTGGACAGGACCAGATGAAGCGATAGAAAGAGAGAGAGAGGGAGAAAATCAAATTAGGGTTTCTTTGAGTTTTGTGATGGCCGGCGATGATAGACAAGTGGAGGCTTTTTTCCTTGTGTTTGATTATTATAATTTCAGAAATGTTTGGGGATTTGGTTGGATTGACGGATGGTGGAGGGGAGGGAGTTTGATTTGACGGCGTCGGTAGAGCAGGCAGGACATTAGGGGACACGTGGAGGGATGTAATTGGATGGGGCCGGAAACTCCGTCACCGGCGTTGGAGGGGAATTTTGCCGGCTCTGTTGGGGGGACCTTTCTGTGCCATTAAGCCGTGTTTTAAGAAGTTGGCGATAAACGCCCATCATTTTGTCTCAGAATTACCGATGCCACCTGCTTCGGCAGCCACCGGTGATATCCCCAATTTACCCCATTGTAATATCAATCACCTTGTCATTGTTGCTTTTAAACATAACATTGGTTTGTTGTTGAAGACAGAAAAAAGTTTTGGATAATGTTTATTATAATTTTATAATTGTTATTTAATAATATTTATTTTTAATTATTTTTGAAAATTAAAAATATAAAATTTATTTTTATTGTTAAATTTTTTATTTTTTTATACTATTTATATGCTAAACAAATCAAGGATTATAAATTGTACTTTAAATAACATACCAACATATATAATTATGACTTTATAATGGTTAACCTTAATTAGTTTTCATTTTTTTATTTAAAAATAAAAATTTAAATATTTTTGAATTAAATATATTTTGACAATAAAATAGCTTAAAGTTTTTATATGTATTTTTTAATAAAATATTTTAATTTAAAACAAAAAATAACAATTGTTAACTTTTATCCACTAATATAAAAGTAAAAATATTTAAATGTTTGGTTTGGTTTGGTTTAATTCAATTTTAGACCAAAATTGAATTGAATTGAATAAGTTGGTTTTGTAAAATAAAAAATTTATTTGGTTTTGAGATATAATTGATTAGGTTTTATTTATGTTAATCTTTTGTAGAGTGATTTAATTTTTTTAATTTTTTGTATATATATATTTATATGTGTATATGTGCATGTTTTTATACAATTAACTAAATATGAAATTACTTAATTAATGATTTAGATTCAATAAATAATTCATGTGAATTTTAAATTTCAACATGTAATAAGTAAGTATATCATAAATTAATAATAACATATTGATCTTTAATTATATTTTAAATCTTTTGCACAGGTCATTTTATTAAATTTTAAAGTAATCTAATAATTAACAGTTAATCAATCATATATCATATTATAAAAATTAATAACTTCTATGTTTGAGTTATTGATCAAGTAATCAAACAGGTTAAATTGATTTTAACATATAAAAAGTTAAATTAAACCTATTTTGTTAAACTTTATTTGATGTTGGTTGGCTTGATTCAATTTAAATATTTTTTCTTAAATATTTTTTTGCAATAAAATAGCTTAAACATTTTTATATGTATTTCATAATGAGAAATAAAATGCTTTAATTAAAAAAACAATTATTAACTTTTATCCGAAAAAGGATAACAATTGCATGTATATGCATGCTATTAAGGGAGAGAGAGGGGCAATAAGGTAAATTAGAGGTTAGGACGAGAGAGTAGATAGAGAGGCGCCAAAAGTGGGAAGAGCGCGTGAGTTGTCGGTTCAGTGGTAAGGCAGAGTCACGGCGCTGAGAGAATATCGAGACGAAGAACGATAACGAAAAGTGTCGGCTGACACGTGTCGATTAACGACTGGGGAGGCCTAGTGGTATTGGCCGGTGAAGGATTGCGTAGAGATGCCGGTAGCCCGTCACTCACGATCGCCCACGGCTTCGGCTATTTTGGTGTTTACGGGAACGTGGGATGTTTTGAGGCGTGACGGCATAGTTTTCCGTAATTTCTAGGTGCCCGCAATGCACGTATCTCTTGTCATCCCCATTATAGATTGATTCTTGTTTGGTTAGTTTTAGCATGCATTATTGTACACCCTTAAGTGTATTCAGTTTTAATGAGATAAGCAGATGTTTTTCTTTTGCGGAGTAAAGATATTTAATTAAAGTTTTTTGAGAAAAGTATAATATGTAAATTTTTTTAAAAAAAGTTTAATTATATAATGTTAAGGTATAAAAAATTATTTATTTATTATTGAAAGAAATTCAAGACAAATTCAGATACTTATTTGCAGCAGATTAATTTCCTAAATAATTACCCCACATAATTTGATCTAGGTTATAATTCAGATTTTGATATTTATTTTCACAATTGATACATGAAATTTTGAGCGAGAAGAGAGTGATAAAATTCATTATGTTCTTCCTTGATAAGAGTTTTTTTTTTTCTCTCTCTCAGAGTTTTTTTTTTTTTTTAACTTTGTCCTAAATACACAACACACAACTTGCATGATCATTTTTTACCATTGAAAGTAGTCAATTTTTTATGTTATTTTAACTTTCCCACCAAAAAAAAAACTAGCCTTCTTTTTTAATTTCAAAATTCAAAAAATCAAATGTTAATTAATCTAATTAATTTTTTTTTTATCTTTGTTGTGGATTGAATTAGTCTATTATGGCTTGCCGAATAACTTAACAATTATATTTCTAATAAAAAATATAAAATATGCATTTATATTATATTTTATTTTATTTTATAATTTAAATATGCATACACTAAAGTTTAAGTAAAGCTCTTTAATAAAAATATAATATATAAAAAAATATTGTAAAGAAACTAAATCATGTGATATTAATTATAAAAATATTTACTTTTTATGTTTTTATTAAAAAATATAATGCCAACATATAAGTTTTATTTTTTTTCCATAAAATAGCTTAAATATACATACACTAATTATAATTAATCATTAGTGACAGCTACTTAATATTAGTTTATTATTGAAAAATTCTTAGATTGATTCTAAGTATGTTTAAAAACGTTACATCTCTCCCAAAACTACATTTCACTCAAAGCAAAAATTTAATACTTTTATACAAAGACACTTCTTCACCGCATTTCCAAACATCCACTCAATTCGCGATCAAATCAATTACATACAATGAATGAAGAAGTAGCTTGCATGATGACATCAACTAAAAAGTGACATCCATTTTATGCTCAGGATTTAATTTTTGTTTCTCTCTTTTAATAGAAATTAATTATAAATAAAACGAAAAAATGCGTAATTTTTCATCGACTAACCCTACATATACTGGGTTTATTTCTTTATTCATTTTGAAAGTTTGTCTAAGCATAATTGGTCCTTGTTGACTTAATCTACCAAAAAAAAAAAATTGATGAACTATCGTGCATTTATGCCATATTTTCGTAATTAAATATAATAATAAGACAGATGAAATCAAATAATACTACTAGTTTTAAATGATTAAGCCTAAATTACCGACCTTTAAGATTTGGGCTTCTATTGGTTTTTTTAAAATTAATTTTTATTAATTTTTGACCATTTTTTTAGTTAAATAGTCTTGTGAGTTCAATTCACTAATTTTTAAGTTGAATGGTTAATTTAATTTAATTTTGAAAATATTGCGAATTACAAGCACTTAACAAAAAAATAAAAAAAGGAAACTCCAAAAGTTGAAGGACCTACCTCAGATTCAGAAGTTAGCATTGAACCAAAGCCACCCTGTGAAGCAAAAATCGAAGAAAGGTGAGTTTTAGAATACAGAAATGTAAGAATTCCCAAGATATTCTCAAATGGGAAAAAGACGGATACAGTCCCTGGAGAGGATTACTAAGCATCATGACTTTTGATAGATGGTATTCTGGTTATGTCCTCTTGATTCTGCTATGGGTTCTGGCGTTAGTTTCAGAAGGAACCATTAAGTATTTCCAAATACTTCAATGCTTAAGTCAGAAATGAGCTTAAGATGCAGGGAGGCATCTACAGAGTTTCTACATATACAAAACACACACACACACACACACACACACACACACACACACATATATATATATATATATATGTATGTATCTGAGTCATACAGGCCATGTACAGTCGAAAGTTGCCATTAAGAAGACAGTGAGCTTTAAGGGCTACACGTCGACTTCTAGCAGGGCCTTCGTAAGGATTGGACTAACGTATGATTAAATCGAAACGAAAATAGAACAAAGGATTAAAATGAAACAACGGTCAAAGTTAAATACTATATATTACATCGACTATGCTTTATAGGTCTAAAACGACATTCCAATGCCATCATCACGATGAGGAGAAATTCATGAGTAAATACATTAGTTCTTTTATACATGTTATGATCAATACTGATTTAATTATAACGATTTGACCTGTGAGCTTCACATGTACAGATTAGATCATCTTGACCATTAAATTTAAGTATATAACCTATGATAGTGTGCTAAAAATTTCTCCACAATTACATAATAATAACACGATACCTCACAGAACATTCAAAGAACCTACTGTTAGAATTGTAGATTATAAAAAGGAGGTCCAATTTCCATCATTCTCTCCTTTTAAATTCTCCCAACTTTAATTGCAATTCGGTGTCGCCAGATCCTATTCACAGCCAGGCCAGTTTTATACTATGTGACTTACTTGCCATATGATTCGAGTTCGCTTCTCAAGGCCAGTGAGCGAACAGAGAGATATACATTCGAGTTCGCTTCTCAGGGCCATTGGGAGAGCAGAGAGATATACATTGGAACTTTGATAGGCTTATATTCTCCTTTTAGAAAAGGCTTAGCTTACATTCATCGATATCCGATGCCATCATAGATTCGGGCATTTTATTGAAAAAATTACATTAGATTTTATAAAATTTATAATAAAAAATTTTAAAAATTATAATCATTTTTAAAAATTATAATTATCATTAAATTTTAAAAAATTTATTATTAAATTTAAGAGATTTATTATTAAGTATAAAAAAATTTAATATTTTTCTACCCTTAATAATAATAAATTTTTTAAAATTTGATGGTAGTTATAATCTTTAGGGGTAATTTTAATTTTTTATGATATCTAAATTCTTAAATGTTATTTTTCTCACTTTATTTGATATGGCCTGATCCCATTTCTCATGCTTGTATAGCAATTAAATGAATTATTTCAAAATTGCAGCCACACATTCTTGGATATCATTATTATTATTATTATTATCGTAAGTCTTAGACTGCCAGAAACTAAACTTACTGCTAGATGCTGGGTAGTGCTGCTGCAGATAACGCACACGGACTGTTTGCCGTGCAACCTTCTGTAGATCCTGACCCTCCATCTCTAGTTTTTGTTTTTTTTCTTGATATTCCGTTTTTAAATTTTTATTTATTTTAAAATAAAAAATAGAAAAAAAAATCTTTCATTTCTTACCCGAAAAAAACTAGTTATAATTTTATTGTGTCAATTTGAATTTTTTTGGTTTATTTGGTAAACATTAAAATGTTGTTTTGACTTTTTAGATGATAAAAAAAATATAAAAAATAGATAGGTGAAATACAAAATTATTTTTGTATCTTTACTTTTAAAAAGATATTTTTAATAGTTGAAATATTTATTTGATAAATAAAATAATAAATATTATATAAATTATATAAATATATTTAGTCTATATTATTACTAAATAAACAGCCCTACGTTTGTAGGTTAGAACAAGCCCTCTATCATTTAGCTAAATCCTCTGCTGGTATTTTAGGCAACTAAAAGCTAATATAGCATAATAATTATTGCTGCCCACCCTACATAAACTATTTTTCTAAGGGAAAAGCAATCACAAAAATTTGTGCATGACTTCACAAACTAGGGATTTTAACCGCAATATGGAAAAGAAAAAAATAAAAAAAATCCAAATGCTCCACTACAAAAATATTTTTTTCAAATATTTATTATATTTTTTTTATAAAAAAAAAGAGTCACAGCATAACATATGCCACGACTCTTTTAATTATTTAATATATTTTAATGGGTCGCGGCAAAAGTCGCGACATATGCTATGCCGCGACCCATATATATATATATATATATATTTATAAATATATTTTTGTAATATAATTAAAAATTTTAATAATATAACAAGTATATACTTTTTTAATAATATTATGATAAATATATTATTTTTATAAATAATTATATAATTTTGTAATTAATTTAAATATTTGTTATAATATTATTGAAAAATTATATGCTTATTATATTTTAAATAAGAAAAATTAATAGTAAAAAAATGATTATTAAGTTTAATCTTATCCAAATACTTAAAAAAATTTTACACTACGATAATTCAATGAAAGGAAAATTATTCCAAAATTATCTAGTTAATTATATTTTGTCAAACATTCTATTATTTTTATTTTTATGTAAAAGTGGTTTATTAAAGGACATGGCCAATTCCTAAAAATTAAAAGAAATTCCTAATACAAGAAAAGAAGTTGGGGTCTTGTATAAAATTTTTTAGTCTTTTTTGTATACACTGTATTATTCTTCATTTTCTTTTAATTTCTTATCTTCCTACTCTAAAAAATTTGATACAAGACTCCAATTTCATTTCTTGTATTAGGAATTTCTTTTAATTTTTAGGGATTGGTCATATCCTTTAATAAACTACTTTTACGTAAAAATAAAAATAATAGAATGTTTGACAAAATATAATTAACTAGATGATTTTGGAATAATTTTCCTTTCATTAAATTATCGTAGTGTAAATACACTCTATTATTCTTTATTTTCTTTTAATTTATTGTCTTCCTACTCTAAAAAATTTGATACAAGACCCCAACTTCTTTTCTTGTATTAGGAATTTCTTTTAATTTTTAGGGATTGGTCATGTCCTTTAATAAACCACTTTTACGTAAAAATAAAATAATAGAATGTTTGCTTTTGAAATAATTTTCCTTTCATTAAATTATCATAGTGTAAAAATTTTCTAAGTATTTGGATAAAATTAAACTTAATGATCATTTTTTTTACTATTAATTTTTTTTATTTAAAATATAATAAGCATATAATTTTTCAATAACATTATAACAAATATTTAAATTAATTACAAAATTATATAATTATTTATAAAAACCATATATTTATCATAATATTATTAAAAATATATATACTTGTTATATTATTAAAATTTTTAATTATATTACAAAAAAATATTTTTTATAAAAATTTAAATTAATTATCTTTTTAAATAATTTAAATAATAAAATATATCAAATATAAATTATATACAATATATATATATATGGGTCGTGGCATTGCAAATGCCACGACCCATTAAAATATATTAAATAATTAAAAGAGTCGCGACATATGTTATGTTGTGACTCTTTTTTTTATTAAAAAAATATATAATAAATATTTGAGGAAAATATTTTTGCAACGGAGCATTTGGTTTTTTTGTTTTTTCCTTTTATATATTGTAATGTAGCGATCCATTAAAATATATTAAATAATTAAAAGAGTCGCGGCATATGCTATGCTGTGACTCTTTTTTTTATTAAAAAAAATATAATAAGCATTTAAGAAAAATGTTTTTGCAGCGGAACATTTAAGTTTTTTTTTTCTTTTATATATTGCCGTTAAAACCCCTCACAAACTAGCATGGAAGAGTAATAAAATAACATCATGATTCAATATTTAATTGGTCACAAACAGTTTCATCTATTTAATAAATATAACTCATTGAGGTTAAATTAAGACAAAATATATTTTTGATTACATTTAGATACAATTATTTTATGATTTTGTTAGTAATTTTTTTAATAAAAATATAATTTGTATAAAAAATAATTTAAAAAGCTTAATTATGAAATATCTAGCTGTAAAAATTATTCACTGATCTTTAAAAATTATACATGTATCATGTTTTTGTTGAAAAATTTAATAGTAAAAATATAAAAATTATACATAAATTTTTTTCATAATTTTTTAGTTCCCAAAAGATATATACCGTTAAATATTAGAAATACAAAATTCAATCTTTTTTAAGTTTTTAATTCGCTACCCGTTAGTCTCAAAGAAAGCAAGAATCAAACGAATTTAGAACTCGTTAGGATACATGTTTAAAGGGTTTGAAATTATGTTATTTATAAATTATAAGTAATACAATTCTATGTCTTGGGTTACATATTATTATTATTATTATTTAAATATTTGTTATTTAAAAAAGTTTGCAAAATCCTGTATAGCTGCACGGAATCGAAGCTAGTTAAATTAAATAATCATTACAATATTCATATTATTTATTAAATATTATATTTAAAAAATTAATGAAATGAATTAATAAAGATACATTAGACAAAATAACATAAAATTCATACCCTCTCTAATAATTACACTTCCAATGGTAATTTTGATCAACAATATTCAAATAATATCAATTCTCATAAAATTATTTTTTAGACAAAAGTTTTTAAACATAAATTATGACCATGTAAATTCATTTTTTACTAAAATTAAGTTCATCATTAAGTTGACTCGAAATTAAATTTGCACAACTCTAATTCAAATACACATTTACATACTTTAAAATTAACAAGTGATGAGTTAAAATTATTTAAAATTAAATTATGTATTTTTAAATTTTAAAAATTAAATAATAAAAACGTGTATGTTTCACAACCCCAAAACCATAAATCTTGGTAAAGTACATTCGACACCTAAGAGATTCCGGTTAGTTATAATATAAATATAAATATAAATAATGCTTTCAAGCCTCATGGAATTAATTAATTTGGTGATAAATAAAATATGTGATATGTAATAAAACATATTGCCATAAATTCAAATCTTATACTAAGACTAAATTTTTTGAAGCGAACTAGATGAAATGCAAAAGCTGTCTTGGACAGCATATGAGTTCAAAAATAAATAAATAAAACACAAATTAAAGTTCTAATAACAGTTTAGTGATTAAAAAAAGAAAAATTGAGAACAGTGAAGCTTTGTATTGTCACATTGACGCTGTATTGGTCAATTGCGAAGAAGACAAAGTTGCGAAATCCGGCACGCAGTCCCAACAAAACGACAATGGAATTAAGGATCTCGGAAATTTTTTTTTTTACCCTATAAATAATATATATTTTTATAAAACCTTGTATATAATAATTTTAAACTTTGAGGTTATGTTTGGTTGCTACTGTATAATATAACTTGTACTGTAATTTTTTTGTAATATTTATTATATTTTTATAATTATTATTTAATAAATTTTGTTCTTTTTTATTATTTTTTAAAGTAAAGATATTATAATTATTATTATTTATTTATTTCAGTTATTTTTTATTTTATTTTCTTTTACATACTCATCACTATAACAAACCAAATATAACATAAGAATAAAAAGATATTCAATATATAATTAGACATTAGGTTATAAATTCAAATCTTACTGAAACTAATTTCTTGCCACAAATTAGCTGAAATGCAAAAACTGTTTCAGGTACTACCTGAGAACAATTGACAAAAAAAAAAAAAACTGTAATGATTTCAAATTACAGTTCTAATAACAATATTTGGTGATGTGCCAGTTAAAAGAAAAATTGAAAATAGAAAAGCTAAGAACATGTTTAATTCTATTTTGGTTTTAATGTTTTCAAAAAAAATATTTTTTAGAACAAATTTTGAAAATTAAAAAGTTAAAAAATTTATTTGAATCATTATTTTGAAAAATCATTATTCTCTACTTTTTTCCTAATTTTATATAATAAAAGTTAACAAAACATTTAAAAGATGTTATAATTTTTTTCTTTTTGAAAATATAATTCTATTCTTATGTTTTATAAAATATTTTATTAAAAATACATTATCAAACAAATTATTTTTCATTTTTATTTTTCTAAAAAAATATTTTAAAAATAAGAAATCAAATAGGCCCTTAAATGACACAGGAAGCTAACTCTGATA
The DNA here is from genome assembly GCA_032878935.1 of Erythrophleum fordii. Taxonomy (NCBI): domain Eukaryota; kingdom Viridiplantae; phylum Streptophyta; class Magnoliopsida; order Fabales; family Fabaceae; genus Erythrophleum; species Erythrophleum fordii. The sequence continues at coordinate 7,822,450 of JAVQMF010000042.1, forward strand.
TACTAATTTGGTAGAGAAACAAGAGAAATAACAATTTCTCAAGATATTATCAATATCCATTACAGATAAGAAAAAAAAAGTAATTATTTTATTCTATTAAAATTTTATTTATAAGCAACTGAGATGTAAAATCCTAATGTAACTAGAATACAAAAATAAAAATTTTAAATTTTAATAAAATAATACAAAGGATAATAATTCTTTAAGCTTAAATACTAAAATTGATCATCAATAACTAATCTTAAATTACTCTAATATAATCAATTGTCCCAAATAATAAAATACATATTAATAATAAAAGAGTAAATTACATAAATCTTTTTTATTTTAAAAAATATAAATTTTTTTTAAAAAATAAAAAGTAAATTATTTAAATTTCTTCTGAATTTTTCTAAAATTATACAAACTTATATTCTATTTTTAAAATATACATAAAATTTTTTTTAAAACAAAGATTAAATTACACATATTTTATTTAAATTTTTCTGAACTTATATAGGCCTCTTCTCTATTTTTAAGAAAAATTTGTGTGTATTTTGAAAATAGAAAAAATTTCTGTGTAATTTCAACAAAATTTTTAAAAAAATTTATGTATTTTACTCTTTATTTTATAGGAAGTTTGGGTATATTTTAAAAATAAAATAAAAATCTATATAATTTCTACAAAATTTAAATAAAATTTATTTATAGCTTGAATAATAAAAAAAATTATATAATTTTAATAAAAGTCCAAGAAAAAAAACTGTATAACTTGGTCAAACTAAAACGATCAAAATTTGTTCTTCTATTTCTCATTCTGCATCATTGAGAACGTATTGTCACATTGACATTGTATTGATCATTTGCCAAGAAGATAAGGTCAAAAATTCGGCATGCAGCATCACTACAAAGGAATGGGGCTGCCTCTGTTTTTAGGGTCTTTTGTGGTGCACTCCGTCCAGTTCATGCCCCATTAAGCATGTTGCCTTTGACATCATCGATTCAAGCTCACAAACTATTCCCACTTTGTGCTAAAAGCCTTGTATATAATCTGAATCAAAAGTACCTTTTTAATATCTTAGGCTCAAGTGTCCTTGCAATTTAGGCGACATATTCTTCTGCAGCATCATTTTTCTGATAAACCATGGCATCTATTCTTTCCACTTCATCCAGTCCTTTGGCCTCCCCCTCCTTCAACTCCGGCGTCAGAACCACCACCAATCGCCGAATTAATAGCCTCTTTATGTTTGTAAGACAATCATATTTTGCTTCCCCATGACTTTGGTTTGGAATAAATAAGTAAATTTTTAATTTGGTTTCTTAATCATTAAAGTACTTGCAATGTTATCTTTTCATCTCATCCAAAATTTAAAGTCAAATCTAACACTTAATCACATTTTGGATGCTAAATCCACCTATGCATTAGAGGCAACATTATAAGCATTTTGATAATCAAAGGACTAAATTGAAAATTCACCAATTCAACAAGAATCAAAATACGGTTTTTCTCTTTTTCTCTTTTTAATACCTTGGAGGTGGGAACTCATTGATTGCTTCACACATTTTTCTTTTATGTGCAGGGAAGTTCTATGTTTAGTGGGCCAAGACTCGTGAATAATATTCAGTTGAAGAAGGCAACAACATCAGCATTTTCTCCCTCAAGCGGTTTCAAGACTAAAATCTCTTGCTCCATTGTAATTGTTTCTTGCAGTTTTTCTTATCAAATTCTTTAGATAAACACTCTGGATAGACCAAATCAATCAAATGTTTGTTATTGATTGACTTGATATCTCTCGTCTCGTAACCAATGCTTGCTCAAAGCATTAGTATTAGCTTTTTAAGGTATTCTATTTACTATGGTGCAGGCTAAGGCAGAAACTGTGCAGATTGTCCAAAGCACCATTGCAAAGCAACTTTCTGTTGATGAAAGCACAGTGACTCCCCAAACTAGATTTGCAGATTTGGGTGCTGATTCTCTTGACACTGTGAGGCCTCAATTATACCACACTCTTGTTAATGTTTCCTTTATGATAGGAAGTGCTTTGCTTTCTCACATGTTTTGGTTTGTGTTGTATGTATTATTGAACACAGGTTGAAATTATGATGGCTTTGGAAGAGAGATTTGGGATTTCCATTGGAGAAGGAGGAGCTGAGAATATCTCTACTGTTCAAGATGCTGCTGATCTTATTGAGAAGGTGAAGGCTCAGTCCTGAACCATACATACCATTAAGATTGAAGAATCAGTCTCATCAGATTTTCTTTTGTCTCAGCTTTGTCACCCCACTTATCTTTTTGACAAAAGCTTGAAGATGTTTGCTTTCTTTAATTTTCAATGGATTGTCATTTTTTCTGGTAAAAAAAAAAAAGGGATTGTCATTTTCACGTATAATTTACTCTTAAGTTTTTTGCTTTACGCTCCTCAAATAAAATTGCTCTCAGATTTGAGCACTTTTTAGTTCACTAAATTATATTGATGTCAACAGATCAAATTAGTGCATACTGTTATATATTCATATGAAGATATTTGATAGAAATTCTTTACAGAACATCCTTAGCTCTAGCTTCACAGCTGCTTAATAACCTAGAACTCAGCTTGAATGATATAAGCTTAGACCAGAAAAGAAAATTAATGGAATAATAGTCTTTGAACACAGAGTAATTGTATCATAAAGTACGTCAGATCTATCATCTAAGATGTAATTCATCCATATTTACAAAAGCAAAACCCAGTAGAGAAGAAAAAAAGAAACTAAACGAGGTAATAAAATCCATATATTTACTAACAAACAAAAAAGTGAATGAAAAAAAGTAGTCAAACTCAGCAAGTCCTGTTTTCTTCTTCTTCCTCCATTACCAGAATCCCATGAAGCCCTGACTCCTGCCAATACTGATCTGCATCTGACCCATCTTATTGTGCGTGGGTTTATACATACACACGCAATCAGATGCCTTGGAATCTCTCATCTATATATACGTTTAAAAAAGCATCCCTCTGGTGAATAATATTCTTTAAAGCAAAATATATCACATCCTCTCAACGATCCAACGCACTCACCATTACCCTGTAAGCACCAACATATATAATAGAGCAGGATCAAGAAACAGAGGGGGCAAAGGACATAAGTGTCATTTCACTCAGGACACGAGAATAACGAACCAATAAAAATCAGTCGGAGTCGTAGTCCCAGCGCGCACCGGCGGCCGAGCTGACGATTTTCTCCTCGCGAATTTCTCGAAATCCCCGCCTGGTGTTCTCGCTGCATGCAAAATCCCAAACCCATCAAAGACATGAACTCAGAAGTCAGAACTTACAGAGACATTAACGAAAATGGGTTACAGGTCAAAGGGGTCCGACAAGTGGTTGACCCGGTAGAAGGGTCCGAATCGGAGGAGAAGCTTCTGGAATTGGAGTTGGGGCGAGTGATGGGTACGTGAAAGGAATCGAACTTGCGGAGTTTGCTGAGGCCGGTGTCGGGTGTGGGACCGGCGAGGGTTTCGTCCCACAGCTTGTGAAGAAAACCCATAATTCGTTTCTCTGCAAATCAACCCAGAGAGAACCAACGAATGCTACCAAACGACGGAGAGAAGCAGAGATTTCAGGGAGCTGCAAAACATATAAAAAAATGTGGCCCTGGTTTGTGGTGGTGTGTGGGTACTTAAGATATGTTGAGATAGATTAGGGTAGAGAGGGAGAAAGAAGCAGGAAGACGATGAGAAATTTGGTCATTGACTTCAGTATATTTATTAGTTAATCATAAATGCCATTATTTGGTACTAACATTCCGACTTCCGAGGAACGGATGGCGAAATGGTGAATTGCTTTAGCCTGAGTGAGTCACGGTCTAATTTTAAATTTGTGACAAAATTTTTATCTTGGGTTCAGCTTTACCTAAACCTGACCTAATTATTATTAAATTAGATTGGAACAATAATGGACCAACTGAGTTAAATAGGCTAAATTTAAAAAAAAAATTAAAATTAAAATTTTTATATTTATTCAGTTATTTTACACATATAATTACTCTTTTTAATATATTTTTTTAAAATTTACATAATGAATATAAAAAATATATAAATTTAAGGATGAAAATAGAAAGAAAACATAAATATAATAGCTACAATTTGAAAAAAATTATATTTTTTAATTTTATTTTTTTACATGAATGTGATAATTATAATTATAAGAGCTTTAATATAGATAATGATTCTTTTAATTATTTATAATTTATAAAATATGTTTTAAAATTTTTTATTAAAATTATAAAAAAAATCACCAAAAAATGAATTTTTTTTCAATTTAGTCCTTATATATATATATATACTCTCTCTCTCTCTCTTGAAGCAGGCAAGGCCTGCTAGGGTTAGAAGGTTGGTCTGAAACCCGCCCCAACTTAAAGTATTATCCCAACCTAATTTTGCTTTAATTTTTTAAAAAAAATTTCTCGACTCGTCTCGAACTGATAATGGTCGAGCCGAGCCAAGTCAAACAAGTCTTGCACACCCTAATATTGAGTGTTGTGTATTATCTCTAATGTAATTTAATCCATATAAATTATAAATTACAATTTATGAATACATAAAATTATGAAAGTAAAATTAAAAATATAAATATGTCCAATCATACCTTTTAAAGATATGATAAAGAATTCAGTATACAAATAAATTATTTTTTATTTGTGATCAAGAAAATTATAAAATGTAAAAAATATATAGAAAAAAGTGAAAGAGATAGACTTTTTTGATAAATGTGTGAATTTCAATAATAGTTTGTTAAACTGGCTCTACTTAGTAAGAATCTCATCAAAATATTAACATAAAAATTGACTACTCTTTCATAAGAAAATATCAGTTAAATAGTGTGTAAATATCTATTAACCTATTAATATAAATATCTAACAATTTAAAATTTAAAAATCAAATATAATTTAATTAGAATAATTTAATTTAAAATTAAGATATTATTTAATTAAATTTAATTTAAAATACCCTAACAACTAATATAGAATATCTTAAATAAATGTTTGATTAAATAGATATCTTAACAAATAAAATAAAATTAAATATACTAGCATTCTCCCATTTAGCCTGATCATGACTTGCTAGGTAACATGCTTATAGATAAACAAATATATACTTCATAACATTAAGTCATTTAATTAAACGAATATTACCTACTTACATTACTTTATAATGTCTTTAACTTTACAGGATATATAGCTTTTATGAATAAATTTTAAACATTTATTTAGGCTTTAATTTATATACTTGTCAAGCTCAATAAAAAAATGTACAAATATATAAAAACAACAAATTAAAATTAAAAATTTTATTTTTTTACATACCTCAATTAAACAAAATATGACATAAAACCCATTAGAAACACATGATCCTTAAACTCTTTTGATGCATCCCTTTCATTAAAAAGACCAGTTAGCATTTATTTTATTCGAATGTGTTTTATGATAATTTGATTCGCTTTAACCTCTTCTTTCAAAACTAAGTATTTAATGTTAATAAGTTTACTTCAACTTCCACTTTTATTATTCTTAACTAAGAAAACTATAGCAGTGTTATCATAATGCAATCTGATAGGTCTAAAGACTGGGTACACAATCTTAAATCTGACAATAAAATTTCTCAACCACATAACCCATGAATTTACCTCAAAACACAAAACAAACTCATTTTTCATAATAGAAATAACTATCAAAGATTATTTGGTACTTCTCTAAGAGATAGCTCCCTTAATCAACAGAAAAATGTCTCTAAATATTGACTTATTTGAATCAACACATTTTGCCAAATCTAAATCTGATTAACTAACAATTTCTAAATAGTTTATCATCCTATAAGTAAACATGTAATCTTTAATAATTTAAAAATATCTCATAAATCAATCCTTGGATTACTCTTGTATTTTTTCAACATGTCTACAACAAGAGTTATATTATACATTTTGTAAATCTGTGCATACATTAAGCTTTTTATTGCTAAAGCATGGAAAATATTCTCTATTTCTTTTTTTTTTTTTCAACTCATTATTGAGATATTGAAATAAATCAAATTAGTCCCCTTTTACTATAAGTGCCACATTAGGTAAATAATTTTTCATTATAAATCGTTTAAAAATTTTATTTATATAAACCTCTTGTGATAGTCTCATCATATCTCAAGACATATCTTTATAAATCCTTATGCTAATGACATAGTATGTCTTGTCTATATCTTTTATTTTAAAATTCTTAAACAATAACTATTTTATCTCATGTAGTAATTTTAAATTACTTGAGGTGAGTAAAATATCATCTACATATAAAACTAAGAATATGATCTTACTCTTTTTGACCTTATGATAAATACATTGAGCCATTATGTTTTCAATAAAATCAAAAGATATTATTACATCATGGAACTTGAGATACCACTGTTCTAAAACTTGTTTAAGACCATAAATTAACTTTTTAAAATTGCACACCATATTCTTACTAGTGGCTGAGATAAATCGCTTATGTTGTTTCATATATACATATTCCTCAAGTTCACCATTAGAGAAAGCAGTCTTAACATCTATTTAATGTAATTCTAAATCAAAATGGGCTACTAATCCCAAGATGATATAGATGAAATCCTTCTTAGATATAGGAGAGAAAGTCTCCCTGTAATCAATTCCTTCATTTCGAGTAAAATTCTTAGCAACCAGCATTGCCTTATAACCTTTAATGTTGCCTAGTGAGATTTTTTTAGTCTTAAAGACTTATTTGTAGCCAATTGCTTTGATTCCACTAGACAACTCTACAAGGTCACAAATATTGTTGTTTGCCATGAATTTTATTTCATCAATCATGGCATCATACTAGAATTTAGAATTTTTACCATTTAATACCTAAAACTGTTACGGAGTCATCTTCAACACTCATGTCACAATTAGATTTAGTTATATATATGAAGTTATCACTAGGTATTATCGTCTTTATTGTCTTATTTGATCCCCCCAATTCAATCTATTGAGATTGTTCAATACAAGTAACTTTTGCCATTAATTAAGGTACCTCTTGATCATTATGAGGTGTCTTATCATTAATAGCACAATGATTATACTCGTAATTATTTACATAGTCAATTTGGATTATTGGAACCCCATCATGTTCTACATTGATTCTAACAAAATAGTTATCATGTAGAATCAATGTTCCATCATAATGAGTGGTAATCTACTATATGTGATCATTTTCATTTACTAAGTCATATGGTTGATCACGTCCAATAATTATGTCATTTCTCATTGAATGTAAGAGATAGTAAAACTTGTATTCTTTAGACCTATTTGCATACTGCATAACTTACAAAATATGTAGTAATAGTCTTTCAATCTAACTTCTTTTCATGTAGATTATATGCTTATATTTAAGCAGGATAGCCCTACACATGTGTAAGATTCAAGTCTGGTTTTCCAAAATTTCAAAAGGTGTTTTAGACGCTACTTTTGTTGGAACTTCATTTAGATTTCATAAAGAACCTAATATACAAATCAATTCTCTTCAACAATCTGCACCCACGAAAAATTATGAAATGCAAGAAAAGCAAGAAGAAGATTGTGAGAAAGAAAGTTTTCTAATAAGTGTAAGAGTCTTAATGATAATTTGTTCAGCTAACTGTACCTATTAAAAGCTTACTAAATGCGTTAATGTAAAAATTAACCATTATTCTATTTAAAAAGGAAACAACATACAAATATTCACTAACTCACAAACTAAAATATTTGACAATTTTAAAATTAAACATCACTAATCAAAATAATTTAATTTAAAATTGAAATATTATTTAATTAATTTTAGTTTAAAATATCTCAACAAATGATACAAACTATCTTAAATAAATGTTCAATTAAAATAATATTTTAATAAAAAAACTAAATTAAATATCCTAACATTGCAATAAATGAAGAGGCGTATTATATTCCTTATTACCCAACAAATAGCAAGTAGGATTGATTCTAGGAAGAAAAAGAAAGACTAAAAAATTTTAATATTAGATGTTATTTTTCAATATTATCCCCACATCTTTAATATTGTTTTTCTAATTACATGATGCAAAAAATAGAGATACCCAATAATATGGATGGAAATTCTTGTGTTTAAAATTTTTTTATATAAGAAAAAAATAATACGGTAAATATAAAATTTATACAAATAAATCTCACAAAGACGTAAAAGTAACTTTAACGTAAAATAATTCGGACTACAAAATTATCAAGATCGAGAGTGAACTGGCAAGAAACACGTGGGCCCCTCGTTGAACATGTCGATTGGATAAGTTGATACGAAAATATTGGCGTGTCCACCCACCAACACTGGACATGGACCTTCCAGTGAGACCCTCCTCCTCCGTCGTCCCCGGTGGATGCTGCTGCTGCACCTACATTTCTTCCCTCCTTCTGTTTCATCATTTTCCTTCCAAGATTGCCCCTCAAAAGCAACAAATTCAAATAGCAGGAGAGGCTCTCTTATCTGAGCTCAATAATAGCTTATTAATGGTAAATTGGTAATATACTTCATTGGGTGTTCTTTTGTATTTCTCTGGATGATTAGTTTTGAGTGTCGTGTTAACATCAAAATAGCTCAAACTGAAGTGTCACTCACTCCAATTTTGCTTCGAAATATCACTGCAACTTCAAAGTCCCCACACAACCTTTTTTAATCTTATTTTTGAGGTCTACACAAAAGACTTTATAGAATTAAACATAGTCTAGAGCCTGTCGAATTTCAAAGTCATTGTCTTCACGCCTATAATGTAGTCTAGTTAGGTAATCTATGACAGGGAAACCCGCCATTACTTCCGTAATTTATGAACAAGTTTTGTTAATAGGCTAAAACATGCATAATTATTTTTTATTAACTTTGATTTTTAATAAATTTCCATCTTATAAAAAAATTAAATTTTTTCCAAAGAATCAAATTAATAAATCTTACAGTATCAGATTTTTCGTTTACAAAATTTAACATTTAAAAAAAAAAAAGCAACATAGAAAATAATGAAAGAAAGATGGGATCTTTACATCAGTGAAAATGGCTAACGATGACATAAATTAAATTTTATCCAAACAAAATGAGACGGATAAATCCCTTTTTTTTTTCTAGCTTCATGTAATTTATTCATATAAAATTAAATAAATGTCTCATAACGATGAATAAGATGCTAATCATAATGGATTAATGAGGTAAAAGCATGGTTGTTCAAATTAACACAATTTTCTTTCCTATTATTAGGATAGATAGGCATGCCATGCCTTGCCGTTGATCGCTCCTGGATAAAATAGAATTTTATATATCCACAAAAAGCAGAAGGCTATTTAGCATTTGGGTCCAAAATTCTTTACTTTGGATGGATAGTCACTCTTGGATCACTGCTCAAGATTCCTCATGACACGAAAAAGCAGACCCACGTACGAGGTCTGCACCCACTAGCTTTAGACCCCTCCCCATCATACAGAAAAGTACCCCCTAGCTCACATTTCTTGTTTTTCTTGAACTCTCGCAGTAATCTTAATCTCATGCTAGTGGAACACCAGCTGATTCAAACAGAATTACTTCTTGCTTGACTCCTTAATTCTCTTAAGTCTTAACACAAGATATAGTATGCCTGACTTTGTTCATATTCTGAATTTTAAAAAGCCTTTGTATGAAGAAACGTATTAGAAAATATAATTTTTAAAAAGCAAATGTCAAAGAGATTGTGAATTGACTTCAATTAGACGCAGTGTACACTGTCAGCAATAAGAGCAACACGGAAGGTGCCACCGTGCCACTACTATCACAGTTTTTGCAAGAAGGCAACAATGAACTCTAAAGCCTGAACCACCTAAGAGTGATGACTTTTTCACCCTTCCCTGCCCCTTTCTCCCAGATTTCTTTCAGCTGTAGAGTCGCTCCTTTCTTCCAAAGAAATCACAATTTTTGCTGTTCCAGCTTTTGCCAATAGTCAGATCACAGTTATGGATTTACAAAGTTGATTAAGACTTATGCACACTAGTCATCGTACATGCCAATGAGTTCATTCATCACTAAGTGGAAATGTCAGAATAGCCATTGGAGGAAACAATATGACCATCTCAATTCTTTTGGTTTCTGCTCTGCCTACTACGCCTACTGCTACCCCCTCCTCCTGCGCCCTTTCCCTTCGTCATGTCTTGAAACTGCTCCACCGTCTTCACATCAAAAATTGAAAAATCAAATAAATATTGCATCGATAAAAATTTTAAATAGACTCAATCTATAAAAAACAAATAGAAATAACTATATAAGTACGTTAAAAATAGATCTACTTAAAAATATATCGAATATGTTTATATATTTATTTATGATTAGTCTAACCTATCTCAAGATCTTTTGCATATACTAGTTTCTATAATAAAAAACTTCATTTGCATGCAACTAAATTACGCATGAAATGGCCATGGAATGTGAAATACAGATAAGAAAAGGGATTTTCAACAGAACACTTTAATTTCTGCAAAAGAAGCAAATTTAGTTGACATTGTGCAGGATGAACACTTACCAGTTACCAATTTTACATACCTCAGACACATACTCCTTAGTTTTTGTATCCTCATTGGTAATGCTAATTTACAAGAAAGACCTTGGGGACAAGTAGAACATAAAAATTAAGATGCAACAGTTAAAGACCCTCAAAGAAAGATTCATGACCAATAACCAAACTACCCTTCTCTTTGTAAACCATTTCAGTGGTTTGAAAATTCCATAGTGCTACCTATGTACATCAAGTCTCTTCTAAGAGTTAAACCTAGAAGAGGTGTCATTTGAGCCAAAGTTTTTGGATGTAACTTTTGAAATAAAGTTAAAATGGGTTTGAACCTGTCCACCTTAAAGTTTAAGGAAAATTATACATAAGCCACCTTAATTATAATCTAATTACAATTTTGATACATGAATTTTAAAATGTAACACTTTTCTTCCATAAATTATCACAAAAAATGAAAATCTTACACAGTTAAAACTAACATATAAAAGCCATGTGATTGTCATGTAATATCCTATGACTCCATTATCGTTCTCGATTTTGTCCTTGCAAAATTTTTTACTTATGTTTTCCCAAAATTATATAATAATTATGTGACTTTTAGATATTACTTGTAACTAATATGTCAAAATTTCAAATTTTGTAATAGATTAAACGAGTAATATGTAACGTGTCAAACTTTATGTACCAAAATTGTAATTATTTTATAATTCAAAAAGTTATATATAACTTTTCTTAAGTTTAATTTAATAGGTTTCGACCCAAATCCAACCTCTAACGTGGCCTAGGAATAGTTATAGGCTATGAGAAAGGATGGTAGAGAAGGTATATATGCTGACCCCTAAACAAAAGTTGTCGAAGTCAAAAGATTCCTCCGCCTTCTCAATGTTGTTCTCAGAGTTGGAAGTAGTAGAACTTCCACTGTAACTCACGTACGTAGATGAAGTAGAACAACCAGAAACATAGCAGCTACTTCCACCTGATACAGTATCTCCTTCAAATATTTGTTCAAACAGCTGTTGCAACTCCTCAAAGCTCTCCTCCCCATTTTCCTGTCAACACACACACACACACACACAAACAAAACTACCTTATCAACTTGAAGAACTCCAACAATTAACATGAATGATCATTAGTATCACCTCTATTGAAATTCACAAAACTATTCATAGGTCTCAGTAGCTGTATGAGTTGTCATAAATATCAGAACCTCTATAACCAAGTAGAGAAAAGTTCAATACTTGGTACTTGGAGTTCTCTCAATTTTTCTAAACTGACCCATTTAATTAAAATTATATTTTAACACAAGATTTTTTGAACTTGTACCCCTCACTAAGCTTTTAGTGGTATTTGAAGCATAGATACTATGCTGCTTAGCTTGAACAGCAGAACATGCTACTCAGACTGAACTCTCCATGTTCTTTATTTTTTTCTCAATCCCAACTGTTTATTTATTATTATTTTTTTATATTTTGAAAGAAACAAAATGTAAATAAAGACAATCTTTCAACTTTCACCAAATATATTAAAAGTATAACAATGAACAATCTATATTTGGTTAATTTGAATAGCAAAGAATCCCAGTTTTGGTATTTGATGTATATAACATTGTACCTTATAATTTATAGGTACAAACTTCATGGGTCTCCTAAGAGCCCAAAGCCCAAACTTCCACTTGCCCATGTTTCCCAGCAATTTCATTGAAACACCCAGATTATCTTAATGGCCAGTAAGCCCAGAAGCTGCTTTTCGGTTGTTTTTTAAAAATATTTGTTTACTATTGATTTGGGATAAAGATGGAAACGAGAATAATTACTTTCAATACTCATAGTATTTTACTAACAAAAATGATCACATCTAGTTTGGACCCACAGAAAGTCCATTTTAACAAAAGTAGGGCATCTTCTACGAAACAACGAAAAAGCTACCACAACAAACAACGTAGGAGTTGACAAACGGTGATACAAAGTTTAAGGTTAGCTTTATCCACCAAATAAACAAACAAACAAACAAACAACAATGAAAAGTGGGTGAAATTTGGATTATTATAACAACAACGTAGGAGTTGACAGACGGTGATACAAAGTTTAAGGTTAGCTTTATCTACTAAACAAACAACGACAATAATAAAAAGTGGGTGAAATTTGGAACGAAAATCCTTTGCACGTGGCCTAAAGCAAAACCTAGATCATTATATATTTTTTGATTTTCTGATTTTTTTTCTTGGTTCTAAGTGATATAAAATATAAAATATAAGATAAAAATAATTTTTAATTGTCAACTTAAAAAAAATTATAATTGAGATTAAAAAAATGAAAATATAAAATATACAAATTGAACAATTTAAATTTAATCTGAATAGTCCTAGACAGATGCACAACCTTTGCATATCCAAATATGCCCGAAGTTCCGGGTCTGTGAAATTTCCCAATTCAACATGCAGCATTCAAGTAATAAAAAATATATAAACAATATAAAAAAAATTATATTCAAAGACTTAAGTTTTACAAAATTTATAATAGAGGACTTTTAAACACCAAAATTATTATCAAATTTTAAGATATTTATTACTAGAATTTATGAAATTTATTATCAAAATTAAAAAAATTATAATTTAAAGAATTTTCATAATAATTTTCTTAAACCTTAATAATAAAAGTGATAGTAATTTTGATCTTTGAAAGTAACTTCAAATTTTAAAGCCTTAAATTTTACAAAATTTGGATCTTAAATAAAAATTTTCCAAGATTATAAGGGAAGGGGCTCACGTTTGGCTTTGTTTGGCTCATCATTGCTGCCATTTCGTTCAAGAAGTCACCCATGCCCTGCACAGAAAGGAATATACTAATCATTGGATCATGAACAGTTCTCTGTTTGGAAATCAAAGTTATATTACCAAACACCATTTTGTAAATAATTTACGAATTTTACAGTCTCTTGTGGAATCTATTGAGTATTGATAACACATCCATGTGCAATGTCACACACCAAAAGGATACAAAAGATTTGCATAACAAAATGCATTTCCTCCTATTCCCAAACAAGGAGCCTTTTTTCCAAAGAAGAAACGGAGAAGAGAGAAACTTCTATCTGTGTACACTGTATCAAAGTATGCTTTGCAAAGAGCTGAATACATATAAAAGCGTAAAATGTACTTTTCAACATAATTCATTCTTTCAGGCATTAATATTAATATATATATATATATATATATATATATATATTCTTGATTGGCTGAATACTTTCCTACCTGCCAATAACAGCTAATGCCAAGAATCCAAAAGCCTGTTCGGCTTAAATCTTCATAGAGAGAATTGCTTCGTTTCCAAAAAGATATTTATTTAAAAAAAATAGTGTGTTAGGCCCTGCTTTTGTTTAAAAAAATAAGTTAATTGTAAATAATAACATAAATAATTTTTTGCTATAATGAAATAAAAAGTTCTCCTTGGAAATTAAAGCAAAAATAGAAAATTATTTTTAAAAAAATAAACTCTCACTGAAAATCATTATTACCATCTACACTTTTTCTGTCATTTTATTTCTACACTCACTCAAATTTATAATTTTTTTAAATAATTTGAACTAAAAATTAATTTTTTTAAACACAATAAAATTAACAAAAACATTTATGAAATAATTTTGTCAAACAATAATAATAATAATAAAATTATTATTATTTTTTACAACAAACCGACTAACTTTATAATAATATTATAATAGACAGCGCAGAACCCTAGGTAGAGGATAAAGGCATCACGATGTGGATGATAACCAGTCCAAATCCTTTCAATTTATCGCTTCATGAGACAAAGAGAAAAGAAAGGAAAGGAAAAAGATTCTCTCATTTCCAAGGGCCAAAGGGATGGTCATTTGCATTAATTTTGAGCTATCTGATCCATCTAACAATTTTGAATTGTCTGATCATGGTTTAGTGTCATTAAGGCTATCCAAGACATTGTTGTGTACATTTTTTTTTTGGGGTAAAAAAGATGAAAATTTTTAACTATAGAAATAAAAAATTTTAATTATAAGAAAAAAATTAACATCTTTTATAACAAATTTTTTTTTTACCGCTAAAAAATTGGTACTCACAAATTTTTTTTAATTTTTTAGCTAAAATTTTTATCTTTATAATTAATTTTTTTCTTTATAAAATTTTTTTATCATCCACCAAAACGCAATGAAACGACTCAAAATTACTGCAAAGACCGTCCATTCTCACACGGAAATGAGACTCCGTTTCCAAGACAAAGTGAGTGGGAGAATTCATTGACTTCGTTTCATACTCTCTCTGTCTCTCTTTGTTCACACACACACTCTCTCTCTCTCTCTCTCTCTCTCTTTGTCTTTCACTTGCTGGATGTCCTCTATCAATGAACCTTTGAATACATTCAATAGCCGTTAACATCGGTAAACATATATATATATATATATATTAAAGGACAGATGCCCCGCTGAGATTGGCTAAAAGTAAAAAAGAGGTCAAACTTGGTTTACATAGAATGGTAGCCCATTTTAGGCTTCTATGCACCACCCAAAAAGTAAATGATGAGAAAGAAGGAAGGGTACGTAAATGACTCACGTTTTCGTCGTCGTCGCTGTCATACAGTCCTACGTCGTACAGAAACCTTTTGTTCTCGTCAGACAAAACTGTCTCCACCCAAATTAAAAATACAAGGCAAAGTAAGGACAAGGAGAATGAACCAGCATCTTAATTATACCAAAATTATTAAAAAAAATGGACTTTCTTTAATTTGTAGGAAATGATCTAAAGAATCTTGGGTCAATCTTCAATCAGTAAAATACAGAAAGGAAAAGGAGAAGAAATGCATACCAGAATAGGCTTCCTGGATTGTCTGGAACTTCTTCTTAGCTTCCTCTACGAACGTTGAATTCCCCGACGCTGAACATCGATCTGGGTGCCATTTCTGTCCCAATCCAAACCAAACCAAACAAAATATTTTCTTAGCATAACCTTCTAACAGATCCACATGTGTATTTCCCCACCACTTCCCACTTAAAGAAAACAAACAAAAATTCTTATTCTTCTTTTTCCCAGAAAACCCAGAATCTGCTTATCCGAATTGGGTTGTTTTGGCCATGAAAAACTTGACTCCGATCCTTGTTTTTTGATTATCCTATATAGTATATCTATTATTACACTTGAAATTATACTAAAACACAACATGTATGTTTATGGTGTTGCACATGTGTCTGTATGAACCAAAATTTTTGAAGAATATAAGAAAGTTTCAGAGAAGAGAGTGGATTCAATTCTCACCAGTGCAAGTTTCTTGTAGGCATTTCTGAGCTCTGATTCGGAGCACTCCTTATTCAACCCCAGAACCGCATAGAAGTCATTGCCTTTGTCTCCTCCGTTAGCCGTCATTTCCAACCATAAAATAAATCCAAACTTTCACAACTCAACGTACAACAACAACAACGGCACCACCAACACAAAAAGACACGAAAACAGTAATGATAATAATAATATTATTACTATTATTATAAGGATTAGAAGACAAGTTGGGGACTACATAATTTGTGAGTAAGGGACAGTGGAAGCTTAGAATATTTTTCTGTGGGTTAAAAGGAAGGAGAAGAAGGTATACGGAGACTAGAGATCACACACCCTGCCTCCCCTTCTTCCTCTCTAACGAGTGTTCAAGAACACTCCAGAAACAAAGAGTTTATATAGCTTTCATGCATTTTTTTTATTAGTTAGTTAATTAATGTGTAATACCATGTTTTTGTTTTGTTTAATTATTGACTAATGGCCGTAAGATAAGGATTGAGTATGATGAGGAGATGTACGGCTGAGATTGCACGGTGCTTCGGATATTTTCTGGGGTAGTGTCTCCAGAAGGTTCTGTCTGTGTGCTCCATGCGCTGGGTGGTTTGTTTGGTTTGTTAAAATGGGATGAAATTCACGAAGTGGGTCCCACTGTATTATGCTGCAGTTTAACAGCTTGGATAATTGATAGCTCATGACTCCTTCCTCATGCTCAATCGTCACTTTCATGTATTAAAAAATTAACAAAAAAAAGACTGTCACTTCATGTAATGAAAAATGGGTTATTATTTTCTTCTTAACTTATTGGGGCTTTTTTTTTTTTTTTTTTTCTGTTAGAAGGTATTTTTAGATTTTTTTTATAATAAATTATACAAGTTTTTTAAAATTTTGCTGAAATTTTATAATTTTTTATTTTTTAAATATATATAAACCTTTTTTAAAAAAATTATCTTATATTTTAATTCAATTTTAAATTTATTAAATAAAATATCTGTCATTAACATAACTATATATTTTTTAACTAATAAAAACTGTTAAATGGAGATATTTTGGTGAAAAAGTTTTAAATTAAACTAAAATGTGGAGTAACTTTTTGTTATAATTGAAAACTATACATATTTTTTTTTTTAAAAAAGAGGTTTATATAATTTTAATAAAATTTAGGGAAAGTTTATACAATATTCTCTTTTTTTTTAAATCTAACTTATTAAAGAAAACACTATTTATTGGCTTAATCTTTTTGGTTGGATGCTCTCGAACTTTCTTAGGTCCAAATTTTGTCATAAATAATTTGAACAACGTATTTTTTTTTATTGATATAATGTATTTAGAATTTTATTTTAGAAGTGTTTTCAAAAGGATGAAAATGGATTTTTTTCTCATATTCATGACATCAATGAAAATTAGTAATAGAGAAGTAAAATGTATTTAGTATATTTTTTAAATTATATTCAGATGAACTCATATAAATTAATTATCCAAAATGCCTCAATAAAAAGTGGATCTCTATAATTCTAAAGTATTTGTATAACTTAAATTTCTTAAAGCTGATTATATTGAATTAAGAATGAACATTTATTTATATATTAATTAAATTTAAAAAACTTTTTGAATGTTTTGACTTCTGTGTATAAACACTTTATACTAATTTTTATAAAATAAAAATATACACAATTTTTTCTACTCACTGTTTTGTATTACAAATGAGACAACTACGTTGGACATGGGCTACACAAGATGTAAATGAGGTTTAGCCCTAAAAACTAGATATTTGTGTGGGACGTTGCAGACACATACATACAAGACGTGAGTTATGCGACAGTTCATGGCAGCAATCTACAATTGCATGACAGAACCCACGTTGCACATCTGAACGTGGCTTGCAACTTCTCCATTATGGTCTGAAAATTAAGGGCTTCGTGAAGTGATTTCCCACATCTCAGAACGTGTTAATTTCTTTGGCAAAATGATGGAGTTGCCGTTGAAAGAGTTTGCCTATAAATACAGGGTCCCTGAGCTCGGTTTTACATTGCTACACATCATCATTCAGTAGAACAAGAGTTTAGAAGCATCCCTGGGACTTTTATGTTACAAAACTGTCATCAGAAAACAGAGGAAGAAGCAATGGCGGGAGGTAATATTTCGATCCATTTCTCTTGCATTGGATATTATAAATATGATTTTATATATCCATGAAATTCTTTCAGTTGGTATCAGAGCCGAAAATACCTCTGTCTTGCTACGTTTTTTAAACTCAAAAACATCAAATTTTTGGTGAATTTGGATTGATTTATAGAGCCATTTTTTCATCATTTTGATATCAAAAATGGAATCTACACGAAATTTTGATGAAAATGAACTCCTGGATCATCCAAAACAGAGCTTGGAAACTCAAAAAACAACCGAGTTTTTTATTTGGGTCCAAAACGGGTCGTAACCGGGTCGGGTCGACCCCCGTTGACCCGGTTGGAGGTTAGGGATGACCTAAACGGTGCAAATGACATATCGTTTTGGGTTTATTGATAAAATGGCCTCCATAGGATTCGAACTCCTGACCCTCCATATGAAACCACGAGTCTTAGCCACTAAAGCAACGTTTCTTTATTGCTATTTATAAGCAACATTTAATATATATATATACGTTTTCTATTTTGTGATATTTTCATTAGTTTCCCTTTTATGATATATATATATATATATATATGTTTATATATATTATATATATATATATGTTTATATATATTATATTAAATATATATATATATATATATATAAATAAATTTTTTTTAAACAAAATATTTTACTGGCCAATATTTAATTAAAAATTAAAATTAATTTATTTTGTTGGCCATTTATTTTGTTTAAAATTATGAAGTACATTTTAATTTTGTCCAAGTTTTGGCAAAAATATTATGGACAAAATTAAATTAATTTTTGATAATATTTAGTTATTTATTTGTCAAAATCATTGTAAAATTAATTTTATGCCTTTAAAATTTGCCTAAATCTTGAAAATTTAATTAATTTTAGGCAATTTTGACATATTTAATTATAATAATTAATTTATGGTGTCATTTAATTTATGCCTAATTTTTTTTAATAATTAATTTTTATTTTTAGGCAATATTTATGGCACATTTAGATTAATTTAAAGAGAGAACATTAATTAAATTAATTAGTCATATTTTGTTGATTAATTAATTAATTATTGAAATTCTCATTGTGTATGCTTGTTTATGTATTATGTTAAATTATATTTAAGCATGTAATTTTATTTAGATGTCAAGTGAATTGTGTTTTTTTAATTTAATTAAAGTTTAGCCACAGCACATTTAATTATTTTAAAATTATACATTAAGTGTTATAATCACATAAAGTAAAATGATATCAAATTGTAATTAATTATATTTAATATGATAATTATTATCCTACAGGAATATTATCATATTTCATATGATTAATTAGGATGGAATAGTAAGTTTTTATTTTCTTGATTTACCTGCAAAAATTAAGAAAAGAATATAATTTACTAGTTTTATCATTAGTATATGAGTCTAATTAAATAAAATTTAGTCCACAGGTAATTTTATTTGTTACTAGGCTCATAATTTGAATTGATATACATTGCATTGGCATGACATATCATTTAAGAATATTTATTTGTCTCAAATTATTAATATAGCATGTAAATTGTGCAGCTTTTCAACCTATAAATATTTTTGATTTTCAAGTTCCTGAATTAATTGGAGATAACTATAATGTTTGGAAGGAGAAAATACTTCTCCAATTAAGGTGGATGGACGTTGATGATGCAATCAAAAAAGATGAACCTCCTAAACCCACGAATATTAGTAGTACATCAGAAGTAAATGTTTATGAACGTTGGGAGCGATCCAATCGCCTAAGTATGATGTACATTA
Source organism: Erythrophleum fordii (assembly GCA_032878935.1). Taxonomy (NCBI): domain Eukaryota; kingdom Viridiplantae; phylum Streptophyta; class Magnoliopsida; order Fabales; family Fabaceae; genus Erythrophleum; species Erythrophleum fordii. The sequence goes on from JAVQMF010000042.1 coordinate 7,842,179, forward strand.
AGACTAAAATATCAGCTAGTATTCGTGGGTCTATTGGAGAGCATCAAAACATTCGAAGTTTGCTTAAGGCTATTGATGAACAATTCGAATCTTCGGATAAGGCCCTAACAAGCACCTTAATGACAAAGTTATCATCCATGAAACTTACTGGTATAAGAGGTGTACGAGAACACATCATGAAAATAAGGGATATAGCAACTCAATTGAAAATACTTAAGGTTGAGATGTCAGATTCTTTTCTTGTGGGCTACATCCTGAATTCTCTGCCATAACAATATGGACCTTTCAAAATCTCTTACAACACTCATAAAGAGAAGTGGTTAATCAATGAACTTCTAACTATGTGTGTACAAGAAGAAGGAAGGCTCATAGCAGAGATGGGTGAAAGTGTACATACAGTGACAAAAGGAAGGAAGAAAAGAAAAGCCAAGACAAAAGGGAAGGGCAAGGTTCCCATCCCTGAGAACATTAAGAAAGAGTCTAAGTGTTTCTTTTGTAAAAAGAAAAGACACATAAAGACGGATTGTGTCAAATTCAAGGTTTGGTTTTAAAAGAAAGGTAACTCAATCTTATATTTTTGTTATGAATCTAATATGGTAGACATTAGTAGTAACACATGGTGGATTGATTCTGGCTCAACAATTCATATCTCTAATACCTTGCAGGGCTTTCTAAGCCAAAGGAAGCCGGTGGACAGTGAGCAATACATCTATTCAGGAAATAAGATGGGCTCAACTGTTGAAACTATAGGAACATGCAGATTAGTTCTTAATTTTGGTTTTATTTTGAATTTGGAGAAGACATTTTATGTACCAAGTTTCTTTAGGAACTTGATTTCAGTTTCCAAACTTGTACCATTGCGATATTGTTTTGAATTTTTAAGTAATGAATTTAAATTGTTTTATAAATCTAATTTTATTGGCAATGGTACACTTTGTGATAGTCTATTCCAAATTCAATTACGAAATAATAACCTTTATGACTCAATGCATGTTTCTAACAATATAGGTATTAAGAGAAATGTTACTAATGAGGATTCCTCTATGTTATGGCACCATAGACTTGGTCATATCTCAGTAGAGAGAGTGAAAATATTAGTAAAAGATAGAGTACTCAATACTCTTGACTTTACTGATTTCAACACTTGTGTAGACTGTATTAAGGGAAAGCAGACTAACAAGACTAAGAGAAGTGCTAAGAGGAGTTCTAGCATATTAGAAATCATACATACAGATATTTGTCGTCCAGATTTGGACTCTAGTAGTCAGAAATACTTTATCATCTTTATTGATGATTACTCACGATACATATATCTATATCTGCTCAATAATAAGAATGAAGCACTGGATGCCTTTAAGATATTTAAGGCAGAAGTAGAGAAACAATGTGGTAAACAAATTAAAATAGTGAGATCTGATAGAGGTGGTGAGTATTATGGTAGATACACTGAATATGGACAAGCACCAGGTCCATTTGCTAGGTTTCTTCAAGAGTATGAGATTGTTGCCCAATACACCATGCCTGGGTCACCTGACTAGAATGGTGTAGCTGAAAAGAGAAACTGAACATTGATGACATGGTGAGAAGCATGTTGATTAGCTCTAAACTTCCTAAATTCTTATGGACTGAAGCCTTTAAAACAGTAGTATATATTATTAATCGAGTTCCTACTAAGGCTGTTGAAAAGATGCCATTTGAGTTATTCAAGGGTTGGAAACCAAGTTTAAGACATATGCGTATTTGGGGATGCCCATCTGAGGTTAGGGTTTACAATCCACAAGAGAAGAAGTTGGACCCTAGGACTATTAGTGACTACTTTTATTGGGTATGCTGAAAAGTCTAAGGGTTATAGATTTTATTGTTCATCTCACAGTACTAGGATTGTGGAATCAAAGAATGCAAAATTTCTTGAGAATGACTTGATCAGTGAGAGTGATCAAACTCAAAACTTAAGTCCTGAAAATGATCAGTCTAATATTTAATTTTCTACATCGAGTGATAGATTGATTGTAATTCATGCCCCTCAAGTCCAAACAGGCATTGAACAACCAATCATTCAGGATCTACAACCTGTTGACATTGACCAAGTTGATCCAGTTAATGAACAGCCTTTAAGGACTGTTGAACAAATAGTTGAACAACATGCTCCCCAAGAGAATGTTAAGTCAACATTAAGAAGATTAACTAGGATGAGGAAGTCAATAATTCCTAGTGATTATACTGTGTATCTACAAGAATCTGATTACAATATAGGAGTTGAGAATGACCCTGAAACGTTTTCACAAGCCATCAGTTGCAGAGAATCAAAATTGTGGCACAATGCCATGAAAGAATAGATGGATTCTATGGCATCTAATGGGGTTTGGGATCTCGTTGAGTTGCTTAATGGCTCTAAGTTTATTGGATGCAAATGGGTCTATAAAACGAAAAGAGACTCATTAGGCAATATCGAGAAATATAAAGCACGACTCGTGGCCAAGGGATTCACTCAAAGGGAAGAAATTGATTATACGGAGGCCTTTTCTCCTGTATCTAAGAAAGATTCTCTCCGCATAATAATGGCATTAGTTGCTCATTTTGACTTGGAGTTACATCAAATGGATGTAAAGACAGTATTCCTCAATGGGAAACTAGATGAGGAAGTATATATGAAACAACCTGAAGGATTCCCCTTTAATGCCGGTGAACATTTGGTGTGCAAGTTAAAGAAATCCATATATGGATTGAAACAAGCCTCCCGCCAGTGGTACTTAAAATTTCATGATGTTATTTCCTTATATGGATTTGTGGAAAATATCATGGACCAATGTATATACCAGAAGGTCAGTGGGAGTAAAATCTGTTTTCTTGTATTGTATGTGAATGACATATTGCTTGCAACCAATGATAAGAGGTTGTTATATGAGGTGAAACAATTTCTCTCTAAGAATTTTGATATGAAGAATATGGGTGAGGCATCTTATGTTATTGGCATTAAAATCTATCGAGATAGAACTCAATATATTTTGGGTCTGTCACAAGAAACTTATATCAATAAGGTCTTAGAGAGATTTCGGATGAAATATTGTTCACCAAGTGTAGCACCTATTGTGAAGGGTGACAAGTTCAATTTGAACCAATGCCCAAAGAATGATTTAGAAAAGGAACAGATGCATAACATTCCATATGCTTCTGCTGTTGGAAGCCTTATGTATGCTCAAGTTTGCACAAGACCTGATATTGCATTTGTAGTTGGAATGTTAGGCAGATATCAGAGTAATCCAGGTATAGATCATTGGAGAGCTGCAAAGAAAGTAATGAGGTATCTTAAAGGTACTAAGAACTACATGCTGATGTATAGACAGACTGAAAACCTTGAGGTAGTTGGCTACTCAGATTCGGATTTCGCTAGATGCGTTGATTCACGGAAATCAACATCAGGCTACATTTTCATGCTAGCTAGCGGAGCCGTATCTTGGAGAAGCGCGAAGCAGACTTTGACTGCTACTTCTACTATAGAGGCAGAATTCGTTTCTTGTTTTGAGGCAACTTCGCATGGTGTTTGGCTTAAAGGCTATATATCTGGGCTTAGATTTGTTGACACTATCCCTCGGCCATTGAAGATATATTGTGGCAACTCAATTGCTGTTTTTCTGGTTAAGAACAACAAAAGTGGAAGTCGAAGTAAACATATCGACATTAAGTACTTAGCCATTCGTGAACGTGTTAAGGAAAATAAAGTTATTATTGAACACATTAGCACTGAGTTGATGATTGCTGATCCTTTAACAAAAGGCATGCCACCAGTAATGTTTAGGGATCATGTATCTAGAATGGGACTTAGTTTCACTTTGTGTTATTGATGTATATATATATATATATATATATATATATATATATATATATATATATATATATATCATTTGTAATAAAGCCTTTATTCATTTTAAGTTGTTTTTTCATTTATGCGTATACATTAAGTTTGAGAATAACAATATTAAGAGGACCCAGAATAAGCATATGGCTTATTCATAAAGTTGTTATATAGCGGGTAAGAAAACAAAATGTATTATGATACATGGAAGGTATTACTCACTTATAGAGGAACTACCGCTATAATTCATGCATTTTGTTAAATATTTGAATCTTAAGGAGCCATTATGTATAATGATTTTTGAACCAAGTGGGAGAATGTGGGACGTTGCAGACGCATACATACAGGACAGGAGTTATGCGACAGTTTATGGTAGCAATCTACAATTGCATGACAGAACCCACGTTGCACATCTGAACGTGGCTTGCAACTTCTCCATTATGGTCCGAAAATTAAGGGCTTCGTAAGGTGATTTCCCACGTCTCAGAACATGTCAATTTCTTCGGCAAAATGATGGAGTTGCCGTTGAAAGAGTTTGCCTATAAATACAGGGTCCTTGAGCTCGATTTTACATTGCTACACACCATCATTCAGTAGAACAAGAGCTTAGAAGCATCCTTGGGACTTTTATGTTACAAAACTGTCATCAGAAAATAGAAGAAGAAGCAATGATGGGAGGTAATATTTCGATCCATTTCTCTTGCATTGGATATTATAAATATGATTTTATATATCCATGAAATTCTTTCAATTTGGACTGTAGATGGATATCCTGAATAGTACTTACCAAGCACGTGTCCTACCACACCAAAAAAAAAAAAAAAAGCCCTTGTCCTAAGCCTAATTTTATTAACTCATTTAAATTTCTTCTTGTTTATTTGATATGATTACCGTGCTTAGGATATATTTGATATAACAGAAAAATTTTAAAAGGAATAAAAAGTAAAATACAAAAGAAAATAGAATGGAATACTATATTTAAAATCATGTTTGGTATAATATAAAGTAGAATAAGAATATATTTTTATTTGGATGTTTGGTAGAATAAAAATAGTATGAGAATGAAAATTAAAGACAAATAAATGACCTAAATGTTCCAGAGTCAACAAAATATTAAAAAAATAAAAAATTATAGCTAAGAATTTCAAGTTAAAAATATTTATAATTTTATGCTAAGTGACCTTAAATTTTAAAATTATTTTAAAGGATCTCTAGACAAAAAATTTTAACTGTGTAAAAAAATTACAATTCAAAATTTTAAGTTAAAATTTTTATTTTTGAATTCTTTAAAATAATTTTAAAATTTAAAATTTTTCAATATAAAACATTACCGTCATTTGAAGCAAAATAATATATTTTTTTTCTCTTTTCATTTTTAACAATAACTCTCCCTAATAATTTGGATGTGCGACAAAGAGTAAAAGATGAAATCCATCAAGTTTTTCCCTTCCAATGTACCAAACAATAATTTAATTTAATTTTTTATCTCCCTTCCTCGTCTAACATTTCAAACACCAATTTGGATTCTTTACTCATACTCTTTTTATTCATTTTTGGCGCTTCTCCTAATTTAAATCATTCAAATCAAATTTGGATAGTTTAACTTTAATCTTTTTGTATTTTGAAAGATGTAAATTATAAAATAAAAATAGTTTTTTATTACCAATTTTAAAAAACAATAATTGATATTAAAAGAAGTAAAAAAAAATTAAAATATAAAATTTAGATCACCTAACCCAAATCCAGACAATCAAATTTTGACAAAACACCTAGTCATCCTTGATCCGCATTGACCAAACATACAAAGGGGTTTGTTTATTCCATGTAAAGTACTAAAATTTGATCACTTCACATATTTTTAATTTTTAATTGTTATAATTATCTCATTTTAAACTATTATTGTAATTTTAGTTTATTTAAAAGATAAATCCATTGAGTTGATAATTTAATGAACTGTAATAGAATAATATGGTATTAATTTAGTTATAAGGCTTATAGATTTATACCATTTTAATATAAAATAAATTGATTGTCAAGCATTAAAATTTTAAAAAAGTCAATCGACATGTGTTTTGTGTCAATGGTTTAATTTCTACTCATATTATATGAAAATAACAACAAAAATATTTGTCACAGCGTTACTAAATTAATATTTGTCATAAAGTAACAGAATTGCTAAACAAAATTAGGTTTATGTAATTATGCTTTTATATTTTTCCATAACCAAACAACATTTCCAAGTCTATGTTCTTAATTTCGTTATCGAGAAAAGTACAGAAACTCTAGGAAAGCAAGTTCTTGCCGTTTTTAAGTGCAAATGAAATAAACTTCAATTTTCAGATTCGAGAAACCAATAGTCCAATATGATTGATTTGAAAAGTAAATTTAATCCAGACAAGTGTCTGGTCGTTGTCATGTATTATTCTGAAATATGTGGTTATCGATTATAGATGAAAACAAAATATCCAAAGCCTAATCATTTTGAGGAATAAGTATAAACAAAGTTTACTCCAGCAATACATACAAGAAGTAAATTATAAATAGTTTGATTACATTTTTATTTCCTATATTTTACTAAAGGTTAGTCTCCTTTTAATTTTTCTAGGAATATTTTCACCTTTCACATTTCACTAGAAGCATAAAGATAATTTAGATAATAATTATTTACTCAATCTGTTTACAGAATTTCATGATGTGACTGTTTTTTATAACGTTGCTCTTGAATATATCGAAATAGCTAGTAGTAACGTGACTATCAAAAACTCATGCCCTTTCTAGTATACTCATGTGACTTCATTTTCTCTTCAATGCTCACATGATCTTAGCATATTCAAGTGTTACAACCTGAAAAATAACCTTATTGTTCAAATCTGTTTTTTTCTTTTTTTAAATTAACCGTCATTATTTATGAATCTTGATGGTTTGAAAGAAAAAAAAAGTGATCTTTTTAAATTAAAAGATGAAATTAAAATAAGATTAAATTAAAAAATGAAAGTGAATTATAAGATAAATTTCATGAATTAAAATTAAAATTAAAAAATAAATAAAATTAAGATATTGAAAATATTATATTGGATATGGTTTTATATTATTCTTTTTGAACCACTGGTTTTAAGATCTAAAGTGATCCATCAACTCAACTAGATGGCGGGGGACCAAAGTGGGAAGCTGCGTATATGATGAGTATTAAACCGTATATATATATATATATATATATATATATGGAGTTATGGCAACGGCAAAGACAATAATGGTTGCTGTTTATTATATGAGGTAGCTTAGACATATGCGAGTCCAAAAGGGGTGGCCCAGCAAGGAAAACCCCCGTGATATTAGGCCCTAAATTCAAAATTGGATTGGAAGCCCCTCGAAATCACGTGCCACCCCATAGAAAGACTATTGTCCTTCAACTACAAGGACCCCTCTCTTTCATCTGTGGGTGTGTGGGTGTGTGTGTGTATATATATATATGTGTGTGTGTGTGTGTGTGTGGACTGTACATGGAGGGCCATAGAATGTACAAACAAATAAAAGACCATATCCTTACACACATTGCAGGGAAATGCTTTTCAATGCAATATTTGTCTTTGTCATTTGCTTTGATTTTGGTTGAATGCATGAAAGAGAGATTTTAATCTACATTTGATTTATTAATTACCAATAAATACATAAAAATATCAAAAGTATATCGTTAAATAAAATATATGTGACATGTTTATCTGAACACTTTCTCCATCGCTTGGAAAGGTTATCATTGACAACAAATAAAAAGGGAAGGACAAAAATTTTTATTATTATTTAGTAAATTGCATCTATACTCACTTTAATTTTTGCCTTTAATTATAAATTTTCTAACTCAATTAATTATTACAATTAACTCCTTAGTTTATTTGTCTCACTGTGACATATCTCGCCATCTAAATGAAGTTTCTTTTACACCATACGTATGTGGTGTTAATTCAATTAGAGATCATACACAAGGTAGCCAATGAGATAAATAAATTAAGAAGTCAATTAAGAAAAACAAGTTTATTAGAAAAAAGTGCAATTTAAGACAAAAGTCATGATGAATAAATAGATATATTTAAATGAAATAATATGAGGAAAGAGGAGCAAGTTGGTGCATAATGGGGGAGCAAACTAGACAAAATATTCAAGGGAGCAATAAAACTATTTTTGTGTAGTTTTGCTCGTTTGCAGATAAATGGGTTTTCTGAGTTTGTCAAATTTCGAAAGTTTCTTTTAAAAATAAATAGATTTGGGCAGTTTAAATTTGTTTATTTATTTTATTTATATTTTTTTAAAAAAATAAAAAATAAAAATTTAATTATAAGTTTTAAAAAGTTTAATATTAAAAAAATTAAATTTAAACTATTCAGTTCTTTTCTTAAGATTTGATGCAAATTGACCCTCATGTTCCCTTTCTCCAGTGGCATTGAGAGGATTTGGCGGTTTAAATTTGTTTATTTATTTTATTTATATTTTTTTAAAAAAATAAAAAATAAAAATTTAATTATAAGTTTTAAAAAGTTTAATATTAAAAAAATTAAAATCTTCTTTTGTACATAGTATGTATAAGGGAGGATTTCAATTTCCTCAGATGGAATCCAGTAAAGGTGGAGTACATGAAATTTAAGATCCTTCATGAACACTTTTTTAAAAGAATTGATATATATATATATATATATATATATACATACATATCTTAGTTTAGACTTGTTGACCACTTATTTCTCGTATGTTAGGAAAGCACTTGTCCACGTCATCTATCATTATCTCACCTCGTCTTGGAAAAGTTCGTGGAGTACGCCATCCCCTCAAATGCAAATTGGATCACCCTCATGTTCCCTTTCTCCAGTGGCATTGAGAGGATTTGGGCGGTTTAAATTTGTTTATTTATTATATTTTATATTTTTTTAAAAAAATAAAAAATAAAAATTTAATTATAAGTTTTAAAAATTTTAATATTAAAAAAATTAAATTTAAACTATTCAAATCTTCTTTTGTACATAGTATGTATAAGGGAGGATTTCAATTTCCTTCCTCAGATGGAATCCAGTAAAGGTGGAGTACATGAAATTTAAGATCCTTCATGCATAGTTGAGGAGAAAATTTGAGTGTTTTAATAAAATTATAATACATAAATGAGTTTCTTTTTTAAAAGAATTGATAATATAGCATTGAATTATATAAAAAAAATTTTAGGTGTTATATTTTGATAAAAAATTTAACAACAAACAATTAAAATTTTTTACTTAAAAATTAATTATTTAAATTAGCCCACCTAAGGTCCTGTTACTTTCAGTGGAGTAAGCATGCTGCATGACCTCATAATTAGTTTTATTAATTATGTAAGTTAAAAGGTCTTTCATTGACAAAATCAATAGACAAGATTGTTTTATTCAAAACTTGTAAGATAAAACACAACTATATTCAAAGCTGATTTCCTTCTAGGCCATGATGCTGATGCATTACCCAAATTAAATATCTCTTTCAAGATTGATTTCTCTCCTTTTTTTTTTTTTTTGGGCTTCTTCTTCACCCACTTAATTTTCTTTAAATTTGAAGCAGTTGTTGGAAAACACTGCTAAGCTGCAATCCTACTTCATCTTATTCAGATAATCATGATTTAAGATCTTCTTAATTAAACCAGAACTTTAATTGTCAAGTCTCTATACGGTCATAAAATGCTCTCAACTATCAAATGCGAATTTTGTGTAATGCCATAAGGTGCTGATGATTCTGCCATCCTTGTTTTTGGCATAACCTCAGTCAATCGATCGATGCCTTCCACATTATCTTGTCTCCTAGAACTATGATGGCCATGACATGTTTCTTCACCAAAATGATGAAAAATTCTAAAGTAGATTCCTTACACGTGCGTATATATATTGGATCAAGATATAAATTAAATTAATCATAAATAATATAAAAGGAGGGATTTTTTTATTGAATCCAATACAAAGAAGAATTATATAAATGGGATTTGTAAGATGACATAAAGCTTATCCAAGCAAATCGCGCTATCAATATCTTAATTATAAATAAGATTAAATCCATATATAAATATGTCATATATTATGAATAAAAGTAAATTGGATTTTAAGTGGATCTTATTATGTGCATAAATATTCATGTCCGAATTAGTTTATTATTGTTTGTTGGCAAACTCTATCTAAAATTTTGGGTTATAAGTGGGTTTAATTTAAAAAAATATACTTAATGTGCTTATATGAATACTTGACTTAATATATACTATGTATCAAATTTACTTAAAAAAACTAAAAAATGATAACTAAAGAAATATGTCAGACTAATAGTCATCATCCACCACCTGCCTATCAACGGTTTATCTTTTGTCAAGATTAACACCCTATTTGGGTTGGCCGAAGAATAGGGAAACCACCCAAAAAATAAAAACACACACACACACACACACACACACACAAACAAGATTATTCTTTTTTATACAATATCTATTATCTTATTGTTCTTATTATTTAATAATATCTATTCCATTCATTGCCTTTTTTAACAGGATTATAAAAATTATTTTCATTCACATTTCCAGAACAGTACAGTAGTGCATAAAACCTGAGTCACTGTTCCATTGAATTTCAATAGATGAACATGCATGCTCTGGTCTAATCTATTTTTAAAATAAATCCAACATTCATAGCTTTCCATATTGATATCATTTGTATGGATTTGATTTTTGTAGAATTAATTGGACATTTTCAAAGTTTATAGCAGACACTTGCATCAGCACCAGTAGCTATCCAAACCTTTGTCCTTTTTCGCGTGTCAAAATCTTTCTGGGTTATGTTTCATGGCCTATACATATTTTTGGCATAAAGTAGACATTGATAGCTTTCCATAATGGCCAAGAATGCATGATTTTAATTTTTCTAGAATTAGTTATAATTTTCAAACTTCATACATATGAATCATTAAAAAGCAGACCTCAACGGCTTTTCGGATATCAAATGTTCTCCCTTTAATGCCATGCTCTACATGATAATGCCTTAATTATGTTGGCCGGTGTTCGAACTTTAAATATCATTTTCATACTTCATATGAACAATGAACTTTAAAAAACAGCCATGTGTGACCATTCAAATAGTATTTTGATGTTCGAGATATTATCGTGTCATCATTTTGTATCCTTATTCTGATTCGTAACGTGTCAAATGGCTACGTCTATCTTCAAGGCATATTAGTGCAAGTTAAGCCAACGTGTATGACTAAAGATTTCACCTCATTAAAATTATATGTTGATTCTTATTCCCTTATAGATGTGGAATAATGTAAAAAAAAAAAAAGAAATCTTTATCCCTCTTAGTACATAATAATTAATGACATGTTTATGACAAAGTAAGCAACCAAATTTGTTGGCAAAAGCTATTGAAGTAGGAACTAGGAAGCTCTCTCTATAGCTAAAACAAAAATATAATGAAAGTATAAAGTTGTTTGGATGACTCTTATGTTCTAATTATTCACTATCTTATTCTTTAGAGTTTATCCACTCTTTTGATGAGAAAAGTTCTGAAAATACATTACCTAATGCTTTTATATGAGTTTCATTGAGAAATTAGGTATATTCCAAGAACACCAAAGAGGGGGAGAAATATCCACACAACAGCTACTGTCTTAGAAAGTCTACAAAGTATGTTGAACCACCTTTTTGCTGATGTCAAAAAGGGGAGAAATATCTATGGTACAAAATTAAGTTGCTTTTATGAGCAAGTTTTCAAGGAGCATTCACATGGTCATCACAAGCTCATATTAAGGGGGAGTTCTAAAAGCAAAGGGAGTATTCCAAACTTAAAGAGGATCTTATATTGTTGCTCTTTACACACTTATATAAAATTTTGTACTTAAAGTTTTGTCATCATCAAAAAGAATTGTTAGCTCCAAGATTTTAGTTTAATTATTTTGATGATAACAAAACTGAAGTTAAATTTTATATAAGCTAAACAAAAATGCCCAGTAAAAGCCATGAATTCCAGAAATTGATTGATACAAGAATAACTCATGAAATATTTCACCTTTCTGAAACATTGAGATACAATATCATTATAGAAGTGTCAAAATTCTTCATCTAAAAGAAGAAAATCTTCATTATCTGTAACCTATATACTTCACCGAGTTCTTCATTGTTTAATTTCACCGAGTTCTCAAGGCTTCATCCAATCAAGTTCAACTCTGAAATCACCACGTCCAGATCTAGCCCCTGGGACGCCAGCTTCAGCATTGACAGATAGAGACATGCCAAGAATACGAGATGGGTTCATTTCCATCTCTGCATCTATAACGTTCCCTCCCCAAGTAGGAAAATATCGAGCAAGAGGAATCGGATAAGTCAACGGAAACACTAAGCACATACAGAAAATGTCGAAATTCACTTGTCAAAAGAAATGCAAATACACGTGCATGTTACAGTATTCCAGTGCTCAGTATGGAACAACGTTGCTGGGGACATCACGTGGAAAATCAACAACATACAAAGCCCAGCGACAAGTTATTTTCTTGTCCGTTTCAAACAGTTTAGATCAGTGCCTCCAAATCCTGGTTTACCCACTAATTAACAATGTCAAGTGTTAAAACTGTCAAAGAAAAGGAAGCTTTTACAGCAAGGTAATTCATTTAAGCTATGTAACATAGCATGACTAATTCTATAAATATCTTTCAGAATCAATTAAGCAGACATTCTACTTTTGACTTGGGAATTTGGAGGTTATTGAAAAGATAAGTAATTGGCATCTGATTTGTATGCAGAAGGGGAAAAAAGGAACTTACTTTGGCAATATACCAGTTGTCTTTGGCCACAAAAATAAGAGCTTGCCATGAATTATCTTCCTGCTGTCCAGGTGAATTTACCCAATTTTCTAGATCTCAACCAAAATTAGACGAGTTAAAATACTTGGAAGACTACTTGGAATTTAAAGCCTCTGCATTCTCCTAATATCCTATTTTGACTTTGAGAGAAAAATGGCACTCACATTAGATATATAGCATCTTCCATCTCCTTTAAGTTTCATTGCAATAGTATCATATGAATCCAAATCTATGTAGCCATCAAACTGCAAAGATACAAGTAATTGAGGAAAAAAGTTGCATAATATTGAGTCGAATAAAAAGGAAGCCAAAAGGGAGCAGGACAGCAAGACAATGAAAGCATTCCCATCCTCAAGAAATCTAAAGAATGAAACTAAGATTGTTCATGTAGTAAGTATAAAACAGCTCTTAATAATTTTACTTTTTATTTGGAAAAACAAAAGAACCAGCCTTCAAATGGAACCAACTCTACCCGTTAGCAGAGAGTTCTTCCATTAACAGTTAACAGATCAAGGAAAGAAGATATTCATTTCAGCTCTAAATCCACAGATTTAGTGTAGAAAAGAGACAATACCTTTTTTGATCACATTCCACAGAAGCCACTCTGTATCATATTCCATTTTGAACCCTCACGCACAACTAGAGAAAGGTTTCCCTAGAAGATCCCTGTCAGAAAATATCAGACATTATACGGATACATAAGTCAGTCTTCCACCTAAACAAAGAAGAGTCTTAGAAATCTAGCGAATGTCACATAATTTATCAGCACTGGTGTCATAAAATATTCTATATAAACACGGAACTTTGAAGCTTGACCTATCAAGTATGTTTTATGTATTTCCCAAATTCAATCTGTAAAGATTAAAATAATCTTACAGATAAAACGTGACAATATATTACTTTTCATTTTTTAAATGTTCAATAAAATAAAATAAAATAAAATGTATTCTAATTTTAAATTTTTTCTGCAAGAAGTTTAGAGTTCCTATTGCATACAATCAGAAAGTTTTATTTCTCATTGAGTATAACAAGCTTCATAAAAGAGTAAATGGCAAAAGTGCGCAAAAAGCCTTTACAAAAGAATAATTGATCCGGGGCCAACAACCTTGACAGTGTTATGTTTTTAAGTCATTTGAGTCCATGAAAGTACATAATAACTAAAACATTCATGGCTAGTAGCCTAGTTTAAAAGGACAAGGTTTCTGCTTAAAACCTGAGGCCAACCATAATCAAACAAAATTTAATACATACAGTTAATGGATGAACTCTACAAAGAACTCTAAATACAGTACCATGCAATAAACTTTAAAAATCAGAGTGCTTTTCAAAGCTGTTACAATTGGATATAATTGGCAATGACAACAATAGCAGTCATATAATAGAGTTGCCATTACCACTTGGTCCATTTTCAGATTCAGTTATCTCCAGTGATGCCAAGGACAAACCTGAATAACAATTGGATATGCAGAGTTTAGTTATTTTCTAGGCTTTTTATGTGTTACTAATAACAATCCACTATTTGCAAATATGAACATGAATTAATAACAGTTACCCAACAAACATGAAGGAGCCATCACATCTTTATTCAAATCCAGAATCAGCATGCATGCCCATGTAACACAATCTTGCCATGTCATCGTGCAGACAGGTTCTCCAGAGGATTTTGTTCAATTGGCCAAATATTTAAGAGATCAAATTTATTTTTTAGGTAGATTGGTTAGACACAATAAACCTTCAGTCCTGCCCATAATTTTACTTCTCTTTTCATAAAAATTATATATATATATATATATATATATATATATATCTTTTGAAGAAAAGTGAATGCTAAGCTACAGAAACCTTCGCCACTCTTAATATAAGAATTTCATACGGTGGCATGCAACGCAGTCTTAAATTAGAGTTACATACCTCCATATTCAGAATCAGAGTATAAATGCCACTTCTTCAACTCATCCTTCGAATTGAAATTGAATATATATCTTTCAGCTGGGTGCATCAAATCATCAACATTCCATGCAAAAGCTGTTGTTCCACATCGCACAAAAGATCCCAACCACAGGAGAAAAACAGAGACAATCAGCCAAAATCAAAATCCTAATATAAACATTTTGGTAAAACTTACACAACATAAAAATATCCAACCCATCATAGTTTCCCAGTGGAAAGCCTAACCAGATACATTAAGCAGAAAATGATGTAACAGTTGGCTAAGAAAGTTGCAATGCCTTGGTCAACAATGTAAATAAGATACTGATTCTATAGTGATACCCTTCTTCGTAGCGTTCAGAGAAGCTAGCACCAGTTTTCGCAATTTGGACATGTCTCCCGCATCCGAAGTTCCTCTCGGGTTTCAGGTTCAGCACTAATTCTGTTTGGGGTGAAATAAAAATAACGATTAACCCATGCATTATCGATCGACATACTATGACAAATTCACCCACAAAACAAAAATGACAGAAATGACAATTGAAGAGAGAATGCAATATTGAACCAAAAAAAAAAAAGATCACCTTTCTTACAAATAAATTTATAGAGCTTAAATAACGACAAAAAATTAAACTTGACTTAAACCACCAATTTTAAATTCAATAATTGATACACAGAATCAAGGATTTAGAAGAAGAAGTTTCAGGAAGAACTAGAACAGAAGAGAAACAAGAAATACCTGGCGTAGTTACGACTCTCCGTTGCCATCAACGTGACTGTCACCGACGGCAATTGGCGCGTGTGGCAGAGTGCATCTCATTTGCAGTCTTCAAAAGGTGCACCCATTGGAGTAGAACGGTGAATCCATGTAATGTTGACCTGCGGAGGGTGCGTTATCGTGATCCATGAGACGGCGTCGTATTATCTGGATGGAAACATGGAAGTTGGGCCTGAATATTTTGGCGGGCTTTCTTTTGGGTCTTTAGGCCCACTAGGTCGCTTAGGATTCACATTGAGGAAAAAAAAATTATCACATAATAAAAATTCTAAATCAACTTAACCTATAAAGAGTTGGTTTTCTTTTGCTATAATAATAAAAATAAATCGATCAAATTAATTATAAATAAAAAATTATGTATACTTTTTAATATATTTATTATTAAATTTTTAATGAAAATATAATATGTGAATTTTTTTATAATGAAATTTATTTCTAACATATTTTTATATTTATCTATAATTAATTTAATTTAGCTATTATCTATATACCACTATCTTAATATTTTTTCTACGTCTCAACAACAAATATCGAAGAACCAAAATAAAATTAGCAACTTAATATCACTATTGGTTTAGATGCAATCACTTATACATAATTGTATGTAATCTGACATGCAAGTATTGCGCAATTAAAACTATGGAAATGAATGTAGACCAAGTTGAATTTCTTTATACAGTACTATTTTGGATAATATTTTTTAAAAGAAAAAGAAAATTAAAATAAGATCTACCCACCCAGTTTAGCGGAAGGCATCAGTGACAGAGATATAGATAGCTGGAAAAATTAAATTATAAATGTACGACTATGAAGGGATATTTTGAAGTGTTATATTGGATAAATTTAAAGATTTTAAAATATATATAAATAAAAATTTATACTAAATGTTAAATTAACAATATAATCTTTTTTATAATATTTATTATATATTTATAATTATTATTTAACAATATTTTTTATTTTATTTATTTACTTTTTATATTCTCTTTTTCTTTACATTTTAAACATTTTACCAATGAAACGAAAGCCAAAATAAGCATATGCTGCTCCCATCAACAACACAACATGCTGGATCCAATTTTTCTTTTTCTTTTTTTTCTTTGGGGATAAGGATGAGCTATGCGGCTTAGGATCGGACGAAATTCATTTCGGCGAAATCAGATTTCGTCCAATTCCAAACCATCACATGTCCCCCCCCTTCTTTGTCTCCTTCAACAAAACTGCTCTCCTCCTTTTTTTTCTGGGATGGAGAATGAGAAAAAGAGCCACAAATTCAAAAAAAAAAAAAAAATTCCAGAGCTGTGTTGTTAATGTCGTGCCCGGTGATCTCCTTGAGGGCACAAGATTTTTTTTTATTAAGGAAAAAAAATAAAAATCCAGCATAGTTGTTACGGCATGTTGCTTCTCCCAGGCAATGATACGAACACATCACATTCATTTTCAAGAACATGGAATAGAATATAGAAAGAAAGTACACCAAGTAACCTGACAGCCAAACTCATTTGTGGAAGCCACAAACTAGCATCTAAATTAGCTTCCCCCTGGAAGGGTCTTAAAAACATTCTAATCAATCTCATGAGGGTTTAAAAATAAATTAGCTATAGTGAACATTGTTGTTACGGCAAGCACCTTCTCACAGGCAATCATACAAACACATCGCATTCATTTACCAGGCAGGGAATAGAATATAGAAAGTATACCTCACATCCAAATCCATTCTTGTGAAGTGTCTGAAAAACCAGAGGTAATGGGGATTAGAGAAAGTAAATTAAGGAAATGGGGAAGTAGTGGGAGGGGCTATAAGTGCATAGAAGAAGAGGAAGAAGATCAAGTGCTGGCACCAAAAGGGTACGTTCCGATTTGGGTGGGGGTGAATGAGGATAGTAGGAAGCGATTTATGGTTCGAACTAGAGATCTTGGGGATGCACATTTCTGTGAGCTGCTGGGTAGATCGGCTGAGGAATATGGGTTTCGCAACGATGGCATTCTGAGGATCTCATTTGAAGCACATGATTTTCAAGAGTGGATCACAAGGTCCAAGCACAACATTAAGAAGGTCAAACCAATGTGATTCACAGGCATGTGATTCTCACTTTGATCTATCTTATGCCATGTGTGGCTAACTCAATCTGTTGAAACTTGAAAGTAATTATTTTTAAAAAATTAACACTCGTAGCCTGATCTCACAAATTTTGAGGAATTTATCATAAAAAAAAAATTCGTCAAATAATATAGTGTAAAGAGAATTGCATTCATATATTACACTTTCCAAAAGTCACAGAGTTGTTGAAAAGGTTCGTAAAAAAAACTTCAAACTTGATAGCATTGCCATTTAGTTTAAAGATTTTTTCATATTATTTTTTTGTTTATAAGATTATCTTATTGGAATTATAATTCAATATTAGTTAAAATAAGTTAGATGACATATGATAATAAAGTGATAAGTCATTATTATGCTGCTAGATATTGCATATTTTGTAGGCCGTTTGGTATGAATAGATAAAATAATTTGATAAATTTGTTTATTTATGTTATACACTATTAATCCGAATAATATAATTATTTTCACTTGTTATTATATATCATCTTATTTATTTTAATTAATATTAAATTTTAATTCTAATAAAATAATATTATAAATGAAAGACTGTAGCATAAAATAATTTTATATGGGAAAATCTTCAAACTTTGAAGCAATGTATAACATCTCAATATAATATTTTTGATAATGCAGTATTTGACCCAATAATCTTTTGCACCATAACACCACCTTGATGTTGGAGCCCCTGATCCTGTATGATGTATGTATATAATTAATGCACTACTTTGGAGAAAATTTTTGAATTTAAAACCTTTTGTTAGTTAACATCTCTCTTAATTAAACCATACTTCTAAGATTTAATAAAATTACACTCGTTTCTCTTTTCATTTCAAAATTTTTAATATATAATCTCTTCCCGTATTTTGATTTTGCAGTAGACAAATACTTTTATATAATTAACTGGCCAAACAATATTTTGCATAAAATTAGTATATGGTTTTTTCTGCTACTTTAGCTTGTTAAGATGATAAGGCCAAAAATAAAAAAAGTAATCAACTGTTCTCTGTTATGCACAACACATTCATCGTGCAGCAGAAAATCTCAACTCCAAAACGAGCCAACTCACTCTAATTTAACCCTAGGCTAACTTTTAAAGGCTCTATGTTTTTTATGATTAGGCTAGACAAGCTCTTTTTAGATAAGGGCTGAGAAATTCTAGTTCAATCCAACTCTAACCCTAATGTAGCCCTATACATTTCTAAAAATATACATTTAAAATATTAATTAGTTAATTTTATTAAACAGATTTGTTAGACCATCAACACTAGCCCACCTAGTCATTACTTTTTTATTTTGAAAAAGTTTGTGTAGCCCTGCGTGCTATCCTAGTCAAACCTAATTAAGCCCTAATGTCAAATAGAATTAAGCTAAAAGCTTTTTTCACAAATGAACTACCATTTTATTAGTTCAATTCTAAAATTTTTATTAGGATCAGCCTATAAGGCCTTTTCAGAGAAAAGAGTAATAGATAATATAGTTTAGGATTATAATGTACCAAAAATATATCGTATCAAACTATTTGGCAACCAAAAGTATTGAAAAAATTAACTTTTAATCCATTTAACTTTACTTAATTTTTAATTTAGTCTTTATAACTTAAAAACTTATAATTTGATCTTTATAATTTAAATAATTTTTAATTTAGTCATTGTCATTATAATTTTATCAATATATTGTTAAATTCTATTAACATAATGTCATTATAATTTTATCAATATATTGTCAAATTCTATTAACATAACTAACTATGTACCATATTATATTTTTAAATATGCATTATTCAAATCAATTCTCTTGAATCAATTAACATAGATTGCATTACATATTATATATAGGAGTTAATTTTACTTCATTATCTACTTTTTTGTTAGCATACATTTTATATATTCAGAGTATCAAAAAAATACATAGTTGGTTGAATCAACAAAAATTAATAGAATATTAACAAAAGCTTAATAGTCAGAAATAAATTAAAAAAAAATTAAACCATAAAGACCCAATTATAAACTTTGAAATTATAGGGACTAAATTAAAAATTATATAAAACTATAAGAACAAAAAGGATAATTTAACTAAAAATGTACATGTAAGGTTTTTTAAAATTGCTCTTGACAATAGATTTAAAATTAATCAATTCCATTCCAAACTCAATAATTTGACACAAAAAAAAATTCACGAATAAAAAAAAATCACTTCTTCTTCTTCATAAAAGGTTCCCAAACATTAAATTAAGAGTGAACATATATCAAGTCAGACTAAGTTTGTGCTTGTCTTGATGCTTAATTAAGTCGAGGAGTGGCCCAGTCACATATTAGTCAAGGCTAACTAGGCTTAACCGTGCTTGCTCAAAAAAAAATTTTCCCTAATTTTGAAGGACCTAAAAGTTTTGAAAGCTTATTTTTGTAACCACTTGACATTTTCTCTTACAACCACTCGTTTTGATGCATCTTTGCAAGATCTATATAGGGGAAATAAACAAAAAATATAAGTTTAGAGTGAAAAAAACAAGAAGAAACATAGGTGTAGGCAGTGAAATTTTGAAAAGTTATAACTCAAAGTCTCATGATTCATTTAGGGCAATTTTTTTATTTTAAGTAAATTTTTTGTGACAAAGGTAATGCAAATTTTGAAGGTGGTTTTTTTACTTATTTTCTTTGAAAATGCATATTTACTATTTTAATTTTGAGATTTTTTATTTTAACTCAAAAAATAAATATTTTCTACAGTGTTTTCTTTCGTCTAAATATAATAATCTTACTCATGAAGGGTTTTGCCCCTTAACTATTTATAATTTATAAAATATGTTTAAAAATTTTTGGTTAAAATTACAAAATGACTTCTAAAAATTTTCTTTTCATGTAGATCCTTTATTATTATTATTATTATTATTATTATTATTATTATTATTATTATTATTATATTGCTGTTGTTGTACATCCCTATATAAGATGAGAGAGTTTCTTCTTAAAAATATAAATTCAACTTAAGAGCGTTAAAATTTTAAATATTATAGATTGGTGCAAGAAAATGCTCTCTTTAAACTCACTAAAGGAAGGAATAACAAAACCAAGGTATGAGGACACTTCTAACCATAAAAACAAATAAAAAAAGAAAAACAATTTATTTCCATAAGTAACTAAAAATGTCTATAGAATAAAATATCCAAATCAATCACATTAGGCTCAACCTCAAGGAAAAAAAATGAGTTGAATTAACATCAAATTTTCAATTTGACACATTTTATTTGACAATCTTACAAAATATAAACATCTATAGGACAATTGTAAATTTTTGATAAAATAATTCATGGACCACTCTTAATTAGATAATTCAATTACTTGTTGCAATATTCAAATTGAATTAATTATAGATTAACCAAAATCATTTTATCATATATTTGAAGTTGCAGATAAGATCGATCACTAGAGGTGAAGAATTTTGTTTGAGAAAATTATAATAAAAGATCAAAAAGTGAAAAAATTTATTTTTAAGGATCTGTTACTACTTGTTTTAGGATGATTACCACTAAATTTATCAACAAACAGTTGAACCTAGTGGTAACAGGTCCTTAAAAATAAAATTTTTTACTTCTTGGTCCTTAAATATAATTTTCTCATTTTTTTTCTCCCTCAGCGAACCTGCCAAAAATTATAGACGAAAGCTATTGTATATACTTGTTAGAAAAATAAATGTAATAAGAAATTGGGAATAAGCTTTGGGGCGTGAAAGTTTACTATTTTTAAAGAGTGATTGTCTATATATGAGGATTTATAGACAATGCTCTTATAGGATACGAGCTCTTATAGGATACGACAAAGTCTTTTAGGAAATATTAAAAAAAACTTAGCACTTTTTATTTGAAAAAAAATTATTTATAAGTTCTGAACAGTCACCTTTCAATAATCATATCTGTTTATTTCATCAACATACAGATCTATTTTCTATTAATAGACATATCTGTTCTCTTTTAATAGTTATTTTTTAATGAATATGTATACATAACTATTTTTCATCAACAAGTGTTTAGTTTAATAGACTCATCTCTTTACTTAATTTTAATTTAAAAATTTAAAATGATTAAATTAAATCCAAGTCCAACTCTTTTAATATATATATATATATATTAATTATTAATATATATATTATTTTGAACATATTAAATGAGTTTATCTTTATATACTTCTAAAGAACCTCTTTTTTGACTTTATATCTCATTTTATAATTTATATTATAAACTATATATCAATACTTGTTGCGGTAAGTTGATGACTCATACTGATAATCAAAAGGCACTCTCACGAAGACAAAGAAAAGGTCCCCATATCGGTACTGAAAAGAATCCAGAGATCATATAAGAAAGCGATAGTGTCTATTTTCTCCCTTGAATTTATATGTTGGTTTCTATCTGTAAACAGCTAGCATATTGTATCCTTTCTATATGTTCTCATCCATTTCAGCAGTGTAAAATTCAGCAACAAGATAATAAAATATCAACAACAACAATAGAATTGAGCTCACTTGTTAGGATCTCCCACCTTGTCATCTTAACTAAGCTCTCTCATCAAGTCACTGCTTGCCAATAGCCTACTTTTATTATGCCTATCAAATTGGGAAGTTTTTAGGCAATTCTTGTCCATTTAATTAAATAAATTTATAAATAGATATATAAGGATGTTAAATTTAAATTTTACTAAGAATAGATTTAGAATACTGACATATCTATCTATCTATCTATTTATATATCAAATCATAATTAACTTGATTTAATTATTTTTGGTAGACAAATCAATGTTACCATTTCTATATCATCCAAAAATGTTAATTTAGTTAATATGAGAAAATAGTATTCCATGCTTTTTAAAACTATTTTGAGAATAAAAAATAATTCAAAAATAAAATTTAGATAAAACATAACACCCTAAACTTAATGGGGAAAAAAATCTCTATGGATTAGCCTAGCCCATAATGCTGTGGGATGAAACTTGCCACTTTAATATGTTATTTGAAGTTAAAATTTCGGATATGAATTCTCTCTAATCTTTTTTTTTTTTTAAAAGAACCATATAAGAGAGAGATAACAATATGAAGAAGTGATGCCTACATGAATGAGTTTCATTGAGTCCTGCTCATATTTCTACTTCTCTCCGCATATTCTCTTTCCTTTAGGATAGGCCTCAACCTATCCTCTCTTCTTCTCTTTCTCCCCATAACTAGAACACGTTTGTATCAGGTACATACTATTCATGGAAGAAAGAAGAAAAGAGCATGGTTGGATTAATATAACTTTTTAATTTTGATATGGTGCATGGATAATACTAAATATTTCCCTGGCTCCACCAATCATCATTGATCGATCCATCAATTTGCGTATAAAATTATAAATTGAAAGAGAAACTGTTAAAAATGATTATGGGTCCAAAATAGGAACTGTGGGCGCAGCCCCCTGAAATTGATGAGAAAAAACAAAGAACCTGCGGGGAACTGAATACATACATACCCCTCTGGCCCTCTCAGAAAAGAACAGAGGACCCACACACTGATTGAACTGAATTGTCCATATATTATTAACCATGCAAAACACATATATACAACCTAGCTAATTGGGTGCAGTTACTTTGGGTTTGGATCTTACAGTAGAAGGGATTTTCTAGAAGACAGAAGAAAGAAGTGTGTGAGACATAGAAGACCCTAATTTAATTTAATGGGTTTCACACATTTCTTACTTTTTCTCTTTCATAGGATCCTTTTCATTACGAAAAAATCCTATTCTAATTACTTTTGTCAATTTCTCAGAAGTTGAATTTTTAAGATAAATTATAGTTTACCTTATCATTTTATAATTCTCTTTTTTTTTTTCATTTAAAGAATTACATTGATGAATAGCATTTCTTATTGTAAACTTTGTTTCTCTTTTTCTTTTTAAACCAAAATTTTAATTTCAGAGTTTATTGTTAAAATTAATCTCATATTTTTAAGAAGAAATGTATTTTTTTTAGACCTTGAAAGACATATATTTCAATTATTTAGTCTTCAAATCTTTAAATAACACAATTTAATTTCTAAAAATTTTTCATTCATTACTTGTTAATTCCTAAAACATATACGTTTGTTTTGTTTTTGTCATATTATTTACTGATGAAGATCTAACAAGAAGTAAATGAAACATTTTTAAAATCCAATGATGAAATAATTAATACATATACGTTTCAAGAGCTGAAAGTACATTTCCTCAATTTTTTAACTTTTAATAAATACCATCTTAATCACATAAAAAACCTTAAAAGATTATGGAATTATTTAATAAAAAATGGAATATATTATTTTTGTAATATTCCAGTGATTACTTTTATTAAAAGTTAAAAAAATATTATAAAATAATTAAATAGTAACTAAACAAATTACAAGAATTAAGTTATACACGTTAAAATACAACAAGCACACTGATTCCAGCCAAACTACAAAAATAACCAGCGGCCAAAATTTAAAAAAAAAAATTGAGTGCTTTCTATACTTCTGCTATGTAGCTGCTGTCATAAATATTGTTAGAAATTTCATAAAATTATTCTTAACCATTTAAATTTTTGAAATAAAATATTTTGCCACATAATATAAATGTCTCTTAGACCAAAGGATCAAGAATTATAATTGTAGTCTCAGAAACCAAAACGCAACAATTTGCAAGAATCTTATCGATGGGTCATAATTATTACAGAACTTATCCCCAGCTCATATATACTTTTTTGTCGAGCGCGTCTACGCTATTAGACAGCCAAAGATATTTCCTTAATTAATTAAACCTCAACAATAGCATACTTAAGGATTATATTTCTCCTTTATTTAACTTCAACGCATCCCCATATATATATATATATATATATATATATATATATACACATACATATATAACATATAATTAATAACGAAAGGACAAAAATTGTGATATTCTAAACGTCAAATCCTATTCCAGTTTCTAAAAAGGAGGACCAAAGTCTAGCTGGATCTTGTGATTTTGGCATAGGTTTTCGTTAGTGTTTGCATCAAAAGCATTCTTTACCTGTGTTTGGTTTTTTCTTCAAGTTTTCTCGTTTATTGCCATTCTCATGTTTATAGACATGTACAGAATTGTATTTGAAGTTTAAATTAGACTAAGACTAGTCCTTTTCTTAGTTGTTTAGATCTCCCTTAACTGTGTTGTAAGAGTATTGACCAAAAGTAGTCTTACTTAAAATCCTAATCAAGTCTGTCTTTGTCTAGTAATCATGTTCTTATGGGGGGAGAAGTAAGACAGTAACAAATAATAGAACAATGGCAGAAGTAAGATGGAAGCAAAGATGCCTAATTGAAATATCACATCCAAATGAAGCTTGTGATTAAATAGTCTCTTTCACCACTTTACAATAAATTTTTAATGTAATCAATGACGGAATTTTTCTCTAAATTTTAATTAGTAGAAATTTTTAGCTAAATCTCATATTACAATAAATAAGTAAATAAATAAATTAACTCAATAATAAATAAAAATATAAACTCGTTAGATATTAAAATATATTTAACAAGCTTATATTATATATGACTAATGAGAAGAATCTTTCTAAATATTATTTATAATCTTTAGTACAAAAGGTACCTGGTAGGGTTGCTAGTGAGCTGGAGAACAAGTGGACAATCAAGTTTGTCTCTATTTTTTTTTTTAATTTCTTTTGTTCTAAAAGATCAGGCCAAAGTTTTAGGACTTGAGAGCAAAGACAGGAAACAAAGCATATAGGTACGACATTAAACTTATTTTAATTTGAAAAATTAAAGCTCGTAGACCGATTGGCATTTGATGTTGCTTGGTGAATGAAGGAAGAAGAGATGCTTTTTTGCTCATAATGTCATTGTCAACTACTTTCCTTCAGAAATGCAAACGGTAAACATTAATATAATAACTAGTATAATTACAATTTCTTTGACACGAACATCACCGGCAGCAGCAATTAAAGAAGTTCAACTAAAATTCTCACTTTTCTCACAAGTAATTCCCACCAGAAGCACACCCATAATACACCCTTTCTTGTACCAAGAGCCTACCCAATAATCCTCACTTTAACCAATTCCAATCAACTAATATTAATTAAACTAGTTGATTTTTTTTTTTTTTTTATGTTTTAGTTCCTTTCACCACCAAATAATAAATTTGAAGTCAGTCTGAGGAATGAGCTCAGCATGCACAGGTGTAGAACTCGACAAGCTCGTCCATGGAGCCTAATAAGGCCTCGGTGCTTTCAAGCATCCACAGCAAGTGCTCGAACAAGACCACCTCGCAGGCAACCACTACTCCATCATCGGATCCTCCGGAAGCTGACCTGTCCACTAGCTCCTGAAACACGGGGTGGTCGACGACGTCGGAGTTAACGAGGTAGCGCCGCCGGGAGCGTCCCACGTAGACGGCATGGAGTTCCTTATTAGTATCGGCGACGTCATGGCTTGCGGCGGAGACGCAGCTGTTGCTGCGGCTGAGCTTGGTGAAGGAGGGCCACCTCTTGATGGCTGACTTGAGCTTCGTTAGCTTTCCCACTTTGGCCATTCTTTGATCGATGAAATGTGAGAGAGAGAGAGAGAAAGAGAGAGAGAGGGAGAGCGAGAGAGAGCGTGTGATGGGGAAAGTGAGAGGTATGGGTTGGGATATAAAGAGAAGGGAAGGGGAAGGAGGGGGTTAAACACGTGCATGGCCCACAGTTTGAGAGACACAGCTAAGAGCATGAAATGGGAGTTGCTCTTTGATTTGTATTTTTGGCTTCTTCTGCTTAATTTGTGTGGTTGGGACCTGGATCCCACCTTAGCTTCTTGCGCTTTTACATGCATAACCTCTTTCTTACCTCGTGGACCCTCGTGTAACAATCCTCTAACTTTATTTATTTATTTATTTTTAAGTTTCAGAGTGAGAGTAATATGAAGAATTAAAATTGTGTATAAAACTTATCTTTTTTTTAATCCACATTTTTTTGTTTCATTTTCTCTTCAATCATTAGGCTCGTTTCTCAATATTTTTACTTTTTGGGGCAAAAAAAAAATCATTATATAATTTTTTATTTATTTTATAATATTTTGAACTTCATCCAAATCTAGATTCATTCTTTAGGTGATTTTAATTGAGGTCATTTTTTATATTAACTTATTGCATTTAAAATTTTATTGTTGTATTTCTCAAAAGAATTAGACTTAGGTTGATCCCCTTTAGGACGAGCTTAAAAATACACTCTTTTTTCATTCATCTAGCATATTTAAGATTTTTATGGTACCAAAAGAATTGAACCCAAAGCTGAGTCCCTTTGATCGCATGATCTTAATTAGGGCACATTCCACTCATCAATTTAATGCCTTTTAGGTTTTGTTCCCAATGTGCTATCAGAAATCAAACCAATATCAATAAAGATGATATCTCATCTTACCAAGTGATTATATATATAATCAACTTCTTTAAAAATAGGAGAAAATGCATTTTACTCTTATGAACAATGATTTAATTACAAGATTGATATATGAAACTTTAATTCGTAACAAAATATTTCTGTGAACTTTAAAATTAAACAAAACAGCATATTTGTTGCATTTTAAAATTAAACGAAACATCGTTTTCTTAATTTATATAACTTGCTGTATGTTAATCTAATCATTTAAATTTTGACAATACTCTCATGAACTTTAAAATTACAAAAAAAAAAAAACACCATTTTTTATTACATCTTAAAATTCATAAAAATATTTTATTACATTTTAAAATTTATATATCAATTAATATGTACTCTAATAGTGCAATTTATGTATACACTATAATGTAATTTCACAAGGAGAGAAATTTTCCAAAAAGTCCCAAAAAAAAAAACTACAAGTTTCTCCAATAAAAATATCAGCTACCATATAAGCAACCTTGAAAGTCGTGTATATTTAGTATAAAAATATATTCAATGTTTCTCATTGTTTATATTAAGAAAAAGGAAAACGAACAAGTTGAGGGTTAATAGGAAAATAAAAAATAATTTTTGGTTGTTGGACCTCATTATTGTTTTTGTTCTTGTCCCTAAAGTCAAAGAAAATATAATATTAAGCGCGAACTTTGTTTATCTTTGTATATAAAGAACAAGAAAAGAATTAAAAAAAAAATGCGGGTTCATAATTAGGTAATAAATTAGAAAAGGCTTAGGTATGTGTGGTTTTTTCTTCTTTGTTTGTTTGATATTGGTATCATGAACAGCTACGAGTAAAGCTGTTGGTTGGTAAGCAAGCCAGCAGCTTCGTTCGCATCTTTGAAACGCACCCAACTGGGCTTTGTTGAAGTTTGGCATCTTTCATCAACCTCACAACCTTCACCACAAAACAAGGCATTCATTCATTCATACCCCACATCTTGTCCTTTACACTTATCGTTGTTTCAATCTTTTTTGTGGTTCACATTCACTATTAGACCTCTAAGTAGCTAGTGTCATGATGAAGAAGGGCTTATAATTAATTAAGGCAATAGGTGTTCGTTACGGAGCATACAATTCTACATTTTTAATTCATAAATTTTAAATCATAATTTTAGGATTAAATTAGGCTGCTACTTGTGTATTGCCTGAATTCCCCCCCCCCCCGGGGGAAAAAAAAAGGCAGAAAAAAAATAGACAGTGATTTAGTTGTAACAATCTAATTGAGGGCTATGCAAATTTATAGGGGACTGAAGAAAAGAAAAAGATAACAATTAAAAAAAAAATCAGACAACCATAGAGGATTTAAGAATAATAATATTTTCTTTCAAAACATACATATATGTATATATATAATGAACTGGTTGAATTAGTTTTCTTCTAATAATTGAACCCTTTTTAGAATTGAACCGATAAATCAGAGACCTAAAGACCATTTAATCAAAATATTTTTTAATAATTAATTTTATGTTATTTTTTATTGTAATTTTTACACCACGTTATGTATATAGGTATTAAATTATCAAAATAAAATATATTATATGCATTAATATCAATTTTTAAATTAATATATGATATTTAATTAATTAAGAGCGCGCGCGCACACACATATATATATATATCTATATATTATTTTTTATTTAAAAATAACCAGTTCAACTGGTGTAATTAATAACTTAATTAAATCAGTCTTTTGTTCTGATTAACATCCAATTTGATTCTAATAATTATGATTTAAATTTTTGACATTTCCCTAACAATTATCAGATTCAAGTGTTTACTCTTTACCTAAGAAATTATAGGTATTAGTTCAATAATAACTCTATTCTGTTAGCTCACCGTAAAAATAAAAGAGACAGCAAGTCAAATTGAACACAAAAAACAGTTCAATGGACTAGGAGACATCCAATGTGGCAACAGCTAGTGCCTGGCTGAATGCATATGGGGATATGCATGGAGTTTCAAGAACTCCAAGAACATTAACAACTACAATTATGAAACTTTGTCTGGTTCTTGAGAATTCAATTAAAAGTAGAAATTCATTAATCTGTGTTTTGGGAATTTGAAACAGTACCAGACGCAGAGAGTCTGTGAAGCTAAATACAGAAATGAACCGCTACTCGTAGGGGCCACCAAATTTGTGGTCCAATCCATAAAAGGGTCAACACTAGAAACAAGAGCTTCGTGAGCACAACCAAATTCATGTTTTCCATTGCACCTGCTAACTAGTGGTCCTCTGGTTTCTATTCCACATTTCTTTCTGATGAATCCATAGATTTTCAAGTAGCAACTTAAAAACCTTTCATGTCCCTTTCTCCCTTTTTTTTTTTTTTTTTTTTTTTAAGCATTACAGGTAGTGATATCTTTGGTTTTGGTGTAGGTTAAGTCTCTTTCACCAAAAATCTTAAAAATATACTCTCGCGATAAGTTGGCGTATTTAAAATTTGATTCTCATGCTTATACTTGCTAAAGCTTTTCGTGTTGTTGAGTTTGATAGCCTTCTATAGTTATTCTGTCTATAAGCTTCTTTGGTATGTGGCCAAAGATAAAGAATATTAAAGAGAAACTTTTCATTGATTTAATTTTGAAGGGGAAAAAAAAGGTAAGAATTTTATCTTTATTGATATTAAATTTAGGAAGTATGACTGGGTAAATTTTGAAAAAGAATGAAAACAAAATGTCTTAATGAGAACAGATTTTTTTTTTTTTGGGGTTAACATGCGAAGTATCTGCCTTTTGTTTCCTGCCCAATAGACAGCGTAACTCTATCAAAGAAATTATTGTTCCAATTTGAATAATTCTTTTGTTATCTTTTTCTTTTTTATTCAAATGCAAATAAGACAATAAGTTTGCGAAGTTTAAAATAATTTTTTAAAAAATTAATTAATTTAATCATAAAAAACACGTAGAGATGTTAATGATAAATTTCATATAAAAAATTGGCAAGTATCATATATATATATATATATATATATATATATGTATATATATGTGTGTGTGTGTGTTAAAGACTAAAATCTTGATTATTACATGTGCATACATTATACGATATTTAAATATTTTTAATTAAAAAATATAACATATTTATATATAATTAGTTTGATTTATTTATTTTAAAATTTTAATAAACAACATTAATTCTCTCTGTCTATCATGATGGCTCGGTAAATAATAATGCTCCCAAATCTGATGAACAAGGTTTTTAATAGGCTCTTAACTGATCATGTGCATAAGAAATTTGGGTGGGTATCCAAGAGAAGATTAATTTTAGGGGCTTGGACCATCACGTGTCCCATGGGAAGTACGTTAAAATTTAGAGATCCTATTTGGATTCGCTACTTATAAACCATGTGCCATGAAATTATAGTATACAAACATTTATAAAATTTAATGTCAATATCACTGTCAGTTAAGCAGAGCACATATGCAGTTTGCGAAATAATTAGCATACATGATATCAAACACTTACACCCTAATTTTATGTCATTTTCTTTTTTCTTGATAAAAAAATAATACTCAATTTTAATTGACAAAATCAAATTATATTTGAATTAATTAAATGTCCTAAATTATAAATCTCTTATTAATAGATATTTATTAATTATGGTACACTTTGATTTAAAATTAGAACAGTTTATTTGATTCTTAAATTTTTAAGTTAACAATCAAGCACATACTTGGATACTGATTCTACTGTTAAGAGGCAAATCCTCCTTCCTTGTAATTGTGTTCATGAATGCACGTTTTTATTATACAGTTAACAACATACATATGCACCTTGTTCTTTTGTAATTTTTACTAGACACAAATTAATTATA
Organism: Erythrophleum fordii; assembly: GCA_032878935.1. NCBI lineage: Eukaryota > Viridiplantae > Streptophyta > Magnoliopsida > Fabales > Fabaceae > Erythrophleum > Erythrophleum fordii. The sequence continues at coordinate 7,872,942 of JAVQMF010000042.1, forward strand.
ACTGGTTATACTAAAATACACTTTCTAATTAGATATACTTCTAATGTATTAATATAATTATATATTTATTTATAATTAGTTTAATCTATAACTTTCTGTAAATTGAATTTAGTTAAGAATTATTTCAGATTTTACTAACTTTTGTCCATGGATATTGTTGTAGTCCTCGACGAGTAAACCCATTTTAATTAATTTATTTATTTATATATTTTGACCCAATGCTTTTTACTAACATAGGAACAGAGATTCCCAAAGTTTAGCCTACAACTGATATGTCCGCTACTGTAAAACAGGAAGAGGTTAAGTAAGAAGGGGAAGAAAGTAGAGCAATTACATCAAGTATATATATAGTTCGGAAAATAACTTTTTTGAGAAAAGTTGACACTCATGAATTTTGCTCTTTATCATTAAATTATTTTTAAATTTTTGTATATAATAATTAAAAATTACTTTAACTAAATCTAAATCTAAATATATTTAATAATAAAATAATTCAACCTCTCTAGCATTGTCCAATATCTAGTCATTGAAGAACTATGGCAACTTTAAAAGCTTCTTCTAAAGACACAAAAAGAAGTGCAGAAGCATGATAGGTTTTCGTGGGTATGGACATTTGAATGTAAATGTTTTTTTTTTTTTTTAATTTGTATTCAGTCACTATCCTTGTTTGTTTGGATCAATCATACACTCGCTACCCTTAAGGAGTTTTAACTCTGGCCTTAGAGGCCCAATAAAGGTCCATAGATCCAGAGGAAAAAACGCTGGATTCTCGTTCCTGGACTTAAAGGCCCAAAACTCATGGACTACCGTCTTCGGAAACAAGAGTCTCCAGACTACTTAGGATTGAGAGTCCTTTTTAATCTTTTGTTAAACTCTTTTGTATGGATATCTTGACATTCAATATACACTAAGGAGAGGACCAACAAGCTAATACTTTCTTAATACATAGATTCTTCAAATGTTTAACGTACTTATATCTTTGATTAATAATCATGAGGGAATAACTAAGAGAAAATTTGGGAAAGAAGAAAGAGTTTTAGAGAGAAGCCATACAAAACATCTAAAAAATGTTTATTTATACTTTGATTAACTTACAGCGGAGAAAAGTTTGATATTTATAACCAATGAGCTAAGTTAGCAGGCAAACAATTTTATGATAGCAGTTTTAGAAAGGCTATTTTTAGAGCACACTACTAAACATGCCTAAATTTTAACAAACCCGCAATACAGTAATATAACTTTTTAAGTATAAGCACAAAGACAAAGGCTAATTATTAGTAAGAATACGTTATTCATAGTATAGTAAAAGATTCTATTAATCCTCATATGCATTGAATTCTTCACAAGTAGGGATCTTCATTTTCTTGTAATCGATTTTGTGGGTGTAACGATGTGCATGAGTTTAGGTTTGGAGAATAAATCTGTCATAAAGTTTTTGTGACCTTTTATATGTTGAAATATAAATTTATAATAAGAAAATTAGTTCTTCCATATGAGTAATTGCTTATTAAAAAAGATTTTGTTTCCGAATTCACGCAATTTTGAAAATAATGAATCATCTATTTGTACCATAAAGTAAGAAATGTTGAAATAAAAATTAAATTTCTCTATCTCCTACCTACCACTAGGGATCTACCTGTAAATTAAGCGATAGTCCTTTTCAAATCACTCGAAAGCCTTCCTTGTTCAAATGACAATTACGTGAATCTTCGATTCAAATGCTCTTTCAATTTTCTTGCATGTCACTATCCATTTCACATGGGCAATTAATTGGTATCTTTTATCCCTTAAAAAAAAAAAAAGGAATTAACCATTCTATGCAAATATTGGAGTATGATTTGGGTGTGATGTTGTAGAAATGAGAACGTAAAATTATCCTTTCGCGTATTAATATTAAGCTTTTATCATTTGATAATTTTATCATTTTCATCTTTAAAATTATTACTAAACAGGCAAATATAACTATATTAATAATACTATATCAGTAAGCTTTTAATATTTATAAGTATCATTTTCAGTGGATGTTAATTATTATAAAATATAAATTTAAAATTTTCATTCATAAATATTATTATTAGTTAGATGAAAATACTGATATAAACCACTAAATAAAAACATCAAATTAGCTCTTTAATTTTTAACTCTTGTTTTGATAAAATTTTTGATTAGTTGTTAGTTAATCTTTGAATATTTATTTATATGCACACTTTATTTTCAATTAGTAGGAGATTAAGAAATAATGGAGAAAAAGTTTCAAACAATATGTTATGTTTGTTGACCAAATAATTAAAGTGTGAAATTTTAAAATTAAAAAGTAGATTTTCTCAATGAAAAAAAAAAAAATATATATCCATTTCCATCAAAAATGGTAGAGGTGACTACTGAGGTTGAGCTACAGTGACAAGTTGTGGGATTTTGACACGTCTACAGAGAGGAAGGAGCCTCGGGTTTCCACATTATCCATGGCGATTAACACGTGTAATCAAACCATGCGATTCTTCCAGATCATTCGCCTTCGCTCTATCGCTCTCGAACTTTCACTCCTTCCCTCTTTATATGTAATCCCAAATCTGCTCGGCCTCCCAACTGCTACTTAGCTCTCTCTGGCATCACAATATCACTGGAAAGTTCTCTCGTCTTGCTTGTGTATTAACGCAGACTTAGAGGTATGCTCATTGGAACACCCACCCTTCCTTTTATTCCGTCTCCATTTTTCAGTTCTTTGACAAAAAGAGAAACTTCTCGCTATAGGTGATGAAACCCAGTCTCCGTTTCTTCTTCATAATGTTGACTGGAAATTTTTTCAACTTCCTTTTTACCATTTTTTGGAAGGATAAATTTAGTTACCCTGGTGGATTTTTTGAATATATATATATATATATATATATATATATATATATATATATGTGTGTGTGTGTGTGCGCGCGCGGAGAATATTCTCCACATGTTATAAGTGCACTTTTAGGGATGGCCTCAAGTTAATTTGTCGTTTAATACGGGTAAGGTGGATAATTTAATTATTAAAAATCGGATTTACTTCAATTTTTAATATTTTGAGACTGTAGGTTGAACTATGAAATGTTAGTGAGATCTTAATAATAATTTGAAAAGTTATAACCTTTTTTTTCAAACTTTTATGTGATTACTTCTCTTAAAATTTAGAGCTAAAATATTGGTAAGAGCAGACTGCCTAAGATAAGACATTTTAAATTTTGAGGGCCAAATCAGTAAAATGCAATATACCCTTAAAAGTATTCATCGTTATACTCACCAGTCGCCATTAGCTGCTTGGCGATTTCAGAGGAATTGTGTGGGTTCTGAGATCGGTGAGGATGAGCATGTTTGCGGATTCATTCAACGGTGATTTGAACAATCTGTTCAATTTTCCTGAAACAATGGAGAAATTCATGTTTCAACCTCGAGCTCACGACTCCCAAGACACCAGAGACGTATCTAACAATATCCCAGTGGACATTTTGGAAACTCCCAAGGAGTACGTATTTTACATGGACGTCCCTGGTCTTACTAAATCTGACATTCAGGTACTTAGCTGCTACCACCACTATGTCTTATTTCAATTGAACTTTTGCAGAATTTTAGATGCCACCTTAGGAAGTATAATAATATTTGCAAGATTATAGTTGATCCTTGGTCTCTCTAACGCATACATACATATATATATATATATATATATATATATATGGTACATGTTATACAATGTCATACGTGCAGGGATAGTTCCCAATTAGGCTTGTAGATTGATCGAGCTGAGTTTTGGTGTGTTCAACCTTGTTCTTTTCATAAATGAACTGAATCAAATTCCACCATCATTTACTTACTTGTTCCCAATAGACAGGATTTCTCCATGAGGAAAAAGGCTTTTTTGGGGCAGGGGTTGTTGAGAACTATGCTTTCTTGTAGCCAGTATGAAATGCTACTAATATTTAGAAGCTAGGACTTGTCTATGGGTTAAGGTAAAGAGTAATGCTAATAATTTGACATTTTGACTCTAAAGCATGTTGACGGGTTTTAAAAAGATGATGGAATGATGTTACGAGGACTTAGTTGATGGAGCATACACCTTTCTTGTACCCAAGTGGTAGTTTACTTTCACAAATTTTGCAGTGATTGTGTAAATAGCGTAATTCGCTGGAGAAGTTCTACAACCAGAAGTATGGACATGGCCTTATTGTATGAGATGTTCATGATAGTTGTAACTGTAATTTTGCAGGTGACAGTGGAAGATGAGAACACACTCGTTGTTCGAAGCAATGGGAAGAGAAAACGCGAAGATGGCGAAGAAGAAGGGTGCAAGTACCTGAGACTGGAGAGGAGAGCGCCCCAGAAGCTGCTGAGGAAGTTCCGATTGCCTGAGAATGCCAATGTAGCAGCCATCACTGCAAAATGCGAGAATGGTGTTCTAACTGTGGTTGTTGGGAAGCACCCTCCACCCCCAAAATCAAAAACAGTAGAAGTCACCATTGCCTGAGGCGAGATCAAGATTGGGGTTGGAATATAGTAGGGAAGCCACTGCTAGCCCGAAATTCTTTGGCTTTTTGATCCTGTTTTGCTTTGTCTATTGTTTGGTTAAGTGTAGTGGGTAGGGGTTTTGACTTCGTGAACTCTATAGTTGCCAGGGTGCCACGGAGTTTATTGAAAACTATGTTGCCGATTCCTATGTACGCCAGTAGTTTGTGTGTTTTAGTTGGAAAATTTATAGCTTCTTGCACGAAATTGTGCTCAGGTATGAGCCTGATGGTTCCAAGACAAGACATCTTTGCTTTACTTATCGTGGGTAGTAAATAATAAATGCAGCACTTACGACGGTTCGCTCATTCAGTGAAAGAAAATAGTAAATAATTTTTTTTTAATTAAGTTTGGTATTTTTGAAAATAATAAATACAATTTTTTTAATTAAGTATGAAAAGTTGAGTAAGAGTGTACCTTTGGGGAGAGAATATAGTCAGAAGAAAGTTTGAACATCCATAACTTGAACTGCAGAGGACAATAATAATAAATAGAGCTCTCAGGTAAAATTCTCATTGTTCATTATCATGTTATAGTTCATAGCCAAACTGATTTCTACTGTAGATCAGATAAGTCTTCATATCTTGGTGAAGGGTTATTTTTTCACATCTTTCATAAATTGAATTTTAATCGTCAAATTATTATAAAGTTAAAAAGTGCTAAAAGTTACTTGTAATAAATTTACATGAGAAAACAAGTATAAATACTTAGTCTGAATGAATTCCACCTCATTATTTTCTGGTACCCATAAAATTCTTCTATGGTAGCGTGAAACCAGTCACAGATGAAGTTGATAGTTCATGACATGGAATATTTTTGCACGTTCACCGTAGCAAAATTGGTTTCTTGCATTCGTGTAGCTAAAATAATATCAGAAATAAAAAAGAATCAAAGAGGATACAAGGTATATTGATTAGGAAGAGTTTGAATTAAAGACTCATATCTTAAAAAATTTTAAAAATTAAAATTATTTTTAAAGATTATAAGTATCATTAAATTTTAAGTTTGAATTAAAGACTCATATCTTAAAAAATTTTAAAAATTAAAATTATTTTTAAAGATTATAAGTATCATTAAATTTTAAAAAATTTATTACAGATTTAAAAGATTTAACACTGAATATAAATTTAATAATAAATATTTTAAACCCAACAGTAAATTCTTTAAAATTTGATAATAATTATAATTTTTAAAGATAATTTTGATTTTTAAGATCTTTTATTACAAATTTTTTAATATATAAATCCTTAAATGTAATTTTCTCTATTGTTTAATAGTAGTACAGGCCCAGGGCTAATAAAGCCGTATGCGAAGTGAGTGAAAATCAAATATATAAATACAGATCACGGGAACTATGAAACTACGCTGCTACTATGAACCTCTCAGAGTTACTACCTTCTATTTTTCTTAGACTTGCGCTTCTTTGGGGAAGATATATTTTCAGCCTGGTTATCATCCTCCATTAGATGCTCATAATCTTCATAGCTTGCAAAAGGAGACACTTTACTTTTCTTGTTCCCTTTTCGTTTTCTCCTGTCAACTACATCCTCCTCATCAACGTCAAAATCATCATCAATAGCTCCGACGTCTATATCATTCTGATCCTCACTGCCTTCACCGCCATCAACCAGAGTGTCAGGGTCTTCCTCTGCCATGTCGAGTACTTCCATCTCGGCATCACTAACATCACCAATCAAGTCCTCGTCGTCCTCATTGGCAACTTTATCCAAATCATCATAGTCATAGTCACCATCTGCGTCCAAAGATTGATCAGCATTGTCCAACAGATTCTCAATCTCTTCATTATCGCTGTCATCCCCGCCATCAACCTCACTACCATCAACATCGAACAACTCCTCAGCAGCCTCCTCATCGGCTGTCTTCTTTTTCTTTTTCTTAGGTTTCCTGGACGTATTCATTTTGTTTGTGTAGAACTTGTGGAAGACAAGATCCTCTGGCGGTACATCTACTTCCGCTAGTAAGAGAATTTCTGGTCCAATCAAATGGTTGTTAATGTTCATCTGCAAAATCAAAATCACATCAGCCAGGTGTACCAGAAGGTAGGAGGATTATGCATTAAGCCCAGAAATGATTTTGCTGAAGAAGTAAGAATAAAAAATATCGATTATCCTTGTACCTGTTTGGCAGGTTCAATCTGAGAACCACCATGCCATGTGCTTTGTTTTGGTTTCTTCTCCATGAATTTGTCCAGGAAAGCTGTCAGTGATAGGTCATTTAGTGGGTTTCCATTATAGACAATGTTGGCTCCAGATAGAAGAGTTCTGGCCATTGTAGCTACTGAAGGGTGTGAATGTGAAGCAAGAACCATTACCTCCCACCAACTAACACGGTCTGCATTGCTGTTAGATTGAAGAAAACATGTAAACAATGATGAAGGAAGATAACAGGTGTAACATGTTGATAAATAAAATTTCAAAATATGAAATTGTCAATTATATAATCATTCTGATTGCAAGTCTCTCACGTGCACCTGGTATTCCAACCTGTCACCCTTATTTAAATAGAGAAAAGGCTGTTAAGTTGGTCTACACTATTAAGCATAGACTACCAGAATACTGAATCATATTCACTCTTAACAATTATTTCCAATTAGAGGCAGTACGCAATATATATCCAGCCTTGGAACATCAAACCTATTCCTCTTATGGTGTAATTTCTCGTTAAAAGCAATACAAAATATGTCTTAGTCTCTTGGGCATGATAGGAAGTTTCCATCTTAGGCCTTGTGTGCTTTGAACAAACAAGTCCATTAATCCTATTATAGTATATGTATATGAATTCCCGATTTTTTTCAAAAATTATTTTCAGTTTAGTTATTTTGATATTTTTTTCCCTTCTTCCCTGTAAATATCTAATAGTGCTTATCCTCTCCCTCTCCTTGGCTCTTTGGCCAAGTGTCGGGAGGTTACTTTCTCGTTCTTGCTTCTAGGCTTATAAATAGATGTGTCAAGTGGTTGAATAAATACAGAAGACAAAAGAATACAATACACAATCATTGTCCAGTCATTCATCATTCTCTACTCATTCTATAGATATATGTTACATGGGGGCCGATATGATAACCGAGAAGAAAATTACCAATAAGAAGGTTCTCTGTGTCGTGGATTGTAGCCTCCAGGCAGGAAAGACTTATTGGAGGATAACTGTGATTGCTGACCCTGATCATCAGACACAGATTTTGTATTCTCAAGAACTTTTTCATTCCTTGCTAGCAAAAAATCAGCATCCTCTGAAGCATAATCTGAATCATCTTCAGAATCAGAAGATTTTGGAAGGTCATCTTCCTTTTCTGAAGATTCATCCTCAAAATGGGAATCATCACCATTCTGCACAAGTCCAACACCGTCATCTTGTTTAATTGATGCAACGCTAGGTTCATTATCAGTTTCTTCCTTAACATCTTCAAAGTGTTCAATTTCCTCATCAATAGACTCATTCTGTAACATGAGGTTCCTGTATGACAATTGAAGATGAGTAGATGATTAATTTTACAGTAAAGTTGTCAGTGTTTTGACTCCCAAAGCACAGAGAAGAAGAATTGATAGTTTTTAAAGACATACCCTTCACCTTCACAACTAAAATAATAATAATAATAATTCTGATATAGACTAAAACCCAATCAATAATTAGCCCTACCATAAAGGTGGTCTTGCTTTAAGGAGCTCAGAAAGAAGGAAAAGACATGCACAGGCATATTGTGGTGGCTGCTGAAGCGCAACCTGTTGAAGAAAAATAAATACATTAATGATTGATATACCAACTTATACAAAAAATAAGGCAATAGAAGTGCAGTTCATTACTTACCTGCAAAAGACGTTTAGAAAATGCAGCCACACGCTTTAAATTCACATCCCTTTTCATTGCTCTTAGAATAAGTCCAATAAACATTTCTGCCTGAAAATAAGTATGTGAGGAAAAACTATATAAGAGTAACAGAAAGTCAAAACATAAACATTTTTGTCGAGAGGTAAAATGTAAAAATAGATTTTGCATGCCTTGGATGTATGCATGGCAGCAGGAAGCAAAAGTTTGGAGTACAAAGCTCGGTAAAAACGATCACTGGCTATCTGATTCTTAGATGATATTTTATCAAGAAGCATCAGTGCCTGAACTCCTACGTTAAAATTCTTAGAATGGACCTGCAGGTTTGAAGCTTTCATTAACATCTAAGAACCAAAATCAGGCAATAAAAATTGCTCATGCAACATCAGTCAGTAAGATAGTGAACCCAGCCTCTCAGTTTTGTTGACATCAAACTAGTAATTACCAATTGGAAGAGTACTGGTGTTTGAACATCAATGATATCATCAGCTTCATCACTTGAGACAAAAGGAAATGCTCTATTTACTCCCTGTAAAGTTATCAGAGGACAAATTGCAAAATTTCCTGAGATTTAAGACCAATGTTTATGAAGATCCAGATTGCGCCTGTATTTCAAAATTTCACAGCTGTTAATCAATTTAGGTACATGAGTATTAGCACATTGATACTCACAGTAAGGAGAGCTGATAGAAGCCGTGAATCCAATTCAGCATGTAGTTCTGGTGAATCTTTTGATTTTTCATCTTTAAAATTTGCCTTGTTGCTCTTATCAATCTTTTGATTGCTGCTTGCTCCAGTAATCAAGACCTGAACATCATGAGCTGTGAATGCTACTTCTCTTTTCGTTTCCATTTTAAACTTTTTCTTTCCAATTTATAAAGAAGAATCACAGACTCTCATGGTATTCCAATACCTTAAATAGTGCAAAATATACATCTATTAGACGTTTTGCCACTTTTGGCCCATCTCCTTTATGTGTGAGACGGATTTGACTCAGGCAGTTAACCTGAACATGCAGAAAAGGCAGATCAATGATATTTTTCAGTCAAAGCATGTCAAGTATGAGTTGAAAAATAAATGCTCAAAAAATAGTTGCAAAGTTCTGAAAATTGAAGAGCCACTTCTGCAGCCACAGAAAAGTAATTTTAATCAGATCAGTCAATAATAGTGTTTTACACTCTTCCAAAAGAGACCATTATTTTTATAACAAAATTAACATTTGAAGATACTTATTAACTGATCTCAAGAGTCTTGTTGGCTATAAACAGTGTGCAAGAAGAGAGCCCTAACCAAAATAAACATGAAATTTAGTATTTAAGAGTTAAGACCTCTTCTCCCTTTGTGTGTTATATGATACAGATCTGAATAATACAAACATAAATGCTAATGTATAAAGTTGCAGAAACATACCAGGGCACAGATCTCTCTTTTGTGTGTGTGTGTGTGTGTGTGTGTGTACAAGTAACAACTAACTAGAACCAACAAGGAGGATGGTACATTCTAATTCTGCATTGAGTGATATAGGAAAAGCATTAGCAATAAAAGTTGAGGGCTTACTGCATGGTACTGAGCTCGTGGTCCCAAATGAGGGCGAAAGAGAAAAGAATCCACTTCATCAATAACCACACTCTGTACAAGAAAGACAACGTACAATTACTAAAAAGCAAATACATCAGTATAATGCCTGAAACAAATAACTCTATTTGTGGGGCCAAGAATATAACATCAATACTCCTAAATCATAATATCTACATTACATTATCAGAAAATATATGAAGACAAAATATATTATCATATACCCATACCTTCATATTTGGGTGGTCAGATAAAAGGTTTGACAAGTGAAAGTCCGCATTAGATGCCCCCCTATTATCTGGGTCCCCAAGCTGAAGTAATTCCAACCCCCACCCCCCAACCACCAAAAATAAAAAACAGAATAAGTTTTATCATCAGCTTTAGTAGTTGTAGCAAGCTCAGTGACTAGCTACAGTAACAAGGAAAAATCCATGTCAAATAAATTCAGTGCATAGAGTAGTATAACCAGTGCAGAAAGCTCAATGTTAACTTACTTTATTAACAAGTGCAGAAAGTAGTCTGCGCTCTTGCTCTGACTTGCTCCTCAATAGAATGTATATGGACTGCAAGCAACCAAAAAAAAGGAGGGGATACCCCATCCAAAACAGTAGACAGGAATTAATAATATATACACTTAATATATTTGAATACACGTAAAAGAAAATCTCAATATATGTCTTCACAATAGAATATCTTAAAAGAAAATTGAAGATCAGAAAAGGCAAAATGAAAAATCAATAAAAACCTTTTTCCTTTTTGTATGCTTATTTTGTATAATAAATTTCAAGTTCCCTTAACAAATTGAAGACGAAAAATTGAAAACTTGTTGACTTAGTAAGTACTAGCAAGCCTTTGTTCTGATATTTTATTTTAAACTAAAGTCACTAGTAAAGATGACTTATCAAGCTACAAAAATATGAACAAGAGAGTTGTAAAAAGATAAGTAAGTGAAAATGTGAACGGAAAATCAACCTTTAAGGCTTTATTTTTTAGTACAGGTAACATGTCTCTGGATGCTTCTTCAAGTGCAACAACAAATCTTTCGTATCTGAGACATCAGAAGCCATTCACTGAATTACTCCAAAAGAGCTTGGTGGATATCAATAAAGTGAAAACTAGAAGAAACTGGAACTTGAGGTTTGAAAAATGGTAGACACATTAAGAACTCTTAAGAATCAGGTAAGTTTTCATACATCTCATATGAGCAGGAACGCAATAACATTATTCCCAAATAAGTAAAAACTGACAAATGAGAACAGACTAGAAACTTAAAAACCTACCATATGCACAATATTAGCTAAATTTATGAATTAATAATTATACACAAGTTACAATAGATGTACACGTAACATCAACAATCCTCAAGACACTTTTGTTTCTAAACATGCTAAACAAAGGCTTTATCCTTCAATATGCTTTTGACATTTTGCAGAACGTGCTTGCCACTCACACATTTTAACTTCCAAGATCCAATATCCATATATGGCGCTTATAATCTCTGGCTGGGTAGGAGAAAGGGTATTGACAAATTTATGTGAGGAAATATAGTTCTAGAACATGTTATAAGAAAAGTTCTCTATAATTTTTTTTAAAAAATATATCATTATGGCAACTTTTGGGGGATGTTATCCTGGAGGAGAAAAATATGTGCAATCATTAAAAATTGGAATCTACTCTGGCAAAATGCTGATTAACATGATGCATTACATCTATATGGGAAAGTTTTGGATCATCTGGTAACAGCATTAATAAGCTCCTTCAGTTGTTCTTCAAATGGGGGCAGGGGATTACACTTCTGTGGACATGTTCATACTGAAATCAAGTATTCTTAGAATGGTAGAATAACAAATTAAATACACATAGCATCAGCAGTTAAGAGACCAAAACATGCACTTCGGAATATATTTTTGCTTTTAGAATTTATCGAAGAAATCCTAAGCTGAGTCAAATTAAAGAATGCGGTTCAACAGCAAAAACAAAGTGTTACTGCACATACCTCTGCTTCAAGCATTCCTCCCAGTACCAGAAAAGTAGAAGAGAGTAACCATCTTTATTTTCGGGAACATGATTAATTGGCCTCTGTATCAAAGTCTTCAATTTACGATCAGGTAATAAGCTGCAACGCAAGATAGAAAGTATATATGAGATGTATATGACTCAATGTTACACAAATTGGGCAATTGTTCAGTAATAATTATGGTTCAGATATTCAGTAAAAATACAACTTATGCACATGTAAACCATACAGGTGGAAGATTTTATACAAACTGGGGCTTTAGCTGGCATAGTTGCATAGACATAAATGGAGAGCAAAGCTTAGTAAACTTTAATTTTATGATTCTTCTGCAAGTTTTACATTTTTTTACTTTGAGGGATTTTATTTGATATATTTTAAAATTTTTAGGGTTATTATGACAATATCTTAGCCCTCATAAGTTAAAATGATATTTAGAAATAGCTTACTAAATGTCATAAATTAATTTTACTATACCAACAATTAGGACTAAAACATTAAAAATCCATTATTTTAACTGTGAGCAATATTACAGACTCAGCTTTTCTTTTCTATTTTCATTTTTTTCCCCACAGGACTCTAGAAATTGCCTGTCCAGAGCATTCTAGGATTCATTTGATAAGACAATACAATCCTTGTTTTTTCATAATATTTTTTATGTCAAATTAGAATAGTATGGAAGAGCATTAACATTTGGATGTGGAACTCGCACAAAGATAATCCATGCCTTTTAGGCAGCAAGTTAGACAAATGGGATAAAAATAGCCAATTTAATTACCGGCCACCACAGAACAACCTCTAGAGTGTAGAAGCTATTGTAGCGTTGCAAAATCAAAGGTATAGCAACCGAGCATATAAATTTAGTTTCTGAACCAGGTTGACTAGCTAATTGTTAAAGAGCAGGAGAGATGGAAAGGGAGAGACTGAGGAAAGACAGACCTTGAGATAAACAATTCTTTTAGTGCTTCAAAACCAGTCAAGGCATGGCGCTTTCCCACCTTAGAAGTCACCATTCCTAAATGTACCAATAAATTCCATTAAAAGCTCAACTCTAAGCGCAAATGGGAAGGACAAAACAACATTTATATGCCATTGTAACTACGTAGTATAAACAGAGTCAGGCAATCTCATAACAAAAATATTTAGTGTGAAGTAATACCATGAAATGAACAATATTAAATATTAAAAAAAAATTCGAAGATTTAAATATTTAATGCAAGTGCAGTGTTTGGATATATACCTTGCTGATCAAATTTTGCTTAGAACATACACCATACTTCACTCTATGGGCACAATTCTAGGGAAGTGCCACTAGGAAGGAGATTAATTTTCTTTCATGAGCACTAGATAGAGGTGTAGTTTGAGTAACGAAATGTCACATCATCTTGGAAGATTACTAATAATTGAAGAGATCGAGAAGTAGACTTAAGGTTTCGAAAAGCTAATGTCATAGCCTCAAAGGAGGATATATATGTTTGTAGATAAGAAGATGAAATCACCAAAATGTAGAAAGGAAGAATTTGTGATTAAGCAAAAATAATACATAAAAATAAGAAACTACAATAACCACTCAAACCCACCAGTAACTCAACAGAAACAAAGTTCTTAGAGAAGCATGCCCATTGTGCGAGTCTCTCTAAGGTTTCAGTCACCAACAAAATTGAGCCCAAAAATAAATAACCTATTAAGCATGGATACTTCTATAATGGAACCAAGTCCGACACTCAAAACACTCAAACACAAGGCAACACTATAAATTGCACCCAAGTGTTTCATATTCTGTGGCGTCGTGATATTCATGTTATGTGGCATATAACTGACAGCGTCGGTGCCTCTTAGTAAATAAGAGAGCAAGTGATTAAGCTAACACGTTATTTAGAGAGGGAAAAAAGGGGGGAGGGGAAACTTAGCCATCAAAATTTAAATGTCGCACAATCCTCGTGCATGAACAGATTTATTAATTTTATTCAACAAACTGACTAAAGTTTTCTATAAAGGACTCGGATTGCGTTATAGTTCAATCAAATTAACCAATTATGACAGTAAGAAGCACAAGTGAAAAAGGAAACTGAGCACAAGTTAAAAAGGAAGATGAGAACTTTCTCTAGATTTGAGAAGATTAGGAGTTAACTCACCCAAAAGAGAATCAAGTGACCGTAAATTTGCAATTGGATTGTCTCCCACCATTACTGAGAATGCTGACACCTTATCAACTGCAGTACCCGACCTCTGTGTGGAAATCAACATTTTAATATCACCACTTTGGCCCCTCGACGACTCATAGTCCTGAACATACTGTGCCATCAATCTCTCACCCATCTCCCTTTTTTTCTCAGCAAGGCTTTTCCACTCTTCCACATTCTTTATTTCCAACCTTTTCCCCTCCCCAATCACTTTCGCTTCCAACTCAGCCGCATCCACATACCACACACCCAAAGCACTCGCTTTCATCAATGGAAGCTTCGGAAGATTCCTAAACTTATTAAAACCTCTCCCCTTATCCCCATCTTCCAGTGATAGAACAGAAGGCTTAGGCTTGGGTTTCTCACGCGCTCCACTGTCTTTCCGTGAAGTTTTGTTTTTTGACTGATGGGTATCTTCAGGTCTAGGTTTTGCAGTTGTTTCTTTCTTTTTTGATGGCTTATTTAGCTTCATGGTACCCTTTTTGCGAAAGTCGACATCGTTGAAGCCTGAAGATGAAGAAGGTAGAGAGGTCGACAGGCCAAGCGAAGAAGCAAAAGAGGCTACATCGGATTTCAGAAGATCAATGTCCTCAAGCTTCCTTGAGGAATTCTTCGAGTTCGCCATCGCCATTGTTGCATAAAGCGGAGAAGAAGAAACACTTCCAGAGTTGAAGGATTGTGACCGAAGTGAATTTTCAGAGATTGATGTCGAAAAATAAGTAGGGTTTAAGAACCGTTGAGAGCATAATTGGGGTCCAGCCCATTGTGAACCTCACGGCCCAATACGGATCATGAAAGGGAATTCGTGTCATTTACCAAATTAGAGCTATGCAGAACGAAAAGGATTATAATTTTATGCTTGATTAAATCTCCTGCGTCAATTTGGCTGGTTCTATGTATAATGAGTAAGCTCAATCATTTTAAAGATATAGAACCCATTTAAAATTAGTGTGAATTTTTGCTTTTTTATATCATTTTTTTTAGAGAAATATCATAAGAAATAATCCGCTTTTACGAGTCTAAATCTAAATTCATTTTTACTCAATATGAATGGGATACTATTTTATTAAAGAAAAATAGAAAAAGAAGAAGAAAATAGATAAAAATAGAAGGAATAAGTTCCATGTACACTCGTGTTATTCTTTTTATCTCTCTCCAGTAGGATGATGCAGAAAATCCAAATTATGTTTTTACCAAGTCATTTGATAACTTTTTTTATCAATATTATCGTATTTGGTAAATTTGACCCCCCCCCCCAAAAAAAAACACATTATTGAAATTGCATGTAAAGTTTTAAGTGAGGGTATTGGTTGCGTGGAAAAAAAAAGTTAGAAAATAATTAATGATTTTGAATGAGATATTTTTTACTTAAAAAATAATTTTTTGTTTCTGTTTTTCTTAAAGAAGAAACAGTAATTTTTTTTTATAGTAAAAAAATTGCTTCCCAGAAACAATTTTTAAAAAAAGAAAAAAAATTACACTTACCATCCTAAACTTTGCATTCAATTATATTGTCTCCCTTGTCTGAAAAAATAATAATAATTTTTCCCCTGATCTACTAACTCCGTAACAATGATTCACAATTGTTAAAAAAATTCTGTTGACTATTATTTTTTGAGGTCCCATGTACAACGCATATGCTCACTAAAGCTGTCTAAGACAAGCTCATATAACAAAATTATCCTTCTCTTATTTGATACTGCTAATTTGAAACCCCTCATCTTTCATGTATCTTAATTCCAACCATAAAATTCAGCCAAAAAACAAAAGTAATCTTAATTGAACGTGTGACACAAAAAATATTAACTTATGTGTATATAAAACACATAAATTATATCCAAAATGAAACAAAAGTAGTACGGTGCATACTTCCAACCATTACTTAAAAAATAGGGAAGAAAAAAAGTTTCACAGGATACTTCTGAGCTGTTAATTTTTATATTTAAAATCTGAGTTCAAGAACCTTTATATATAGAACAACGGCCAACAGCTCCCTCCGTCAAAAGTGTCCAAAAAAACAGAAAAATATGATGATATAAGAAAGATATGAAAATGAATTTTATGAAACACTTGAAGCTGTTGATAAATCGATGTTGGTTTGTTACCAGCATTCATATGCAACGATTACAAAACCTTGCAATTAAACAAATTTTTTACGATCTGTATCTTGAATTGGAAACTCCATTCTCATGTAGTTTAGTCGACCCAAACACAAGAAATAACTTCATAGAAAGAAACATTCCACTTCCCTCCCCCATATTTTCTTTGGACCCATCATCTCTAAGACACTAATTATAAGGCTATTCAATTATTTTGGCAATGAGTTATACTATTCTTTGTTTTTTTTTTCTTTTTCCAACTCTTTTCATTTGTTCAAGGATTCAATTTAACAAAGTTTCCACTGTTCTGTAGTTTACTCGGTCCAAGCACAAGGATTACATTTTCATTTGTGAATTTGTTAACTAGATGTGGTTTCATGCC
This sequence comes from Erythrophleum fordii, assembly GCA_032878935.1. Classification (NCBI taxonomy): domain Eukaryota; kingdom Viridiplantae; phylum Streptophyta; class Magnoliopsida; order Fabales; family Fabaceae; genus Erythrophleum; species Erythrophleum fordii. The sequence continues at coordinate 7,889,565 of JAVQMF010000042.1, forward strand.
AAATCATTTTAATTTTAAAAAATGAGTTAGAATATATTAAAAGAATGAGTCAAAATAAATTAAAAAGAAAAAAAGAAATTTCATCAAGACACAGAAAGCCGATACTATTTTGAAATTGTCGGTTTCTTGTGAGATTTATAGATAAATATGATTGCCTCGAGTCTTTTAACTGAAAAAAGAAAAAATCATGAAACAGATAAGAGAATAGGATAATCAACTCCCAAAAAAAAAAAAATTATATCTTTCTTGCCATTTTTATTTAACATCGGATTGCCTTTTGTGCCATGCAACGACGGAAGAGAAGCTGGGCAATGGGTTTTGAGATTGTGATTTTGGAATGCAAACTTTGAATTTCCGATTGGGTATGTAAATTTTTACGTTAAAGGGATAAACGTGTATTAGAAAAGGAGATAATGTAATGTACAAAGGGCAGGATAATTTTGACATTTATAATTGTTGGATAACTCTATAAAATATATGTCTTGCACACGAGATTTCAAAAGTAGAGTTAGCTTATTTGGTATCTTGAAGGAAAGTAGGAAAGAATGAAAAATTTTGCTATAATTATTATTTTTCGTTTTTTAATTATTATTTAATCATATTTATTAATTATTATCTAATCATTAAAAATAAAGATATTAAAGTCATTTTTTCTTTAAAATTATATTTTTTTATTTTTATTTTCATATATAACTTTTTACATACTAAATAAGATATTAATTGAAAAATCATTTGTTGTAAGAGCCTTTTCGATTAATTGTAAAGAGAAGTGAAAACAAAAAAAGAGATAGGAACAGTCAAAAATAATATTTGATACATTTGAATAGGTTTCACTCATAGATTAAGAAATAAACTGATGTTTTTTCAGATCAAGAAGACAATATAATTGAATGGGTAATTGTAATTTTTATTTTTATTTTAAAGCTTGGTCAATTATCTTAAAAAAACTAAAATAAATATATTTCTTTCTGAAAAAAAAAAAGCGAGCTTTTTCAGTTGCTTGTTTTGATTCAAGAAGTGGAAAAATAAGTGGGGTTAAAGAGTTAATCTGGGCCCAACTTTTAATTGGTCCAGCCCATTTATGAACCTCTTGCGGGCCTAGGGTTTAGAAACCGTAGCATACCCGCGCCACCATCTCTGTAGTACACAGCCGCAACTCTGCCCTTGGCCTTTTCCTGCTCTGCGTCGTTCTCAGCTTCGGAAGGCAGACACATTCTTCTGCTTGGAGCCATGGCCGCCGCCGCCGCCGCCCCCGCACCGCCGCGGCAGCTGTCGCAGAAGGAGGCTGACATCCAAATGATGTTGGCAGCCGAGGTGCATTTGGGAACGAAAAACTGTGATTTTCAAATGGAGCGATATGTTTTCAAGCGCCGGAACGATGGTGAGTTCCTCATTATGAAATCTTCTTTGTTTATAAATGGAATACAACGTTTGATTACTGGGTATTTTTATATTTGGCATGCAAAGTGATGTGACTGCATTGTAATCATTTGACAAAAGTGAAAGGCGCAAAATATTCATATTGATGCGAAATCGGAAACGATGAATGGAGAATCATCTAATCTAGAGTTGTGGATAACTAAGAAGTCCCAAATTCGTCAGAGCAATTATCGGACGAATGCTCATTGTATACTGCTTGTTACAAAATATTCCAAATTCACAGAACTAAAGAAGACCCCGGATCTATTCTCTTTGATAAATTTATCAAAATTCCCTTTTCTATAACATTTGTCCAATATGTTTCTTTTATATGAAGGCTGCTAGTATTTTTATTGTGGCTTTATTGTCAGCCATCGTAAAATTGACATGTGCGACAATTTATTGGAGCCTGAGAATTTTATTTGAATAAAAAACATTGATTAATGTAGTCTGTCTCTGGTTTTGCCATTTTTGCTGATACTTTTTACCTTCAGAAAAAGAGCGCATTTTATAGTGTCGATGACCTTGGCTTTTCTCTTATGAGGGTTATTGATCAGGTATTTACATTATAAACCTTGGAAAAACATGGGAGAAGCTACAGCTTGCTGCTAGGGTTATTGTTGCCATTGAGAACCCTCAAGAAATTATTGTTCAGTCTGCCAGGCCATATGGCCAGAGAGCAGTTCTTAAGTTTGCTCAGTACACTGGCGCCCATGCAATTGCCGGAAGGCACACTCCTGGTACATTCACTAATCAGCTCCAGACATCATACAATGAGCCTCGCCTTCTTATTCTTACTGATCCAAGAACAGATCATCAGGTTATTAGCTCTTTACATTAATTTTTAAGGAATGTTTTTGAAACTGAAAACTTCTTTACCTTTTTCCCACTATTTTCTTATAGTATTGATTTACTTTCAGCCCATTAAGGAAGCTGCACTTGGAAATATACCAACAATAGCTTTCTGTGACACTGATTCTCCTATGAGATATGTTGACATTGGGATTCCTGCAAATAACAAAGGGAAACATAGCATCGGTTGTCTCTTTTGGCTTCTAGCAAGAATGGTACTGCAAATGCGGGGTACCATTCGTCCTGGGCATAAGTGGGATGTGATGGTAAATTGCTTCCCAATTTTATGAGTTTAAAGAAGGTTGTCATTTGATAGATGCAGCCTTTTGTCAAATTTATGTACTATATACACGTCCAATTTCCCCCGTACAAAAGCCAGGGATTGAATTTGGCTTCTTTCTTGGAAGGAACTAGTTTTTCTTCCTTTTTTTTTTTAAAAAAAGGTTCCCTTCAATGTCAATTCTCAAAGAATTTTTTTGGTGCAGGTTGATTTGTTTTTCTATAGGGAACCTGAGGAGGCCAAGCAACAGGAGGAAGATGAAGTGCCAGTTGCTCCAGAGTATGCCATTACAGACTTCAATGCAGCTGCAATTGGTGGCCTGCCTGCTGATGATCAGTGGCCTGCTGCAATTGATCATCCATGGACTGAAGCTGCGCCACCACCAATTCCTGCTGTTCCCGCTGTCAACTGGACCCCAGAAGCTGGTGAGAATTATTGACGTAAAACCTTCCTTTTATAACTTCAAACTAAAGCTTAAACTTCTTGTGTGTGATTCTCATCATGATGCCAGATCAAGTTGGTATTCATCATTTGGCGAGTTATTGATCTTGCATTTTGAGTGATTCCAAATGGATTTTCTTTTCCTCCTTTTTTCACCAGTGTGAGAATCTCACTGGCATCAATTTTTGCTATTTTATTTGCTCATAACTCTCTTAATTCATATGTTGCAAGAAATTTCTTCCCCCCCCCCCCATCGGTCCACCACCAAAAAGAAAGAAAGAAATATCTCTTATGCTAAACTAGTAGTTGAAAGTCATTTTTTGTTATTATGTGTTCGTGTTTTGTTGAGCATGAGTTTCTCTTGTGGTTGCAGGAGATTGGGGGGAGTCTGTTCCAGCTCCACAAATTCCTGTTCCAGCTCCACAAATTCCTGCTCCAGCTCCCCAAATTCCTGCTTCAGCTATTGAATCTGTTCCTCCTACTGGTTGGGAATAACCCTAGTTTTGTTTACTTCCCCCTTCCTCCCCCGAAGCTAAATACGGACCAGTCATTTTTGGTAGGAAAGAAATTTTTGGTTCTCTTATTTTGATGTTAATTTTGTTATTGACATGATATATTCGCAAGAGTTTTAAATTGTGTTATTGCAGTTATTTAAACGATGAGTTCTTTAATGCTAAATGACGTATGGCAAGATATCGACGAAATCAAGTCTTGAGCTATAGCTTTAATTTCTCAACCTAGGTAGCTCATTGGGTTTCATTGGATGGAAATGAAGTGAAATGTGATTGATGGAAACTTGATAATTTCGTTCTTTGAAGAAATTTTGATAAATTGAACTTTTTTTTTTTCACTCGTTTAAGTGGAGAATTTGAATTTTTTAATTCATGAGAATTTGAATTTTTTACTTCATGAGAATTTGAATTTTTTACTTCAAATCCCATTTAGCATTATCGACCACCTTTTTTCTTTTTAAAAAATTATTTGATTCCTATTAAGTAAAGTGCACTTTTAATGCAAGAGTAAGGTGGTTTTAGAAAAAAAAAAAAAAAACCCATTTGGGAGGAATAGTGGACTACTGGACTATATGCTCTGTACGAAATCTGCAGAGTTCAAAATCTACGTGTACTCCTACTGAATGGGAACGTTAACTCTAAGCAAGTCAGGTTATTCTCGGTAATGATATTATTTCTTCTGGCACCATGAAAATCCACTTGCTTTCTTCTGTTTTGTTTATAGATTGTGGTTTTCTCGTCACTTTTAACGTTGTGGTCGCTTTTAGGAAACTCCGGATAAGGCACTTTGTTTTATTTACGTTATACATCCACAGTATGATTGCGACAGTTGCAGGTGTTCGTTTCTTGGTGGGGCAAACTAACTAGATTGGTTGATATTTTAAGTTAATGAATGTATTTAGAATTCAAGATAGGAATGCGTATGGGAAGAAACATCAAACTAGACTTCACCGAAATTGATGTTGTAAGGATTTAAAAGAAAAAGAAGAAACTTCCCAGCAGCGTGTTTAATACTTCCGAGGGACGTTGGCCTCCCATTTCACAGTATGTAGACAGCAGGTGGAGTATACAATTGAACTGCTAACATGGTCAACTCAATGACAATAGTTGTCACAGACCCAAGAACAAAAAATAAAGGGGGAGTGAAGGATATCTCCCTCGCCTGAAATAAGTAAATGAAAAAAATTACGTAGGTTTTTCTCTTTTTATTTTATTAAAATTATCCAATTTTCTTTTTATTTTACAAATCTCTCTTAAAATAAATAATAAATTATATAAACTTTTTTTAAATTTTATTAAAATTATATAGACTTTCTCACTCTTCTCAAAATATACACAAATCTTCTTTAAAACAAAACGTAAATTACAAAAACTTTCTTTTGAGTTTTTTTAAAATTAAATAGATCTCTTTTTTGTTTTTCAGGAAAGTTTATGTATATTCTAAAAATATAAAAATCTATATAGCTTTAGAAAAATTTAAAAAACATTATTTACTTTACTCCTTGTTTTAGAGAATATTTATGTATAATTTGAAAATAAAGAAATCCATATAATTTTAGAAAAAATTTACAAAATATCCATGTAATTTACTCTTTAGCTCATGGAAAGTCTATATACGTTAAGAAAATAGAGATAAAATCTGAATAACTTTAGCTAAACTCGAGAGATTTGCATATAATTTAAAAATAGAAAGAAAATATATAATTTTAACAGGAAGTTTGTATAATTTATTCCAAGTAAATCCATCTGGTTCATCCTCTTAAGGTGAAAGATATGAACCAAGCAACTCATTGCTTTATCAACCAGGCGACGGAGATCACTATTTTTTTTTTTTTTTTACTTTTGAGAAAAAAAACACACAGAAACAATAGTTTTGATAAGCCAATTTTAATTCTAAGGTATGCCAGGCCTTGTTTTCTTTTTATGTTTTAGGATTAATGTCTGCAAACTATTTAAGTTGGCTAAGCTGTTTAAAAAGAATGCAAGAACCGAAGCTAGGACCTGGTAGGAGGGACTATTGCTCGAGGGCAAACTGCGGCAGTCAGCTGCAGCAAAAGCAATCTGTTTAGTTCTTGATAATGAATTGTTCAGTTATCCAGGGAAAATCTAGAAAAACAAACTTCAAAGAGACGCAAATAATTTACTGGTCAAACCCGTTAATGATAGTATCAATGGTGAAAAGTTAACTTTTTCTAATGAAAATTATACACGGGGTTAAAAATTCAGCCACATCTAATGTATCTAAGGAGCAGACCTGAGAGACGCCGAAAGAATTACCAATAGACATCTAATGTTACCTCTCATATGATGCTAATTTGAATAACTTGGGGGTAAAAATATAACTCTCAGAAGTTTTATGCCCTTATCAAAATTCAGCAATGCCGCTGCGACTGCTACTTGCATTTGGATGATATCTTACCGCTATTTCTGTACAGGAAACCACATCCTTTGGACGGGTGACATGGGCGATGAGACACAAAAAGTTCTAACAGAAAGCGTCTCTCCATGAGTTACCCAGCGTGAAAAGCTTTCAGCATATTCACGATCCTTGTTGAGCTCCGGTGCACTCGGCTTTCTTACCTGAAAGATAATGAAAACAAATTGTAGTTCCCAATCGGTTGCATGCTAGAAAATAATGGAATCAATATCATATGAAGTTCCATACATAATATTTGTTAGTCTGGAAGTATAGCTGAAAACACAAAAGAAGAAGTAGAGAAGTTGATATAAAAATGTAGCCTAATGGTCCTGTAACGCTGTAGAGAACTGGTGCAAAAACCGAGGTCCTCATCCCCAGAACTGAAGACAATCAAATTCGGGTTCCCAATTTTTACAGTTTCATGCTAATAAACTTGCAATGCCAAGAAATATCAGCAAATATAATATCAACCACAAGTTCACAAAAAACTCACTAATGAAACTTGTGCCTTATACATCCAGCGAGGCCATGGTGTTCCTCAAACTAAATTCACAGGAATTATTTATTTGCTCATTCTTACATTACCAGAACTTGTTGATCTTTCTTCAAGGCAAAGTATGCCATTCTGTAATGCTTCTGGAACAAAACATATACTGACCTTCATGCTGAGTCCAGATTCACTTGCAGATGTAGCAGTCTCAGTTCTTTAGTTCATTTACAATATTCTCTGATGAGACGCTGGTTGACCTGTAGCCATTAAAACTATTGGCCAGTCATTATACCTCAACAGAATTGGACTCAAGAAAGACAGGCTCAAACTTCATGATTCTCACCAACAATATAGGAATCATTCAAGACTTAGAGCATGACAATCTAAACAAATTCTAACTCAAACTGGTTTTGACATAGCTCTAATAGCCATCAAACAATCCATTCAATTGACCACAAAAATTTCATATAAGCAATTTACCCCATAATATTGTCATTACATTACACATCATAAAAGAACCATGATGTTTGGATACAAATTCCAATTTATACACCTTAACCTCAACAATTAGATGCAAATTGCTCTTTGATCAACTTCATGCTCTCCTAATTTGACTTGAGACTTCTCTCCTCCAAAATTACTCAAGACTAACACTTTAAAAGATCTGAAGATTAACATTTTTTTAACTAATTGCTCATTAAAGGAGTTCAGAGAAGTTTTCTAGATATGCCAAAAGCTGAGCACCTTAATACTCACTACCACTAGTAAAAAGGCTTGTCCTCCCTCTTTATGATCTCTTCCAACAGAAAATTCCCTCTCCCAATGACAAAATATTGCTTTCAACAATGGCATGAGATCCAAGTATTGTTACATAAACCAAAAGCTGACAGAACTTTAGCCTCCATCATTATGTAATTCTTAGACGAACCTGCCAAAGTAATCCAATTTAAGCTTGGACACCACCATAACCATCCTGCTATAATAAAGGCACTGTTCAAACCTAAATTCAACATAACGTCTCTACTTTCACTCAAGACCTGAGGATGGCCAAAAGGGTGAAACAGATAATCTTTTCATCATTATTAAAGAGAAAAAGAAAATATTAGCAAGAATGTAGCATATGCAGATAAGAAGTAATCAGGGACGTATGCCTTGTGTCTTGAGGGGAAGTAAAGGCATAACATTTAACAAGAACTACCTTTCCAGTAATTCTTCTTCACAAGAATTTTCAGAAGATGAAAGCCAGTCCACATCAAGGAAATTTGAGCAGTCACAAGCATCTCCATGTTCATCATAACAAATGTGATCACTTTCATAACATCGGCCCTCAAACATTCCCTTATACATCTGCCTGTATGATATTGACAAAGCAAGACCATAAAAGGGCTTGGATGGTTCGCATAATGAGGCACATCAGATCAAACTTATGTTTGACACATACAGCATCCAATATTACAGCGCCTAAACATTTTCTCTCTTTATTCTGTTACTGTGTTCAAACAGCATACTAAGCTTGACGGGGAAAAAAAAGGAGTGAAATGAATCACTATGTAGATATTAACAGTTTAGGGGGAAGCACTTATTATTAGCCACATATCTAGGAACTAAAAGAGTCCCCATCTATTATAAGTCTATGAGAATACAATACTCCACGATTTATGTTTTTTAGGTAGGGAAATATAATCATTTTCTAACTAGCTTAAAACTAATTCCTCACCAGCTTTATTAATAAAGGCTCCCAACATGCGTCAAAAATAAGACCACATTATGCTCTCAGCTTAGTTTAAAAGTAAGTGCTACATTTTTTTCCCACTCTTCCTCTTACTTTACTTGCAAGAAAGCCAATTAACTGTGTTGTGCACAATTTGCACTTGACACATGGTTCTGTCTAGCTCATCAGACCAGTGGTACTCTTATGCTGTGCCTTCCCTACCCCTCCCCCAAAGAAATATATATATATATATATTTTGCACACTTTTCAGAAGGAACTTTCTGCTTTTAATTGTAAGTATTGCTTTATTAAGCAGACAGATAACAGTTAGAATATGCCCACACTACCAAAATTTACAACATTCAAAATGCAATTTGAGCATACCTGCATAGACAAATATCACTTCCACAAGTGAAGACATCTGGATCAGACTCCGAAAGACATTGATCATTAGCTTTTTCAGAGAAATGCTGACTGTGTCTATCATCCACGTTCCTAATTGTGTCACTTTCACAAACAATATTGCCATCTGACAGCGATTTTTTGAAAGTTCGCCTACCAAAATAGAGGAATAGAGTCAATCTTTCCACAAAGGATGACTTTCTTTATAGAACATTTATATATATAACCCAAAAAGGACATATACTCCCATCTTCACAGAAGCAGCATGAATTAGAGTAAAACTGTAAAAGAATTCATAGCACATAAAAAATTTCCTGTAAAGTGATCATGAGTGCAAGTTGACACATCAGGTTTTCATGAAAAAGCCATATAAAGAAAGTTATAAAAGCAGTCCTTCTATATTGCTTACAGCAACTCTTACCAATAAAAATGAAAAAAATCAAAGACAGTAGTACACAACACGTTCTCTAGGTAGAGTAAGGAAGAAATGGAATGTTTTCAATAAATAAACCAACACTAGAGTACCCAACTGAAATGGTTTATAATTGCAGATCTTCAGATGCGAACCCGATAACAAAGGCATTCTTTAAAGCAACCTCCATCCTTATGCTTGATCATTATTTTCAATTTTGATTATTAAGCTCTAAGCTAAATATAGATCTAAGAACACACGTTCATGAGAAAACTATAATGGAATTGGATGGGAGAACATCCGAATTTCACTGGCAAAGGTTCAGTTCACAAATGTCAGTCAACTTCTTGAAATTTAAATATCTATTGTATATAAATACATTTTTGTTTATCAGTATAAGCCCCCTCTCAGATGCTTGACAAGAATTTAAGCATATGAATTAAACACTCAGTACCTAATATTGTCATCAGCTAAAAGAGAGCCATGCTTTGCAACATTGTAATGCTGATCCGAATCTAGCTCCCACAGTGCTGGTTTTCCCTGCCGTGGCTGAAAATGCCCCAAAAATCTGGCCAATATAATATATCACAGAACCATTAACTAACCTCATTCTAATGCAAATCAGATAAGTTAATATACAATTATGTGAGTATAATTTAAAACACAGGATCATTTGACTCACATGTTAAGTGCATTTTGTTTATCACCATCCAAGTATGTGTTATTGTAATAGCGCTGCAGGGTTCTCATAAATTCCTGGGATTGCGTTGCTGCCTTCCATTGACCTCTCCTCTCAGAAAATATCTGTCCAGCAATAATTGAAAGTTCTATAGGAAGGCAGGACTGATTCATACCAAACTTGCAGGCCAGAAAATAGGACAAATAAACATGCAAATTCAGATTTCCACTCTAAGAATTTGGACAACTTTTCATGGTCTCTTCAAAGCAATTCTACTTTACCCATAATCCAAATCACCATTGAATTTCTCAGCTGATAAAGATTGGTTAAAACCCATGCATACCTATACAAAGGTGGCCAAGCTTCTATTTCTTGATTCATGACTTGGAGAGTGTATTATAACAAAAACAGTTTAATTTACCAGGAAATGAACAAGCATGTAAAAATGGAAATGAATCTTCAATCTGATCCCTTTTCAAGTAGGAACTAGAAGTCCACTCAGCTTAATATCCCAACTGCTGAGGTTACTGAAATAAACCTTGGTTCACTTCATGCACTATCATTGTGCCATAAGATTAATGTTGACAACTTGACACCATAAATTTATTTCATAAGTTTGGGAGGATCAGGAGACTTCACATTGCCTGCTATACACACTGAAACTTTTTTCATCATATTAGATGCATATAAGCAGCTGCATGGCACACCAACAGATTGAGCTACCAAGCTCTTTGCATCATATGCATATGTAGCCTCAAGCCAATGAATCATGGGTAAATTCCATAAGGCCAACAAGTTTTTTTTTTTAAAATTAGAAGGAAGAAAATATAACAAGGAATAAGGATAAGATATACTAGGGGGACAAAAAAGATGAAGAAAACAATAAATCAAGAAAGCAGTAAAGCCCCCCAATCTCTAAAATATCGGACAAGAACCCTTTAAAGCAACCATGTGAGAGTACCAAAGGGAAGCCAGAAATACAGCCCTACCCCATACTACGAGGAGAGATCCTAAAACACCATGAAAAGTATGAGCATTCCTCTCTAGAAAAGTACACCATCAAACTGCAAAGACTGCGCACCACCACAAGACTATTGCCTCCTTTCTACCAAATACCCAGTATTGCACACCCACTTTTAGCTTGAGACTCCAAACAATTTATTCCATAATATAGCCACTCAACAATGTAGAAATAAATATCCTACAGTGTCAGCACTAGACCTGCACGTGACACAAATATCAGGAGAAAGTATTACATAGGTCTACAAACCTGCAACATGTCACTAGTGTTAAGCCCGTTAAGTATTGCTGTAAACTTGACCTTGGAAGCTTAAAATTCTAAATGGATTTTTCAAGATGAAACCTATCCCTATTAAAGAAAGTAGGAATCAAAAGAAAAGACACTAGAAAGATCAAGACCCCAAATTCTCTCATCCTAAGTAGATGATAGACAGATGGGATACAACAAACAAAAGAGATTTTAAGTCTTAAACACTTCTGTTGCTAATTCCTTCGGAAGTGAAAATTCTATGATATATAAGACCCCTGGATGAGACAAAAATTCTGAATTGGAGCATTATGTAGTGAAGAAATATTATAGGCATGAAAAAAATCTTCGCAAAACAAAGATCCCCTCCACCCGAAAATCTTCCAAAAATCTGAATGCTAAGTCCGTCTCCTGACCAGTAGGAAACGTGATTGGAAAAAGTCATAGCCCTGAGAAATAAAGTTCCAAGGACTTGCATGATTAGAATTTCCAATTGGCATCCCCCCTATTCCTTTGAAAGAAAACTACACTTATTGCAGATGAGTTGGGACCTCAAAGAAGGCTCCTCAGGAAGCACCATTACTATTTACCAACCAAATAGACGTTTTTGGACACTATATTCCAAAGACCCAAATCCCCTTCACTTCTAGGCCTACAGCACTTCTCCCAACAAACAAGGTGACCCCTTTTCATCTCTCTTACACCTGAGTAAAGAAGGTTGAATATATAATCTTCTCTAATCTCTGTCCCCACCCAATAGGCAAGTCTGAAAGAGGATAATGTGACCACCTAAAGAGAGAGAAAAAAAAAACCTTTTTTACAACTATCCAGATGTTTTGAAACTTTTAGCACCACAGGATCTACAAAAGGAACACCCAAGTAAGTGAGAGGCCACTGTAAAACTTTGACACCCAGCCAAAGAGGCAAGGCAAGAGAGAGAATGAATATCTGTATATACATGCTAAGCCAAACTTCAACCCAGAAACAAGATGAAAATCCTAAAGAAGAAAGAGCACATAAGCAAAACTATCCCTATCACCTTCCACCGAAAGCAGAGTATCATTTGCATTCTGCATACTGTACATAGAAGCAAAACTTCCTCACCACCAGCATGTGCATCTCTAATGAGATTCCTATCATCAGCCCTAGAGATCATCCCACTAAGCACATTACCACTAAAGTGAACAGGAAAAGGGAAAAAGGATCCCCTGGCGTAACCACTCTCTAACCCTGAAAACAAGACTTAGGCTCCCCATTCATAATTACTAAGAATGTAATAAACCAACTGATAAGTCCTTATGCTTATTTAATCTACATTTTTACAAGCTCTTATCCCTATTTTGCATTAATTCTTCCTATTTTCAGATGAGATCTTATTTATTTGGGTTAATTTTATTATGTAGGGAGAAATTTTAAAATAATATATGCTTTTGGATATTTTTATTATATTTGACCCTCTTTGTCTGTAGTTGGGTCAAGGAGTTTACATGAAGACAAATGAAGCCCAAAGATGAAGGAGCCCAATTTCACTGAAGCCCAAAGAAGATCAAGTCCCTACACTTAGATGCAACAAGCATCACAAGGAGGCTCAACATATCTGCAGGTAAGTTTACACTTGGAGACAAAGCCCGAGTCCATCAGCCATCTAAGGTTGTACCTGAGCCAAGTAAAAAAGCCCTAGTCCCCTAAACCAACTCAAATTGGTGGCCAACATATTAAAAAAACTTAATATTAGGATTAGTAGTAGGCACCAACTTATTATTATTATAACTGTAATCCTAATCCACTTCAAGCCCTAGTTTAGCATCCTATTATAAATAGATGCTTTTGGCCAAAACTGAGGGTGTGAAGGACTAGGAAGAGAGCAAAGGAGAGAACACTGCAGAGCCCCCACTGCTACCTTCTGGTCATTCACCCATGGCTCCTAGTTGGGTGATGTTCATCATTTTTGTTTGGTTTTATTTTATTTTATTTTACAAGTAGTAGTTCATGTGTTAGGGTCACTGATTTATTATTCTTTTGAATTCAATATCTATATATTTCAAATTAATTTTATCTTTTCAATTGAGTATGATTATTGGTGCAGAAACAATTAATTTTTTTATATTAGAGGAGTTGACTAAGGTGAGGAATCAGGCAATGAAATCTTGTTTGATTTTCTTTTAAAATCAATAACTAATTGAGTCATAATTGTGGTGAGGAATCAAGAGCCAAATCACAACAAGGATCTAGTCAAATATAATATACTGTATACTGAAGAACCGCATGGTGAAAAATAAATAGACTATATAGTAGTGTCAATTTGAGGAAACAAGTGTGAAGAATTTCATTTAGATAGCGTAAGAAATTTCAAAGTTAGTAAACACTTAGGTTAGTCTTAAATACGTTCCCACAAGGATACCTTTAGGGTTAATTTAAGTTAGTTTGGCAAGACCTGAAAGAGTCAAGTCTACAATGCATGGAATTTTGCTTTCATTGTTAGGGTAGATTGTTAGATATCAAATCATCATTGCTATGGATCTATGAGCCAGTACCCTAACTGTTTGCATGAGTCTTAGGTTGAGTCCTTATTGTCTGCATAGAGTCCTGCACTCATTCCCTTTTAGTCCTGCATTCATCCCATCTTCCATGATTTAGTTTAGTGATCAGTCTTTTTCATAGCCAGGTCTTCTAATTCAGTCCTAGCAGCTAGGGTAACCTAGACTACTAGACAGATTTAGGGTAGAGAATTAGATAATTTAGGAAAACTAGACACAGTAATTACGTCATTTAGTAAGTAGATTAATAGATTAGTTAATCTTATTAGATAACTTTTAGTTCAAATAGTTATTTCATTTTCATTTGATTTAATTTAAATTAGTTTATATATTTGTTTAGTTATTTAGTAAGTTTCGCCTAAGTTTATTGGATTTATTTCCTTAAGTTATTCAATCAGTAATTCAGTTCATTTAATTTCAAATTAAATTGGTTTACTTTATTTAATTATTAATTTCGAATTTAATTTATTACTTAATAATTTAGTCAATTTAAATTAGTTTAAGTCAGTCAGTTGTTAGTTTGTAATTAGTTATTCTAGGTGTTAGGATATTTTACTAGGTTGCTTATGATTTTCTTAGGTTGTCTTTAGTTTCCTAGGATAGTCTAGAGTGTTCTAGATTTACTTTAAGGTTGTTTTAAATGTTTAATGAGTTCTAGGTTATACTATGTTTTTGTCTTGTTTGTTGTCTTTTGTATACTAGGGTAGGTTTGTTGGTGCTAAATTTGTAGTAGGCTGGTGCTATAGATTTCTTAGGTTAAATTTTGGGTAGATTAATAACATGTTTTGTTTAGTTTTATGGATTCAGGCAATTTTCATGTGTTTTAAGGTGTTTATTAGGATGATTCATTTTTAGATAGCTTTTGTGGATATTCATATCCTGTTTGATTCTAACTTTTGTTTTTATGTTCTTAAAACAGTTCTTCCAAATTGTTTCAAAAGCAATTTCTGAAAATAAAAATTTAAAAAAAAAAAGCTGTTTGAATCGTTACATGAAGATTGAACCCTAAGTCTTTTTGTCAAAATTACAATAACGCCATTAAAGAAAACTGTTCTCTGAAGGTATTTTCTGGATTTTCTCTTGGTTTTAGAAAATAAGAGACCAGAAACTCTAAAAGATGTTCTCTATTTTTAGCTCCTTAGAGCACTATTCCGTTTTTTAGGTTCTTAGAACAATGGATAAAAATAACACTATCAAACAATTTTTTTGCTTTTAGAAACCAAAAATTGTTTTCCAGAATATGATTCAAACAGGCCCTTAGTTCCCTTGATTTGTATTCTTGTTTTCTGAATTCCTTTACTTTATTAGGTTTAACCTCATTATTTTATCTAATTTATTTTAACATCTTGGGGTTAGACACTAGTACTCTGAGTCACTTTACTACTTGTTCAAGCAGTACATTTCCTGGCCATATTATTTAATTAAAAAAGTCGCATCACCAACTCCTCCATCTAGCCCCAAATCCTTTCCATCCTTTCCTATCAATAATTTTATCTATAAAAATCCAGCGGACCTATTCATATGCTTTCTCAATATCTAGCTTGGAAACCAAGCCCCCCTTCCCTAGCCTTTTCATCTCCTCAACCACCTAATTACTTTGAATTTTCCATAAGCATCAGTAACTTGGCATTATCAATTATAAGTAGATCAATATAAATTCAAGTTGAAAACTTAGCTGGAGATCCTAAACAAAATCATTAGGCACAATGAATTTCTGATCCCATATTACATTTCATAATCCATAAAGCCCAAAGGTTAGAAAGATTACCTTATTGTGTGCTGCAGAACCCCCGTATTGCAATGCTAATGTGTCACCCATTGACTCATAGATGGCCATTAACTCCTTTGCCAAAGGGTTATCAAGATCAATATATGGGGATTCTAAATATCCTAAAGCTTGTAGCTGACGTCCAAGTGCAGTTAATCCATAAGCATATTGGGCAACATTAGTACGATCTAAACAATCTATGCAATTAGTCCTCAGGACCCCTGCTTGAACCATCCAGGGTTTGACACAGTAATCTCCAATCGCATCATCATTGAAATAACAGTTGTTAATTTTGGTTTCCCTATTAAGAGTATCCTCATCAATACAAGCCTGTTGAGCGACATAGAGTTCACTGATATTATTCCTGCATTATATTAAAAAATTCATCAATCGAATTACTAGCAAGTATGTCTAGGTGACAGCAATTGCTGACCATTGCTGGATATTCTTTTATAGTAAACTCGTACTGCAATGTATATTAATGTCTAGGAGATAATCTAAACAGAAATATGTGTGTGCATAAACAAACATAACCTAAGGGCAAATGTATCAGCCATTGTAAATAAGTAAAGCCAAATCTCAACTTGCTTAATTAATAAGACAACAAATAATGCCTAATATATCAGACGCATACCAAGGCCAAGGCTGACATATATTAAATAAGATTATTTCCATTTTTAAAATTTCATTGCATGATTTTAAAATATTGTAGATTCTGATTGTGTCCAAAAGGTAACAACACACAAATTACAATAGAAAACATCCGTCAGAAAATCCCTCTCGCTTTTGACAGGAAAGGTTAGAAGGTTCTTTTGTAGGACTTACTCAGAGTATGAATTCTGTAACAATCCCTCTGGCCTTGTATTTGGTGTCACTTGACAGTAGAAGATGCCAGTTAATTTTAAAGCATTAGCAGCAACTTTTCCCAGTTGTGTCAACACCTTAATAGCTTTGCTGTTAAAGATGATTGCTCCAATAATATCAATATAATACCCAAGAAAAAACCTGTAAGGGTTAGATAAAAGAGGGAAGTGCAAACTACCATCTTGAGTGCCGATTCAGATCCCAGTGAAGGAACCTGAGCCGATTTTCCCCTCTCAAAGTTTTATTAATGGACCTGACAGCATTTGCAAACTCAGCTCGGAGAATAGTTTCTCGAGGCTTCTTCTCATGCGTCTTAAAAACAAAAGTCAAAGATGTTAGACAAGAGAAAGAGAAATCAGCATGCTAGATGACAGCTATTCAATCCTTACACATATTGAAATGCATACCTTAATCAAGTTCAATATAATAATGGGGTTTCCATATCTCTTGACAAGGTTTTCAAAATGAAGTCTTGTGGCTTCAAAGTTATGGTCTTCCTTTGATACTGGCACCCAACAAAAAAAAAAGAAAACAAAAGGTCAGTGTAAACTACAGACAAGATAGTTAGAAAAGAAGGAAGATTGTATCCATATCATACATATAATATCAGGTTTCATATTCAACGGAGAGGCTTCCTGAGACCAGAAAAGAGGGATTGACCCCCGCATCTGTACCACAGAACTTATTTGCATTGAGCATCCATCTTGAGCATCTTCAAAGACTATTTGCTCTGTCTCAACATCATTAGCCACTCTTCCCTTTTCATTCACTCCTCGTTTCAGATATCTGTACCAGAAGATATATATACCGAGGAAAATATCTTGGTGATAAATCACCCAATTTATACTAATTTAATAGCTCAAAGTGCATGGGGGAAAAATAGTTCAAATACAATTTAGAGGCCTTAGGTCTTAATTAGAAACTCAAAAGAAATTATACCAAACTGTTAACATAAAGTATGCATTATGTGCAGAGGAACACAAGCATAAATATGTAGAATAGATTGTAGCTTTGATTGTATAACTAATTCAGAGATCAGCAATGTACAAACCTGGTGCCAGCATAATGCTGTGAGCGCCTAGCAATTATAGTTAAGTAGAACTCCCTCCCAGATATAGAGAGTTTGACCTGGAAACCATGCAATGAAAT
This sequence comes from Erythrophleum fordii, assembly GCA_032878935.1. Lineage (NCBI taxonomy): Eukaryota > Viridiplantae > Streptophyta > Magnoliopsida > Fabales > Fabaceae > Erythrophleum > Erythrophleum fordii. The sequence continues at coordinate 7,906,767 of JAVQMF010000042.1, forward strand.
GAATACCTGTCATAAAGAGAGTGCCAAATCTTTTCGAACAACACATATTAGCTGCATACTTTTTGCAACACCATCCATACAATGATTCAAGCTTATATGATATATGTGAACCATTAACATTACCCAACAATGAAGCATCGAAACTTGAAAGTTGAAACTACTTCCTATATTAAAGAGTTAATCAAATCTCCTATACTTGCTTGAGAAAAGAATATTCCAACATGAGACAATTGAAACACTAATACTTTAGGCTTTAATAACTGCAGCATAAATACCAAAAAGTGAAAGGTAGGCAAGAAAGTTAATTAGTAACATACTAAAAAGACAAACTGATACAAATTAAATAAACGTTATTGATCAAGTACAAATAAAAGAATATATGAAAGAAAGAAAATTCATTCCATGAGATGTTGGGCTCTCAAGGCATTTTTCAATGGGTAGCCTGCCTGTAGAAGTAGAAAACAAAAAGGAAGAAAAGAAAAATTGAAAGAAACTTAAACAAGTTCCTAGTATTACTATTAGCTTAATCAGATGCATTCATAAATCTCTTATCTATGTACTAAAGAAAACTTTATATGTACCTGTTTAAAAAAGCCATGCACTAAAGCAACTGTCCAGGACGTATTCAGGAGGTTATTCCTGATTCCACGGGTTAAGAACTCATTCCAAACAAACATTGTTTCATAAAGTTTGCGCCCTGCTGTATTATTATCAGACAAGTTCTTTTGAAGACTTCGCATGACATGGTATGAGTAGCTGAAAAAGAAGTCCTTCCTAAGATCCACACTGCATAGAAGCTTCTTGTATCTAAGTCACAAGAGAAGAAAGTGCACAGCCCATTAATAAATGGTTCATAATATGGAGGGAAAGAAATGTTAATAAAAACAACTTAAGGAGCATTAACTCCAACCAAAAGTGAAAAAAGGAAAGAAAATAATCTCCCCAGTAAAACCCTGGTGGTACCTTGTCTCACTCAAAAAGTTACATTTACATCACAACAGCAATGAAGATTGCCCCTGTACATATTTGCAGGAAATGAACAGGAAATAGTATGTAGAACAAGAAAACAACAAATTGGTGCAGATAACCACTACAAATATTACAGGACCCAACTCTGGAAGAAGCAATATCTACGATATTTTAAAAGATACAAGTAGATAGTACCACAGAAACATGACGAGGTTGACCTGAGGATGCCCACTTTGTGTATATACACACTGAAGAAAGATATCAACATATATAGTACAAAGAAAGCCCCTATGTAAAATTTCCAAACACAAATAGAATATGACGCTCAAACAACTTATTTTTCACTAAAACAAACAGAATTTATCACTCAACATTAAAGTGAACTCAAATAAATAACCAAAATATATAACATTATTCTCATCTAAGTACAATGGGCAGGGTACTATTCTCAATGCCACTCTCGGATGTCTCTTTAAATGTACCATAGACATATTACATTTACATGTAGAATGGACTAAAGACCTGTTCTCATCCTTAGAATATGCCATTTTGGATCGCACAGAAGAATGTGGAACTGGAATCATTTCACTCTTTGTGATAGTATAAATTGTCTGCCCACAAATTATGCCAACCTTCCTTCGACTTGTTATGAGCAACATGTAATATGGCTCAAGAAATTTGATGAATCCTAAATCAAAAGAAAATACCATAAGTTGGATGTTTTCTGGTTAGTAATAGTGAAAACAATGCCAATAATAACAACACCAATTCAGGTAGAACATACCAATGATTCCATAACAAGTTGTAACAAATTTAAGTCCCCCTGTTGACTTGTTTCCTTCATGTATCCGTCTTAAAAGATCACAACACTCAATTTCTGAGTATATCATAGAATCCTCAGTAATATTTAGTTCAGCAGTCTCCAACCTATCAATCTTTAAGACCCTCCAAAAGGTTCTGCTCTTGTCTCTCCCAATCATATAAAATTTCTGCACAGAATAAGAATAAGAACATCACAAAGGTGCTTTATAGTTGAAATATGTGTCTATGCCCTACATGAATGCAATAAAGAGAATATTCTGAGAAGGAAAATCCATATAAGCAAACCATGTCATTAATAAAAAATGACACTATGAAAATCAATTGAATTGACCACCAATGCCAAATCTTATTTCACAAATGGCCTCTTCAGGATATAGGTAAGAATCTTGGGAGTGGCAACTAAGTACAGAGACGTTTGATAAAAAGGCAGTGTAGAAAATTATAAAAGAATAGTGAATATGTATCCTATGAAAGAACAAGATGTCTCATGTTGTGACAAAGTAACTCCTCCATGCCATCACAATTTCAGAGTCTGAGGGAACAAAGGAGAGAGAGCTAATCACACAAAAATCCAATGCTGCATATTTTCTAAAACATTATTTACGACTTGTGTTCATCAATTGGCATGTGCCACATGCACCTAGAGAGCTTCAAACTCGTATCTTATGGCGCATGCCTGTTATGGAAGGGGAAAACAACAACAGTAAAACCAAAGCTTGTAGCCTCAATCGCCAAAGCAACTGAGGGCAGTTGTAAAAGGGTGACTGCCTGATAAAAATCAAAAGCAACTTGACAGCACACAAGACCAAACTTCTTCCATGAGCCAAGGCTTCCAACAAGTGACATTCTCTTATTTATATAATTCGTTTTTAGCTCAGCATAGTTATTGCTGCAGTTTATTATATATCTGCACTATATTATTTCAATTTTGAAGAAAGAAAAACAGTAGATAAAATATTTTTATCAGACTACCATCAAGTAATTTTTTGAAGTGAAAAGCCACAATTACTTGTTTTGAAATCAACAAATTAGCCGCATATCACTATATTAATATTACTTCTGAAAAAAAAGGAGCTGGTTTTGAAATTAGATCACTTTCGATACTACCCTTTAATATTGAGTGTGAGAGATAAGCACAAGGAAAAGATGGAGACAGACAAAGGAGAAACAAAGGTAATTCTAAGGATACGTTTCACTGTGCTTTTATCACAATTTTCCGTTTTGGCTTCATCTTAGGAAGAAGAAAGTATGTATTTATTCTACAATTTTAGTTCCTTTTCTTTTTTTTTTTGCCTTCCCCATTTTCATCAAAATTTCCAGATATACTCAGAGTTCAGACAGTCATTCCATGTTGCTAAAGAGCGAATAAAAATAAGAAAAAATTTACAACCAGTGAAGATACTTTTTATAATAACTCACCAATTTAAACTTCAAAAATCAAAAGCCGTACGGCATAACAATTGAAGCATGCTAGAAAATCCAGGTGAAGACAATAAAAGGAAAAATCCCTAAATTCTCTAATAGGGAAAAAAATTTAGGAGTAAAGCTGATGTTTGCATAAATGCAAAATAGGTAGAAATCATAGGAAAATTTCACAGTAAAGCAAAATGAACAATTTAACAAAGAGAAAAGCAATGCTTAGTTAGGCTTATGAACGCCCATTACACTGAGGTAGACCTCAGACTTTTTTTTTTTGGGGGGGGTTGGGTTTACAATAAGAAAACTTGATGTAATGCAACAATAGTTGTAAAACAATTAACACTGGCAAGTAGGACCCCATAAGCGATTTGCTTCGCAAATCCAAATAATGCTCTGTTTACCATTACATGCATTATGAAGAACAAAGATGATAATCAGAAATGAATTACAATGATTTTAAAATTTATTTGCCGGACGAGTCAAGCCGAAGAAGGAAATTTTAATCAACTTCTTCTTGCAAAATCTATGAAAATGCGCATAGAGAACCACTCATCAAGCCACCTTCATGGTGGCAAGCGTCTAAATCCCAATTTAGAAACATCTTTAAAAAGATAAATAGTTCCTCACCCATTATGATACTTTGTCCGTCGTTAGGCCTCAAGGTTCATACATAAACTTGGGAAGCATTATATATGAATACGATTTTGACCCCCAGAGAGGAGAAATGAAAAAAAAGCATCCAAAGAAACGCTTGCATCAACAAACAAAAACATACTGACACAAAAATGCACATAGGATTTCTATCTATATAAGGCGAAGAGAATACTGAGAGAGAATCGTACGCATGATTCAAGGGTATAAAGGGCAGATAAGATATGTATACCGAGCGAGTTTCATAGAGTTTGAACTTCTGCATGATGCAGGAATTGTGGTCAGCTCCATCATTAGCAATACCATGCTGGTTCTCCTTCGCTAACTCCATCACACTTCAGATCCCGAGCTTCCAAAGCTCGGGTTATTCCAACGAGATCACCAGCAGAAAGATTAAACCAAAAAGAGAAAAGAAAAAAACTACGGCAACAGAAAAAGAAAAAACTGAACAAAATAGCAAAAGCTTTCTGTTTGATCAGAACCTCTACAATACATAAGAGTCCAATGACAGCTCAAGCTTCTACATCAATCAAATCCATAAACATGTACTTAAATCCCCAATGAGACGCCCATTAAAAAAGAAAAAAACACACTTTTAAATCAGAGCTAAGAAACAGCTTGAGAGAGAAATCAAGAAGCTCAGGCCTTGGGGAATGGAGAAGCAAAAACAGACAAAGAAGCAGCTTTTTGATTTTGTGAGGAGATTGGTGGATTCAGAGAAGAAAAGGAGATGAATGTGAATGTCAGGTCGTCAGCGAAGCAGAGAAGAAAACCGCAGCTTGGGCCACTGCATCATCCCCACAAAATATAATAATCACAGATGCAAACCAAAAGGGAAAGAAAAAACCCTTTTAAAATCAAAATTTTCGAGACGGTCTCTTTTCAGAAAAGAGAAATTAGTAACGCATACCTTTTACAAAACGAAATTAGTAAGCATACGTTTTAGTTTTTACAAAATTTGAATGGGTCAACTCGGTAACTCGCCGAGTCAACACTTTGACAATTAAAAACATAAAAAATGATGAGATTTGATTAAAGTTATGTCGGCTTAGGAAAGAGTCGTTTGATTTCTCTACAGATTTCTACACTTTAACTTCAAAAAAACGTTAAATAATTGAAAAGATTACTTGAAGTAATTTATGTATTTAGGAAAAAAAATTGTTGGAATTTTGTTCCTGATATATATTTTTTGTTTATATGATCTTTTTTAACTTTATATTATGATGTGGAAAAGAAATGATTAAAAATTTTTAAAAATAAGAACTTACTTAGTCAACTTATTCTCTGCGATTAATCTTAAACACGGTTTATACCAATTAAAAAAAAAAGTTAAACACGGTAAGTATTAAGGTCTTCTTCAGAAAAATTATACCTTTAACATGTTATTTTAAAAAAGGATTATAACTTATAGTTTTTAGTTACACTTTAATGTGTAACTAAAATTATGATGCTTGAATATTGTTATAGTTTTGTATTATATGATTTTTTTTAGAAAAAGTATTTAAATATTAAGTTTTTATTATAAAAATAATAATAAAATTGTAAAAAAAAATCTAATAAAATATAATTTTTTCGCATATTAGTAAATAGGTTGATAAGGAGTTTCTTTTGAATTTGTTAAGACTCCGCGTAAAGAAGTTAACATAAATAAATTTTAATCATTTTTAGACATATATTACATATTTGTGCATAATTTGAAAGGAAAGAACAAATTACAATTATGTGTTTTTTAGAGTTTGTCAATCAAAAAAGTATAAGTTTCTATCCACGGTTAGAAAACATATATAAATTAACAATAAAAATAAGAAAACAAACAAAACGTATATAACTATGTTTGAAGGTTGATGGGAGCTCATGTATCCAGAAAAAGTTAAAAAATAAAAATTTGTTATGAGAGTTTTAACTCAAGTGACATATTCTTTTAAATTTTGGTATCAAAAAATTATAATGCATACAGTATTTTTTGTGCATTTCATTTGCTTTTATAATAGACCTATAATTTAAGCATTTAGAAATAGCTCTTTGCAAAAGAAAGACGTTTGACATTTGTTTGGAATGAAATTTATTTATTTTGATCAAATTTATATAATATTTAAAAAAAAACTTATATGAAGTTACTTATATATTTATTGTCAACTTTTTTAAAAAAATATTAGAGTGTTTTTAGTATATAAAAAATTATGAATGAAAACAAAAATAAAAAAATAATTTTATATCTTATATTTTTAAAAAGTTATAAAAAGAAATACACACTATTTAAAAATAATTACAAAAATATAATATATTTTTTTTTATAATTTTTATTTTCATTTCTATTTCACTTTACCTGTCACTAATCAAACGAGAACTAAATGTATAGTTTTTTAATTATAGTATGATAAATATATAATTTTTATTAACATGTGTGTAATATAGTTGTCTAATTAGATGTTATAATTGTCATATTTTAATTAAAATATCATATATTTATTATATTTTAATTAAAAAAATTTGGTAGTAAAAATATAAGCGAGTGGATTTAAATCTAATATTTTATGTATAAAAATAAGCAATCTTTGATTAAATTAAAATTTTAATTAATTAATACTAAAAATATTATTAAAAATATATATTAAGAATATAGGAAAATATATTGAGTTAATAGTTTGATACCATGCAACGGGGAATATCCTAAATTAGGGCTTCCAATGTCTTCGAACACGTCAATTATTGCTCTTTCCTACCTTACACCACGATTTACACATGCCCACCTTGATTAGCCATCCCACTTACAATTATAAATTGTTTTTCAAGTTGAGTCACAAATTTTATTAATTTAATTATTATTAGTATTATGCATCGTGTCTTAATCGAAAAGTCAAACTTCAGATTTTTTTTTAATTATTTCAAACAATTTGTAATAAGAATAGACAAAAATTACATAGATATTTTGTTCATTTATTAAAAAATACAATATTGTTTGAAATTGAGAAGACAGAGGTGTGTAATCCGTTGGAAAATTCAGGGGCTTGGCTTAAGATGGAAAGTAATTTTTTTTATTTATTTATGTGGGATCTTTTTTCTTTCTGGATAAACGAAAAAGGTAATTTTAAAATCTCATTAAATTCCTGCTTTATGGTTGTATCTTAAAAAAACAATGGCATTGCCCGTTGTTTACAACTTCATCGCCAGCTAATTAATGTGTGCCATATTTGCATTTCATTTTTCTTCACTCCTTTATGTAAATATTACTTTTTTTTTTTTTTTTCAAGGATGTAGCGTCTAACTTAATTTAATTGTATTTTAATCAATTTTGTTTGACATATTTAGTCAAAAACAAAATATTTGCATTGGAATCAAGAAATAGGTCATTATTAATTACCATTCATAATGTGTGTACACACTTGTGTGTGTAAATTAAACAAAAATAAAAAATATAAAAGTATTTAAGTAAAAATGATTCATAAATTTAATATTTTAAAGTCTTGAGTCAAGATAAATTTATTTGTATGATGGCTATAAATCCGATAAAGATAAATAATAAGTTTTAAATCTCTCTAATATCTAAAAATCTCTCAGGTCTCAATATTTGTTTCTTTAAATAATAAAACAGAGAGAAAATTCATCATTAAAACATGAACAAAAGGGTAGCAAACCCAACAACACAACTAAGCATAAGAGCTGCTCATCCATTAGGCCTTATTTGTTAATGGGATAAACGAAGGCTTTTCATTTGCTTGGATAGAATTGAAGGCTATGTTTGGAAGTTTAAAAAGAAATATAATTAAGTTTATAAGATTAAAGAGTAATTTTACAATTTAAATATTTAAATTTAACTATTTTATTATAACTCCCCAAATTGAGAGATAAGAAAAAAATAAGTTTTGAATAGTTAAAAATAAATTGAGATGTTATCTTTTATCATTTCACTCACTTCTAAAATAAAATTTTAAATAATAGTTTAAATTTTGAATTCATTCTATTTCACTTCATTTTTTTGTAAAAAAAATTTTGAAACATACCCTAAAACTACCAAGTCTCAACATATAATTCTCTCAATAATTAAAGAGAGAGAGAGAGAGAGAAAATTCATCATTAAAACATGTAATAAGGGGTAGCTAACCCAACAACACAAGTAAGCATAAGACGTGCTCGTATTTAGAGCATAATTCATGACCTTTCAACAAAATTTTTGAAACGTGTGATATGAAATGTCCTTGTATTCCACCTTTTCCCTAGTTGGCCTCAACCGTCTATGGTATTTTTTTTTGGAGATTCCTCTTTTTTATTGAGAGTATGTAATAAATATGATTTCTTTTTGTCTCGTGAAAATGGAATAATTTCATACGTAGAGACTTAAAGTTTGAAAGAAGCAAAGTTTTGATGAAACTCCAAAGAATCTAGTTAGATCAAGAGAGATGACAGAATGAAGAATACTGGTGAAGGAGGGAAATGGCCAACGAAAGTTAACTAAGTGGAACAATGCTAGAATTCTAAGTTGAAAGGAGCAAGTAGCTTGGAAATTCATATGCTAGAAAATATTTGATTTTACACCCTAAAAATCAATAAAAACAAGTACTTTATATGCAGAATACTTACAAAAGTATGATAGAAAATGTGTGTTTTGGTGAGAAATGATTATGTACAAAATTTTGAAATTTAATTTAAATAAAAATGAAATATTTTATATTTAGATAACTAACATTTACGTTGAAAAACATTTTCTCAGGATATGTTTGGTATAAAAGACTTTAAATTTACCATAAAGAATTATTTGCCCAAACCATTAATTAGTGCTAGGAATTAAATACTCTGGCAATGAATAAAAAGTGTATCTAAAATAAATATTAGAAGACGGAGATAAGATGGGAAAACTAAAATTCTGTGGATGCATTTAAGATTAAGTTGCCTAAATTTTGTTGAAAACTAAATGCCAATAGAAATTAAGATTCTCAAGAAATTATATTAGAAAACTTAATCTAAGCACGGCATTCTTAGTTTCTTAAATTTAATTTTTTAAAAAACTTAAAGAAATCTATATAATAAACATAATTTTAGTTTCTGTGGGAATTGTTTTATGTATTGACAATCGCTAACAAAAAATTTGAAGTCTGATTTAAAATCAAAGGTATTAGGATTTTCTTTTATATAGAAATATCCTTCTAGATTTTGATTTTTTTTATTTTTCTAAATTCGTATAAATCAAAGTCCTTAAATGGAAGATAGTCAAATAAGGTTGGTTTGGTGATTTTGGAAAGATGATAAGATCTCTTCCTAAATTAAACGAATCAAGATTGGTGATTTTTACCTAATTAAATAAAGTAAGATTGCTCTTAGCGTGTGCTAGCAGATTTCTAATAATTAAATATTCAAAAACCAAAGTTGAATTTAGTTTAAAGGTATCTAAACATTTAAACCTTTAAAACAATATTTTAAAAACTCGATAAATCGGGGAACTAGGGTGAAAAATTGATTTATTGGTTAGCCATCACCCTTGTATCATATTAAAGCGCCATTGGGAGGTTCACTTAACTCGTATCAATTGCAATGTAAAATACAGTATGGATTGGCTTGCAAAGTATGCTCATTCTCTCTTGCTTGGATACTTGACTTTTATACACCCTCCATTAGGCTATGGGTCCCATCTTCGTATTGATTTTCAGGGTGTGGCATTTTCACGCTTGATTACTTGTTAATTTGTTTTCTTTTAGAATTTTAGTCCCTTCGTTATCTAATACAAAAAAACAATTCAAAATATAATAATTCAATTGTAGTTAAATTAGGATCAAATCTACTTTTTAGATATATATAAAAAAATTAATTAAAGTATTTTGCACAACAATTTTATGTAAAATGAAATGATAAAGTCTATTAAACAACATATATTTCTATTGAAGAATATTAAAATTCTGATTTGGACAAAAACTTAAAAAAAAAGATCAATAAAGAACCTATTCAATGTTGAATCCATCCAATTTATATCAGTTTTACTAATTCTTGATAAGTTTAGTCAATTTTTTTCCCTTTAGTTGATTTTAAATGTGAATAAACAAAAATTATGTGGTCCATTTACTTCAGTCAAACCAGCCAATCTAATTTAATTTTTTTAACATTGCTCTAAAGTTTTTGCGTCCTATTATATATTTTTGGTTGGGCCTATTATATAATTAAATATCAGTACTTCTATAAAAAAAAAATATTAGCCCCTTAAATATATAAAATATCTCCACATAGTTTAAATACTAATGGGACTTTTTTGATGTACAAAAATAAAATTTTAATCGTTCCATTAATATATGTGTGTTTGTGTGTAAGAACCATGGTATCAACTACCAAGTGTAAGACTACACAAATTAAAAATTCAAATATAAATAAATATTTATTTTTTTTAAATATAAATAAGATTTCAAATTGGCTTATAGCGAATATCTTCCTTTTGAATAGTAGGTTCTTAAGTAGCATAGATTACTTTAATTCATTCGATGCTCAATTCTTCCATTGTTTACTCAGATATTGTATTTTGAGCTACCTCAAAAGTATTGTAAGCAAATTGACAAAAGAATCTCTAATTTCTTTCGGGGCTTTTAAGGATGCTGAATACAAAATACATTTGCTCAAATGGTTAGAATTATGTCAGCCTCATTTAGAAGGAAGTATTGATTTCAAGTGCACTAGATGGTTTAATAAAGTCTTACTAACCAAATATATCGAAAGGCTAATTTCCCTAAGTAATTAATAATTATTTGCTCAAACACTGAGGCCAAAATATCATAAATCAAGAGTGGAGGGAGGCTTAACAGCACACTCAACAATGAGTTGGATGTGAAAAGGAATCCAAAAGGCTAGCTCGATCATGTTTTCTTTATTTCCAATGGCATATTAGAGATAGATTGTCAATTTTTATTTTAAACTACCACTGATGGTCGACGTAGGTTGATTCTCTCATTTCTATTTAAATAGTAAGGGATTTTATATTGTGTAATTAAGGACATTAGAATAGTCAAGTTGTAAAAACAATTATATTCAAAAAATATAGCTCTAAAAATTCTCCTATCCAATTTTTCTATGACAAGACAAAGTGATAAGCTTATTTGGTTTGGCTCAAATATAGGTACATAGTTAGTGGCAAATGGATTTAAAATATTATCTCGACAACTAGAAGTAACTTGATCATACACTGCTATTGCATGGGATAAACTTTGGAAACTTCATCTTCCATTTCGCCTTCTTGTGTTTATATGGCAATTGCTACGTCAAGCTCTACCCTTAGCTACAACATTGCATAATCATCATTTGGCTATCGACAATGGCTATCAATTTTGTGATCATAAAGAAGAATCATACAATCATATGTTTTTACTATATCCATTTGCACGAGCAATTAGGTTTGGCTCTCAGTTGGGACTAATTGTCGACATCTAGCATTGCAAGATACTTTTACTTTCTTACAATAGTGGATAGGCTAAGAATAGCAAAATATTCTTACTACAAGTTGTTCAATTCTCTACAGTATTTGGATTTGTAGTAGTAACAAACTATTTAAGAATTTCCAACGCTTACCAATTCAAGCAACTCTCATGACTCAACAATTTAATGGCATAAATTTGATTATTAAGGAGAAAAATTCAAATTAGATTATAATTATCACCCGACAACCACAAAGGAGAAGCAAGGTCATACTTGCATTGCAATTTGGTTAGATAATTCCAAATTTAGAACACTAGTTTGGCATAGTATCTTTCATAAGGGCAAACTTGCACTGTTTTTCTTGGCAATACAAAATGGCTCGATGTGTTTTGCTTGATCAGCAACAAATTTCAAATTCCTTTTTCCATCTTATCGATGTTGGAGTATTTTGCGAAAATTAATATTGGTATTTGCAGAAACCAATGGCATTACTTATCACTTTGCAAGTTGTATAACAAGACCTTAGAACTTCATAAGATATATTTGTGTCATGTCAAATCATACTAGTTCTGTCATAATTAAAACAATTTGTGTGATGTAATAATTTTACTTGTTTATCAATAAAAAAAAAACTTTCTTAATCTTGCTGACAAATGTTTGTCTCACAGTTGCATGAATCCTAGCATCCTGTGTGAACAATATCAAATGAGTGGGTTTTTATGCTTCTCTAATTAAAAACTATATATAGTTAGATTAAAAACATATACATGCTCACCATATAAAACATCTTGCAAAACCATTTTTATGATGTTAGTATGCTCTAGAAGATTAAATCATGGCATTATCTACAACCTAAGGGATCAAATCTGAGAGCGTTGAATTTTCAATTCATGTAACTGCTATATTTATGACTCCAAGTATGAGATGGTGTTTTCAAATTAGATTTCAGTATGCAAGAGACTCAACAACCACGAAACAAATTACTGTCAACATTGATGTATAGTCTCACTATTAGTCACAATTAATTTGACCATTCATTAAAGAAAAATAATTGTTCTATCATTCATTAAAAAAAAATAATCATTCTATCACCGAGAATAAAATTTTGGAACAGTGGAGCGTTTTGAAAAAAATTAAAACCTTGACAGATGAATTGACCATTCATTGTAAATTGATCTATCAAAGTGTCTATAATTTCATTAATTTGGGATGTGAATAAATTTGACCATTCATTGTTAAAAAAGAAAAAATAGATCATATTTGATTTGACCATTATTGTATCAATTAATTTTATTTGTTAAATGTGATGGATATAATGAATTAAATTAAAATTGACTTTGGCTTAATCCCATTGTAATATTTGACCGTTAATTTCAATTTAAATTGGATATATGTAATATTTGACTTTGATACCAATTTATGATTCCAATTGAAATTAATGTGGTATCAATTTATGATTTCAAAACTATGAATGATAGTTTTAAAATAATATTCACTTCGATGAATTCTTAATTAGGTGACCAATCATAAATCAATTAGACATTCTGTAAAATTATTGAATTTTAAATTAGACACTGCAATTTGTTTTCAGTTTAATTGCCTGTAATCATATATGAATCTAATGGTGAATTTTTAAAATTAAAATATTTGCTATAAATAATTTAAATAATTGTGTCAATTGATGTAAACAAAGGTGGCCCTAGGTGGTATAACAAAGGAAATGAATTCCCTTCCCTTCCGGCCGTGTGCAATATTTTTATATTATTATTATTATTATTATTATTATTATTTAATAATTATTATTATTATTTTAAATAAGGATATGAAAATCATTTTTCTTTTATAAAATAATCTTTTTCATCAACTTTTCTTTTTCATTTCTTTCCATTCTATATATAAAATGAGATATCAAAAGTCTAATATCATGATATGTACATTTTGTATCGCATTAATTACCTATATTTTTATCCTAAGAAAAGTTTTTTAAGCTCGTAAAGTAAGGAATATCCGATATCGAATAGTTCCGTAAGCCTAATTGAATTTGAACTAGGAGCGGTCTGATTAAATAAAAGTTCCGTAAGCAAACTCTCAATAATTCGAGAGCCATGGGATTTGGATTGATTCAATTCAATCCAATTTGCTTCTAAAAAGTTCCCTAAGATTGAACAACCATTTAATAGTAAGAAATGGAGAGGAAAAAAGGAAGAAAAAATAAAATGTTTAAAATTTTTTTAATTTTATCTCTATAATTATTATTCAATTATTATTTAATGTTATCTAATAATAATTATTTAATTATTAAAAATAAGAATATTATAAATATTTTTTATTTATAAAATTATCTTTTTTTTTTCTATTTCTCTTTTCATCATTAATTTTCTATATATCAAACGACTCTTTTAGAGTTAATATAGCAACAATTCCAACACAAGTTATCCTAATCATATAACTTTTATATCTTAACTAAGTAATTTAGTCTAATTGTCATCATTAATGCACCATTTGAAAAGTTTATAAATAAAAGTCTCCTATGGAGCAAGGGAAACCCACTTGGTATAATCTTAATAAACTTAAGAAATATAATCTTTACTTTATATTACTATTAGGGAAAACTATTAGTAAACTTCAATTTAGTGTTGAATTCTGTGTTGAGGTTGCAAGGAAATTTACTTAAGCACCAGAGCCAATTCTGAGAATTGCATTCCATGTTGAAAGATCTCTCAGTAACATAAATCTCATCATTTTGATCTTTTATTTTTCTTAGTTCTTTTTTTTATTTGAATCGTGATATCTCAAACTAAAACAAATATATTAATTAAAATTTTTTATTTTTCTATACTAAGATAAGATAGTGTTCAAATAAACTTGTTAAATCGTTAAAATTATTTTTATGGATAATACTACTATGCACCATTTTTTTTTCAAATTCATGTAGTTGTATTTAAATGAACCAACTAGACATAAATAAACTAAATTAAATCATTTCAATTCAAATGTAACAACGTAAAAACATGAAATAATTATGAGAATCGTAAAACTGGAATACAAAATATCGCAACATGTTTTATTTTTTGTGGAAGTAACGCGTGTTTTCTAGCCTAAGACAGACTTGCAACTTCCATATATATATATATATATATATATATATTCAAGTTTTAACTCTATTGGAGTGTGATTAAAATTCATGGATTATCTAAAATAATCAATTTTGCGTGTATTCTTCACAAATATTGTTATATATAATATTTTATTATTATTTTACGTTACACCGGTATATGTGAAAAATGGCAATCCAATAAAAAATTTTCTAAAGATATTAATATGATATACACGTCAATTTTATTAATGAAACGTGAGCTATTAATTTACAGGCAATTTAATAACTTGCTGATAGTACTATATTATACAAAATACTAAATTATATTATTTCTTTTAGGTTTGACTAAATTCCTTGATTTTTTTTTTATTTTAAAAATAATACTTGACTCTACTTCAATTTTTTCAATAAATCAACTTTCTAGATACTATGTATTTCTTTAAAAAATAAAATTATTTAATTTTCTTTATCATTATATAAAAAATAAAAAATTAGAATTTTGTACTGTGTAAAAAGTTAACATTTTTAACAAAAAATAAATTATAAAAAATCTACAATATAAATTAAAATGTTAGAAAAACTAAGAATTATTTTAAATATATATATTTTAATTAAATTTTAAAGGATATTAATGTAAGTTACTCAAATTCTCTTATTTTACAGGTCTTATAAAGCTAAATTAAATTATATGTCATTTGTCACACAAGAAATTATTATTTTGGTTTTGATTTTGATATTTATTTTTATGGCCAAGTCACACTAAAATTGGTTGAGGATCGTAAATCCATAACTTGAAGACATGCTTAACGTTTTGTTTCTGATAGAGGTGTTCATTAGGAATCTGCTCTAATCTAGCCTAATCAGGTTAGGTTGAATTGAGCCAAAAATATAAATAGATAAAATTTTAAACAAAATTATTTGAATCAAGTTGGGTTATGAGTGAAAATATATTATGTCCAACCTATTCCAAGAATCATTTTTTTTAGTTATTAATTTTTTTTATTTTATACTTTTTTTAATTATTATTTCATCTGATTCTTTTTGTATGTTGCAGCTTTCATTATTTATCCAAATCCTCCTTACTTTTTAATTTTTTTTTTATCATTGACGTGCATGCTTATTGATATTTCTTTTGTTGAATAATAAAAATATACATGTTTACTTAAAGTTAATTATGTTAGTATAACTTATATTTTGCTTAATAATACTATAATATTTTCTTATTACTGATAAAAATATGAATGCTTTAGAAATCTAGTATTTTGAAATATATGCCTATAAGTTTACAAAAAGATATTTTTATATTGTAAATACCAATTTATAAAAAAAATTAGCTTAAGTGGCTTTGACTCATTTTAATTCAATATAAAATTAGGTTTGTTTGGATTAGAAAGGTAAAAGGCATAAAAATAAGTTTGATATCTTAATTAAGTTAGATATTAAGCCTATTAAATATTCAGCCTAATGCTACCCATGAACAACCTTAATCTTTAGAAACTATGAAGCACGGTAATAAACTTATAGGTATGACTTGAAACTCTTTAACCTGACATTATTTTGATGAGAAATGTGATATAACTATCTCAATAAATGACTCTTAGTTCATACTTAATTAATAGGCATTTATATATTTGTCAATTCACTTTTAAAGGAATATTCTAAACAATTATAATATTTAAAATTTGTAAAAAATAAAATAAAATTATCCATCATGTTATCATATTCAATAACCTAATTGTTAAGGATTTGTGTTTCATATTTCGACTATTTAGAGTAAAATCTTTAAATTAATATAAAAGTATTATGTCCATATAAATGTGTGGCTTTAAAAATATTTCAATAAGGTTCATAAAAAAATTATTTCAAAAAGAATTTAACCTTTTTTTTCTTTTAGGGAGAAAAGACAGAGATAGAATCCAAAAATAAGAATACAAGACTAAATATCTCAAGCAAAGAAAGTCTTCCCGTAATCTGCCCTAAAGGTAAAACTAAAATAGAAGGAAATGCGATCTCAGACATGAAATCCTAAAAGAAGATTAAGACTATAATTAGTCAAGAGATTTGCACATCCATTTACTTTATGGAACATATGAGCGACCTTGATGTTTCAATTTTTTGATATGTTAAGATTAATTTACTGTGCAACTAAATTAATATCATTATAGTTATGAGAAGTATCGTTTATGGTTATAGCATTGTTGAAGGAGTCCAGCTCAAAAAAATTTTTGCGATAACTATAATGCCAAATAAAATATAGACTAGTGAGAGTACCTCGAGTTTTAGTTCCTAAAGAAACCTCCTAATTCTCTATATGAATTACACAAAAAACCACCACACTTCGCGAGACGTGAATTGCCCTTGCTTGCTTAATCGCAATTTATTTTAATCCATTCTTCCCGTAGTGGCCACCCACGTTTATTTTCCACTTCATTATTTACCACCAAGGAAGATTTTAGTCTTAGTTAACATATAAGTTGACACCAAGATAATCTTACCATTAAAAGAAAAAAAAAACAATTACAGAATATAAATATGAAATTAAAATTTAGGTCATTTTCATAGGTTGGATTGTGATATGGGTTTAAACAAGCAAACAACATAATAGATGATAGCTCATTCAATTTTGACTGACTAGTTGTCTCTTTTATTTATGAGATAGGGACATATCCACATGGGACTCATTTAAGTTCCTAACATGTTGCCTCCCCGATTTTCAAACAAGTCAATTTCTACAAAATTCCTTTTTTCCAGTAATTACAAAAACAAAAATTCAAACGGCGAAAATCTTCGTTCTTTGATTCACCATTTTGATTTTTTTTAAGTGAGAAAATAAAAGAATAGACTGCTAACTAATATATATAAGAATAATCGGCGATCCGTTTGATTATAATCGGACGGCCAGGAAGTGCGTGGCAGGAGAAAAGCAATCCCACGCGACGAGGGTCTCGTGTGATCATTTCAGTGTGGCTAGATATCTTTGACAAGCTGGATACAGCTGTCTGATGACGTGGAATTATGTGGACATTTCATTTGTATCACGTGATGTGTGCTTCTTACGTCGTTCTCTTGAGCCCACATCTACGTCACGTCTGATGTGTATTCTTTTTATTGGTTGATACAGCGATACTTTCGGAGCCAATTGCCCAGATTATTTTTCTTGGTTTATTAATAGTTTAATAAGATTAGATTTAATTTTGTCTAGGATCGTGCTGGGCCCGTGTACGTGTCCGAGAAAATAAAAAAATTAAAAATTTTAAAAAGTCTATCACAGTATAAAAATAATAAACCTGTTTGATCTCTTTTTTTAAAAATAATTTTTTATTTTTAAAAACAAAAAATAGAAAATTTTATTTGATAATATATTTTTAGTAAATCATTTTGTAAAATATAAAAATATAATTGTGTTTTCAGAAACAAAAATGTCAGAACATTTTTTTGGTTGTTTTATTAACTTTTATTTTGTAAAATTTGAGAAAAGGCAGAAAATAATAATTTTTTAGAATAATAGTTTAAACAGATTTTTTAATTTTTAAAATTTATTCTAAAAATTATATATTTTAAAAATATTAAAATCAGAACAAAATTAAATAGGCCTAATAATTTTATAGTAAAAATAAACTTTCTTTTTATATATATATATATATATATATATATATATATGTATATATATTATTTTAATTATCAAATTTTTTAATAAAATTATAATTTGTATAAAAAATTTAATTATGTAATACCAAGTAATAAAAAATTATAAATTTATATTTGTCATATTATTATTGAAAAAATCATATATTTATTGTATTTTAATTAAGAAATCTAATAGTAAAAATATAAAAAATTATATATAAATTTTTTATTAAAATTATTTGTTATCTTATCAAAATAGTTTGGTTAAATTATTTTTTATTCTTATAATTTTAATTAATTTTTGATTTATTTTTTATCATCAAATTTTTGTTAGTATGCTGTAAATTTTGCTTCTATGTTAAATTATATATGACATCTTAATACCTAAATATGCAAAATTCGAAAGGATTAAGTTAATAACAATATAGTTAGGTTAAGACTAGTCATTAGACTTGATATAGATTTTTAATATATTTATTATCATATTTTTTAGTTATAATATAATAAGTATATAATTTTTTGTGTAAAACATGAGAAATATATTGTGATATTAGGGAATTATACAGTTATCTATAAAGATAATATATTTGTTATATTATGGTTTGAAAATTACATGTTTATTATGTTTTGATTGGAAACTTAATATCAAATATATAAGAAATTACATATAAATTTTGTTTCTAAGTCTAAATTGATTACAATAAATTTTTAAGAATTAAATTGACCACAATAATATTCTTTAGAAATCAATATGATGATTTATTCAAAGGATATATATACTTCAAATGCAATCTACATATTGGGAAAAAAATTACACTTGCTATTCATTAGAACCCACAGTAAGACAATATTAAATCGTTTATAAAAAAATTATTAAAGTAGGAATGAATTACATAAGGTTATATCCTTTTTATTAATTTTTTCAATCACCAATTAAATTAATATAATAATATCCTTATTACAAAATAATAATTAAGTTGAAACCTGAAACGGTCTGTTGATTTAATGCATTCGTTCCGATAAAGACAAAGTAAAAACTGAACTATATAAGTTTATATCAAAATGTGAAATAGAAAATGGTTTCAAAAATTAAATTTCATGCATATATTTTCTATTTACACTGACTTTTAATTAATTATAACAGTAGATTATTGTGCAATAGATCACATTATAATCTCATTCTCGTTCAGTCTTTTATATATATATATATATATATAGATATATATAGAGGTGAGGTTTACTTAGATCAAAACTCGCATGTAATGATCTTCTAATTTTAATATTTTTAAAATGGATTTTTTTAGAATAAATTTTAAAAATTAAAAAAATTAAAAAATATATTTGAATCATTATTTTAAAAAATCACTATTTTTTATTTTTTTATTTTGTAAAATAAAAATTAACAAACCATCTAAAAATATTTTAATTTTTTTATTTTTAAAACATAATTCTATTTTATGTTTTATAAAATATTTTGTTAAAAATATATTATTAAATTTTTTTTTTTTACTTTTTGTTCTTAAAAATAAAAAATTATTTTAAGAATAAGAAAACAACAGCCGTTGAATCTTTTAGATTTGACATTTGTTACAATGACCTCCAAAGATGGGGAGCCAATGCGCGGGCAAGAATTTTAAAGCTCAGGTTAAGGACTATAAAAGGTAAAGAAAGGACAAATCATGAATAGTAAATTTTACACACCTTGCTTTACGCTAAGCTTGGACAGGAGAAAAAAAATGAAATGAAAAAAAGTAAAAAAAAATATTTTCTTTTTATATGTTCAGATGGATAAAAAAAATAAAAAAATTGTTAATTTTTAAATATAATAATATCCTTATTGTCCAATATTAGATATTTATGTTAAAAGGATAATTTGAGAAGATAAAAAGTGAAATAGTTTTTTTTCAAATTTTTTTTTATATTTAAAAAGAAATTTTTTTGATGAAACCTAACATTATTTTTTTCCTAACTTTTTTTCCCTTATAATTTTCTCTTGAATTCAAATAAGAAAAAAAAATATGTTTTTCATATATTTTTTTCTTCTAATTTTCTCTCCATCGAAATAAAGGGTTAGGAA
The DNA here is from genome assembly GCA_032878935.1 of Erythrophleum fordii. Taxonomy (NCBI): domain Eukaryota; kingdom Viridiplantae; phylum Streptophyta; class Magnoliopsida; order Fabales; family Fabaceae; genus Erythrophleum; species Erythrophleum fordii. The sequence goes on from JAVQMF010000042.1 coordinate 7,926,815, forward strand.
TATTCATGTTATGAGAAAAATATGGATATCTCCGTGATTCATGTGCGAAATGTTAAATGTTAAGAATGCACATGACAGCCTAATTTAGCCTAGCAATATCAAACTGAATTGAGTTGAATTTGAGAAAAAAAAAAAAATTCAAAGTCAGGCTAACTCCTATCAACCAAATTGACTTAAGTAGGCGAGGTGATAGTAATTAGAAAAAAAATTAAAGTGAATTATATAAAATTTTTATTTTTTAAAATAAAATATAATTTTATAAAAATTTATATAAATATTTTTTAATATTATTTTATAATTTTAATTCTTTTTTAACCTAAACGCCGAATTTTAAATTTAAAACTAGACCAACCCAACTTTAGAGTTGGTTCACCCTAGCCGGGTGAGTCCAAGAACATAAGAAGGAAACATGACAAGATAGGATCATGACTGATCTTATAGGAATGGTGTGGGATCTGCATTAATAGGGTTATGAGGGAGGTTTTTCTGATTTATTGGGTCAGAACAGGGAAGTGGGGACACGATAGTTAGTTGATCACATCTAAAATATCTCTCATCGTGTGTGTTTATCTTCAAAACAAATTTTCCCCTAATTACCAAAAGAAAATTTAATTGAATTATCTGAAACGTTCAATAATTATGATAATATATATAATTGGTAATTGGTGATGGCGATGGGGTGTGATACACTTGAATTACAGGTCCAAAGAAAGAAAACTCAATACACAATGATAGAAAAATTTAAGGGGAACCTCTTTGGATTCTTTTCCCCATGACCATTGCCACTAGCTCGCATCAGCATTCAAGTGCATGAATCATTTCAACTGCCAAGAGTGTGAAATCTATTGTCTTTACCAATACGTGAGGCAACAAAACAGCCACTTCATTTTTCCCTTTTTTACACTTCATTCCAAACCCGGCATAATTATATTTGAAATTTAAAACGAGTTTTGAATTTTATATGAAATAAAAATAAAATTCAAAGTTCAATAAGGTCTATCATATACATATCAACGAAGTTAGCCTTTTTGATAGTATTTGACTCTCCATGATTTACGCTGATACACATACTGCATTATAGACTTTGCCTTGGTGGTCCTTTCATTTCTCTTCCATCTAGAAGCTTTTTGTCTCGTTATCCTTTTTAGACCCCCCCTCCCAAAAAAAAGACAAATTTCATTAACATAATAGTAAAATTTTATGCAATAAATTTAACGTAAATTTAGTAAACAAAATCATTAAGTTAATTATGAATATATCTTAATTTGAACATTTTAAATAAACTAGTAATAGTCTATCAGATCCACAAAATTAGTCTATTGTGCGATGCTAATCATCCCTACCACAAAACCTGCCACAAAGTAGACTTCTTGCACAGCCACTCGACTAATCACCTATAATTGTGAAACCATTCTCGTTGTTACTAATTTGTTGCCTAAAAAAATAAAAATAATAATAATAAGTGAATTAAAAAAATAAAAAAATAATAATAAGTGAATTACTATCTCTTCATTAAAAAGATGTCGAAATTATATGATTTTTTATTTTAAAAATATAAATTTAATCTTTTAAAACCAAAATATGACTAAAATGCCATAAAAAGTGATATTGATTTCTTTTTAATAAAAAATAACTTATTAGAAAATATTTTTAAATATTTATTTCAATGTTATTTATTTTGGATTGAAAACCATACATTTAATTTATTTAAAAAATTTATTAAATTTATAAAAATACTTATGTTTGTTAATATATATTTAATACAAATATTGTTTTTGAATTAAATTAGTATCTATAAATTTGTTAAATTGAAAAAAATTTGTGAATATATTCTTTGTTTTTAATAATTTATTTTATTATCAAATGATTTTTTGAAATTGTTGAATTTATAAAATTGACTATTTTATATTAAATATATATATAATACTTGTTATTTATAAAATAATAAATATAAGGATATTTTGGTTAAAATAAATATAAATATAATTTATTTTTTGTTGTAAGAAAAATAAATATAGTATATCGTTTAGTTGGAGAGAAGAGAGTGTATATTTTTAAGATAAAAGAAAGGTTTGTATAATTTAGATATTTTTTAAACAATAAAAATTAATTTATTCTAGAAAAATGACTATTAACTTGATTGTTGGAATTGGTGTTAGAGCTCTCCACTCCCTCGCGTCATGTGCAGGTCCTGAAATTGTGCTATGCTGCTAAGTAACTATGATACATAAGCTTCACATAGTACATATTTATTAATAATTTAGATTGTATATTTATTATAAATCAATGTCACAGCTTTTGATTGAAGACAGGAGGTTTTGATATTGAGAGAATGTGTAAATTATTGTAGACACATCACCAGCAAGACGTGCAAAGTTGATTGTTCATGGGCCTCAAATTGTTGCTTTCACTCCTCTCGTTTTGTGGCTAGCTTTTCAATTCAATGCTTGCAAGTCATAATCACTTTCACGCTTCAAAGCCAAAGCCATCAACCATATCACACACAGGTTTATATCGCAACATAAAAAAGTAATACTACTCATTAAACTAGATGAATTCGCCAACGAGAGTTCTCTCACTTGGCGAAAAACCTTCAATAAAATTTTGTTGTTCAGTCTTATGCAGGGGCTTAGATATGCTTGCCCTTCTCTTGGTCTTTGCTCTTACAACAATCTTTACGTTGAAGTGCCAAACATAAGTACTGAAATGAGATCTGGGTATGTTATCAGTACTCTTTATTATCAATTCACGCAAAAATAAAAAAAGAATAAGCTGCTAGTAAATTCATGAGATTGCTGAATCAAATTATCTTATTCTCTTGTCTTCTTAACCAAAACAATTTCTAATTTGGCTAATGAAATGTCGACATGTCATCCAGCAATACTGACATAAACTTTCGCTTGCCACAATTGATGCATGCGAGGAAGGTCACATTGTCTATAAAACCCATCCCTTCCTTACGTCTTTGACAAGCCCATTTTGACTAAAGTTGTTGACTTTAACGCTTCCAGATAGACAAAACGAAAGGGAAAGCTATTCGAATCATCAAATAACAAGGGTCAACGGAATGGATCGATTCTTGTAGATTTGAAAAAGAGTCCATTCTTGAATGATCAATCCTTGTAAATTCAAAAAGGACTCTATTTCCATTAGCATTACAATTTTGATATAGATCCTATGTTTAGCTTAGCATCTCAAAATTATTTTCTTCAATTTGAAATTGATATGGTGATTTAGTTAGATCTTAAATCCTCATCTTAACAACCATTACTTGTGTTTACTTACTGAGTATTACGTAGCTATAATGGAGAACTTGTTGTAGATAGCATATTTTTTAGCATTATATGGTAAAACGTGGTTGCAGAATCATGATTTCGCAATCTGCGGAAGACTTCACGGAAGCATGACTTTCAGCCTAAGAAGGTGGTGACTGGAGTATTAGCATTCGATGTGGCAAGCTTTATGTTTAAGTTGGTTAATTTGTGGCAATGTATGAGTGATAAGTAGGCTGTTAAGTAGGTTAAGAGAAAAGATCACAAGTTCAGCAAGTATGAGAAAGTTGATTACAAATTGGGGACCAAATTAAAAGTCAGACAAATTATAAGACTTAATATGTAATTTTTAAGTTCATATCAATATATAAATTAAGAAGATAGTGCAGGGCTGTCAAATGAAACCATACAGTCTTGGCTTACATTTGATACAAAGGAGATAAAACGTGTTCGGATTGGCTAATTTATGGAAGGAAAATAAGTTTGAACAAATTTTGACTATCTAAATCATTTGAGAAAATTTGTTTGTTTATTTGAATGTAATTTATTTGTTTCTCAAATGATCTATATAGTTAAAATTTACTTCAAAAGACTTTTTTTTTTGTACAAATTGAAGCAATTCAAATTCAAATAAAATATCTAAAAAAAATTGAGGCAACACACTTCATTGTAACCAAGTCGGCTTAAACAAAAAGCAACACACCACTCTATAAACCAAGTCAGCTTAAACAACAAGCAACACATCTTTAAACCCAAATCTAAACTACAATATGAGATTAACAACACATCTAACCAGAAAAACAACTAAAAATAAAATTCTTCCTCCTTGAAGAGCAGAGTAACGATGTAAATTTGATCAGATGAGTTGTAAATCTTGAAAAATATAGCCTAGAAGCCGAAACTCCAATATTACAATTGAAAAAATTGCAAAAGAGGCAGACTTAATCTTCAAATGGGAGGCAACACACTTCCCAATTCTCTCTTGAGTTTCATCTCTTAATTAGCTTCCTTTCGTCAAGGTTGATACCACTTATTGCAAATTTGGATAAAGTGACGTAAGAATCACAACAAACCAAAATACTCTTACAAAGAAGAGAGAACGCTTTCATAAAGAAAGAAAACAACTTTCATAAAGGAAGAAAATTAGTTGCATGTAATAAGGGAAGAGATAAAGAAGAAGCTAAAAAATGATGGCCTATTTGGAAAAAGATAGATTTCTTTTCCTTCTTTTATTTGCATTGTTTATTATATTTTTATAATTATTGCTTAATAATTTTTATTTTTTGTTACTTTTTAAAGTAAGAATACAAATATTATTTTTTTTATCCATTCTATCTATTTATTTATTTATATATATCTAACTTTTTGTATGTCAAATATTCCTTAAGAGGTTTGTCATTGAATTATTGTAGTCTCACTAGAATATGCTAAGGAGCTCTATAGGGAGAGGATTTTGGGATTTTGTTATTATATTTCTTTCCTTTTCTTACAAAATCCTCTCCGAGAAAGATACAAGACAGGATCCTGGTTCTAGTTGCTTCTCCTCTGTCTCTGCTTAGGGCAAGGCTTATACACAATATATATGTACATGCAATATACACACACCCACCATCTACCACAACACATATTGAAATTCATCTTTTTTGGGCAAAAATGTTGAAGGGAAGCACTTTTATTCCTCGCGTTTGATGATTTTGTTATATCCGGCCCAATAATTATGGGCCTGGCTTAAGCCCATGACTCCTGATTTTTCGTGAAGGTACTGTGCACGGGTACAAAAGTTGCCACGGATCGGCCGAGTAGTATCTTCAGCTCCGGATTCGTAGTCCGCTTCGCATCTTCGCTTCGGTTATCATATTTCTCATCCGGAAGCTTCACAGTAGGCTTTGCAAGCAACCGCAATATGTATTTTGCTTGTGTTTCTCTCCTTTCTCTTCGATGTCTCGCCATTTATATGTCATTGGAATTTCCCTTTACTACATCCTCTTCGAAATTCAGATGGCTTTGAGGGGTTTGGCAGCTTCAGAAGCTGATTGTGAGCTACTGCGACTGGGGCGGAAGTAGCAGGGGTATGAGGTATTTTCCTATTTCTTCAAATCCCTTATCCTATTTGTTAATATGATTTTTTTGGTTCTCTGGAACAACAATGTTTTTCTGTACTTGGGTTATTCTTTTATGGCATTTTCCATTTCTGTTATTCTGTTTATTTCACTGAAGGATAGGAAACTTCAGTTTGTGTGTTTGTGTGTGTGTCAATTACAAATTTGAAATTAGAAGAGCCTTGTTCATTTCATTTCATGTTTAATGTGATTAATTTTAATGGCTTTTGACGTAAGGAATAAACTTGGAATTTTTTGGAAAAAAAAGAATTTTCTAGCAAATTAGCTTATATAAGCTTATATTTGGTTTTGAAAGTGTGCAAAGAGGTTTAAAAGTTATAGGTTATCGATATATTATGATCGAAGTTGAAATTTGGGGCTATGCCTGTCATAGTGTCATATCCTGTTCTGTTCATGGACTAGCAGATGAATCACTTAATTTGTACTTTTGAAGTCTTTTGCTCGTACTCTTGTTTCCGTGAGTTTTTTTTATTTTAAATGTTTAGAATTAACATATTCTTCTTAATTGTATCAGCCAACAATTGAATTTCTTATTTTGGCTTCTTATGCTTATGCTGAAAGAATGTTCTGCTTCATTTTGTTTGCAATTAATGTTCAAGCTAGGGATCTGATCATCATGATTCTTATAGGATGTCTTATGTGAGAGTACCTAAAATCCCTTCCTGGACTTAAAATACTAAGCGTGTTACATTTATACTAACAGAAAATTTCAATCAGACTTATGATCCAAGGCTCTAATTTTGACTTATATACAAGTATGTTTCTTCTTCTTCTTCTTCTTTCTTTCTGTTTTTTTTTTTTTGTTTTTTTTTTGGTGGGGGGTGACCAAATGTTTCTTCTTTAAATACTGACTTAATTTTGTTGCCTGATTTTGCTTACCATTGAAATTTAAGTCCTCGCATCTATTGCCTTAAGTTTATGATCGTCTTTAAAAATGATCACTTTTCTTGATTGAATAAAGTAACTCTACATTGAGCATCAAACTTTTTTCTTCAGAGATGAAGAGATCTAATTAATAACAATTAGGTCTTGCTTTTATGGTGTTTTAGTAGCATTACCAGTCCTTCTCTACTATCATTCTTTTGTCTTATTGGCCGCAACCTTGTGCGTGAAATGCCAAACATAACGTTTGAAAAATTCAATTAGATATGTATTCTAAATTGACTCCACTTCTTTCCAACCCTATTTCTTTTTTCTCTTTCCCTTTCCATTGTCCCTATCAGTATTACTCACATTTTCTCCTGGTTTGAAGAGGGAATTCTTACACTTAATTTTAAAAGTTTTAATATGTGGCAGGACATTTATGGCGTCACATTTACCGGCATTGTGGGAGAAGAATCCTCAACTAGAGGTGTTAACTGAACTCATTTTTGGCCAGCATCCACATCTCAAAGGCTCTTACAGTGAGACTCTGATGGGTACTTGTAACTCTACTACGAACAAATTTCCAAAGTTGTAATTGGTGATTCTCTTACCAAATGCAGAGAACAAAAACCAGCAGATAATATGTGTGAAGAACATGGATTCAGAAGACATACTTCATTCAACCAGGCTAAGGAATGCATTGGGAAGAAAGGTAGTGAAACTGAGAACAAGACATGTAACCTAACGCCCGAGTGTGCAAGGTACATGGACAACCGCTAATTTTAAGTTGCTAAAATCTGGTGTTTAAGGAGATAATCTTGGTGTAGTTTATAAAGTTTAACTTCTTTTTTGTGAACTAACCCATATCCGTAGGTTAGTGAGTTTAACTTCTTATGCAACCCTTCTATATCTGAAATATTTCTTTTTTTGATGGAAGCTGTGGGTCTCATTTTAAGAAACAACAATTTTTTCCTTTTTACCGCACGAATTGCTGTTTCGTTATCAATGCCTTAAATCAGAATTTACCAGATGTGCCCTTAAGTCCATTTTATCCAGCTGACTCCCTGGCTCTGTTCTGTCTCTACCAGTATCTGTACTGCACAGAATCACCCTCACTTCGTCTCTGATTTTGTTTTTGGTATTTCATTGCACTAGAAACTAGAGAGTTTTCTACTAAAACACACGCTTTGGCCATAAGGAGATAAGTCGTTTGAAATTATTTTAAGATAAAATAAGCTCCAGATAGAAATTCTATGATACAACCAGTTTATCACATATCCCAGAAAACATGAGTGCAGTACATAATGTCCCAAAAACATAAACTCAAGTGACACATACAATGTGATCAGCCATTGCTAGCTCTTGTTTGAGCTGTCCTAAAGCTGCAGGAACTGAGAAGAAATATTCCTATGATATCTTTAGATTAAACATCGCAGTTCTGACTTATTTCTTTCGGTCATAATATATATAGATTAAAGAGACTCTATTTTGGATCAAATGATACTAATTACCTATCAATATATTATATTTTTTATATCCACTAATAGTGAATCACAAGAGGGATGTCTATTGTTAAAAGGTTGATATTGATTTTGATACAAGACACGACACAGTATACTATAATACGGAGATTGTGACACGGCAAAAATAGAGTTTATATTTGTTATGAGTATCAAATACATATTAAATTCGATACAGCTTTGTTTTTAAAATATTGAATTGTGCAGGGCAATCTAGGGATCCTCGGAAAAATTTGTATTTCTGATTAGCATGAATTGGGTATATTTATAGTACTAAAATTTTACATGGTTGGTCATGTCACTCGAATTTAGCGATAAATTAATAAAGGTTTGAAGACAGGAGACAAGAATTAAATTAAAAATTTGTAAAATTATAAAACTCAATTATAAGCCTTTAAAGTATGAGGACCAAATTAAATATTAAAGTGAAACTAACAAAGTATTTTAACCTTAAAAGAAATTAAACAGATGCAGTTTGTAAGATTACTTTATTATCTCCATAATTTTAAGCAGAAATACAAGATAATTAGGTAAACTTGTTCGAATTAGCTTACTATATTAGAAATGACAATTCTAGTTGCAGAAAATCGTGCGCTATTAGTTGATTTACAATGCCTTTGATGCATTATGGGTAATTTAGATACTCAAAAGTTATAAAATAGGTTGGGGGAATGTATATTTATCTTCGTGAACTATGACATAATAATGAAATTAATATATAAACTTTAAAATATAACAGAACATTCTGACTTTTAAAATATAATAAAATACCTATGAACATTAAATACCAAACAGTACTTGTTTTATTTTATTTTGAAGTTTATGGATGTGTTGTGTTAAATTTTAAAATTTATATATTAATTTTGTAATTAAACCGTAGTTTATGAAAGTCCACCGTTAGCTTAACAAGGTTACTGTTGATGAGCCGAGCGGGGAAAGAATGAAAGAAATCTGAAAAGAGAGAGAAGGGAGGGACAAAATGATTTAATTGTAAACTTTACTTCTCTTTGTTTGAAAAAACATCTTTTCTCCAAAATCTCTTAAATTGAAAAAAATTTTAGAATATTTTATTCTCCTTTCTTCTTTATACCAAAGTCCCAAATAATATGGAGAGATTTCAAATGGAAACTTATCCTTCCCATCTTTTAATTATACCAGGGAATTTAAACAAAAAAAGAAAAAACACTGCATAAGAGTGATGAGAAGCTTGAAAATCAGTACCTTAGTACAAAAAGCATCAAATGCACGGAAAAGGGCAAGATGCATTTGTTACAGTGATAGAATAGAGAACCATAAATTTACTCCTATTATAGAAAACTCAGACAGAAACGATATATTATTATAGGTACACCAGTATCCAAATTTTGCGCGTGGGTTATCCCTAAAACTAAAAGCCCATTAATTGCCTTCTTTTGTATGGGGAATAAAATGGATAGAATTCATTCACAAGCTTCAATAGCAAGGCAGTATTGCTTGATAGACACACATGAAGTACTCGTGGATGAAGTGCATGCTAACTTTAGAAGATATTAATAAATATTGATAAATTTCTTGGGATATGAATGATCAAATAATTATTTATAAGTGACTCAAAGTTTAAGGATTTTTTTAATGATAAATTTCTCTTTATTTTTTTAAAAAGGTGTGGTTACAGCATACAATAACAGTCATAATACCAAAAAATGAAACTGAATCTGCTTAACACGACACACCAATACACTCGAAATTAATCACATAAAAGCTATAAGCTTTATTATACAATGCATTTAACTACCTAAGGAATCTCATAAAAAGAAAAACAAGAAAAATAATTCTAAGCCATTATTCAGATTCAAAAAGCTGCTTGACAGTATAAGGCCCAGTGGTATGTGGTGATCCACTCCATATTAGCTCTGCTAATTTCTTGTTTGCACCTTCAGTTGTATGCCCTCCATCAAACCACACATATTCACTTGGCTTACTGCATGTCTCGAACTTCTCTTTCCCACTGAATCCTCCTCCACATCCACTTCCTCTGTACGCTCCGCTCCCGCAGCATGCTGCCTTCCCTTCCTTAAATCCTACCAAATATCACCAAAAAAGTTGTAACTCATCACAAAGTTATAACCACAAAACAGTGTTATAGCTTAACATTAGTGCAGTCATAGGCTTACCATATTTGGAAGGATTATTGATTATGTCTGAAAGTGAATTATAGTAATCAAATATTGAATACTTAAATCCAGGTAAGGTGCTCTCTAACTTCTTGAGTGTTAAAGATAGAGCTCTATTGTGTAGTCTTGCCATTGCTAATAAAAATTCAACACAGCGACCACTAGGATCAGTAGTTGTTGCTCTATTAGAGGGTGAACATCCCAAAGGCCCTACATTTTGAAATGCAATTTTTCTGCCTCCTAGCCTATATATTTCCTGCAAAAACAAGTGATATAGAGTATGTTAAGAAGCCAATGTTGTTGAAAAGAATGAAATCCAAATTGATATGATAGTAGAGGAACCTTGAGAGAATTGGTCAAGTTGCCAATGACATTCCTGACATGTTGAGCTTGGTATGACATGGTGATGTTTTGGGAGAGTCTAAAGTAATCGTTGCCACCTATACTGAACAAGTAAACAGCACTTCCCAGAACCCTCTTGGCTTCTTTTTCACCTTGTTTTTGTTTTAGTGAATTTACTACATCCTTGAAGTAGCTCAGTTGTTTTGGAAAAGGGATCTGCACAACAGAAGTGGTCAGTAACTCAATAGTATATTCACTGTGTTGAAAAAATGTATAAATACATAGAGAGAGAGAGAGAGAGAGAGAGAGTTCATATTAATCAATCAAAATTAATCTTGTATTATTAAATAACTTTTTATAAGATGAATTTTTAATAAAATCTACTGTTGGATTAATTCTTCTTATTATGAAGATCATTTTCATAAAATTTGACATTCATTCAAAATTGTTTCATACCCCATCACTAAATTTAAAAATTAATGCATAGTATATATTTGAAATAAATTTTTTAACTATTTGGTCACATAATTAGAGTTATTCGATCATTATATAATTTTACATTAGAAGATTAACATAGTAATTATTTTTAATTCTAGAATTAGATTAATGAAAATCAAGAAAACTATTAATGAAGATCGACATAGTTATTCGTTCTTAATCAAGTCATTAATGATTTTTAGAATAATAAATCTTAAATTGATGTCAATTCATCCATCTCTCTCTCTCTCTCTCTCTCTCTCTCTCTCTCTCTCTATATATATATATATATATATAATATGCTGAAAATCAGGGGAACCAGAGCTGAAAAATGAAAGAAGACGAAAGAACATCACTTACTACTCCATTAATGGCTTGATTAAGAACGCCTGCTCCAGCAGATGCAAAATTCGCTCCATCAGTGAGTTGATGAGCACCTGGTTTCAGATATGCTTGAAGTATAGGCAACTCTGCGAACTGAGCTGTTGTGGGTGAATGTAGTACAAGTATGTCAGTATGTGTGTGTGCACACTCCACTTCAAATTTTGGCTGAATATTATATATTTTGTTGTTCTGTAATATTTTTGTTAGTGTCAATATCCATACTTCCTAGAAATTTTCCTTGATACCTTGAATGAAAAATATCAAGAGAAAAATAAAAATGCTCTTTCCTTAAACAAATCTCTCATGTAACCACAATTAAAAAATATATTTTAACTCAACAAAAATCAACAAAATAAAAAAAAATGGGAAGAAAGTGAAACCTATGAAATCAGGGACAATACGGCCATCGGAGATTCTTCCAGTGGGATGCTTGAAATACGTTTGACCATAAGGCCAGTAAGATGTTGTATCTCTGTGGTTAGTGTTGAGGTATTGATTATTCCCAGGATCAAATAGAGAATCTCCAAACACGAACAGCGCCTTATGTGGTATAGATCCGCCATTATTGCACCTTGCTGAGCTCACAAGGATTATAGCTACACATAACAGAGAAAATAATCTTCTTGCCATCTTATCTCCTTCTTCTCCTAAAGCACTCAGCCAGTGTGTTGCTGGATTTTCTATGAAAGATGGCCCTTATTTATACAGAAGGAAGTGGTCCTGAAATAGTTTTTTTTTTTTTTCGGGGTGGAAGGGGGGAGCATTGTATGATTTCTTTAATTACTTTTGTGTTTCTCATCTTTTGACCATGGAATGGGAAAAGAAGAGTGGTATTCACTGCGCAGATATTGAGCCTTTACTTTTGCTGGTGATGGTAATGAAAGAGCATACAGTAGGGCCTCAGGACCCACATGGCGCTCTCGTCTCTCAGACTTGCGACGCGCCACTTATTAACTAAACGCGAAGAATGATACGCGGATACGAACACTTGCTTTTGGATAATTATTGAATGGGAAGAAGAAATTGCTCAGGGAAGAATCGTAATTGGGATAAAATTAGGGTTGAACAATTTTTTTAAATATATGCTAAAAAATATAATTATATATAACATTTTATAATTATTTTAATAGTAAATTAAGAAAATATGTAAAATAAATATAAATATTTAATAATATAAAAATTAGAGAAAAATATTTTTTATATAATAATAAATCTATAAAGAAATAAAGTTGGGCAAAGTCTGTTGAACATAATAAATATAATAAAATGCCAAAACTTTAATTTAGATAAAAAGTAAAAAATATAAAACTAATTTATTGCCAAAATGTGTCAATTTACATAAAATTGTGTCAATTTGTGACTGTTTTAACTAATTTTTAACTGATTTTTTCTTTGGTTGATTTTGGAGATAAAATTGGTCAAAGCCATAATCAATTAATGATTTTTTGAACTTCAGAACTTTATTTTTATAAGATTATTTTATCAATCAATGCTAAAGAGTTTATAAAATATACAAAATCTAAAAATATAATAGTAACTCACCATCTTGGAATTGGATAAAGAGATATTGATATACCTTTAGACACTATATATTTTACAACTCATATGCATTGATAGATAAAATAATTTTATAAATTGAAAAAAAAAACAAAAAAAATTTTTAAACATGGCGTCTAGTTGAGAACTTTTTTTTTTAAAATTTGGTGGCTATAAAAAAAAAAGCTACCAAGATAGAAAAATATTGTATTAGAAAACAAAACTTTTTACATTGTTACATTCGAGTATTTTTCTTTGTTTTTTTGGGTTGCTTTTGGCTCAAAATTTGAATATAAGACACTTTAATATAAAAATATATGCTGTTCTTAATTATAATTGGGTGAGGCTCGTGTTGTATAAAAATTCATGTAGCAATCAAAAAAAGAAAAAGAGTAGCACATATCACCAAGTGAATTAATACTGTTAATCATTTTATGAGAGGATTCAAATTAGTAACACATGACGCATGTCACCATTCCTTCTAAATTATATATATATATATATAAAACCTCTGGTTTTTTTAATGCTCATTTCTACTATTTTTAATATATTGTCAATTTATTGTTTATTTACACTATTTTTTTTTCTTACTTTCTTTTCCTCTGTGGGACCTATAAAAAGAAGATTGAATCCTCTTACAACGGGGGACGTACGAGTACGTATATATTGATTTGAAATTTTAAGCATCATAGACTCCAAGGCAAAGTATGGTTTTCTAACGGCGCCCACGCGGTAGCAACGCGGTTTCACATGGCTGAGCTTGTTTCTACATCGTATAGTGTGTTTGGCGGAGCCTTGAATAAAGCAAAATTACGTTGCAGAACCCTTTTACGTAGAAGTAAAAATTTATCGTTTCTTTCACGTTTTTCTTTTCTCACCAAACACACAAGTAGTCACGTGGGTTTGCTAGAATGTATGGTCTCACCTAAGCCTGGCTTTTCGCTCTGGTAAATCCATTATGTGTGTGTTTGGATTGATGGTGAGTAAAATTGATTTTCCAAACCTTGATTTTGTAGAATTGATTTTGTGTAAAAGTGAGTTTACATGAACGTGATTTATGTTTGGAAAGTTTAGATAAAAAGTGATTCTGATAGAATTGATTTTGTTTGGATATTATATAACAGAATCACTTTTAAATGTAAAATTATCAGAAAAGATAGTCATATTACTTCATTTGATTTATTCTTATAATATTACTTTTTTTAAATAATATTTAACAAATAATATAGCATAATATATCTTTTTATTTTTGTTGATATTAGAATTAAAATATAAATTAAAAATAAATATTTTATTTAAGTCTATAAATGTACATAGCATAAAAATAGAGTATTGCAATTGATTGAAATGTGCCTAGCATAGAAATAAAGTATTGCAATTGATTGAAATTATAGTTTTAAGATAATATGATTTGCTCCAAACTTTATATATATATATATATATATATGCAATTTTTATGATTATAGTTAAGCCACACGAGTTTTAAAAAACTGCAATGAGGCGTTTAATGTAGTTTTTTAAAAACGGCCTTTAGCCAATTTTGTAAAGTATTGGAGATCTCGTGCTCCACCTCTCCCATTCACAATACATATAGATTAACAGTTGTTACAAACACCTAGCAAAACCAGAAGATAAATCCAGAGAAATGCCTAAAGGCCATTAATTCTTTAACGCAATGAATAAAAAAGATCAAAATGGAATGCAATAGCAACATCATAAGAAAAAAGAAAATAGAAGAATATCAAGAAAACATAAGTATTGATGAACAATCAAAGCAAAGGAACCGATAAAGACCAGAGCTGTTCAACTAGAAGTGATTGTACAACCCTTGTACTCATCTTTAAGTGAAAGGAGCCAATAGGAGTGCACCAAAGTAGCTAGGTATACAAGTCGACCCCATCATCCATAATCTGACTCGCTAACTTTGACATCAAAGGGTCCGCAGGATACTCGAGATATACTAAACTAAGGAGGGCTGATAATATTTTTTGAAAAAAAATTGACCCCACGTCAAGAAATGATCAACTGCTCTCTCGTACATGAGAACCACGCAAAAATCAAATTAAAATAATAAAACGTAACGAAACAACGAATTGATAACGTATCTGAATTGCAAAAATAAGAAAAATTCGATCTCCCACTACGTTATGCCAGAAACACCTTCAACCTCAGCACAAATGTGGATTATCTGAAACCAGGTCGAAAATCAAGAAGAAGAAGGAAACAAATGGAAACAAGATACGGATTCGAAAAGATCAAAGAAATAAATATCTAGAGATATTAATAGCTTTCTCATTCTTACTGATATCATCCCCCGCATTGCCACCTTCATCTTCGCCGCCACCTCCATAAAATCCACCACCTCGATCCTGATCCCTCTGCCGCCGATGGTGGCTGTGGCAGAGGAGGAGGAATAGAAAACGAAAGGCGGGCTCCTGCGATGGCGAAAGACGGAGGAGGAGACAGCAAGTGGCAGAGAAGGAAGTGTGAGGCGAAGGCGGAGGAAGGAAGAGGATGTTCATGAAGAAGCAGTGGAAGTAGAAGAAATGGCACCTCAGACCCACTGGTGGAGCTGTATAATAGAAATAGAAAATTCTAAACCAGAAAACAAACCTACTGCGTTGGCTGTAACGTGCGTTGGCGGAAAGCAGGTATAAAATGCTTCGAGCCAACGTGATTTTCCTACTCCTCAAAACGATGGTGCGGCAGATCGAACGTGGATCCAAACAAGCGGCCAACGTGATTTTCCTGTGTAAACTTTGGTTTGAGCCAAAACGCAGGTACTTGAACGTGTTTCCAAACGGGCACTATATGGTATTAAAATTAGGAATTTTAATTTTTTTGGCCAAAAAGTTAGGAAAGTTAATAGTGCTACATAGCGTGCAGTTTATGCAATCTTATTATGTGTAACATTTATATTCTTTAAATGAATTTTATTTTATTTTATTTATCTTTTGGTTAACTTTTATAAATTATATAACTAATTTCAAATAAAAAAATTGAAAAATATTAAACAGCAAAAAAGAAAAAATACCTTAAAAAATTAGAAGAGTGAATGTCAAATAGAGTGAACAATGAGGAAATGAAAATAAAGAAACCAAACAAATTGAAAAATAATGACAGACCTAATGATCTTCACTCTTTTTCATTTTAGTCTCCACTAATGTAAAAGTGTAAAGAGAATTTTTTTTTTTTAATTTTTCAATTTCCTAAACTTACTTGAAGCTAAAATGTGTAGAGTCTTTGTCTAGAAGCTTTTATCTTTTCTAATTTTTATTATTTTTAAATACTTAGAAATAATTTGTTGTTCATAAATAATAAGTAATAATCAATGATATTTTGTTTTCATTAGATGTAATTTGTCATTAATTTATATCACTAACCATAAGATATATTATCATATTTTTTGTATACATACAAATTTTATTTTTTGAGGGACCTTAATGTCAATTTTAATTTTTTAGGTGGGGTTAAATAAGAAAAATTTCTTATATATTCATACAAATATCAAAATTTTAGTGGAGTTATGGCTCTCACTGGCCTTCCCTCCCTCCGCCTTTGGATTCAGATATATAGTGGTTCCAGAGTGTCTTTGTAAAATGTAAATCGACTCCCCTTAGGGTTGTTGCAACTTGTCTTTTGAAGTATTTCTTGTTCTTTGAACCCAAAAAAAAAGAGTAAAAGAAGATGTGATGTTATTGTTGGTTGAACAAATTAGTAATTAATTACAAATTTAAGTAAGGAGTTTAATTATGTAAAATAGTATTTAATTTCTATAAGTAATTAATCAAAGAAATCTATATTCTTTCAAACTATTCATATTTTATAACCCTTTGATCTAATGATCAAAGAGGTGTGTTCTTAACTTGGATTACTAGGATTTTGATTTTATAGTCAACATTTAAAAGACTTTATTCTTTGAAATATACTAGGCTAACTTTATGGTGCATTATTAAAATTGTTCAAAGCAAAATTTAATCTCAATTAACATATAAGTTTAAAATATTTTTCCATACAGTTCAAAATAATTTACTAAAAAATTATTAGACTCTTCAGAAAAGTCACATACTTAAGTGCTCGAACTTTTGGGCCATTCAATTCCTTTCCATATAACTTAAACAATTTTTGCCCTACGTTTTCCAATCTAATGACCAGAACGTTAATCACTGGGTGTTCTGCAACACGACTCAAATTACTCATGGTATATAATTAAAATTAAATAAGTTGCATTATTCTAAAAGTACAAAAACAAAAACTTGCTTTGTCATGTCCAATAATTATAAATTTTATAGTTCATTTAATTGGATGATATAAAAGTAAAAAAAAATATATAAAAGTGAGTAAGTAACGATAAAAGGAATAGAAAATAATTTTTTTACTCTTATTTTTAAAAAATAATTTGATTTTTTAAATAATAATTTAATAAATAAAATAATAATTATAAAGATATAATATATATTATATAAACTACGTACAAACTATGTATTTGCACAACAAATCAAACGGGCTTAAATTAATGCAACATCTTCCGTTTTTGTCGGTGTTGACGAATGTGAGCATGGTGGGCGCCGAACATTCTGAAGGCATATGGAACTCAAATACTCCAAACAAGGTCAATACACGTCTTCTGTCTTTCCCAGTTTGGCATATTGTGGTGTCAAGAGGTGGTCCCTAGGTGAAACACAATCTGAACAAATGTACAAATGATGTAGAAATATGAAAAATTTTTAAATACATTAATTTTTTGTTTTTAAGATGATGGGTGGCACGGAGTTAATGGAAATTGACTGAAATAAATTTCTTGTTTTTCATGGCAAAGACATGCTGAGATATGCAATGAGATCATATTACCCCCATATTGTGTGTTCTGTGTATTATTTGATCATTGAGCCAATACCTCTTTAAATATTAAAAAAAAAAGGTTAATTTTGGGTGATAGGAAGAAAATTGGCTAATATTTGACTTATTCTGATAAATGAAAATAACACGGCAAGAAAACAAACATATGAACCTAAAACCCATTATGCTGTTGATCCTGCAACATTGGCATCCAACGACTCAAGCAAGTTAGCACTTTAGTTTCTCAATTGTGAAGTCTATTTAATTTAATTTTTAAAAAATTAATCAATATATGATTTTTTTTTCAAATAACAATTTCATTGCATATTTATTTTTTATCTAGTACATAAAAATATTAAAAAAATTAACATGTAATAAATTTATTATTTTAAAGATTAACTCATTCACTAACTATTTTTTTTTTGGAGAATTAAACTTAAATAAGCTTAAAAATTTAAAGATTAAATTGTTAGTTTACTCTAAACAATAAACCATCAAACTTGTGATTAGATGAAGCAATTGTACGGGTATCCTCATGCAAGAAGAGTCCTTTTAGTGAGAGAAGCTCTAACCTCTCTGTAGATTGAGAGTATGTTAGCAGGTGTCTGATTTAGCTATTTTCCCTACGGAATTAGATCCTTTGAATTACAATTCCTTTGAAGTGCCTTTGAATTGAGGAATCCTCATCGTCGAACAAATGGAGCCACACGATCAAGCCATGTTACGCATTTCAATACAAGAAGAAGCTAGCCTCCCAAACGCATGATGGTACAGTGTATTCGCTCAATCTTTCTTCATCTTCGTCTGCCTAATTCATCATCATCATCTTTCTCTATCTCCACCTTCTCATCAGAGCTTTCATCAATCTTCTCTTTCCTTTTCACTCCCCTCCTCTCTCTCCATCTTCTCATTCCTCATGCCTCTTATCTGTACTCTCTGTGTGTGTTAGTTTGTTTTCGAAAATAGTTTACATTTTGAAGAGCAACCAAACATTTCTATTTTTGGTGTTAAACAACTTATAATTATCAACAAGATTCAAAATTACAATTTATAGAAAAAGCTAAGTGAAGTTTTATACATGTTATGTGCATTTTTAATTGCAAATTTGAGATCTTATTTTTCATGATTCACGAAGTAATTAACCACCAAGACTCATGATCTATGCATATAAGGTTAAAAAAGCCTAATGTTGTTTTCCTTTATGCTCACTAGAATCTCAACTACAATGATAGAAATTTTATGTCTTATCATTCCAAGTTTTATGCATAAACTAGGAAAGATTTGTGGGTTTTTTATTGGGGGAAGGGGGTTTTGGTTTGATCAGGTTTTAAGTCTCACCTTTAGTTTTTATGTTTTTCTTTTTACATTGTAGGATAGCCATGAAAAGAAAAAAGGCTTTAATGGCCATTGACAGAAGGAAAGACAATAAAGAAGTAGAGGAAGTTAATAACCAAGGAATTCAACCAACATTAAGTATATACAAGAGGGAGAGGAAGGGAGTGAGAAGGAAAGAGGAGACTGAAGAAAGCTTTGATGAGAAGGTAGAGACACAGAGAGATGAGGATAATGAACCAAGCCTCTGTGATGGACCAAGATGAAGAAAGATTAAATAAAGGCACTTGGAAGCCAATTTCTTCCCTTGTCAAAAAGTGTGACATGACTTAATCATGTGGCTCCATTCATCCGATGGTTAAGATTCCTCAATTCAGAGACACTTCGAAGGAATTGTAATTTAAAGGATCTGATTCCTTTTCCCTACTTCCTCTTAACCAACCGAGTTACTCCCTCATTTAATTCTTTTGCTCAAATTGTCTCCTTAATCATAACCTGAATCTCTTTTTCTTTTCTTCCACTAGATTTCACCTCTTAAACCTTCCATTTTTCCTTACTTCCTATGCCAACCTAGTCTCCATCATGTCTGACGTTTTATTATGCTCTACCACTTCATCTTTCATCCTTACCTACCAATATTTTGGTTGACAGGCTTGTAGATTCCATCTTTAGGCTTCTTTTAGTGGACTCTTGGAAGCCTAACCTTGTCCTAAAAAATATCAAACTTGAATCCTTCCTAGTATGGATATAGTTATGAGGTATTTCATTGGAGTATCATATAGACTTGGTAGCTAAGATATTGGGAAACCTAGCAAGCAATGTCATCACGATTGAAGGTGTAGTACTTAACACTAAACACTTTCAATACCTCAAAGTGAAAGTAGCTGTCAACCAAGTCCTTTTGCTGCTTATAGGTGCAAGAGTTTTATTAGATAATGTTAGAAAAATTTTATTTTAAGATTTTTATATATAAGCTCACATTAATTATTTTATTATTTTTCAAAATTTGAATTGGCTTTGGTCCATTGAGGTTTATTATTATATGCCCAATTGTTATTTAAGTGATCATACAATTAGTAGATTTTAGTACACATTAATTACAAGTCTAATGATTAGGATCAAGGTTGTCAAATTCGTGAGTTTAAGTAAATTCATAAAGAGAAAGTAAACTTGTAATATAGACTCGTATCGTAAAATCATAAGAGTTTATATTTATTAATAAATCACATATAAAATATAATATATGAACAAAAATTCATTTAAATACATTTTAAATTATACTCTTTTTTTTAAAAAAATTATTTATATTCTATAATTCATTTTTTTAATATAAAATTTTTAATAAAGTTAATATATAAATATTATTTTTGAATCCTTCTTTAATGGATTGTATTGGATTTAAGAATTCTTATCCTTTTCAAACTCAATTTGACTCAGTTATACAAGAATTTATTAAATTTGGTTCAAAAGACATTAAGTTAATTGAATTTATTTGAATTAAAGGTAAATTAAACTAACTTTGTATTGAGTCTGAGTTTATAAACGAGTTAACACGATTTTTTTAAGTAAAAACTTAAACTCGCTAAAATCAGATAGTCAACTTGTGAGTTTAACAATAATGATTAGGATAAAATTAAATATTAAAGTGAAACTAACAAAGTATTTTAATTTTAAAAGAAATTATACAGATGTAATTGTATTATCACCATAATTCTAACAGCAATGCAAGAGAATTAGGTAAACTCATTTGAATTAGCTTTACATCAATTAGAAATGACAATTCTGGTTGCAGAAAATCATGTGCAATTAGTTGACTTACAATTCCTTCGATGCATTTTGGGTCATTTAGATACTCAAAAGTTATAAAATAGGCTGGGGGAGAATGTATATTTTTACACTCATGAACAATGACATAATTACAAATTAATACATAAGTCGTAAGACGTAACAAAACACCTCATCAACTTTAAAATATAACAAACATCCCATCAACATTAAACACTAAACATTACTTCTTTTGTTATATTTTAATTTATGATTATATTTTGTTACATGTTAAAATTTTGTACCAATTTTGTAATTAAATAGTAGTTTATGAAACTAAAATATACTTTCCCATTAGTTTAACAATGTTTCCACTTTGTATGTTCATGAGTTGAGAGGGAAAAGAAATGAAAGAAATTTAAAAAGAAAGAGAATAGAGAGAAGGGCGGGAAAAAGACTATTTAATGGTAAACTTTCACGTCCGAATCCTCTGCATTTCGCATTCGAGATGCATCGCATGCATTTCGATAAAACGCACTGTTTTACTATAATAATACGGTGCGTTTTGACTCAATTCTTAAAGGAAAGAAAAAAGGAACTCCGGCCTTATTGCTGGTTTGTTCCCCGACTGGAACAATGTTACTGTAAAATAATTGAAGCATTCTCAATTTTTGAAGGATCATACACTGGGTATATCAGTAGTTTGTGCAATGTTGCACTGCTTTCCATTTCCACCACCACAATATGAAAAGAATGGTAGAACAGATGATGTGGACTTACTAGAAAAGGTTGTTATACATTTCCCATGTTCGAGAGTGCATATAATTTGGGATGATATTAATTGGGATGCAAAAATGATTTTCTTCTGAGTTGCAGGATTTTTAACGTCCATTGATAATATTCAAATAGAAACTTAATTTCTTTTTATAATATCTATTATTGGGTCTCAATTTCATTCAACATCTGAAAAGTTTCATGTATTACTTCTAAACAAGTTAAATTTGTGTAAAACTTGTTACAAGTTGACTTTGAAAAGTTGAAATGGCATCTTTCAAAGTATGGCATATGCCGTGAAAGAAGAAAAGGTCTTAAGATCTTTGTTTGCTAAGTTCAATTGGTGTTTAGGTCTGCACACTTTAAGATGGTTGGAGGTTTATATAGCATTGTCTCTTTCCTACTCACGATTAATTGTGATTGTACACTTTTGGTTGAAGGAAGTTGATTCTTGGGGCGCAAAATTATGTCTGAGTGCATGACACATCAAATGATGACTCCTTCTTTTGTTGTCTTATATTATGAGTTTCATGTTTGGGTTATCTGCGTGATGCTCAAAATTTGGACTGTTCTGATCTGTAGTGTGAGACATACAAGGCCACAGAGGATAAAGTAGAGGAAACCTGTCATTGTAGGTAAATGTGGAAGGATATCATGATAATTAAAGTTGACATGCTCTGCTTATTTTATGCATTTAAACACTAATTTCATGAAATCATTATCACCATATTGGCTAGTGGTGAAAATTTATTCCCTTAAGTTAGTCCATCTGTACTTCCATGATAGGATTGTTGGTCTATCATATGCTTTAAAATCATCTATAATATGTACTACCCTTGGTGGAAGAGATGCATGTTAGTGCAATCCAAGTTGTCTCTTACAGTGTAATGTTGTGATTTCATTTAAGATATTTATGGTTAGTGCTGTCTATATGTAGTTGGGTCAAAGCAAAGTCTATGACGTCAATTGATTCATCATTAGCATTTTCCATGGCGTTCAGATCCTCTGCTGCTTGAGGAAAGCAACACGCGGTGCTGCTTGAAGAATCCCATCCACATCATCTAGCGACCCTTGTCACGACATGCATCTACAAGGTCAAAACGGTGCGTTTCATTGAGCCTATTACCTCCTTGAGAGCTTTCTTCTTCGACAGACCTTGCAGCCTGGGACCTGTACCATTAGCGCGGGAAGCTTCACGTAGGCAAGATAGGTTTTTTCTTCAACTCTTGTCTTCTATCAATATGCTTTTTTCTTCACTTACGAAAGCTTGAATGTGTGTATTGTCTAGTGCTTGCATACTTTCTGAATTAAAAAGCTTCAATGGAATAACAATGGCTGAAGTTGGAATCTGAAGCTCGTTTTATAATGTTCAGTGCTTACATATTTTCTGATTCAAGAAATTTGAATGATAGTTTATCGGTAAAGCTTAGATATTTGGCACCAAATATGATTTATCCTTCCTAACAGAAAGATTACAATGAGCTTAAGAGAAAAATATATATATGCTCTGCAAATATGAATGACTCGTTCCAATCAAACGAACCAAATTTCACATGAGGGAGACCTGGGTTTAAAGGAATCACATGTTGGTGATCATGGAGGAAATTTTAGAGGGTTCGAAGGAATCAACTTTGGGAGTTCACATGAAGAACGCTTTTCATGGAGCAAAGTTGTGGGAGGAAGAAGACTAGTTGAGCGCTGCGTTTTGGATTTGCCGACGCGTTTTACATGTTGCAACTTTTTTTTTCCTCTTTAAGAATTAAGTCAAAATGCACCGTTTTAGGGAGAGCACATGGTGCATCTCGAAAGCGAGATGCAGAGGATTTGGACGCCACTAAACTTTCCTTTTCTTTGTTTGAAAAAAAATTTTTACTCCAAAATCTCTTAAATTTAAAAAACTTACAAATGTTCCATTCTCCTTTCCTCTTTTTACCAAAGTCCCAAATAATATAGAGAGATTTCAAATGAACACTTATCCTTCCCTTCTTTTAATTACACCAGGGAATTTTTTTTTTTAAACAAAGAAACTGCATAAAAGTGACGAGAAGCACGAAAATCAATAACTTAGTACAAAAAGCATCAAATGCACCAAAAAGGGCAAGATGTATTCATGCGATAGAATATATATAGAACCATAATTTTACTGTCACAGAAAACACAGACAGAAACGATGTATTATTACGCAAGTATGTGAACACTGAACACAATATGATGGAAAAGATATACCTATATCCAAATTTTACATATGGGTTATCTTTAAAACTAAAAGCCCATAGTTGCCTTCGTTTGTATGAAAAAAAAAAGATATAATTCATTCACACAAGCTTCAATAGTAAGGCAGTAGCATAGACACATGAAGCATTGTTCTAAATTGTGGTCCGCATCATGTATTGCGGCTACAATATTATTGTTATGGTGCCGACTGCATCTGCATCAATTGGTTGTAACGCTCACAATTTTTCTTATATTAT
The DNA here is from genome assembly GCA_032878935.1 of Erythrophleum fordii. Classification (NCBI taxonomy): domain Eukaryota; kingdom Viridiplantae; phylum Streptophyta; class Magnoliopsida; order Fabales; family Fabaceae; genus Erythrophleum; species Erythrophleum fordii. The sequence continues at coordinate 7,950,663 of JAVQMF010000042.1, forward strand.
CCGCAGCATTTGCAACCGTAATCGCAATGTAACTACAACTGCAATTTAAAACCATGACATAAAGTACATTTGGATGAAATGCATGCTAACTTTGAAAGATATTAATGAATTTTGATAAATTTGTTAGAATGTGAAAATTCAGCTATTTGTAAGTCACTCAAAATTCAAGTGTTTTTTTCTCTATTTATTTAAAGAGAAAGAAAAAGGTGTGGTCACAATAATAACAGTACTGATACCAAAACATGAAACTGAATCTGCATAACATAACATCAACAATAAACTCTAAATTAATCACGAAAAAGCAAAAATCTTTATCATACAATGCATTTAACTACCTAAGAAAAACAATTCTAAGCTATTAAATGATTCAAAAAGTTGCTTGACGGTAAAAGGCCCAGTGATATGTGGTGATCCACTCCATATTAGCTCTGCTAATTTCTTGTTTGCACTTTCAGTGGTATGCGCTCCATCAAACCACACATATTCACTTGGCTTGCTGCATACCTCGAACTTCTCTTTCCCACTGAATCCTCCTCCACACCCACTTCCCCTGTACGCTCCACTCCCACAACATGCTCCCTTCCCTTCCTTAAGTCCTACAACATATTACCAACAAAGTTGAAACTCATTAGAAAGTTATAACCACAGAACATTGTTATAGCTTAATTAGCATAGTTCAGTCATAGGTTTACCATATTTGGAAGGATTGTTGATGATGTCTGAAAGTGAATTATAATAATCAAATATTGAATACTTAAATCCAGGTAAGGTGCTCTCTAACTTCTTAAGTGTTAAAGATAGAGCTCTGTTGTGTCGTCTTGCCAATGCTAATAATAATTCAACACAGCGACCGCTAGGTTCAGTAGTTGTTGCTCTATTAGACGGCGTACATCCCAAAGGCCCCACATTTTGAAATGCAATTTTTCTGCCTCCTAGCCGGTAAACTTCCTGCCAAAAACAATGTTAAGAACCGAATGTTCGTTCAGAAGGACCAAATCTAGATTGATAAAATGAGATGAGATGATATGATAGAACAGTACCTTGAGAGAATTGGTCAAGTTGCCAATGACATTCCTGACATGCTGGGCTTGGTATGCTGTGGTGATGTTGGGGTATTGGGAGAGTCTAAAGTAATCGTTGCCACCTATACTGAATAAGTAAACAGCATTTCCCAAAAGCCTATTGGCTTCTTTTTCACCTTGTTTTCGTTTCAGTGAATTTACTACTTCCTTAAAGTAGATCAGTTGTTTCGGAAGATGGATCTGCACAAGAGAAATGGTCAATAACTCAATATTATATTCACTATGTTGAAAAAGTGTGTGTGTATATATATATATATATATATATAAAATTTTATATCGGTATCAATCAAAATTAATTTGATATTATTATATATCTTTTTATAGAGTAAATTATGTGAGTCTTTATTTTGAAATTACACAAATTTCTTTTCTATTTTAAAATATATGTTTTAGTTCAATTTAAAATTTTTTTTGACTAAAATACCATTCATTAATTTAAATATACAAGTATGTATCACATCCAAATATGCACAAATAAAAATAAAAAGAATAGATTTTGTTTCATTAAATTTAACCCAAAAAAATATATTTAGGTTAATGGAAGTATTTTTGGTCAAAAAAATGTAAAATTAAATTAAAGTTTAGCACAATTTTTTGCGTCAAAGGAATTATATATATATATATATATATTAAAATAAATGGGAGATCCACATATTTTCAATAAAACTCAAAAGGAGTGCATGTAAGTTACTGCTTTTTATAAGATAATTTTTTAATTTATTTTTTAAATCTACTGTTGGATTAATTCTTCTTATCACGAAATCTTTCTCACAAAATTTGAGATTCGTTCAAAATTGTTTCATACCCCATCACTAAATTTAAAAATTAACGCATAATATATATATATATATATATCAAATATACAAAAAATTTAACTATTTGATCCCATAATTGCAATTATTTAATCTTTATAAAATTTACATAAAAAATAGCATAATAATTATTTTTAATTTAACAGTTAGATTAATAAAAATTTCATCTTATAATTCTCTTTATATATATATATGCCAAAAATAGGAAAACCAGACGAAAGAGTATCACATACTACTCCATTCATGGCGCCTTGTTCAAGAACGGCTGCTCCGCCAGAAGCAAAATTCGCTCCATCAGTGAGTTGATGAGCACCTGGTTTCAGATATGCTTGAAGGATAGGCAACTCTGCAAACTGAGCTGTGGTGGGTGAATGTGATAGTAGTTTGTCAGTATGTGCGCACGCGACCCTTAAATATTGTTTAAATATTATATATTTTATTATGTTATAATATTTTTATTGGTGTCAACATCCATATATACTTCTCAAAAAGTTTCAATGCGTGAACTGAAAAATAACAAGAGAAAAATACTCTTTCTTTAAACAAATATTCTCTCATAAACTAAAAAATGCATTACAATTAAATTTATTTTTACCAAAATGTTATCATTTAAATTATTTATATGATCAGGTTTTAATCTTAAAAGGAGAAGTACTACGTGGAAGCAGCAAGCAAGCAATATAATTTATCATTGTATATTTAAGAAAAATACATTTTACTCATAAATAACGATTTAATTATAATTTTAACACATTAATTTAAATATAACAAAGCACCCATGCTCTTTGAAGGGGAGAAAAAAGAAAAGAACAAAACACTTCTCATAAAATGAAACTGAAATGGAGTGTTTTGTGTTTTCTTAAAAGAATAAGGGAAATTTTGCAACAATTTAAGGTAGATGTATTAAAGTTGTAATTAAATCTGAGTTTGTGAAAGTAAATAGTATTTTTCTTTCTCTATTTCTGTGGTAAGGAGATTAAAGAAAGAGGATATAAAAAATTAAAGATTGAATTTGACTATATCATTAACATATATTTGAATTCCTCAAAAATCAACAAAACCAAAAAAAAAACAAGACTGGGAAGGAAGCGGAACCTATGAAATCAGGGACAACACGGCCATCGGAGATTCTGCCAGTGGGATGCTTGAAATATGTTTGACCATAAGGCCAGTAAGATGCTGGATCTCTGCGGCTAGTGTTGAAATATGGGTTATTCCCAGGATCAAACAGAGAATCTCCGAACACAAAAAGAGCCTCATGTGGTATAGATCCACCATTATTGCACCTTACTGAGCTCACAAGGATTATCGCTACGCATAACAGAGAGAATAGTCTTCTTGCCATCTTATCTCCTTCTCCGATAGCACTCAGCTAGTGTGTTGATGTCTTTTCTATGAAAGATTACCCTTATATATGTGGAAGTGGTCCAGTCATGAAATAGATTTTTTTTTTTTGTTGGATGGTGGGGGTAGGGCAGAAGGAGCATTGCATAATTTCTTGTGTTCCTCATCTTTTGATCTATGAAGTGGGAAAAGAAGGGTGGCTCCCACTGCCCAGAATAGGGCCTTCAAGTTTGGAGCTTTGTTAGAGGAAACTAAAAGTCAATGTTTTAATTACCGAATATTGAATGGAAGATACTTAATAAAATTGCAGTTAAGCTCAGGTTTAACCATGGTTAAATCATGTGATTTAACTGCAGTAACAAAAAATCACGGTTAAATCCCGTGGTCTAATCGCGGATTACTGGAACCGCTGTTAAACTGCAATTATTAACCCTAACGCAACGCCCTCCCCTTTCACGCAATTATTGACCTAATGATTAAAAAGGCGTGTTCTTTATTTAGAGTATTTTGATTTAAATTTTAGAATCAGCATGTAAGAAAATTTATTCTTTGAAGTATATTATGCTAACATTATGGTGTATTATTAATATTGTTCGAAGAAAAAATTAATCTGAATGAGCGCATGAGTTAAAAATATTCTTTCTCTATAAACCAAAAAATTCACTTAAAAAAATTATTACACTGTACTTCCAAAAAGTCAAATGCTTAAGCCCTCGAACTTTTTGGCCGTTCAACTCCTTCGGTCCATATATCTAACAATTTTTATGAGCAGATTGCTACGTTTTCCAATCTGATGACCAGGACGTTCAGCACTTGATCGTTCTGCAAGGCAGCCCAAAAGTATTCGTATTGTATAATTAAAATAAAATACATTGTATTATTCTGAATTAACAAAAATTTGCTTTGCTATGTCCAATAATTATAAATCTTAAAGCAGGGCAATATCTTATGTCTATGTCAATGTCGACAGACGTGAGGTCATTTTTTGCTTGCTCGCCACAAGACGTGCGTGAGTTTGGCGGCACCCAACCCGGATACTCCTAACAAGGTCAACGCACGTCTTGTGTCTTTCCCACTTCACTCTCAACATATTGTGGTGTCACGTAGTGGACCTAAAGTGAGAGAATCTGTTTCCTCCAAATAGTTAATGCAGAAATAAAGGAAAGAATTTGTTTACATATATTATTTTCTTGGTTTTTGTGATGATGGGTAGTACGGAGTTAATAGAAATTTACTAGAGTAAACTTCATGTTCAGGGAAAAGACATGCTGAGATATGCAATGAGGTCATATTACCCAACATTGTCTCTTCCGTGTATTATTTGATCATTGAACGAAGACCTCTTTGAATATTTCAAAAAATATTTGGGTGACAGGAACAAAATTAGGCAATAAATGAAATTAACAAGGCACGAAAACAAACATATGAATCTAAAACCCATTAAGCAGTTAATACTGCTACAATGTCATCCTGAGTTTCGCAAAAATCAAGTTAGCACTTTAGTTTCCGGATGTGAAGTCTACTTAATTTAATTTTTAAAAATCAATAAATATATGAATTATTTTTTGAACATGATAATTTTGTTGCATATTCCTACTTTTATAAGTGACCCGAAAATATAAAAAAGAATTAATGTGTAATGAATTTATTGTTTTTAGATATTAACTCACTCACTCATTATCTTGTGAGAATTAAAATTAAATAAGCTTAAAAATTTAAAGATTAAATTATTACTATACTGCAAACAATTACCATGGAAATTGTGATTAGAATGAAGCAATTATAAGAGTATCTTCATGCACGGAGAGTCCTTTTAGCCCCTACTTGGTGAGACCATATGCTCAATTCTCATAGAAGAATCTTGGCGCATTTGGATCTGGTTCGATGAGAAAACTCTCGAGAAATCTCCAACTGATGGGCTTGCCTGAAATTCAGACCCAATAAATTGGACAAAAATCTAACAAAACAACCAAAAGAAAAAGTTCTTTATTCAATTAAAGAAAAATTCAAAATGCAAAGAATTTTTTTATATTTAATTTTAAAAGTTAACAATAGACTTTTTAGACATTTAGTTTTGTAAAATAGAACATTTCGTTAATTTTTTAATCTAAATTTTTAATACCACTTATTCATGTAGACTGAGAGACATTAGATGAACATAAATTTATTTAATCGGTTATCTAAAGTAATAAAAAAATATTTTTTTATACTTTCTTAAATACTGACAAAAACATATTCATAAATCCAATTGAGAAATGCTAAATATATAAAAAGGAAATTGTTATTACCTTAGTAGTCATCAATAAATGTTACTTATCAATCTTTATAAATGTTTGGCGAGACCTTCGCAAACCCTATAAGAATGAGTATTATCCACTAATGCAAACCCTTTAGTGTCCATTTAACATCTGCTATGATCCTAGTTTAAAATTCTTTCGTCACATGAACATAAACACATTCATTATAATTCATGTGACAGGGTTTGAAATCTTTGGTATACACTTGTTATGAAAACAACACCTGTCTCTATATCATTTTTTGCATCATTCATAGCTTAATCATGTTGCTCTAAAACTGGCAGCCTTGTTTATGTGGCATGGTTTTGCACTGTAATTCAATATACAGTGTTGGCAATTCAGCAAGTATGCTAGTGTAACAATGATAAATCACTGCCCTTTTTTCTACTGTTTGTTGCCCCTCTTGTCGATCTGTCCCAAATAAACATAGAGAGAGAGCAGAAACATACAGGCATTTGGAGAAGCGTGACAATAAGAAGATAGAGAAAGAAACAAGGGAAGCGAATTGATGCTCCGACCATCTTTGACTGTGGAAGAAAGAATTAGAACTTAAATGATTGAATAATTATAGCTCACTTTTTTAATTAAAGAAATTAATATTAATTATTCCCTTAACTTTCAAATAGAAATAAATTAATATGCTAACGCTAGTATTATATCTTTTGACTCCAAACCTGAATAAAATTTCAAACAACTACAATTTCATTATTCCATGAATGAAACTAAATAAAATCAAAGAAGGGCAAAACTATCATACTCAATTTATTGACTGATGTTGAAGTGGCTGTTTGGGGGTGATACAGCCACTTATGTTAATGCCGCTATTCGAAAAATGTTTGTCCATTAGATCATTGGAATTTTTTATTTTCTGATCTTAATTAGGCCTAAATCATTAAGTTAACTATGACAAATGCTAATGCGGCAACTAATGGTTGTTGACTTTTGATGGGGCTGAACACATGCTCCCTTTTAATGGCATTACATAGTTTTAAAATTTTGGGTTTAACAAACGTGGAGCCTATGGAGAAAGCATTTTGGAAAGAGCATATGCGTTTCCGTTCCTTCATGGATTATCATTTATTTCTTCCGATGAATGGGCCTACCCTTGAATTATTTTGGGTTAGCACTTAAATCAATAAAACAAAAGCATGGGGAATAACTCATCATATGTGTTATATAACCATTGCCATTGCCTTCATCTTTGAGAATTGGACTTTCAAATGACTAACCAAGGGATGAAAGTGTAAGCTGCAAATAAAAAATTCGTTAGAATGAAAATAATTTAAGTTGTATACAAGGACACTGTCTTTAAGAGTTATTCCGCCATAAGATGACACTCCCTAGGATTGAACAAATTCGTCTACAGAGTCGCAAGCAAGTAGAACAATAGAAAGGGTAATTCAGAGATAAAGAGAAATGTTAGAGAGGAAGAGGAGAGAATAGCTAGAATATGTCCGCAGCTGTGGTGCAGCGAGACGTTGGACCACGTTTAATGATGTTAATGAGAATGTTTCTAAACATTGAGCGATTTCAGGCATGAGAATTAACGAAAATTAAACCAGATAATCAAAGCCGAAAATGGATTAGTAATGACCAGAAAATAGATGAGCAACGTCTAGAAACATTTACATTAAGAACCTCTTAATCGAAGCCTTAAAATCGTAAATATTCTGGAAGGCTATTTGAGAATTTTTTTTTATTTAAAAAATAATAATTTTTAGTAACAGTAAAAAAGTGTCCAACACCGCATATATTTTCCCACGCAGGGGGGAATCGATGGATTTCAACTGAGCTCAATTGTATTGGTTTAGCTTTTTGTGCGCGTGAGCTCATTCTCTTCCTAAATCCATTTTGCTCTTTCATGATCACATGTTAATATTTATAGTCTTGGACCTTTATTTGTTTAAGCAATGTGGAACTCCTTTTTTTCTTTTTCCCTTTTGACACACACACATACATATTCTCTAAGGCATTGTTTGGTTCAGGGTTTTTGGGGAGGAAGGGAGGGGAGGGGAGGCCCTCCCCTTGTTTGGTATGAAAAACTTGGAGGGGAGGGGAGGCAGGGGGTATTTTGCCTCCCCTCCAAACCCTCCCTTCCAAAAGTGGGGGTTTTTGGAGGGGAGAGAAATTTTTTGTTTCATTGGACTAAATTGCCCCCACTTTGATTTCACTTAAAACATAATATAGATTTTATTTTTTTAATAAAGTTTAAGATAATTTTTTATAAAAATAAAAAAAAATATTTTTTGAATAAAAATAAAAAATTATTTTTAATGATAAAAAGTAAAAAAAGTATTTTTTTATAAAAATAAAAAAAATTAAAAATTCTAATATCATAAGGGTATAATTGTCTATTTAATTTTATCTCCCCTCCCCTCCCCTTCAAATCAACCAAACAACATATCATTAAAACCCCTCCCCTCTCCTCCCTTCCCCTTCAAATCAACCAAACATCATATCATTAAAACCCTTCCCCTCCATTAAAATTCCTCCCCTCCCCTCCCCTCTTTTGAACCAAACACTCCCTAACAATCCCCCACATGTGTGTCAAAAGATCACTTTTCTCTCAATTATAAACACGAGTATAAACATTTCGAGTGCGGTATCTTACGGACTATGAACCATACCTAGATCAATAAAGCTTAGTACACAGAGTTGTCAGTGAAACTTATAACTTTTATGAACCAACAATTCTTGTTGTATACTAGCGGCCTTAAGAATCAGTTTATACTCCAAAAATTTTCGCTGTTATCGCAGTTTTGTGCTTTAAACTATGGTCGTGCGCATGCCTAGTTTTAATGAATACTCTAGAGATTTTTGTCATGATCTTATAAGAGCAGTCCCACTCCACATTCATATAAGTGATCTCATCAAGTGTGACTGCAATGAACACACCATCCATAAAGAATATGAAATCATTAAGAGCTTTTGCTCAACCTCGCCTATAATGCATCTTAACACTTTTTCTCATATCATAAGAAAAGATAAAAAATAATAAAGTGCTAGCAGAATTAACAAATGACTTGTTTTTGCTCATATGAACTTCTTTTATGGAATCACCAATCACAGAGGTTGGTTTACCGTCACTGTTAATTTTTAAATTGGCTTAAATCCCATTCCCCTCAATGTTTCCAAAATTTGTTTCTTCCCTAAAGGATTGGTTAAGGGGTTTGCCAGATTTAATTCTGACCTTACAAAATAGATTGATATAACTCTATTTTTCAACAGTTGTCTTATAATATTATGTTTCAAACGAATGTGCCTACTTTTGCCATTGTAGGTCTTATTTTTAGTAACGGCTATTGCCGATTGATTATTATAATGTAATGATACTGATGGTGTTGGTTTTTCACGTAATGGAATATTTGCCAAGAAGTTTTTCAACCACTTAGCCTCATTACTAGCCAGCTCCAGAGCAATGAACTCTAAATCTATAGTAGATCTCGCTATAATATTTTGTTGAGTTGATTTTCAGGTTACTACACCACCACCAAGAGTGAATACATAGCCACTAGTGGATTTGGTCTCTTCTGAATCTGAGATCTAATTAGCATCACTGTATCCTTCTAATACAGCGAGAAATCTATTATAACATATACCATAATTCATGGTACCTTTTAGATAACTCATTAATTTGTCTGAAACTAACCAACATTCACTACTTGGACAGTGAGTATATCTACTCAATTTACACACAACATATACTATATCAGGTAAGGTGTAATTTATTAAATGTAATAGACTCCAAATAATCTGTGCATATGTAGATTGAGCTATTGGATCACCCTTATTTTTTACTAATTTGGTGCTAGCATCATAAGGAGTGCTCACATGTATTTTTTCAAAGAATTCAAATTTTTTAAGAATTTTTTCAACATAATGTTCTTGAGATAATAAAATGCCATTTTCACTCCTTATGATCTTAACACCTAATATCACATTTGCTTCACCCATATCCTTCATATCAAATTTTGAAAAAAGAAACCTTTTAGTTTCTATCACAACACTCATGCTTGTACCAAAAATAAGCATATCATCAACATATAAATAGATAATCACACAACTATCATTTACAATTTTTGTATAAACACATCTTTCTACTTCAACAGTGGAAAACCCATCACTTATTAGGACTTGATCAAGTTTTTCATGCCATTGTTTAAGTGCTTGTTTCAATCTATATAATGATTTAACAAATTTACAAACTTTATTTTCTTATTCAAAAGCAACACGCCTTTCAGGTTGTACCATATAAATTTCCTCTTCTAAATCACCATCTAAAAAAGCAGTTTTAACATCCATTTGATGAATAAAAAACTTGTAAATTGAAGCTAAAGTAATCAAAATTCTAATAGAGGAAATTCTTGTTATCGGAGAAAAAATATCAAAATAATCAATATTTTATTTTTGAGTAAATCCTTTAGCTACTAGTCTCGCTTTATATTTATCAATGGATCTATCAAGATTATATTTCTTTTTAAAAACCCATTTGCAACCAATAGGTCTTGCTCTCAGAGGCAAGTCTACCAAAACTCAAATTTTGTTTTGATTTAGTGAATCTATTTCAGCTTTAATTACTTCTTTCCAAAGATGAACATCGGAAGATGAAACTGTTTCAGAAAAATTTGATGGCTCATCTTGTAACATATAAGTATAAAAATCATTTCCAAAAGAAGTTTCTTTTCTTTGTTTTTTGCTCCTCCTTAAATTTTCAATAAAATTTTCACTTTCATTTACTTTAGATGAAGAAGGAAAATTTTTTGCTATTTGAGAAGTATATTGAACTTTTAAAGGAAAAATATGTTCAAAAAATTCTGTATCTTTGATTTCAATAATAGTGTTATGATCAAGAACATCACTTTTTAAAATTAGAAATTTATATGATGCACTATGTTCAGCATATCCAATAAACATGCAATCAGAAGTTTTAGAATTAATTTTCCTCTTTTTAGGATTAAGCAATAAAACTTTTGCAAAACACCCCCATACTCTTAAATATTTTAAATTGGGTATATATCCTTTCTACAATTCATAAGGTGTTTTATTTATTTTTTTATAAAGTATTCTATTTTGTAAAAAATATGCAGATAATAAAGTTTCACCCCATAAATTATCTGGTGCAAAAGAACTTATAAGTATAGCATTCATCATTTCTTTTAAACTTCTATTTTTTCTTTCTGCTACTCTATTTGATTCAAGTGAATATGGAGGAGTTACTTCATGAATTATTCCTTCTTTTTTACAAAAATTATTAAATAAAACAAATTCTCCTTCTCTATCCGACCTAACCCTTTTAATCTTTTTATTTAATTGATTTTCTACCTCAGCTTTATATAAAAGAAATTTATCAAAAGCTTCATCTTTATTTCTCAGTAAATATACTTTAGTATATCTTGAAAAATCATCAATAAAAGTTACAAAATACTTTTTGCTACTTCTTGTCATAATTTGTTTCAAATCACCCAAATCAGTATGTATTAAGCTAAATAATTTAGTTTCTCTTTGTATTGAATAGGATCAATTGATGAGTAGTGTTGGATAGAATGGTGGACAAGTTTGGATTGATCATTGCTGGGATATTATTATCTGTAGGTTGAGTGTCGTCCATGGGTGTAGGTGGTGAGCTAAGAAGGATCAAGTCAGAAAGAGCAAAGTGGGTAATAAGATCTTAGCTCATTTGAGTGGAAGGCTCTGATACCATAATAGATAAATTGAGAAAGTTGGAAGCTACCTCTTTTATTCATATGGAGATGCCTTATATATACACACTAATATGAGTAACGAATCCTACAATAAGTAGTGATTATTTAAGTCAAAGTAACTAAAATAATTTAAAATAAAAGATTGAGCAAAGATAGCAAAAGATAGCTTTGTAGCAAATTCAAAAGCTTTATCCTCTACGTTAGTTTCTCTACTGGTAGTTTCTCCTATAATCCCAATAGCACATCACACTTTTTATTCACTAATTATGAAGCCCCATCAACAATTTATAATTCTTCCCTTAACCAAAGTGTGGTGTCACTATACATGAAGCCTTTTTAGCTTTCTTCTTCCATCCAAAGTGCAACCACACTATCACTCTTCATCTAACATCTTCCTCCCCTTTTTTTTTTTCTTGCTTTGGCCAAGAATTTTGGGTGTTTTAAGAGGCCCTTCCTTCCACCATTGTTGATCACAAAGTAAGTTCCAATTTTGGATGTTTTCAAACTAGGTCTCTAAAACATAAAACTTACAGTGCTAATTAGATATTTAGTTGATAATTTTATATTCAATGTGATTTTAGACAGCATAAGAATACTCGATCAACAAGGCCTTGGATCAATAAGATAGACCTTTACTAGTGATCCTTAATGATGAGTGTGTAAATAACAAGCTACACTTTGATTATATTTTTTTTGTTTTAAATATCATTTTAAGTAATTCTTATTCTATTGCTATGAGAAAGTAAATCTTAAACTTTTGAACTTATTCAATTACAAAATATATCATAAATAATGGATATATGATATGAGAATGGTGATGTTCTCACAAGTACAAAATATAAATGGTGGCAAAATTCCCAATATATTATTTCCTTTTATTTTTATATTGTAAAATTTTATTGAAATCCTCTCCTTTATTTATTTTATATATATTATTTATCTTATTCTAATTTTTTATATATTTTTTTCTTAAAATTGATTTCTTTCTAATTAATTAGTAATTATAATATCTATCTATCTATCTATCTTTGAACTATTTTTATTTTTTAATATCATTTATTATTATTATTATTATTATTATTATTATTTAAATTATTTAAAACATAATGATATTTTTATGAGTAAAATTGATGAGAATAGTGAATCATTATTTTGTTGTCCTATATTTCAATTAAATTTTTTATTTTTATAATGAGATTTATTTATATAAAATTAAATTTATGTTTTTTAAGTTTAATATTTTTTAAGTCACTTCTTTAATTAAATTTAGATTTCTATAATAATTCTTTTAAATTATTTATGCCTGATGAAACGATTAAAAAAAGTATTTCTTTTTCTTTAACTGCACTATAAAAACCTAAGTCTTATTATATTAAGTAATATGAAATGTTTAGTATGTTAAAGGATCCAATGGAGAAGTGCTAAGAATATAAAAAAATTGCTATTAGCTTAGTAGTAGTCAATTAATCCGAATAAATGCTTGGCGAGATATTTGCAAACCGTATAAGAATGAGTATTATCCCCCTAATGCAAATCCTTTATTTGCGCAAACAGATTATAATTCTTATGCCATTTAACATCTGCTATGATCCTCGTTTATAATTCTTTTGCCACATGAACATAAACAGATTCATTTAATTGATTTGATAGGGTTTGAAATCTTCGGTATACACTTGTTCTGAAAACAATACTAATTAACGAAATTAATATTAATTATTTAATTATCTTAACTTTCAAATAAAAATAAATTAATATGCTAACGCTAATATTATATCTCTGACTCCAAACCTGAATAAAAGCTCAAACAATTACAATTTCATTATTCCATGAATGAAACTAAAATGAAATCAATGCTCATTTTATTGACTGATGTTGAAGTGGCTGTTTGGGGGGTGATACAGCCACTTATGTTAATGCCGCTATTCGAAAAATGTTTTGTCCATTAGATCTTTTATTTTATTTTCTTAATTAGGCGTAAATAATTAAGTTACCATGACAAATGCTAATGCGACAACTAACCCTTTTAATGGCTTTACATTGTTTTAAAATTTTGGGTTTAACAAGCGTGGAGCCTGTGGCCTGTCTATGCTATTGAAACAAAGGTCCATTTTGGAAACAGCACGTGCGTTTCCTTTCCTTCTTGGATTGTCTCATTTGAAAAAGAAAAAAATTTAATCTCATTCGTTTCTTATAAAATTGAATGGATTATTTTGGACTTAGCACTTAAGTGAATAAAACATAAGCATGGATAATAACCTATCATATGTGTTACATACCATTGCCATCGCCTTCATCTTTGAGAATTGGACTTTCAAATGACTAATTCAAGGGATGAAAGTAGTCGATAAATTTTAAATATCGAATATTTATTGCACCACGAATCATTTGGAAGAGAAGGCTTTCAATCCTCTTTATCTTAAAATTTTCATTTTCATTTTTATTTTTTGTGGCAGAAACTTTAGGTTATTAACAAATAGACTCTTAAATTTTTAAAACTGATAATTTGGTTCCTAAACTTTCACATTCTAACAATTCGATCATTTTGTCTATTTTTCTCTTTCTAATATTAATTTATTTGTCATGTCAGATATCTCTGTAATTGACATATTTGCATCAGGAATAAATGGGAGCTTGCAAAATCAATTATGAGAATGTTTAAATGTGGCAAATGAGAAAACATCAGTAATAAAACAATTATATAGAATGACCTGTTTGTTGGAATGTGAAAGTTTAGGACCTACTCGTTCATTTTGAAAGTTGAAAAGACTATCCGCCAGTGAATTTATTCAAATGGGATTTTATTTTTGGGGGGCAATTTTTCCTTTATTCAAAGCAAAGAAATAACAAAGGCGTGTTTACAACTTGCAACAACAAATATAAACAATCCTTATTCCGAAAGTTGAAACTGGATCTGCTTAACATTACATCACCGAAATACCCTAAATTATTCACGAAAAAGCTAAAAGCATTATTATACAATGCATTTAACTACCTTAGACATCTCATAAGGAGAAGGAAAACAATTCTAAGCTACTAGGCAAATTCAAAGAGTTGCTTGACAGTATAAGGCCCAGTGATATGGGGAGGCCCACTCCATATTAGCTCTGCTAACTTCACATTTGCACTTTCAGTGGTATGGTCTGCATCAAACCACACATACTCACTTGGCTTGCTGCATGTCTCGAACTTCCGTTTCCCATCAGCGCAGTACACGGTTCCTCTGTACGGTCCACTCCCACAACATGCAGCCCTCCCTTGCTTGAGTCCTGCCAAGTATCACCAACAAAGTTGTAACTCATCACAAAGTTATAACCACAAAACATTGTTTAACATTAGTTCAGTCATAGGCTTACCATATTTGGAAGGATTGTTGATCAGGTCTAAAAGTGAATTATAGTAATCAAATATTGAATACTTAAATCCAGGTAACGTGCTCTCTAACTTCTTAAGTGATGAAGATAGCTCTCTGTTGTGTCGTCTTGCCAATGCCAATAATAATTCAGTACAGCGACCGTTAGGTGGATTAAGTGCTCTATTAGACGGCGCACATCCCAAAGGCCCTACATTTTGAAATGCAATTTTTCTGCCTCCTAGGCTATATACTTCCTGCCAAAACAATGTTGTAAAGCCAAATGTCGTTGAAAAGAATGAAATTTAGATTAATAAAGAGAGATGATGATATGATAGGGGAGTAACCTTGAGAGCACTGGTCAAGTTGCCAATAACCATCTCGACATATTGGACTTGGGCTGATGCGGTGATATTGGGGCTTTGAGAGAGTCCGAAGTAATCGTTGCCGCCTATACTAAACAAGTATACAGCACTTCCTAGAACCCTCTTAGCTTCTTTTTCACCTAGTTCCTGTTTCAGTGAATTCACTGCTTGCCTGAAGTAGCTCATTTGTTGTGGAAGATCCATCTGCAAAAGAGAAATGGTCCGTAACTCAACAGCGTCGAAAAAGAGTTTGTATGCGTGCGTGCGTGTCTATATATATATATATATATGTATAAAAGGAAACTAGAGTTGAAAAATGAAAGACAAGAGTATCGCTTACTGTTGGATTAGTAGGGTGATAAAGAACGCCTCCTCCATACGATGCAAAATTCGCTCCATTAGTGAGCCGACGAGGACCTGGTTTCAAATATGGTTGAAATAGAGGCAACTTTGCATACGCAGCTGCAATGGGTGAAATTAAAGTAGTACAAGTATGTCAGTATGTGTGCACACAATACAAATATTATATATTTTGTTGTGTTACTCATGTTTTTTATTAGTGTCCATATTCATTAAGGACTTAATTACACTTAGTTATATGACTTTATTTTTTATTGTAAAAATTTAAACAGATTTTTCATGTAACCCAAAAGCAAATACATTACTAGTAATTTACTTTTACCAGAATATCATCATATATATTATTTATATGGTTGGTTTCAATCTTAAAATATAAAGACATAAAATTTATCATTATATATTCAAAAAAAATTACATATCTTACTCAAAAACTACAGCTTATTTATAATTTTCTCATGTCAATATTTAAAACTAACAAAATATTCATATAATTAAAAAACCACATAAAGTAAGGCCAAGAGAGATAGTTTTAAAGAATAATGGAAAAATTTTTGCAGTTTAAAGTTTGTGTGTTAAAATTATACTTAAGCCTTGGTATGAGAAGGTAAATTATATATTTCCAAGAATATTTTTCTGGTAAGGAGATTAAATAAAGAGGATATTTTTCCTAGAATATTTTTTTGGTAAGGAGATTTATTAACTCAACAATACACGAGAACCTTAGAAACGGGAAGAAAATGATACCTATGAAATCAGGGACAAGACGTCCATCGGAGGCTCTACCAACAGGACGCCTAAAATACGTTTCACCATAAGGCCTGTAATATGATGGTTCTCTTACGTAGTTGCTGAGGTATTTGTTATTCCCAGGATCAAACAGAGAGTCTCCGAGGACAAACAAAGCCTTATGTGGTAATTTCTCTGGTGGGGTAGATCCGCCATTATTGCACCTTACCGAGCTCACTATGATTATTGCTACACATAACAGAGAGAATAGTCTTCTTGCCATCTTATCCCCTTCTTCTCCTATGGTGCTTAGCTAGTGTGTTGATGCTTTTTCCATGAATGAAGGCCCTTATTTATAAGGCCCTTATTGAACTGTAGGGGGAGATAAGACAAGTTAGTTCTAACAATTATCCGAATGTCGAATTCAAAATAACTACTTCTTTTCTTTTTTCCAAATTATTTTTATTTATACCCATTTTTTCTTTCGTAGACTTTTCTCTATAAACGCTGTCCTGTGGTTTTGCAAACATGCGAATACTTAAACCTCTCCGTCATGTTGAACAAAAAACGTGGGGCGCGAGCACCTCCCTTAGGTCCCTTCCTGTATGATGTATCTGTCCTTGCAGTGATCCTGAAATGGATTCTTTTTTCTTTTTTTTTTTTTATGGGGAGAGCATTGTATGATTTTTTTTACGTTGTGAATCACTAGAGACATACGGAACCTTATGTGGTATTTTATCTGGTGGGCTCACAAGGATTATCACTGCACATGACAAAGAGGATAGTCTTCTTGCCATCTTATTCCTTTCTTCTCCTATGGCGCTTGGCTAGTGTGTTGATGCCTTTTCAATGAAAGATGGTCCTTATTTTTAAGGCACGCCCTTATTTAACCATAATGGAAATAAGAGAAGTTAGCTCCAACAATTATGCAAATATCAAATTCAAAATAATTATTTTTTTCCAAATTATTTTCATTTGTACACTTTATTTATCTATTTATTTAGTTATTTATTTTGTAGATTTTTCTCTATGAATGTCCTTGGTTTTTCAAACATGTTAATACCTAAACATCTCCATCATGTTGAATTAAAAACGTGAGGGCAAGCACTTCCCTTAAATCATAAATTGTATGATTTCTTTACTTTGTGAACCTCCAAAGAAAAACAGAGCCTTATATGATAATTTCTCTGGTGGGGTAAATCCGTCATTGTTCCAGCTTACCGAGCTCACAAGTATTATCGCAACACATAACAAGGAGAATAGTCTTCTTTCCATCTTATCCTCTTCTTCTCCTATGGTGCTCAGCTAACGTGTTGATGCTTTTTCTAAGAAAGATGTCCCTTATTCAATATAAGAGAAACTAGCTCCAACAATTATGCAAATATTGAATCAAAATAATACCCTTTTTTATCAAATTATTTTTATTTGTATACTTTTTTTTATTTGGCAGATTTTTATCAATTAATGTTGATCTTTTGCTTTGAAATCTTGTGAATCCCTAAACATCTCCATCATGATGAATAAAAAAACGGTGGGGATAAGCTCCTCCCATGGTCCTTCCTACCATACGTCCTTGCAGTGGATCTGAAATAGATTCCTTTTTTTTTTTTCTTTTTTTTCCGGGGACGGCATTGCATGATTTCCTTACTTTGTGTTTCCCATTTTTATCAGTGAAGCGTGAAAAGAAGGGTAGTGCCCGCTGCCCAGAACTGAGCATTTACCTTTGCAGCTTTGTTAGATGTTGATATATCATAATAATGAAACAGCATACTCGAGGTGCCGCAACACCCACATGAATTGGGACATTGGGATACATACAACTTTTATTTATTTATTTATTATTTTAAATAAAAATAATAATTTTTGAAAAATTAAGGTTTGAAAAATTGAATCAATTATTGAGTAAGAATAAAAAATAATTTATGATTTAATAATCTAATTACCATCAAATCAAATTTAAACCAATTTTTTAAATACAATATATATACATATATTATATTAAATTTAAATAGAGGGCATTAAAAAAATACAATTGAGTTAAAATATAAAATAATTTTTATTTTATAAAAAAAATATCTATATTTTAAAAATAAAAATTTCTATAATTTTAATAAAATTCAAGAGAGAATATATAATTTATTCTAAATTAAAAGAGAAAGACTATGATTTCGTTGCCCAAAAGCCTGTGTCATGAGCATCCATCAGCATTGAGAACAGAGGCTAATGTTTTATATCTTGCTTCATCCAATGCAAGGGCTGATTTTCAGAAGAGAGGGTAGCGTGAGAGAATCAGACGGAGAGTAAGGCAGAAAACGGGGAAGCTTTCACTGGGAAGGTGAAGCTTTGTTTCCTCTGCATGTCTCAACACCATTCACATCAATAGAGAGAGTCATACCATTTTATGACCTAATTTTTACTAATTAATTTTTTTGGTGTTAAATTTAAACAAACATAATAATTTAAGAATTTTAATCTGGCATAGAACAGTTCTAGTTTCAATTCCAACCCACTTGCTCCTAGCTAGTGGTAATTAATTAAATAACTAACCAAGCGTATTTTTCTTTTCTGCTCTATTTTGTGTGATTTTGCTCATTTAATGGTTTTGGGGTTAAATTTGAAATCTGCAACTGATAGGACCATGAAAAGTGATGCAGTCTCTCTGTGGGGAAAGAGGTTGTCGGTTGCCGAAGTGGAATTTTTTGAATCATTTCCTATCATAAAAATAATTTTATGGTTAAATTCATATTTGATAAAAGTATATGCTATTCTATTTTTTTAATTCTTCTTAAAAAAATGGGTGTCCGTAGCACCATTTTCAATGAAAACACAGAGAGGACCACAAGGAAGGGTGGGGGTGAAGATTCTGATAAGGGAGAGGATATTACCAAAAAAAAGGAGTCATGCCCCTGAACGTTGAAATAAAGGCCCCACCCCTCCACAAATGAAATTATTACTCAAACTCTGGCTAGTTTCCCTCACATAACTCCCCTGCAACTAAGGAAACTCACAAAATAAAAGCAACCCTAACCCTATCTCCAAAATAAAACATTTTTATATGATCATAATTTATTTTAAAACTCTGATAAGCACATTATTAATTTGATTGCGAGTTGAATTTTTTTTTATATTTAAAATTTTATTTTTTTTTCATATTAAGTCCAAATAAATATCTAAGGAATTAATTATTTTCAAATAAATATTTAAAAATTATTTTTAAGTAAAAATAAAATTTTTAAATCATCTTTTAAAATTTTAAATGATGATTTAAAATTTTTTTAAAATATTTTGGGGTTGGAGTTGCTTTTATTTTGTCAGTTTCCTCATTGTTGGAGGGTCATCTGAGAGGTGCTTCGTTTCTCCATTGCGGGAAAAATCGAGTTATTTCCAATTATTATGATATACATTGTTTAAATTAAATTTAAACGATTTAATTTTTTTTTATTTTTTAAAAATTTATTTTCATTCTATTTTTTATTTTTTTAAAACTAAAAAGTTGAAAAAAATTTAAACCATCTAAATTGAATTTAAAGAATCCAACTCATAACATTAGGATGCGATTCAATTTCTCAGCGAGGGGGAAATCGAGTTCCATGTGAGAGGAGTCAGGCAAAGTTTGAATAGTAATTTTATATATGTAAGGGAATGATTTTATTTCCACGTTGACATGATTACTGCATATATGACTTCTAATACCGATACATCTTTTTCATATGTCCTCTCTCTTCTCAAACTCATCAGCCCTACCTTCCCTTCTAACCCTCTCTCTATGAAAATCGGTGACGTTGTCGCGGATATCGACTTGTTCAAAAAAATTATAAAAGAAAAATGGAAAAACGGGTGGCATCACTGGCTTTCCTAAAAAATAACATATGAATAAATATTTTTGTGACAACAAATAATTCAAAAATCCGACTGAAGTGGCTTGTGGGATTGTACCGGTTTAGACATGATATTGGGATGCTTGCCCCTCTCTCTCTCTCTCTCTCTCTCTCTCTCTCTCTGTAAAAACTCATATTATTTACAAGCTGCGAAGAATGTAACTTTTTTTTTAAGTGGCATGTATTTATTTTTGTAAGCACGAAGTATAATCAATAGTTAGAATTTGATTTATACAAATAAAATTCATGTGTAATATAAATAAAATTGATATATAATATAAATTTTAATTATTAAATATATAAATAATGTGACATTTTTTGTCATGATATTGTTACGCTTGTCCCTCTCTCTCCAAAAGTCATATTATTCATAGGCGAATAATGTAACTCTCTTTTTAATTTGCATATATATATTTTTATTTAAATTTAATTTTGATAATAGAATCTCCCTTAATACTAACACAGTGGCCACCCTAGTTTCTTTTAAATACATTGAAGCAAATGAATGGTAGGTGGCTCCCTCCCCCCCCCCCCCCCTTCTTCTCTCTTTCCGCTCCCTTTTTTTTTCTGTTTAATTTTTTTTTTTGATAATTTGATTCTGCAGACTTTGATAGCAGTCTAAAATTTTTGAGCCAAGAGTAAAGAAGCACTGTTGCAACTTTTTTTTTTAAAAAATATTTCTTGTGCTAAAACAAAAGAGTAAAGAAGATGTGATATTGTTGTTGGACCAATTTCGTTTATAAGGTTGAAAAATAATAGTAATTAATTACAAATTTAAATGAAGAGTTTAATTATATATAATAGTATCCAATTTCTATAACTAATTAGTTAATCAAAGCAACCCATATTCTTTCATATTTTCATATCTCACAACTCCAATATTCAGCCTAGTAATTAGAGAAATATGCTTCAGCTTAAATTATAGGTATTTAAATTTTAAAATTAACACTTAAGACAATTTATCTTTTAAAATATATCAGATTAATATTAAGGACATGATTGTTCAAATATAGATTTAATCTCAACCGATGCATTAATTAATTCGAAAGCATCCTTATTGTACCATCCAAATAAAATAAAAAATCACAAAAAGCAATTATTGAGTTGTGCTTCAAACGGATTACGTATTTGAACGCTCGAATCTTTTGATCATTTATGTGCATGTTTGAATTCCCATTTATAAAATTATATTTGTGTAAAAATAATAAATTATTAATTTTTTAAAAACATAATTTTGACTCATATAAACACAAAAACAAACACACCTTAATTTTATCTATTCATATAACCTTGTCAAATTTTTATAAAAAGGTTGTGCTACGTTTGCCAAACCAATGACTAGAAGGTTGGAGTGGTTAAGCATTTGAGCATTCTCCAACACAAACCAAAATTATTGATATTCTATCATTTAAGCTAAATACATTGCATTATTCTAAAACTAGACAAATTAACCAAAATTTGCTTTGTCATGTCCAATAATTATAAATCTTAAATTGGGACAATATCTTTTGTTTATATCATATCGACGGACGTGAGTTTTTTTTTTTAATTTTTTCTTTCTTTTGTTTTTTGGCCACGAGATGTAGAGTGTGTTTGGATATACGTTATGTTTAGCTAACTGTAATATACAAAAAATAATAATTTTATGTTTGTGGAAATATGATTTGAAAGAAATACCATTTTTTTAAACATACACGTAGTGAGTTTGGTGGCACCGAACCCCCACCAAACACGTCATGTGTCTTTTCCATTTCACTTTCAACATCACATGGTATCATGCAGCGGATCTAAGGTTTCTTTGAGTAGAAATAAAAATTAAAAAATATGATTTTAAAAATTAAAAATAATTTTAATATCTCTATTTTTAATAATTAATAAATAATATTATGTAATAATTATAAAAATAAAATAGATATTATTCAAAAAAAATTTTTTCTTATTTTCTTTTATCGTACCAAATGAAAGGTAGAAGTAAAACACAATGTGAACAAATGTACAAAATATTAAAATGTTCTTATTAAAAAAAGAAAAATATTTTTTTAACTCTTACAAGAGACATGCATAACAAAATATACTTATATAAATAATAAATATATATTTTATATAATAAATGAAATTTAACATTTACTTGATTTTACAAAAAATAAAAATTAAAAAATTTAAACAAAATATTTTTTTAATTTAAAAATAAGATGATATAATGATAATTAACAAAAAAATAACCTGTCAAAAATAACATACATCAACCTCTTGGTCATAAAAAATCTTAATTAAAAAAAATCACAAACAATAAAATAAAAAATAACCAAACAATGAGAATACCGTTGCGATTATGCTTGTCTAATGTTACATTTGAAAAGTCAAACAGTACACAATAATTGCCATATCGGAAAGTAGCTGTTCAGTAACACTAGGAAGGGCAAAACTGACTTTCCAACATTTTGGAAGATTCTACTATATCAACAGGGAAACTGAGCCCCACCTCTACTTCTCTATCTCTCTCCCAAATGTACGGTAAAGTTAATGCAAAGGATTTGGTCCATATCAACAGATTGTTGCTTTCCGTTCGCCATTCTGGATCAAGAAATGATTCTTTTTATCAAACAACTTGTTAATGGAATTCGTTTCCATTTTTTTTTTTCTCCTGGTACCAAACAAGTGTAAATCAAATCTATATATGATAAAAGTATTCACTCATATATAAAATAAAATAATTCTTTTAGGAAAGTCCTCTTTTTTGTTTTTATCGTTAATTTTTCAAAAAAGTCAGTGTCAATGGCAGCGATTTCTATGAAAGGTATGTGTGACGTGTTTGAGAAGGGACAGGAAATGAAAGGTGGCAAGCAGTATTGGAAGTCATATATGTAACCGTCACGTCTCTGAACATTGAAACAAAAGCCTCTTCCCTACGCGAATGAAATTACATGCATGGATCCCGTGTGCAAATTGTGTGCACATTTTTTTTAGATTTCTGAATAATTTAAATTTTATATAATTTTTTAAGTTTAAATTTTTTTATTTTATAAAATATAAAATATAATTTTATAATTAATAACTATAAAAAATAATATTATTTTATGTTAAAAAAATTATAAAATCTAAACTGTTGAAATTTAATTTAAACAACTCAAATTAGAATGCACCATGCACAAATTCGAGTTTTGAAATTATTACTCAAATGACTTCCCTGCAACCAAAGAAAATGACAAAATAAAAGGAATCTCAATCCCAATCTCAATATAAAATAAATAAAATTTTTAATCATATTTTAAAATTTTAAAAGATGATTAAAATTTTTTTCACTTTAAAAAATATTTTTTACATATTTATTTTAAAAATAAAAGTCTTTGATGCGACCATAATTTATTTTAAAACTCTGATAAGCACATTATTAATTTGATTGTGAGTTGAAAATGGTTCTTCATTTTTTTTATATTTAAAAAATTTTTTGATAATTTTTTTTTATTTTTTCATTTTTTATATCAAGTCCAAATAAATAATTAAAATATTTTAATCATTTGTTAAATAAATATTTATTAAAAAATTTATTTTTTAAGCGAAAAATAATAAAATTGTTTTAATCACCTTCCAAAATTTTTGGCTTTGATTCAAAATTCTTCTATGAAAATTGCCTAGCAAAAGTCTCCTATTCACAGCTTACTCGAAGGCATTTAAGAGTGTTTGTAAGGTTTGGTTTAGTTTTGGACCAAAATCAAACCAAAATGAGGTTGTTGTTTTAACATTTTCTTAGACGTTGTCAATTTTAATTTTTAAATGATTTGGTTTGATTTTTATTTAATTTAGTTTGACTTGATCCGATTTAATTTTTCTTTTGCGTAAAAATAATTTGATTTTTTTAAGATTTTATTTCTCGTAATATATAAAATTTGACTTCTAATATAATGTATATTTTAACATTCTAACTAATAATAGTATTGAAATAATTAATTATTATATATATATATATATATTTAAATATTCTTTATAATTATGTTTAATAATTCTATAATTGTAATTAAACATTATATGTATAGACAACAAAATAATAATATTTTTAAAATAACTTATTTAATAAACTCATTTAAATGTAAATGAAATAAAAAATATTTTTTATTAATAAACGGTTTATGTATGATTTAGACTTCATCGATAAAAATAATATATATATATATATATATTAATTTAGTTTGATTTGATTTTAACTGAACCAAATATGATAAAATCGAAAATTGAATAAAATCAATCCAAACCAAATTTGATAAAATAGAGAATTAAACCAAATCAATTAATTTTATAATATCTGAAATCAATTTTAGTATTTTTTTTTAATTTATTTAGTTCAATTTTTATTTATTTGATTTAGTTTAATTCGATTCAATTGATTTGAATTGATTTTCAACATCTTTGAAGCACTACTCACTTGAGTGAGCTAATCTGAGAGGTTCATCATGGTTCTCGAGCGATGTAAAGCTTCGTCTCTGCTTGTATTAATCTGTAACCTTCATTCTCAGGGAAGAGTCTCGCTTGCATTACAAAAGCTCTCTTGAACTTTTTAGCAACCCTAATACGAATATTAACATAAATGCATTTATGGCACAAGCTGCCTTCCATTGCCGCTCTTTCGCCTGTGTGGAAGAGGGATGCATTATTGGATTCTTAGCTTATTGGTACGAACAGTTTTCCAGCCAAAGAAAGATGTCGAATTTGACACGGCATTAGGTTAGGAAAACGAAGCTTAGCTAAAGTGGCAAGACACCTGGGCGATTAAAGAGTCTATTCCACAGCACAGGGAAAGAAAATCTATTAACTAATTAGTTGAGTTTGAGTAATACGGGATAAACTTCACTCACTTAAAAGAGAGGGTCGGCGACTACTAAAGATATGTTTGGTTAGGGTTGTAATAATAAAAGAAATATAAAATATAAATAGAAAGAAAAAATAGGATAAAAAATAATTATTTTATTATTATTTTTTAAAAAATTAATAAATAAAATAATATATATACAGATATAATAAATATTACATAAATTATATAAACAAATTACATTTATAATACAATAAACCAAACAAAATATAAGAGTTCTAGTGCTTACCTTACCTTTCTCATTAACTTCCTGTCATTTGGTAGCCAGATAAAAAATAAAATGGAGAGGAAAAGTTGAATAGAGTATCAATTTTATTATTTAATTATTATTTATTAATTATTATTTAATTATTAAAAATAAAAATATTATAAATATTTGTATTTATAAAATTATTTTTTAATTTAATTTTATATTTAATTTTTATATATTAAACGTGTCGTTAAAAGAAGTAATTCTCCTTACGAGATAGTGATGAGTTTCATGGGCTCTAAGCACGGCCCATGCTTGATTAAGAAGATTGGCCGCTGAGCGATACCACCTACCCCACCCTACGTCCTATTGGTGGCCGTCCGTCAGCCCTACAGCCGCCCTAAAAGAAATTACAATGATCTGATCCTACAGCGATAGATAGAATCCCCCCGTGACCTTATATTGGTTTTAAAAATTTTTTTACATTTAATAATAATTATATTTTTCAAAAATAATTTTAATTTATAAAATTTTTTGTTATAAATTTTACAAAATCTTAGTCTTTGGATATAATTAAAAAAAACCTTAGTTTGAAATTAATAATCTTTTTTCTTTTTGTCTCCTCTAAAATCTAATAGTAATTATAATATTTAAGAGTAATTTTAAATTTTATAAAATTTGAATCTTTGTAATTTTTAATTATTATTATTTTTTGAAATTTTGACGTTGGGGTTGGGGTTGCTTTTTTTTTTTTTTTCAGATTGCAGGGAGTCATGTGAGGGGAGTCAGGGAGGGCGTAAGTAGGAATTCCATTTGTGTCGGGGAGGGGCTTTTTCAGAGACATTATTATCGCTTCTCCAACTCATCAGCCCCACCCTCCCTACTGATCCGCTGTCCATGTTTTCAAACAAGTTGCCGCCATTGACTAGAAAATTTTTCAAAAAAAAAAAGAGAGGGAAAAAAAAGTCGGTGGCAGTATCTCTCATTTTCCCAAAAAAATAGCATTTGAATAACTATTTTTATCAAATATGAATTTGATTAAAAAATTATTTTTATGACAACAAATTGCTCAAAAATCTAATTGAAGTGGTTTGTGTGATTGTAACATAGTTTGGACTTGAGATTAGGATGCTTGCCTTTCAATCTCTCTTTTATATATATATATATATATATATATATATATATATATATATATATATATATATATTTTATATATATATATATATATATATATATATATATATATATCTGCACTTTTTATAAATATGAACATTTTTATAAGTTATAAATAGTACAATTCTTTTCTTTAGATTACATGCATGGCAGTTCTTTTTATTTCTTTCTTTAATTTTTTAAATGTAGTGACACAATCTTCCTGCTGACAAAGACCCTCCCCCCATTTTCTTTCAGATATATTGAGGCAAATAAATAATAGGTGGCTTCCATGATTTTGATTTTTTTTGTTTTTTTTTTAACAATTTGATTCTTTGATGGTACTCTGTATAGACCAAAAAAGCTAAAAGCAAAAAAGGTATGCCCGTGGCAATTTTTTTTAAAAATATTTCTTTTGCTAAAACGAAAGAGTAAAGATGTGATATTATTGTTGGCCCAATTTGGTTTATAAGGTTGTAAAGTAATAGTAATTTAATTACAAATTTAAATGAAGAGTTTAATTATGTATAATAGTATCCAATTTCTATAACTAATTAATCAAAGAAACCTATATATATTCTTTCAAATTATTCATATTTCACAACCCCATTATTTGGCCTCGTAATTAAAGAAATATGCTTATGCTTAAATTATATGAATTTAAATCTTAAAACTAACACTTACCAAAATTTATTCTTCTAAATGGATCAGACTAATATTGAGGGCATATCTTTAAGATTGTTCAAATAATCTCCATTGGTAACCTCGAAAGTATCCTTATTGTACCATTCAAAAAGCATAATTCACTTTAAAAAAATTATTGAGTTTTGCTTCAAAAATAGATCAAGTATTTAAACTCTCGAATCTTTTGACCGATTATTTCCGTCTATTCACCCAAAATGTCAAAACAGTGCATGGTGAATCACTTTAGCAGAATTTAAAGGTAAATTAACAAAAGTTGAGTGATAAAGATTAAATTAAAACTTATTAAAATTATAGGTATCCAACAATTAATTTTTAAACAAAAGAAACTAAATAAAAAATTAATTGATAAATATTTAAAAACCGATAGAATAATTTGAGAAAAAATTTCAATTAAGGATTATAAATTACCACATTTGAGACTCGAAGACTTTTTTACAACTTCCTAGGACTTGATTTTTTGAGAGTTACAACTAAATCTTCTTAAATTTATAGCTAGTCCTTTTACTTTTTTTTTTTTCAATTTAAGGTCCCTGGTTGGAATTTTTCCATGGTTTACCTAATAAAATTTTTAATCTAATAAGTTTACATATACGAAGCAAATGAGATAGAGATCAAATTAAAAAATTTTAAAACTACAGGGATTCAACTTTAAAAATCTAGACATGCTGAGTATACGAGAGATTGACCTATACGTTTAAATTTTCATTTGTCATTGATATTTGTACACCGAATCTACTTTAGAAATTTTTGTATAGTAATAAGAGTGTATATTCTTTGATCAGAGAAGTAAGGTCTCCAATCACCATATCCACCTACTGTTGTTGTGCGTATAATCTGAGAATGCTGAAGTGAAAGGGATTAGGTAGTCATTGCTTCATATATTTATTAAATATACTGTCCTTGAAAGCAATTCCTTGGCTTCTTCATCACCATGAATCCTCCTTAATTGCCTCTTCACATTTTTGAAATACTTGAGTTTTGAGGTCTACCATCTGCAAATAAGAAGTACTCAGTCTGCCTTATTTTTTCTGGCCCAAAAAAAAAAAAAGTCTTCCTTCTTTGACAGGAAAAAAAAAATTCTGGCTAATATATACCACTTAGAAGTTACAATACAATTACATGAAAATGATGAACAATCTATACTACTGAAGAAGTTAGCATATATATATATATATATATATTTTGCTGGCTAAAAAAAATAGGTGTAATAGACAGTAGAAAATTTTTTATAGAATATAAAACTAATAATATTCTAATTTAGTTAAGAAATATTAAAATTTTTATATAAAAAAATATTATGTTTTTTATGTAGCCTATCTTCAATCTGATCACTTTTTCTATCTATCTACCGACAAAGTATATGTACAATTTTTTAAACTTTTCCACTTCGATAAAAATCAAAATAATTACATGAGTCAAACTTTTATTTACATCTTATATTACTTCTTGTTTGTCTCTGCATATTTTATGAAAATGAAAAACACATGATGTGATAATTATTTGTTGTGTGTAGATTTTATCTTTTATTATAAACTTTGGATAATATTTTTTTGTACAGACGTCACTCTATTATTAAACTCAATTAATTAATGATATTCTAATTTAATTAAGAAATATTAAATTTTTTATAGAAAGAATATAATATTATATTTGTATGTAGTTTATTGTCAGAATGATCTCCTTTTCTTATCTCCTGACAAAAGTATATGTACAATTTGTTTAACTTTTCTACTTTGGTAAAAATCAAATTGATTACTAGAGTCAGACTTTTATTTATATCTTATATTACTTCTTGTCCATCTTTATATGATGATGAAAACACGTGATATATTATTTTATATTTTATATTTATTTTTTGTGATAATTATTTGTTGTGTGTAGATTTTATCATTTTAATAATATTTTTGTGTACAGATGTTATTCTATTATTAAATTCAATTAATTAATGATATTATAATTTAATTAATAAATATTAAATTTTTTATATAAAAAATATTATATTTTTTATGTAGTTTATTTTCAGAATGATCATCTTTTCTTATCTCTGACAAAAGTATATGTTAACTTTTCTACTTTAGTAAAAACTCAAATTGATTGCTACGGTCAGACTTTTTTTTATATCTTATATTACTTTTTGTCCATCAACACGTGATATATTGTTTTATATATCTGTCTTTTTGTAATAATTATTTATTGTACATAGATTTTATTTTTTATTATAAAATTTTAATAATATGTCTTTTATACAAGTGTCACTCCTCTATTAAGTCGAATTAATTGATATTGTCCATACGTACCATATAGGCAATATAAACAACATCAATTGAGAATTTCATTTTTTTTTCTTTTTCTTATTGATTTGACAGGTACGAAACACTGTCATGTACAGAGGCCCACACACATGGGCTTGGGCCCTCTTCCGACCTTGAAAGCTACGAAAACTGGGCCATCACGCAACTTGCAGGCTGCCAAATAAAATTGCAACCTTTTCATGTGACAAATAAGGGATAAGGGCAAAAGAAAAAGGCAGATAAACATAGAAATCCACAAACTCAGGTTGATTTGGGTCTTCCCAACTTGATGTTATGAAAACATGAGACGTGACAAACCGTTTAATCCGATCACTTGGACTTGAATGGAATGGCTCTGATTACAACTCGGTGGCATTGAGCTGCCGGTGTTGCCCCAATCAATGGTCCCACCTAGAAAATCCCCTGCGATGACATCATGCGGTTGTGATTTAGCCATGCCAAAAAATCTCAAGAAAATATAAAGAATTGAGATCAGAAAACTCACGTGCTCGTGTCAGCCAAGGTGTTTGTTGAAGATGATGCTGACTCCGAGGCCGCGAAAATAAATTAGAAATTTGTTATGATAAAGATATTTTTGAATTGAATTAATTTTGTATGAAATTATTAGTATTAGTAAAAATGATTCATATTTATTATCTAATAGTAATAAATGTAAATTTATTTTTATAATGAATATCATAAATTTAAATCTACACCTAGAGAAAAAACTCCAATTATAACTAAATTATATACAAAAAAAATTGTAGAAGGTAGTTAATTAAATAAATTAAAATATCTTAAAAAGAATAGATATGAAAGATTTCAAAAATGAAATTTTAGTATGTTAAACATTTTGAATAGTTTCATGGAAACACCATAGTAAAAAATTGTGAATATCAAACTGTAGAAAGTATAATCTTTGGCAAAAATAAAGTGAAAAAACTTAACAAAATAATATCCTCAACTTATATGTATACATGTATAGGTTATTCAAGTTGAAGTAGCAACTTTATTTCATTAAAGAATAAATACTCTTATCTTAATAATTATGATAAATAAAAGATGATTAAATAATCCAATTCAATTTATTACTGGTGGAATATAGTCTAACCTTATAACTGGAGCAATTTGGTTTAAAATAAAGTTAAATTATTTCATTTTGATTACTAATCCTAATGTACAAAATACTATGACATATTGAGTTTGATTAATTTGAAGGATTAAATAAAATATTTAAACAAAATATTTCACAAATCTTTCTTACCAATTATAATTTGCTAAATTTACATATTTTTATTGATCATTATAACTGAAATATTTTAGATATTGAATGAGGTATAATTAGCAAAATTATGTTCTAAAATAAAATTTGGAAATAACTCAAGATTTTTTCATGTCTTATATAAATAATGATTTATTCTATCATAAAAAATGATAAATTTTTGAAATATTATACTACATATATTTTTAGTATTGTTAGTGAAAGAGTTTATGAAAGGCTTTTTAAACTATTTTTAAGGCTTATTTCTATATCATTTTCTTCTTTTACTTTTCTTTTTCCTCTATCTTTTACAAAATATTTATTTTTTGTGTGTCTTATTTTTCTATTATTTTTATCCTAGATTACAAAAGTGCTTTCTTCTATAACAATTTTTTATTCATCTTTTTTTAGACTCAGCATGTTCATTTGTTGTATTATACTAAAAAAAAATAGTAATAATTGTGACTCAATTAATTCTTCATTTTGATTATAAAAGTTTTGAATAGTTTTTAATAGAAATTCTCTTTTTTTTTGGGAAATTATTAGTATTTAAACATTAGTTTTTCTAATATTCAATCAAGGATTTAGCATAATTAAACTCTTCGTTATTATTATTATTTTTTTATTGTGTTTTTGGTTTTTCTTGTAATATACAACTTTGTTATTGTAATATAACATATGATTGTCTTCATCAATTAGTGTTTTTATTGAAGAAGTTTTTTATCAATAGCATTTACATGACTAATTACATCCTCTATAATTTTTTGTGATTTTTTTAATTTAATTTTCTAAACCAACGTGTAGTTATAACTGTAATAATATTGATATCACTATTAAGAGTAGATAAATTATTTATAGATTTTATCTATATGCAAACTATGTTTATAAGAGTTTGTCTCATTTCTTCTATACTCATTTCTTACATAACTTACCTAATCTATTTGAAACAAACCTATGGCTCTTAAAGTCCTCCTAACTTACAAACTTTCCCCAAAAAAAATCTAGCACACAAATAGCTAACGTATGACACAAGTTAAAAATAGAGGATATATCACTCAACTATATGGAATTCTAAATTGTTAAGAATAAAATACAGATCTTCCAACTGCCACATAACACCCATGTTGATCAAATCTTCTTGTTGACAAATAAACTTCCGCGAAAGAGATCCCGAAGCCTTAAAGGGTAAAATCATTGTTAGTGGGCCTATTATTGGAATATTTACCCCTAAGGACCTCAATCCATAAAACAAGCAAATGATCGAGTAGTCAACTTCCACGTCAATTTAGCAATATAAGCATTGTTCATGGTACTCAATCTACGAAAGCCCAAACCGCCAAGCCACTTCAGCTTACAAATATTCTCTTAGCTAACCAGATTCACATTCCTGGAATTATTATTATTATTATTATGACCCCAAAGAAAGTTTATTTGAAGCTGTTCATTTTTATTGCAAATCCCCATAGTGAGTTTTGTGACTTGCATTGGATATATCAGAATAGCATTTAGAACAGGCTTAGCAAGAGTGGCTCCCCTAGCAAGAGACAGACAGTTCAACTTCCGCCCAAAATGTTTTTGCCGGACTTCAACAGTATAGTGAAAACTAAAGGGTATTTTAGTTTTTAAAAAAGTTATGTATTTAAGTTAGTGAACGAGTATTTTAGTTAAAAAATTTAAAATTAAATTAAAATATATCTCAACTTTTTTGTATGTTTAAAAAATAAAAGAGAATTCATGTAATTTCAACAAAATTTTAAAAAATGGTATAATTTACTTAAAAATATTTAAATAATTTTATTTAAAATATAGATGATAAGAAGTCTATTGTAATAAATTAAATATCACGAAGTTTAATCGAAATTTTTTTAGATTGGGAGAGATATTACCATTGAAAACAAAGATTAATATAAATAAGTGTAATATCTCTATCATTATACTGCCTTTCCACTATTATTCTAATGTTCAAGTGTTTTATTCTTTTAATATAATTGAATATATAAAAATGCAAGATTCATACCTGATTTATCATAATTAATAGGAAATTTACAGTATTAGTAAAATTTTAAATATTCACTTTTTAAGCATCACCTTTTAATGATGAAAGAAACTTGAAGAAAGTTGTTGGCACGTTTCCCTTCTGTCGAGGATTCAACAACTTAAAAAAATTATTGTATGAAAAGTTCGTATCATTTGAAACGTAGACAGATGGAAACCTGTAATTGAATAAAGTTTCATTTCAACGTTAGGCACAAAAAGGAGGGAAGTCTGTATTATTATTATTATTATTCATGCCACAATTTTCTTGAGGAACAAGGACGGCAATTAGATGAATCCATCAAAATTATTGTAGTTAAATACGACTAGTGCAAATCAGAGAAAACAATTTCCCACAAGACAAATAGTATATATCTGCTACATGTCCTATGAAGGTTAAACCTAGAAATTCTCATACCATTGACATAACCTCATTTGGCTAACTTCTTTTTTTTCTCTCTCTATCTCTCCCTCTCTCTCAAAAAGGCAGACTTAACTTATTGCACATTTTAAAAGAGGATGAATTATGATTCAAGTGACTTTCTCAAAACAAAAATGTCAAAAAAACTTAAAATTTTTGCTTGACCTCTTTTTCTTTTTCTTTCTCTTAACCCCTTTCCCAGCATTTTGGTAAGTGATAACAAAAATTCTAATTACATTGTTACTTTAAAAGTGTCAAAAAGAAAAATAAATTACTTAGATGAGAGTTATATAAATAGATTAATTTATAAATCAAATGCTTTAATGTTTTAACTCAAGATAGAATGCCAAATCCATTTTCAATAATTTCACATATGCCACTTTGATGAACTTTTTTGGAAAATTAAAAACCTTCAAATAAGAGCAATTCTTACATGCATCGAGAGTGTCACGTTATTTATACACTTAATAGTTAAGATTTATTTTACACGTAAATCCTACCTGTACTACACATGGACCCCACCTGTACAAATTAAATTTTGATCATTGATTACAATTGGTGTATGCACCTAAAAAAAATTCCTTCAAATAGTGTTCTCAAATTGTAAGGTCAAGTAACATTGACAAACTTTTTGAACATGTTACATAGCAAATATTAATTTGCTTTGATATTCAATCCTCAATCTTCTTTTATATATATCTATATATGTGATTTTTTAAAGGATCATGGGGTTTGCCCTCGATCCTAAATTTCAATTTTTTTTTAAAAAAATTATTTTTTACTTTGGCCAAATATGATATTTAAAAAACTTAATTCGTGAATTCTTTGAAACAAAGAGTTTATAGGGAAATTGAACATTTGGACACAATTAGGGCCAAAATTAGAAATTTTGTTAAGGGATGAAATTTGGAAAAAATATTGTATTGCATTTGTCAAAGTTGAGGTTTTAATTGATTAATAGAGAAATTTTAGTTTTTAATGCATTAAAAATTAGATATTTTGTTAGAAAGTTAAAAAATTAAAGGTAAAATTGAGGATTTCATTTAGGGGTAAAATTTAGGAGATATTGCATTGTATGTGTTGAATTTGAAGTTCTCATTGGCCAAGAGAAAAACTTTGACCTTTAATGCATAAAAGATTAAAAATTTGGGATAAATTATAAAATATTCCATAAAAAAATTAATGGAATGATACTATCATATACCAATATGTTGATTATTTAAACTTCAAATTATTCAATTACAAACTTTTAAACCACAAATACTAAAATAGAATCGGATTAAATCACAAAATAACAAGCTGTATTTTATCCTAAATTTTTTACCTTCAATCTTTGGGGCCATAAGCGCTTCAGACTTTACAGCCAAGTCTTGTCTGATCCTACCTTCCATTTTCTCTTCAGTCAATATATATATATATATATATATATCGAACAGTTTCTTAACATATATTCTAGTAAACCAAGACAAGGGAAGATGATCAATATTGAGAGTACAGGAAGCAAACATTGTTTTCAATATTATGAATTGATATCTACTCATTATTTAGAAGATGCATTTCCAGAATCGATTTTGTGGGGTACCCCAAAGAGGAAAAAAAAGAAGATGGAAATTAAGTTTTGCAGAATACAGAACTGTTTCAGTTCTAATGCTATGAAGTTTTATTGGGCGTAGGATTTCTAAGGAGTTGATAATATGAGTGGCACCACAGGATTTAACGCCTAGATTGTCTCAAATATCTCTTTGAGGAAGGCCATGTTTGGTTGCGACTTCCCCTCCACATTATGCTTGCAAACTTCTGGTATGCAGTTTCTGTTTGGTGCACAGAGTCAAAGAACACATTTTCACTTGGATTATTGCGTAGCTTATATTCCTTTGCTTCCTTGTTCGTTCCGCATGTGAATAACTCCTCTGATTGGGCCACTCCCACAGCATCCCATCTTCCTTTCCTTGAAACCTTTCTAAAGTTTATATAAACGTAAATAATCATTACATCTAAAGAATTTAAAATTATCAGTAAATAAAAACCAAGGTTCCAACGAAAGAAAATGGCCTGAACTCACCATATCTAGAAGGGAAATCGATTATTTCCATGAGAAAGCTGTAGAAATCGCTGATTGAATATTTGAAGCCTTTAAGTTGGGTTCTAGCTTCTGAAGGATTTCGGGAAGTTCTTGGTTGTGTAGTTTTCCTAGTGCATTGGCTTCGTCCAAGCACCTATTCCTGCTTACTCTCAAGGTTGGTACACAACCAAGAGGAGCAATGTTTAAGACCCAGGACTTCCTTCCTCCTTTCTCATATATTTCCTGTCCAATCAAGAACTCAGAGATATTCGAGTTAATCAAAGCGAGAAAGAAGCACAATTTGTTTAATAGTAATAATATATTGTTAAAGTTACTCTATTAGTATAGTTTTTAGAGTTTCAATCAAAATATCAAGATGATAAATGGTCAATTATATTTAATAGAATTTAATGACAAATTAAGGAAAGTTTAATAATAGAGACTAAATTAAAAATTAATTATTAAATGATAATTTAAAAGACAATAAAATAATTTGACCTAATAAATTTTTTAACCTAATAACTTCTGATATACTGAGCAAATGAGATAGAGACCAAATTAAACAATTTTAAAAATATAGAAATCCAACTTTAAAAATTTAAACTATAAGGATCGGGTTAAATATATCCTGCTTAGATATAACAAAGTAAACGAGAGACTAACATTAAGTAAAACCCACCTATACGTTTAAATTTTCATTTGTCATTGATATGATATATGTATGCTGAGTGTACTTTAGCAATTTTGAATGGTAATAGCTTTACAAGAGTATATATTCTTACTTTGAGCGCAGATGTAAGGTTTCCAATCACCATATCCGCGTACTGTTCTTGAGTGTATAATTTAAGAACGCTGGAGTTTGAAGTGAAAGGGTCCAAGTAATGACTGCTTCCTATATTTATTAGGCATACTGCTCTTAAAAGCAATTCTTTGGCTTCTGCATCACCATGAATCCTCCTTAATTGCCTCACCAAAATCTGGCTATTATATACTCCAATATATAAAGTATTTTTAAAAAAAATTATTTGATCCAAAATATAAGACATAATGTAATATTTTGTGTTAATTTTTTAAAAATATCTTTTTTTTTAAAAAAATTGATTTAATTTTTTTTCTTTCTCTTACATAAATAAAAACAAAAGTAGAAAAAAGTGATAAATTTAAAAAATTCAAAATAGTTAAATAATTTTATTAAATTACGTGAAACAATTGAAAGTGCTTTGTAATATGGGTCGGGAGTTCCACTTAGAAATTACAATATAATTACATGAAATTGATGAAGAAGAAACTAGTGAAATATATGTATATATATAGATATAGATATATATATATATATATATATTAGAGAGAGAGAGAGAGAGAGAGAGAGTTGTTATAGAGATCAGAGTCGTGAAAGTTAATAATATTTCCAAATTTATGTTTTAAACAAAAAAGACCATCATTTTTTTTTTACTAAAAGATAAAATAAGTGGGGAGAATTTAGGTCATTTTCTAATAATCTTGCGTGGATTATGATTTTGCAACAAAATGTCTTGAAAACTCCTATACTTTTTTTGTTTTGAGTAGAAAAACTAAGACGTTTTAATCTAAAATACAAAAGTGAAAATTACTAGTCTTCACAATACTATTGAAAAACTAGCATTCCCTATATATTACATCATTTTATCAATATACGAGGGCATTTTTTTTTACAAGTAGTTGTATTTTGGTTGTATCTAATGTTGTTAAATAAAATTAGACTTTCTAATATGAAAAAAAAAATGAAACACCGGAAAAAAACATACAGAGAATAAGATACAAAAGTTAAAAGTGAATACAATAATAATTATATTGTTAGGTTAGCTCATATTAAGTTCAAGATAAACTCATTGTTTTACAATTCATAAATTTAAATTTAAACTGATTTCGTTTGGCTCAAGGCTGAAGGTCAATATACCTATAGCGTGCCTAGCCTACTAACACTAGACTTAGGCCCATTGACAAATGACTAAATCATTCAGCAGCTAAACTTTGAAAAGAAGTGGATGACGTACCAATCCTTGGTGAGTTTCAACCATAGTTAATGGGAAAAATTTGTCCCATTAGTATATCAATAATAATCAAACTACAATTATAATTCTGATATTGCAATAAGAAATATACTTATAACTGTTATTGAAATAATTTAGAGATTAAATCTTACTTTCTATCATCCTATATTTAAATAAGTGATTTTTAATAGGTTTAACACTCTTAATTAAAATTAGAAAAAAGACCTAACTCTCATATATAAAATTTTATTGATCTTTTTATCATAAGTTTTAATAAAATATTTAGCTTACATTATTAAGATTTTTTACCAAACTCTTTTATTAATGTGTGCTAAAATTCAACAATTTTATAATTACTTAATTAATGTGAACCCAATTTTAGACCAGTAGCTTCATGAAACCCAATAACTTTATAATTACTTTAATAGATCATGGTTGATCTAATTTTAAAAATTATTGAAAAAATTAATGTAAACCCACGTACAAATTTTCCAACACTTTTCCCTTTTGTCAAGGATTCAGCAACTTAAAAAGATTATTATATGGACAGTTTGATTATTTGAAACGCTAGATGGAGGCCTATCCTTGATTAAAGTTTTATTCCAACGTTAAGCACAAAAAGAAAGGGATCTTTATTTGCGATTATTTTTGTCTAGTTTTTCTTTACTCAATTTTCTTGATGAAAAAGGATATATAAATATTCTTTTGTTTATTGTTAATCTTTCGCTATTTAGCGAGCGACAAATTCTCTCATTATTTTTATTTTTTTATGGTGCAAAATATCTAAATATAAATTTTAAAAAAAGAAAGATATTAGACTTTGTTTAGACCTAGATTAGATCAAGTATTAGGCCTGATTATTAAACTCGATTGTGTCTTGGGTTTAGACCAATCTTAGCTTGGCCTAACCCATGATATTTTTATATACGATAGGATAAAGTATTAAATAGGTTTAATTATAAGAAATTATTTTTATAAGAAAAAAAAAAGACTACTAAATTATAAATTTTTTGAAAATAAAAAATAAAAATTTTGCTTTTATTTTAAAATATTTATAAAATAAGATTAAACTGTTAAATAATAATTATATGAACATAATAAAGATTATGCAAAATTTTTGCTTCCCTTCTCCTTTCCATTCCATCTACCTAATCCTGTAAAAATTGGTTCTTTTGTTGAATAAGAAAACGGCTATGGAGAGCAATCTTCCAGTATCAGCATCTCCTACTGTCTGCCTCACTACCTTTTTGACATTTCTGATATAACTTAGTTGTGTTGGTAGATCAATCACTTGGAAAGTTAGAAAATTATGCTATTAAACTAGTGCATCATTAATTTTGATCTTGTAGGGATGAAAATTGAAAGTTCAAATGTGAAAAGTAAACATAAAAAAGAAAGTAAGGACTGAAAACAAAGTGACTACCATTCGCTTTCCATTTTTTAATTGTTTTTTTCTTTTTGGTTAGATACGTTACAATACTCCGTAAAGAAAAAGCACAATAAAAAATGGGAGAATTAGATGGGATTTTAGAAATTTTAACCTATTTTGAAATTAAAACGAATGAAAGCATAGGTTGATATTGTGTTAATGAAACAAAGTTCCAAGAGGTAGAGTGTAAATTTTTTAGCCACATGATAACAAAATGAAAATGTTGCATTACAAGTAATAAATTATAAATTATATATTTTACCCTTAATATTTTCATTCCAAATTGAAGTGACATGCAATTGAAACATTAACCGCTTAAACAAAAATTATCAGTTGTTCCATTTTCCATTTTCTCTGCAAAGCACTAATGAATGAGGCTCAAAATCTTTTCATTCCTCCCAAGTCTTAATATTATAAACTAGGGTTTACCATACAATTTAATTTTGATGATGTAATAAACAAACAATACTTTATCAACATCATTAGATTTATTACTACACTATTCAATAGTATTTATAGAATTAATTTAATTCTTAAGTAATTAATAAATATGGTTATAGTAATAAATCTAATCAAATGGGCAAAATATTTTAGAGAAATTTGTACATATACTTAATATACTATATTATTTATATATTAACTAGTAAAATAGAACCAAATCATATAATAAATTTTATACAATAATGAGACTATAGAAAGTAATAAAGTGAGGACTCGATACAACACTCAATTTATGTAATAATAAAGTAAAAAATAATTAAATATAGAATCCAATTATATAGTTTGGCATTGTTTTATTAGTATGTCAGTTCTTTTTTTATTAGTAAAAATATAAATAATGTAACATTCTAAAAATATTTAAGAATTTCTCAATATTCTACACATAGTAATTATAGTGTCATAATTAACGTATATGGTATATTTGACTTCATAATATCATGACTCTTTTTAAGTATAGCCACACCAAGAAATATTTACCAACTCAATTTCATGAATTTGACTAACTTTAATAAACACAATATCCAAAAGTCTATTTAATGGAGAACATACTAACCCTTTATTAGTTTCAACTAGAGCCCCAACTTCTTTTAATACAAAATAGCATGTGCATGACATATGATTTATAAATTCTCTCAATTTACTCAAATTTTATACCCAAAATACTTTAATTTGGCCTAAAAAAAAACTAAGCTCCAAACTCTTTAAATTAAATTGGAGATTTTATACGGAAATTGAACATTTGGATAAAATTAAATATTCTATTAAGGACAAATTTTGGCATAGCATTGCATGCATTTCAATGGATGAACACATTTGCACAATTGCAAAATGTACCTAGAAATATTGCTTTATCAATAAGTAGTTCAAAATAACATCTTAAGATATTTATAAAAAACCTCAATTAATTGTAATAAATAGGGAAATAACTTCTAATTAAAAGGTAATAAAATAAAAGTCATAAAATAGGAAACAGAGTTTCAAAATAAGAAAATAACTAAAACAACTTTGAAATGTGCAAAAATAAAAGATTTTGGATATTGAAACAACCCTAACTAGGACCTTAGTTATGGCATCGATGGGTTAAAAAGATCTTTTTATGAATGTATAATAATAGCCAAAACTTCTTTCAAATCAAACGTTATTGCCATTTGAAGATTTGTCAACCATCAAGCTTTACGGGCCTTATGCTTGGGCTTTTGTCAATCAACTTGATTTATAAGTCCTCAACTAAACACCGCATGACAAATTTTTAGAAAGATATTGTGTTGTATACATTGAATTTCGGGTTTTGATTGGTCAAGGAAGAAATTTCAATTTTAAATGCATAGAAAATTAAGAATTTAAGACAAATTTGATAATTCAATTTAGGATAAAATTTAAAAGATATTGTGTTGTATGAGTTGAATTTAGGATTCTAATAAGTTAAGAGAAAATTTTCAATTTTCATTAAATAAAAAATTAGAAATTTTCATAAGAAAATTAGAAATTTAAAGTAAAATTTAACAAAATTTATCAAAAAGTTAACATAATAATTTTGCAATGTACGAATATGCTAAGATTTAAATCTCAAACTACTTAATTATACAATTTTAAATTGTAAGATATCAAAATCAAATCAAATCACAGAATATCAAAATATTTTTATCCTAAATTTTTTGCTTTCAATCTTTGGGACCATATGAGCCCTTCAGAATTGATATCTACTTATTATTTAGTAGATCCATTTCCAGAATCCAGTGTGTTAGATACCCTAAAAAAATGGAAATTAAACTATAAAGAATACGAAATTGTCGCAGTTCAATCGCTATGAAGTCTTACTGGATATACAATTTCTACGTTGTAGATGATGTGACTGGCACCACAAGATTTAGTACCTAAATTGTCTCAAATAATTCTTTGAGATTGTAAGGCCATTTTTGGTTGCAACTTCCACTCCACATTATGCTTGCAAACTTCTGGTGTGCCGTGTGTGTGGGATGAACAGAGTCAAATAACACATACTTGGATCATTGCATAGCTCATACTCTTATGCTCCTCCGTTACCTCCACATGTAAAAACTCCTCTTAGTGGACGACTCCCATAGCATCCCATCTTCCCTTCCTTGAAACCTTTCAAAAGTTTATATCAACGTAAATAATCATTTCATATCAAAAGTTAAAAATTATTAATAAATAAAAACCTAGGCTCCAATCAAAGAAAATGGCCTGCACTCACTTGAAGGGAAATTGATATTTTCATGAGAAAGCTGTAGAAATCGCATATTGAACATTTGAAGCTTTTAAGTTGGGTTCCTAGTTTCTGAAGGATTTTGAGGAGTTGGTTGTGTAGTTTTGCTAGTGCATTGACTTCATCCAAGCACCTATTCTTGCTTACTTTCAAGATTGGTACACATCCGAGAGGGCCAAGATTGAGACCCAGAACTTCCTTCCACCTTTCTCATATATTTCCTGTTGAATCAGGAGCTCAAAGATACTTAATAAGGAGAAAAGAAGCAATACTTGTTTAATAGCAATAACATATAGTTTAACTTACTGTAGTAGTATTTGGAACCTTATTCATGGGAGTTTAATGATAGGGATTAAATTATATTGATTTTTATTTTAGTTTTATAAAAATTATATAATTTTTTTTATTTTTAAAATATACACTAACATTCTTTAAAATAAAAAATTGTGTCATATTTTAATCTAATTTTAAAATTTTGACTTAAGTACTTTTTATTAATCTAAATACTTAAATTTTTTGGGTTAAAATTAATGAAAACAAATCTACTCCTTTATTTTTATTTGCATATTTGAAATCAAATTGTACTTTTTATTTATTTAAGCATATTTAGATATAGATACATATTTGTATATTTAGGTTAATTGAAGGTATTTTAGTAAAAAAGTTAAATTAAATTAAGTTAAAGTGCATATTTTAAAAATAAAGAAAAAATTGTTAAAATTTAATAAAATTAAAAAAAAATATGTAATCTACTTAAATTTTTAAAATATAAGAATCTAATTACTTTTTGTTTCAAAAGATGTTTGTATATATTTTGAAAATAAATGAGAGATTTTTGTAATTTCAATAAAATTAAAAAAATATTTGTATAATTTACTTTTTAATTTTTTATTTAAAAGGAAATTTCAGCCTTATTTTCAATTTTAGCAAAATTTTGGTTATAAGAAACCAAGACAAATAGAATAAATGGATGAAAAAAAGATCAAAGTCATTTAAAATTGGTCGATCCGTATCTCTATTGAATATGCGAAGATTTTTAATAGACTTGTAAGTTTTTATAAGATGTTCGTAAAAGACTTTAGTACATTAGCAATTCCATTGAACGAGTTAACAAAGAAAAATATTTCATTTAAGTGAGGAGAAATTCAAGAGGGAGCTTTTCAAACCGTTACGGAAAGGTTCACCCATTCACCTTTGTTAACCTTTGAGGTTGAATGTGATACAAGTAGAATTAAAATAAGAGATGCATTCATACAAAAAGATTAACCCATTGTATATTTTAGTAAAAAGCTATATGGTATACTACAAGTAAAGCAGGTTCAATCCTCATGCCATGACAAAGCCACAAAGAAACTAGCAGAGGGGGAGGGGGAAGTGGGGGGAGGAAAGGATTTCACAGCCTTACCCTGTTTTCTATCGGTAAAAGGGCTCTCTTCATAGAACTTTACTCCATAGAGGCTAATAAGTAATAACTGCAAGAGTTATCAAAATCCAATAATTTGTTATCTGTGAAGTTAAAATTACCACTAAAAATAACACTGCAGGAATTTGAAACTCGCACAGAGGCATCAGTAGCATGGGAGAGTCTGGATTTTAAATACAAGTTTCCATTAGACTTTCATGCCTGATACTCATAAGCCCCAGGAGCCTCAGTGCTCCTAGCAAAGAAGCTTCCCATCATCACAGTAGATGCTCCCAGAATCAAGGCCTTAACAATATGGCCAGAGTTTGAGATGCCACCATCAGCATTGGCAGGAACACCATCAGTTGCTTGAAAAGAATAGATTCTATATCAACAATTTAGCATACGCTGCAATTGATTAGCGGCAACATCAATGGCTGGTAGGATCCAAGGAGGAATGGGAACCATTGTATTTACTAATCCTTCTATTAATCTATTTCCTTCTAATACTAATATTTCCTTTTACTTGTACATGTTAATTGAAATTATGTCTTTCTCTTCTAACATTGAGATATTGGATGTGTGTTGAAGAATAAATTCTTTTGAGTACTAACTAACTCTAAAATATAAACATAAATGATTAAGTTATTTCCGTTGTCCCTGTTTGACAACGAGGAAATGGTTTACTCAGAGCATCATTTTTGTAAAATGAAATTAGCATATTTGAAATGGTGGGGGCTCATAAAAGAACTGCAACATGGAACGACCACATGGTGTTAGATAAGGATATTGTTGCATGCATGTCAGAATTGGAACCAAACCAAGAATTGATAGAAGGAGGGCTTGAACTGGAGTGGTAACTTAACCCCGTCTGCCATGGAATAAGGAGGATGCAATGAAAACTTCGGCTTGTGTGGTTAAAGCTTAGAAAATGGTGTGGGAGGATGCAATGAAAGCACATTGTTATGTATTGGATGGGAAAATAGCTTAGAGGGGAAAGTGTTGAGAAAAATATAAAATTTAATTAAGTATTTTGCTTGCCACATGTCCTAGCTTGTTGCCCACTCTACCATTAAGTTATCCACTAACCCATGTTCTCCATGTTGC
Source organism: Erythrophleum fordii (assembly GCA_032878935.1). Taxonomy (NCBI): domain Eukaryota; kingdom Viridiplantae; phylum Streptophyta; class Magnoliopsida; order Fabales; family Fabaceae; genus Erythrophleum; species Erythrophleum fordii. The sequence continues at coordinate 7,994,254 of JAVQMF010000042.1, forward strand.
TTAGCATTTTCCCATGTTGCACCATTTTAGGAGATAAAATGCTTTATGGAGTCTATGTAGTGGCTAATGTGTTGCAAGTCATGTCCTACTATTTAAGAATTATTTTTATTATTTAATTAATGTTATCACTCATGTATTTGCCTATATAAAGGCTTGGCTTATGGAATAGAATGTGTTCTTCATTCTCCCACTCTCCCTCTCTCTTTATTATACTCAAAAGTTATTAGTGGTATCAGAGCTTGGTTGAGAGGAGTGCAAAATATTGTGAAAAAAAAAAGGGAGTGAGCAATATTATTTGAGTGAGCAATATTATTTTTCTTCTTCTCTTGTGATTGACATTCATTGTTATTTCTGTTTGTTGCATCAATATGTCTTCTTCAGATTCAAACTTTGTGCAGCCATCTATTCCACGTTTTAATGGTCACTATGATCATTGGAGCTTGCTGATGGAGAATTTCTTAAGATCTAAGGAGTACTGGCATGTTGTTGAAAATGGTGTAGCAGCACTTGCGAATGCACAACAATCAGAGATAGAGGCATTGAAGCTAAAAGATTTAAAGGCGAAGAATTATTTATTTCAGGCAATTGATCGTCCCATCTTGGAAACTATTCTTTGCAAAGAAACTTCCAAGGATATATGGGACTCCATGAAGAAGAAATATCAAGGCACTGCAAGAGTAAAGCGTGCACAGCTTCAAGCGTTGAGAAGAGATTTCGAGACTCTGCAAATGAAGGATGGTGAATCTGTCACAAATTATTGTGCTAGAACATTGGAGATAAGTAACAAAATGCGTTTATATGGTGAAAAAATGCAAGATGTTACTATTGTTGAAAAAATATTGCGTTCACTAACTCCCAAATTTGATTATATTGTTTGTTCTATTGAAGAGTCAAAAGATATAGATGCACTCTCACTTGATGAGTTACAGAGCTCTTTGCTAGTTCATGAGCAGAAGATGAATCGCAATTCAACTATGGAGGAGCAAGCTTTAAAAGCTTCTACTTTTACTCGTTCCTTAAATTTTAAAGGAAGGGGTAGAGGTAGAGATAGAGGTCGAGGTCGAGGTAGAGGCCGCGGTAGAGGAAGAGGAGACCGAGGCAATAGAAATGATGAGGAGGATGAATTTCAAGGTAAAGGTGGAGAACGAAATCAACAATTTGACAAATCTAAGGTAGAATGCTTTAGATGTCATAAATTTGGTCATTATCGTTCTGAATGTTATACTAAGCTGTCTAACAATAAAGAAAGAGGAGAGAAGTCAAATTTTGTAGAAAAGAAAGAGGAAGAAACCTTGTTAATGGCATGTCAAGTTATTGAAGCACCTCAATCAGATCTTTGGTATGTGGATACTGGCTGCAGCAACCATATGTGTGGAAGAAAATCTTTATTTTCTTCCTTAGATGAAGAATTTCATTCCACTGTAAGTTTTGGTGATTGTTCTACTGTGAAGGTAATGGGAAAAGGTAATATTAAAATAAAAACTAAAAATGGTTTTGTAGAAACAATATCCAATGTTTTCTATGTCCCTGATTTGAAAAGCAATTTATTGAGTGCTGGTCAATTGCAAGAAAAGGGTTATATTATAACTATTCAAAAAGGGGCTTGTGAGATTTATGATCCTTCACGAGGTGCTATTGCTGTTGTGCAAATGAGTTCAAACAGGTTATTCCCATTAAAGATTGAAAGTGTTCAATCTTGCTTGTTGGCTAATGAGAAGGATGCCTCATGGCTTTGGCATTATCGCTATGGGCATTTGAACTTTGCTGGATTAAAAACTCTTCATCAGAAAAATATGGTAACTGGTCTTCCTCAAATTTCTGCTCCTTCTCAAGTTTGTGAAGAGTGTGTTGTTGGCAAACAGCCACGTACTCAATTTCCTCAAGGAAAGTCATGGAGAGCAAAGGATGTATTGGAGCTGATTCATTCCGACATTTGTAGGCCAATAACACCAATCTCTAATGGTGGTAAAAGATATTTTATTACATTTATTGATGATTATAGTCGAAAAACTTGGGTTTATTTTTTACAGGAGAAAGCAGAAGCTTTTAGTATATTTAAAAGCTTTAAAGCTCAAGTTGAAAATGAAATGGGAAAAAATATTAAAACTCTTCGTACTGATCGCGGCGGAGAATACTGCTCAAAAGAATTTGCAAATTTTATTGAGCAGTATGGTATTCGAAGAGAGCTTACAGCCGCTTATACACCACAACAAAATGGTGTATCGGAGAGGAAGAATAGAACCATCCTCAACATGGTGAGAAGCTTGCTAGCAAAAGGAAAAATTCCAAAGAGTTTTTGGCCAGAAGCAGTAAATTGGAGTATTCATATTTTGAATAGAAGTCCTACTTTTGCTGTTCAAAATATGACTCCACATGAGGCTTGGAGTGGGCGAAAGCCAGCCGTAGATCACTTCAGAATTTTTGGTTGTATCGCTTATGCCCATGTTCCAAATGAGAAAAGAAAGAAGCTTGATGATAAGAGTGAAAAATGTGTATTTTTGGGTGTAAGTGAAATGTCTAAAGCTTATAAATTATTTAATCCGCTAACCAATAAAATTGTGATTAGCAGGGATGTTATTTTTGATGAAGAAAGCACTTGGAATTGGAATGGGCAGCAGCCTTCTCCAATTATTGAATCTGAAGAAGAAAAAGAGTACTCTCAATACCTAGAAAATACCACAGTGGCTACTCTTGAAAATTCACCAAATGATATTCTATCTACAGAAGTGGTGGAACCATCTCCTACTACTGAAATTGTAAAAGAATCACAATCTAATCGTACTAGAAAGAGACCAACATGGATGATAGATTATGTAAGTGGAGATGACTTAACTGATGATGAAACAATAGCTCATTTTGCTTTGTTTGCAGATTGTGATCCCCTCACATTTGAAGAAGCCATCAAAGATACGAAATGGCGAATTGCCATGGATGAAGAGATCAAATCTATAGAGAAAAATAACACATGGGAATTAGTGGAACTCCCAAAGGGGCAAAAATCCATTGGTGTTAAATGGGTTTACAAAACAAAGCTGAACAAAGATGGTGAAGTTGACAAATATAAAGCTCGCCTTGTTGTAAAAGGTTACAAGCAAGAATTTGGGGTTGATTATAAAGAAGTCTTTGCTCCAGTTGCAAGACTTGATACTATTCGATTAGTGTTAGCCATAGCTGCTCAAAATTCTTGGTATGTTTATCAATTAGATGTGAAATCTGCATTTTTACATGGTGAGTTGCAAGAAGAGGTCTATGTTGATCAACCACTTGGATATGTGAAGAAAAGTAGTGAAGAAAAGGTATATAAATTAAAAAAGGCTTTATATGGACTAAAACAAGCACCAAGAGCTTGGTATAGTCGTATAAATGCTTATTTTATTAAAGAAGGTTTTCAAAAATGCCCTCATGAACATACTCTCTTTACAAAATTTGAAAAAGGGGGAAGAATGCTTTTTGTATCTCTTTATGTTGATGATTTAATTTATACCGGAAATGATAATTCCATGATTCATGCGTTTAAAAGGAAAATGATGCAAGAGTTTGAAATGTCGGATTTGGGTTTAATGCATTTTTTCCTTGGCATTGAAGTCGTGCAATCATCATTTGGTATTTTTATTTCACAAAAGAAGTATGTTCTTCAGATTTTGGACAGGTTTAAAATGGGGGATTGCAATCCTGTTCGTACTCCAACTGAATGTGGCTTAAAGTTGGTGAAAGATGATGGAGGAAAGAAAATTAATACTACTCTATTCAAGCAGATGGTTGGAAGTTTGATGTATCTCACTTCAACAAGGCCTGACATCATGCATGGTGTTAGTCTAATAAGTCGATATATGGAGAATCCAACTGAGAGTCATCTCTTTGCTGCAAAAAGAATTTTCGTTACTTGAGAGGCACCGTTGATTTTGGAATATTTTATAAAGCTAACTCAAAAGGCAAGCTTTATGGTTTTTCTGACAGTGACTATGCTGGAGATCTTGATGATAGAAAAAGTACATCAGGTTTTGTTTTTATAATGAGTTCTGGAGCTATATCTTGGTCTTCAAAGAAACAACAAATTGTTACTTTGTCGACTACAGAAGCTGAATTTGTTGCAGCAGCAGCCTATTCTTGTCAAGTTATATGGCTAAAGAGATTGCTTGAAACACTTCAAAGTGATCAACAAAGCCTAACAACAATTTATTGTGATAATGTTTCAGCAATCAAAATTTCCAAAAATCCAACTTTACATGGAAGAAGCAAGCATATTGACGTGAGATACCATTTTTTGCGTGACCTTTGCAATGATGGTATAATTGATTTGGTGTTTTGCAAAAGTGAAGATCAAGTTGCTGATATTATGACCAAGCCTCTCAAGATTGCTGTGTTTGTGAAACTTCGAAAAATGCTTGGAGTGTGCTCTTTGAAAGGCTTTGCTCAAGGGAGGGCTTAATTTAAATCCTTAACTCTTAAACTTAATATTTGCAAATATTAGTTTAAGGGAGGGATTGTTGAGAAAAATATAAAATTTAATTAAGTATTTTGCTTACCACATGTCCTAGCTTGTTGCCCACTCTACCATTAAGTTATCCACTAACCCATGTTCTCCATGTTGCTTAGCATTTTCCCATGTTGCACCATTTTAGGAGATAAAATGCTTTATGGAGTCTATGTAGTGGCTAATGTGTTGCAAGTCATGTCCTACTATTTAGGAATTATTTTTATTATTTAATTAATGTTATCACTCATGTATTTGCCTATATAAAGACTTGGCTTATGGAATAAAATGTGTTCTTCATTCTCCCACTCTCCCTCTCTCTTTATTATACTCAAAAGTTATTAGAAAGAAATCAAAGATTGATACCCCTTTTTGAAAGAAAGGATAAAACTCGATAAGCAAATGCTTCAAAATTCTTTTATGTCCCTACCTACTTCATACACATGACTAATACACCAAGAAAGGGAAGAGTAGCTAAGGTTTTCTTTGGGAAGTATCTTAATAAACCGTACACTGAAATTGGATTTGGGCCATTTGTAATACGCCTCCTTCACTTACGTTATGTTGAAATCTTTAACGACATGGGTTCCATTTATTTTCTTGGAGGCTACTTCTAGTTAGTTAATTACTAATTAGTAGTTTGATTTTAACTAGTTTGGTTTATTAATTTAGTTGTTAATTAATTGACTAAAAATAAGATGTTTTCCTCCTTCAAGTGTCGGTCACTACATCTTTCCTCTGGCGTCTTTTCTTTTTTTGTTTGGAAATCGCTATTTTAATGATGTGGAAAGAGTGGTAATTTTCCAGTCTGTCTTGACTTCATTTCCTGTTGCACCATATGTCACCTTAGATTTTAGAATTTCCTCTAACCATAGTTAAATTGCACAAATTTTTTATGCGTTTTATTGAAATTATAGAGATTTTTTTTTATTTTTAAAATATATTCAGATCTCTCTAAAAATAAAAAATTATCCCAACATTTTAGTTTAATTTTAAAATTTTTAATTAAAATACCATCTAATAATCTAAATATATATTTTTTAAAATTAAAAAATTTAAACAGAGGATATTTTAGTCATAAAATTTAAAATTAAACTAAAGTTTATGATAACTTTTTATTTTAGAAGAATTTCATGTGTATTTTAAAAATAAAAAAATATGTATAATTTTAATAAAACTTAAAAAATACATATATAATTTATTCTAGACTAAAAGAGAAAGAAGGTTATTTCATGCCCCAAAAGCCTGTGTCTTGAGCATCCATCATTATTGAGAACAGAGGCTAATGTCTTTATATTGCTTCATCCGATACAAAGGGCTGATCTTTTAAAAGAGAGGTGGCAAGAAAGTCAGACAAAGTAAGGCAGGGGACTGGATCCTCTGCAGTGAGGATCCAGTGTAGTGCCTCTGCAGTAATACATGTGAGGGAGGAGGTGAAATTTATTGAAACAAAAAATATATGTTTCAAAAAATAATATATACTCTGCGAGACACTTTACACAAAATGCAAAGTGCCTCCCTTTAGAGGATCCAATTCTGTAAGGCAGAAAGGGGGCTAGTTTTCACTGGGAAGGTAAAGCTTTGTTTCCTCTAGATGTCTCAACACCATTCATATCAACAAAGAGGGTCATTACCATTTATGAACTAATTTTTACTCATTGATTTTTTTTGGTGTTAAATTTAAACAAATCTAATAATTTAAGAATTTTAATCTAACATAGAACAGTTCTCATTCCAATTCTAACCCAGTTGCTCCTCGCTGGTGGTAATTAATTAAATAACTAACTAAGTGTGTTTTTTTTTTTCTTTTTCGGCTTTGTCTTGTGTGATTTTGCTGATTTTATGGTTTTGGGGTTAAATTTGAAATCTGCAACCACTAGTACTTTGAATAGTGATGGAGTCTCTGTGGGGAAGGAGGTTGTTGGCGGTTGAAGTGGAATTTTTGAATCATTTGCTACCATAACAATAATTTAAGAGTCAAATTCGTATTTGATAAAAATATATGCTATTTTTTTTTTAATTTTATGAAAAAATCGGTGTCTGTAGCACCATTTTCAATGAATACATTGATGGTGTTTTTGGATGAGGAAAAAGAAAAGTGATGGACGAGAAAAGTGGAGAGAAAATAAAAATAAAAGAAAAGTGATAAAAATTATTTTCTTCTCATGTGTTTAGATAGATGAAGAAAGAATGGAGAGAAAAGAAAATTTGTTAATTTATAATGATAATAATGTTTTTATTATCTAATATTAATAATTTTTATATTCTAAAAAAATTATGTTTTAAATATAAATTAACTATTTTGATTTTAGACACATATTTTTTTAAAAGAAATAAAAATAATAAATTTAAAAAAATTATAAAAATCATATTTCAATTTTTTTAAAAAATTTAGTTAAATAATGAAATGAAAAGAATGAAAAGCAATTTTAAAAATATTCAAATAATAAAAAAATTATTTAAAAATAAGGTTAATAAAAATTTTTTATTAAAAAAATGCTTAAAATTAAAAAATATGTGCATTAAATTAATTAAATTTATTATTTTCATACAATAAGTATGATTAATTAATTTAAAATTTTATAAATATTATTTTAATATATAATAAATTTTTTAACTATATTTATATATTATATATAATATATTATAATATTATATACATTAATATATAAATATTATATATTAAAAAATAATATATATATATATATATATATATATGCATTATCGTGGCATGGCAATATATATATATATATATATATATATATATATATATATATATATATATAGAATGTTCCACTAAATAGCAGTCGGATAGGTTAGTTTGATTGCCATTTAGTCAATGTAGGTTGTAGCTTTTTTTTAATGTATATAATTTATTAATTTTAATATTAAACAATATATTATTATTTTATAAAATATATTTATTATTAATTAATTTTATAATAAAATTTTAAATAAAAATAATTATAATAGTAATTAATTAATTCAAAAAATTTTGATTAAATTAATACTTTTTATTTACAATTGAAATACAATCAAAAAATATTTTTTTTCGATTGTAATGTAGTTGAAATATATACGTTATGTGACATTTTCCTTTTAAATTTTCTCTATTTTCGGAGAGAATATTTTTTGGTGGATCTACCTCAATTTTCGCTTCGACTTTTCTCTCTTCCTGAGTTTTCTGTTGCATCTAAACACGGCAAAATTTGTTTTCTTTCCTCTTTTCTTCTCAACTTTTTTCTCCTCCATAATTTTCATTCCATCCAAACAAACTATGAGAGAGGATCAGAAGGAAGAGTGAGGTCGATGTATTTGAGAAGGGAGAAGATATAAAATTTTTTTACATAATTATAATTTATTTTAAAACTCTGATAAACATATTATTAATTTGATTGTGAGTTGAAATTTCTTTATTTTTTTATGTTCAAAAAATTATTTGTTAAAAAAAGTCTTATATTTTTCACTTTTTTCATATTAAGTCCAAACATGTATTCAAAAAAGTTAATCATTTTTCAAATAAATGTTTTTTAGAAATTATTTTTTAAGTGAAAAATAAAATTTTTTTAATTGTCTTTTAAAATTTTCGAAAGATGATTTCTTTCTTTTGGGTTGGGGTTGATGTTGCTTTTATTTTGTAATGTTTCTTATTGCATGGGAGTCATATAAGAGGTGCTCAATTTTTCTACTGTTGGAGAAATATAGTTGCTTCCTATTGTTATAATTTAAATTATTCATATCAGACTTAGATTTTTTTTAATTTAAAGATTTTTTTAATTTAATCTTAATCATCATTTTTTTCGTTCAAAATTAAAAGATTGTTTTCATTTTATGTTCTATTTTCTTTAAAATCAAAAATAAAAAAAATTAAACCATCTAAATCTAATCTAAATAATCAAAATTATAACAGCAAAGAGCAACTCGATTTCTTAGCAATAAAGAAACTGGGTTCCATGTGAGAGGAGGTCAAGTAGAGTGTAAGTAGTAATTTTATTTGTGTACAGGATGAGGTTTTATTTCAATATTTAGAGCATTGTTTTGAAAATCAAATCGGACTGGACTAGTTAATTCAATGGGTTGGATTAGGAATTGGTTTGTGGTTTGATATGATTAGCTCTTAAAATTAGATAGGCTCAGAATTGGTCAAGAACCAAGAAAATTAGTGAATTGGTTTCTAATTTGGTTTGATTAGCCCTTAAAATCATATTCGCTTAGAATTGATCAAGAATCAAGAAAATTGATTGGGTCATGATTGAATCAATTTTGCAAAAGTAGCAATCAAAACTTGAACATGCAACCCTCTACTAAATACTAAGTTTGTTCACCATTTGAACCACAAGTCCCCTTTAACAATATCATACATTTTTAATATATATAAACATCTCAATGAAATAATACAATAATAATTATTTATATCATATATATATAATATAAAAATATTTAAACTAATGTATATACTATTTATAACTATATCTTTAATTCGGTTAAATTATTTTCATTTGATAGATTATCTTTTCTAGTTTAGGATTTCTAAACCTTTTTTTTTTATTTAATGATAAGTGAAATCTTAATATAATATAGGAATTTCAAAACTCCAAAATTAAATATTCTTAAATTTTAATCATGAATAATTTTCATTTTTCAATTAAAAAATAACTTCTCAAACATTTTAAAAAATATGAAATTAATAATTAAGTATTTAAAATTTATTAGTATTTATTTGTTATATTAAAATTTTAATATATAAATTTAAAAAAAAATATATTTAATTATTATCGATTCAACTATAGTCAAATCATTAAATCGTGAATCAATACTCTTACTAATTCAATAACCAGTTTAATTTTAAAAACATTAATTCAAAGACATGTTTACTACATATACAACTTTAGTATTGCTACATATATATATATATATATATATATTTAAATATCTTTTCACTTTTCAAACTCATCAGCCCCACCTTCCCTTCTAATCCTCCCTTCCGAAAATTGGTGATAGTGTTACTTACATCAAGTTTTTAAAAAATTGAAAAAAAAAAAAAGAAAAAAGGTTGGTAGTATGTCATTGACTTCGCCAAAAGAATAGCATATGGATGAATACTTTTATTAAGTACAAATTTGAATAAAAAGTTACTTTTATGATAACAAATGGCTAAAAAAATATGGCTAAAGTAGTTTGTGTGATTGTACCATAATTTATATATGTACATATATAAATACTCACCCATGTATATATATATATATATATACACACACACACACAAGTTATAAGAAGTCATACTACTTATAAGTTGTAAACAATATAATTCTTTTCTTTAAATTACGTACATATCAATTTTTTAAAATTTGTTAACCCTTTTTCAATTTAAATTTAATTTTGGTGGTACAATGTCTCATAATACTTGTGGAGCCCACCCTAGAGTTTCTTTTAAATATATTGAAGCAAATGAATGGTAGGATCCCCCCCGGCCAAAAGTTCTTTTTTCTTGTTAATTTTTTTTTTTTATAACTAGCCGTTCTTGCAAGATGTAGGGATATTCAAAAAATTTTCTATGGGTCCTACAAGAAAAAAAGAAAACGCAAGGCTTACATGAAGAAAAAGAGAGAAGAAAAAAAAAAGAGTCCCACAGTGAAAAAATAATACAAACGAACAGTATATAAACTGTGTGCAAATACTACACAAATAGTACTGCACTGATATGATACTATAAATTTACACAATGTGAAGCCACTGGCACTACAAGAAAATATGTTATTTTTGAGGGTCACAAGTGTCAAAAAAAAAGTGCTTAGATGTCGATATTTGTTTTATTGACAACTATATAACCGTCAATAAGTGTCAATATAAGTACTGTCAAAAAAAAAATTATTGACGGTTAATGACTGTTAATAAAAATTTTAAAGTATTTTTGACATTTATTAACTATCAAAAATACTCTTGTCAAAATTTTTAAACAATTTCGACGGCCACTAAAAACGACAATTATCAACTACATTTTTGTCAATTCTGACCGTCAAAAAAAGTATCAATAATTATTTTTAATTATATAACTTTTACATTGTTTTCTTTTATATTGGAAAGTAATTTTTTACTAATAATATAATTTATAGAAATGTTTATATTAAAGCAAACATTATAAATATTTCTCAAATTTTGAATATGTTCCATCAACCAAAAGTTTTCGATCCAAATATTAAATATGAGTAATGTATTAATTACAACAGTATTTGAAATATAAAACTTCATCATGTCAATTCAAATGTTTACAAATAAATATGAAATATTTTAAATAAGTGCAAAATAACATCAAGTTATAGATCTCGTTCGCTTCCCATATGCAAAAAAAAAAAAAAAAAGAACATTGAATTAGACTATAAAAAAATCATTTCATTAAATTATAATCTCTGAAAAAAAAAGTATGAAAAAATATTAAAAGTATAAAAAAACAAAATACTAGTTGGAACCATTTAAGCAGGCTATATTCACAAGTGCATAGCATTAGGGTATATAATGGCACTATAAAATTCATAATTAAGCTGTTTCTAAATATATAGGCAAATCACATACAACCTTACATATATCTTTTTGAACAAGAGAAGAGCCAACTCACATAAATTTTGCTAAATTAGTGTTAATCATCTAAAAAACATTTATGTAGGCAAAAGAATTAGAACTAAAGGAGGCCTATGGCACCACTTGTCCAAAGGCAAAAGGAAGAAGGCCAATGGAAACCACCCCTTTTGATACAATCTTAACAACAACAAACTAACATCCAAGACATGCTTTTGCTAAACAAAGTCCTACATGCATTTCCAACAAATATGTAACACTACACTTTTATATGTTATTATAATTAAATTGTTAAGAGCTATCAACATGTGATATTTTTCAAGGAAAAGTCCTAAGGTAAAAACCTAAAAAAAAATCATGATAAAAATCTTACCAAATCAACGGGGGAAATTATATCAATATCAGAATTAGTTTGAGGTCTAAGTACACTTCCTCCAAGCAGATGTGTCAATAGATCTTTCATCCTATTCATTTTCTCTTCTAGTAAGCTAACTTTTGCATTAGACTCTTCACGACATTTTTCTGATTCTCGAAGTTGCTTTTCAAGCTCACAAACACGTGAGGATTGAGGCTCAATAAATTGTGTGGGGCAAATACCAGCTCCTTGCCCACGGACTCTTCCATGTCGTTCAGGTCCAAAAACTTCTATAAATATTTCATTTTCATTCATATCTAGAGATCCTTTCTCTTTTTCAGATATGATGCTTCTGAGGTGCTCCTACATTTAAATGATATAATGTTCAAATATATGACTTAAAAAGATTCAAGACCATATCATAATGTTCATATAATCTAGTGTATTTAAATTGAGATAACTTACAAGTTTATCTTGTGATTCTTTGTTACCAGCCTGTCCATTAGCACTAGTGTGTGTAATTTCCCATAGGTGTACACGCCCAATTTCTTGTCCTGTCTTCTCTTTCTATTGTTGAATAAACAATAGAATATTTTATTATTAAGATTTGAACAAAATATACTAAATTAATAACTCTAATACCTCTTCTTCAGCCCTTTGCTGGACACTTTTTGATCCTGTAGTATGAATAATATTGTTGGCTGATCGACTAATCTTATTTTGATCACTCATTTTCTGAAAAAATATTATTTCCAAGAGTAAAATAAAATTAAATGTAATATTATTTCTAAGAATAAAATAAAGGTAAATTTTTAGAACCCACCTTCCAACTATCTAAATTCCACAATCTCACAAGATATGTCCAATCTTCTTCTGTCATATCAGGTGGTATAGTAGCAAGAGCCTCTTCAGGACATTCAAAAGAATCATAATACTTCTTCTTCAATGCATGGCCGATAATTCTTGTATGACCTATTCATTTGTGCCCATACAAGTTGTTGACAACCTTCAACTTTAAAATAAACCTTGAGGTTAAGAAACAATTATATGTCAGTCAATATAAAACATGAATATTTTACAAAAATGATTTGAAAATTTTATAGTGTTAAAGTAATAACCAAAACAAGATCAAATAATTTGTTCTTCTTTTCCATGGAAATTTCAGCCCATTCACAAACATTTAGCGGTGCATTTTGCACTTCCCTAACTAAAGTTGTACATCTTGACTTGAATAACTTCGAATTTGGACTAACTGGACGATTGTTTCGCCATGTTATGTCAAGTCTCTTGCCAGGTGGCAATTTAGACAATTCAAGATTGCGTGTGGATCCTCGACCTTTTTTTTTGTAATCACATTGACCTATTCAACAATATTAAATTTGAAAAAGTTATAAACATCTAATAAGAAAGAGTTTTAAAAATTTATATTACAAACAATAAAATAGAAAATGGCATACCTGCATTTTTTCTTGTACTAGTATTAGCAACAACCATTCTAATACTTCTCTGTAGTAAAAAAATTCTAGATAATATTGGAAGAGGTTAGTAATAATATTACATTTAAAATATAATTGTACAAATAATCAAGACAAAAAGGGAAAAGGTAACATGTAAAAGAGGTTCAATAATACAACTCATTAAAATACATCAAACATTTAATCAAAAAACTCATTCTTGACCTATATCCCCTAAGTCTACATAAAGAGCATTGCTATGCTCTATCCTACTCCAAGATATAAGAATTTCTGTATCATGAGACACAATATTTGAAAGCTCATTAATATCATGAGACATATGTTGTTGGAATGGTTCTGGGATAACCACATCCAATTCTTCTTCATCGTCCTTTTCAAGCATAGGCATATCAAAGTAGTCTCGAGGTGCAACCTTCACCACACATAGCCAATTAGAGTTAGTAATATCTTCTACATAAAAGACTTGTTCACATTGACATGCCATAGCAAATCGTTCATTTGTGTTCAATCTTCGCCCTTTATTCACAGTTGTTATCCCATATTCATCTACCTTGATTCCTCTACCATAGTTATCTACATCCCACCATAAACATTTAAATAAAACAACTTTATTATTTCCCATGTAAGACAATTCAAAAATATCCTCAATGACACCATAGTACTCTTTACTAGAATCTCCTTTTACCATAACTCCACTATTTTGTGTTTTTCTATTATTGTCGCATTCGTTTGTGCGAAACACAAAGCCATTCACAATGAATCCTTTGTAACATATGGCTTCTCGTGATGGAGCGCGAGCTAAATGTAAGAGTTGTTGTGTTACTTTATCACTTCCTTCATTGTAAAGTTGTGTAACCTACATAAATATAAGAAAAAGCTTAAAATTATAAAATATTATAATAAAAAAAAGTATACTTTAAAAAAGTGCACTACCTACATGACTTTCGAACCACTTGGCAAATTGTTGATTATGTCGTCTTTCAATATTTCTAATATTTTCTCTTTCAATCTCCAACTTATGCTTCCTAATAAATAAAAACCATTATATTCAAGGATATGAATATATAATAAGATAACATATGAGTTGAAAGTAAATATACTTACTCAATAAATGGAATAACTTCATCACAATTTTTCAAGACATAAAGATGAGCTTGATTCAATTCTTCCATACTTAATTTTCTTGATATTTTACTCACTCTAGTAGGGCGACCAGATTGTACAAAAACAGACAACCCAGATAATTCACTAGGACCACCATCCCAATTTCTCCCAACTCGATTGAATTTTGTTTCAATTCCATGAAAGTATCTTGAGCAAAACATCAAACATTCATTTACAATATATCCTTCTGCAATGGAACCTTCTGGATAAGCTCGATTACGTACATAGTCCTTCAAAGTTCGTAAGTACCTTTACATAATGAATATATATATTATTTATGGAATTGATAAAAACATTTAAAATTATATAGGTAAGATAAAAGGAGATTCAATTACCTTTCAATGGGATACATCCAACGATAATGGACTGGCCCTGCAATCTTAGCTTCTTGTGCTAAGTGTATTGGTAAGTGGACCATAACATCAAAAAATGAAGGAGGAAATATCATTTCAAGCTTGCAAAGTGTATAAGCAATTTGAGTTTCAATTTGATCTAACTTTTCTGAAGTAAGAACTTTGCAACATAGCTCTTTAAAGAAAGAACATAACTGAATCAATGGACTGCGAATATTCTCATTTGCTAATAGTCCTCGTAGTGCAAGTGGAAGGAAGCACTCCATGAGAACATGACAATCATGACTTTTTAATCCAATGATCTTTCGCTCCGTTGTTTTCACACATCTAGCAACATTAGAAGAATATCCATCTGGAACTTTGACATTCTTCAAGAAATCACACAAAATGCTTTTTTCATCATTAGTCAGCATGTAAATAGATGCAGGTATTGACACCCTATCATCGTGTTGTATGGGATGTAGATCAGCCCTAATGCCTAAGGCTTGTAAGTCCAATCGAGTTTTTAAATTATCCTTTGTTTTTCCCAAAACATTCATCAATGTCCCCATAATATTATCACAAACATTTTTTTCAATATGCATGACATCCAAATTATGTCGTAACAACAAGGTATTCCAATATGGTAATTGAAAGAAGATACTTTTCTAAAGCCAACCAATTGAATGCCGCTTTTCATTTTTCTTCCTTTTGTTGGCATATTTTCCCAACACTAACCCTTTAAAATCATGAACTTGATGAAGTACATCTTCCCCAGAAAGTTGTTTAGGAGGATGCCCAACCTCCTTTGTGCCATCAAATAAACTTTTCTCATGTCGCCATCTATGTTTAATTGGTAAAAAGCGACGATGTCCTAAAAAGCAATATTTTTTTCCATTTTTCAAATACATAGAACGAGTCTCCACATTACAAGATGGGCAAGCTAAGCTTCCTTTAGTATTCCACCCAGATAAGTTTCCGTAAGCTGGAAAATCATTAATTGTCCATAAAATTGCTGCACGCATGCTGAAGTTTTGTTTTCGTGATGCATCATAGGTTTCAACACCCACTTCCCATAATTCCTTCAACTCATTTATTAAAGGTTGTAAATATACATCAATATCATTTCCTGGACCTTTTGGCCCAGGAATCAATAATGATAACATCATATATGGATCCTTCATACACTTCCAAGGTGGTAAATTGAAAGGAATTAATACCACAGGCCAAATACTATATTGAGTACTCATGTTGCCAAAGGGATTAAATCCATCACTAGCCAAACCAAGCCTAATATTGCGTGGCTTTAAAGCAAAAGACTCATGTAACTCATCAAACTTTTTCCATGCTTTTGAATCAGCAGGGTGTCTTAGAACACCATCATCCACACGCTTATCATAATGCCATGTCATTTCTGATGCTATCTTATTTGACATATACAATCTTTTCAATCTTGCAGTTATGGGAAAATAACGAAGAATCTTTCTTGGAATTTTTTTCCTCTTTAAATTATTATTTTCAGATTTCCATCTAGAGGTATTACAAACCACACAGCAATCTAGCTTTGAATGCCCATTCCAAAATAGCATACAATCCTTTTCACAAGCATCAATCTTTATATAATCTAACCCAAGATCTCAAAAGATCTTTCTTGCTTCATAATAAGATTTTGGCAATTGTGTTCCTTCAGGAAAGGCATCATTCAACAATTCAAGTAACATAGAAAATGATTTATTACTCCAGCCGCCGAGACATTTTATATGATACAATTTCATCAGAAATGACAATTTGGAAAACTTCTTACAATTTGGATATAAGCTTTGCTCAGAATCATGCAACAATTTATAAAATATGCTTGCATCTTTATTAGGCTCCTCCGTATCCCATGCCCCAAAATGATCCATTAACATGTCTTGAATTGACTCCCTATCAGATTCATCACTATCACTTAAATTAGAAGATGCCACTTCTAAATCCTCTCCATGTTTATACCATGTTGTATAATTTGCAACTATTCCATATATTAGTAAATCTCCTTCAACTTCTTCATGAGTTTTTTTCTTAAGATTATTGCATTTAACACATGGGCAATAAATATCATCTTTGTTTGTGTGTTCAAATGCAAAATTTAAGAACTCAGTAACCCCTTTTCTATACGTAGGATGTGCTCTATTCTTAATTTGCATCCAATCCTTCTCCATGATTAACTAGAAAACATAGAATATAGAAAAAATAATTAACTTCACATTAATAATTAGAAACATATGGATATGAATGCATAAAATCATTCAAAAAAATTTGACATATTCAAAGATTTCATATCTTAAGAAAATAAACAAAGGCACCAATATAATTTGTGCTTCTTTTGTTTCATTCCTATAATTCGACTTTAAAGCTTATAATTAAGAAAGAAAATTAGGAAATAAATAGAAAAGAAAATAACCACAAATCATAATCAAAGCTTGCCTAAATCAAATAAGAATCAAAATAAAGAGAGAGGGGTGTATGTACCTAAGAAGCAAAAATGCCAATACTTGGTCCAGAGATTTCTTTTGCTTTTTTACTTCCTCTTTAGGGATCAAGAGCTCTAATAAAGTGCCTTAAACTGAGAGAAACAAAAAGAGAGATATATGTGTTAATATTTTTATTTTAGTATTAAGATGCCATGATAATTTTTTTTAAAAAAAAGAATTGTATAGATTGTTTAACCTCTTTCTTACTATTTTATGCACTTTGCAATTTTTACTTGCATTATTTAATTATTAAATTAAAAATCTCAAAAGTGTATTCTGATTCATATCCTCAAGGTTTTAATTAGTAAGTTAAGAATCTCAAACTACTTTTGCCTTATTTTTCTTTATTTAGAAAAACCAATTTAGACTTGAGATAGATATGTAACCAAGATATTACTAATATATTTATCTTTCACAACAAAATCAAGCCCATAAAACAATGATATAATTATAATGAGGATAAAAAATTAGTAAGAGATCATAAATTTAAATTTCTACTATGCACACAATTTTTCAATGTCTTCAATTAGGAAATAAAAAAATAAAATAAAATAAAAATCAAACCCTAAACATCATGTTCATTTCAGTCCTAAAAAGTGAGATAATAAGTCTATTGACTTATTTTTGCTTCACTATTTTTTTTTAATGGATATGTTTTACTAGCTATTGTTTGTATTGCTATTTCAATGGATATATCCAACTAAAAAGCAATCTTTATTTCTCTCCTTCTTGAGAAGCAAAGCACCAAAACTACCCTGCCATGTTAACTAGGCTAGGAAAAAGCACACAATTATTTGGCTCCTCTGCCCCGTATTTTTTACAATTAAAGAAAAAAAGAAACTAATAAAAGATACATAATTTAATATAAATACTATTGAAAGTTTTCCTTGTACAACTTTCCAATTGATATAACCATCTTTTCTATCAAAAAATATAACATACAAGAAGAATTAACTTTTTGCTTCTACCTCCAACCTTTCAGAATAAAGCCTATTTAAATTTTTGAGATTGTGTATTTTAATTCATATCCTCAAGGTTTTAAATCTCAAAATAAATTGCCTTGAATTGACCCTCCAGTTACTAATTATGTTCCATCTGATTTACATCAAGAGATAGATAATCCAATAATATAATTCAAGTCAAGTGTGAGAGTGACTCTTCAAATAAATAGCCTCTTGGTAGTTGTAATGCAAAACATTTATATATATATATATATTCAAAATCTCAATCAACATTGCTAAAATGCTAAATCGTGTTTCAAGGATACATATATATATATATAAATGGAATTTTTTTTTGGTTTAAGTAATTTTTTTTGGGTCATTTTTTGGTAAATTGATATATAGCTTAAACTTTTAACTTTTGAGGATAAATAGACTTTTCTATATCTTTCTATGATATGGGTTCCATAATTTGGGTATGAATTCACAAGCAAGAACAGCATCCATCAAAAGATGAAAAACGAAAAAAGTTGGAAACTCAAAGAAACACAAACTCTGCCAACAAGTCCTCCTATAGCAATAAGCATCCATTGAAAAATAGAAAACGAAAAAAGAAACTCAAGGAAAAGAACTCACACTCTGCCGGCAATTCCTCTTGCAGCAAGACAAATCATCAATTATATATTGCATGCAACTCGGTCAAGATGCAGAGAAACGTAGAATACAGAGAGGAGAAGTCGTTTTGGTCAAGATGCAGAAAGAAGTAGAATACAGAGAGGAGGAGAAGCTGAGACGTAATAGATGCAGAGAAGAAAAGTGTGATAACTACCTGTCGATAAAAGTGGAAAAATTGCTTTCAAATTATTTTTAAAATAAATAAATATTATTTTTTTCACCCTGCTGCCGATAAAAATGGATGAACGTTACTGCCACTGCTTCCCGCGTTTTAGCACCACGTTTTAAGAAGCTGGCTATTGAAAAGGGAAGCTTCATGTTACCGCCACTGCTTCCCGCGTTTTGGCACCACGTTTTAAGAAGCTGGTTATTGAAAAGGGAAGCTTCATTTTGACGGTCAAAGCCCATGGTTGATAAAAGGGCCTGGTATGTTGACGGGAAAAAGCAACTGTTGATAAAAAAAAGCACCTTTTTTGACTTTAAAATGGATTGTCAAAGTTGATGGGTGGAAATTGCCATATCTTCCTGTAGTGCGGTTATATATATATATATATAAATAAAAGATGATTTGATTTTGACTTTGGTAGTACTCTACAACTGTGTTTGGTTGTGAGAATATCACTCCAAGAATGGAAAATCAATTCACATTCCATCAATGCTGTGTTTGGTTATAAGAAAAATAATAAAAATCTTTTCATAAAAAGTTTCCTTTTTTTAATATAAAGGAAACAACAATCATCCCATTTTAGGAAAGAAAGTGTCATTATGCACTGGAATGTATTTTATAGTTGTAGGAGCAATATTAAAAATTATATATTTATTATTATTTATTTATTAAGAATATTTTAGTCTTTTTAATAATTATTTTATTCTTTATATATATATATATTTTATTATTCTTTATTTATTTATATATTTTATTATTATTATTATTATTATTATTATTTATCTATTAAGGATATTTTAGTCTTTTTAATAACTATTTTCTCTTTATTTATATCTAACCAAATAAAAAACATAACAATATTTATATTCTTTTTTTTGATATACCAAATAAATGTTATACATAATAATATTTATTTTCATTCTTTTTTATTTCTTTCCATTCTATCTAATTCTCGCAACCAAACGTATCTTACAATTTTTAAGTCAAGGGTTATAGACCAAACAAAGCTAAAAGTAAAAAAGATGCCTTGGCCCGTTGCAATTTTTTTCTTTTAAATTTCTTGTGTTAAAACAAAAGAGTAGAGAAGATGTGATATTATTTTTGGCCTAATTTGGTTTTTATAAGGTTGAATAATAATAGTAATTAGTTACAAATTTCAACGAAGAGTTTAATTATGCATAATAGTATCCAATTTCTATAACTAATTAATCAAAGAACCCTATAATCTTTCAAATTATTCATACCTCACAACTTCAATATTCAGTAATTAAAAAGTATGCTTTTTCTTAAATTATATGAATTTAAATTTTAAAATTAGTATTTAAGAGAATTTATTCTTCTAAATATGTCAGATTAATATTGAGGGCGTAACTTTAACATTGTTTGAAGATAAACTTAATTTCGATTGTGGCATTAGTTAACTCAAAAGTATTTTTATTGTACCATCCAAATAAAGGAATTCACTAAAAAGAAATTATTGAGCTAGGCTTCAAACAGATTGAGTATTTGAACGTTCAAATCTTTTGCCCGTTTAATTCCGTCTATTCATATAACTTCGTCAATTTTTAATGGAAAGGTTGTGCTACGTTTGCCAAACTAATGACTAGAAGGTTGGAGGGCTTGAGCACTTGAGCATTCTCCAACACAAAACCAAAATTATTGATATTCTATAGTTAAAGTTAAATACATCGCATTATTCTGAAGCTAGACAAATTAACCAAAATTTGCTTTGTCACGTCCAATAATTATAAATCTTAAATAAGGGCAATATCTTGTTTATATGGATTTCGACGGACGTGAGGTTTTTTATTTTGCCACAATACGTACGTGAGTTTGGTGGCCCGAAACATGCGCCCAAGGCATGGGCAACTCAAATACTCCTAACAAGGTCAACCTACGTCTTGCGTCTTTCCCACTTCACTTTCAACGTATATTGTGGTGTCATGTAGGGGACCTAAAGTAAAACACAATCTGGACAAATGTACAAATAATTAATGTAGAATTAGAGGAATTTTTTTTTACATATATATTATTTTTTCGTTTTCAATTTACAAGAGTATATATTCTTACTTTGATCTAACATAGAACTGTTCTAGTTCCAATTCCAACTTAGTTACTGCAAGCTAGTGGTAATTAACTAACTAACTAACTAAAAGCATTTTACTATTTTTTTTAATTTTTCCTGCACTATTTTGCGTGATATTGCTAATTTTATGGTTTGCGGTTAAATTTGAAATCTGCAACCAATAGTACTGTGAGTAGTGATGGAGTCTCTCTGTGGGGGAAAGATGTTGGTGGCTGAAATGAGGATTTTGAGTCACTTCCTGTTATAAAAATAATTTTTTAGCCAAATCTGTATATGCTAAAAGTGTTCACTCATGTGTGACTCTTTTGGGAGAGTCCGTTTTTCTGTTTTTAATTTTGTTTAAAAAATCAGTGTCAATGGCAGCGATTCTATGAAAACATAGAGACAGGATTAGGAGAGAGAGGATAGGGTTGATGAGTTTGAGAAGGGACAGGACAAAAAAGAAAGGCAGCAATATTGGAATTCGTATTTGCAATAGTCATGTCTTTGACGTTGAAATAAAAGCCCCTCCCCCACGCAAATGAAAATTAGAAAAAATTATATTTAAAGACTTAAATTTTATAAAATTTTTTAAAAGATAAAATTATTTTTTAAAATTATAATTATTATCAAATTTTAAAAAAATTATTATTAAATATAAAAAAATTTATTTTTTTTATACTTAATAAATTTCTCAAACTCATTTATAAGTTTTTTAAAAATTTAATAATAATAATTATCTTTAAAAATAATTTTAATTTTTAAAATTTTTTTATTATGAATTTTATAAAATATAAGTCTTTAAATATAATTTTTTTTGTTATTACTCAATCTGCTTGGCTTCTCGACACAGCGAACAATTCTTATATACACCTGATGTGCTATATCATTTATACATTCAATAGTTAAGATTTACTTTACATATAAATCCCACTTGTACTGGCATGGATTCTACCTATAAAAATTCAATTTTGACTCTTGATTTTTTTAAGTGCATTCTACTCTAGGTGTACTTAAAAAAATTTCGGACACGACCCTTATGCAACAAAGGAAACTGACAAAATAAAAATAACTCCAACCCGAACTTAAAAAAAAAAATTAATTTTTTAATCATCTTTTTAAAATTTTAAAAGATAATTAAAATTTTTTTTCTTTCACTCTGTTTGACTCCTCTGACATGGTCCCTCAGCAACTAAGGAAATTGACAAAATAAAAATAACCTTAATCCAAACTTCAGTTAAAAAAATTAATTTTTTAATTATCTTTAAAAATTTTATAAGATGTTAAAATTTTATTTTTTTTCACTCTACTTGACTCCTCTCACGTGGCCCCTTGCAACTAAGGAAATTGGCAAAATAAAAATAACCCCAACCCGAACTTCAAAATAAAAAAATTAATTTTTTAATCATCTTTTTAAATTTTAAAAGATAATTAAAAATTTATTTTTTTCACTTTGCAAAATAATTTTTAAAATATTTATTTAAAATAATTTATTTTAAAACTTTGATAAACACATTATTAATTTGATTATGAGTTCAACAAATCAAGTATTTGTGCGCTTGAATCTTTGACCGTTTAATTTCGTCTATTCATATAGCTTTATCAATTTTTTAGAAAAAAATTTCAATTAAGGACTATTGGAAAAATTAATAGTTAAGGACCTTTCTATAATTGCTTTCAATTTGATCTTTCTAAAGTTACAACTAGATTTTTCTAAAATTACAACCAAACTCTTCTTAAATTTTTTTTTTCTTTTCAAACTTAAAGTCCTTAACTAAAGTTTTTCCTAATTTTTACGGAAAGTTTATGCTAGGTTTGCAAAACTAATGACTAGAAGATTGGAGTGCTTGGACACTTGAGCATTTTGCAACACAAACCAAAATTATTGATATTCTATAATTGAAGTTAAATACATTGCATTATCCTAAAACTAGACAAATTAACAAAAATTTGTTTTGTCATGTTCAATAATTATAAATCTTAAAGTAGGACGATATCTTGTATTTATGTTAATATCGATGTGAAGTTTTTTTTTTTATAATATTTTTAAAATAAAACTATTCTTTGAATGAGTGTTTTTACTGATCAACGGTTCAATGAATATGATAATAAAATAGATTTTGATTAGTTTAAAATAATAAATTTTTTTTTCCAAAACAAAAATAATATTATTAAAACAAGAAGACATATAATAAATTTGATTTATGATAGATCAAAAGTCAACTAAGCGTCTTATAATTTAATAAACAATAACGAAAGCTGTGCTCCTTGGTTGCAAACTCGTAAATGAAAGCAGTGATGGGGGCAGAATTACAGACTGAAACCACAATCTAATGAAACAAATTATTAGTTTATGTGGTCCGTGGCAGTATAACTTAAAGATATTTCTTACTAATTTCATAGGACCACTAGTGAACCACTATTAACGCGGCAGAAAGAAAAATATATGCATTATGGGCAATTTGATTCCTTCCCATTAGGTCCACCCCGTGCATGATGGAAATATCTTCCGTTTTTATTGACACAAATTTACTGCTAGTTGTCACAAATAACGAAAGATGCCTTTGCAGCCAATAGACAAGGCAAGATATACATATATTTGCAAAGTGGGGACCAACTTCCACTATCCAAATTTTGTATCCGACAATGATAGTAAACAGCATTTTTCAATGGACTTGCGAATGACTTGAGGTTATGGTCCAAGCCGCCACAAGCCTTTCTACTCCTTTAATAAAGCTAGTCAAGTTCTGGCTTTTGACACAAATTTGCTGCTAGTTGTCACAAATAACGAAAGATGCCTTTGCAGCCAATAGACAAGGCAAGATATACATATATTTGCAAAGTGGGGACCAACTTCCACTATCCAAATTTTGTATCCGACAATGATAGTAAACAGCATTTTTCAATGGACTTGCGAATGACTTGAGGTTATGGTCCAAGCCGCCACAAGCCTTTCTACTCCTTTAATAAAGCTAGTCAAGTTCTGGCTTTTGAGTTAGATTCATTCGTCTTGTTCATGTGAGCTAAGAATATGGCTCTGCAATTTGCATTGCATATGGTTTTGATGTTATGGCCGAGCCATCATCCATTGGCATCCGCGCAAGCACATGGTCCTATAGCGCAACCTGGTTGTAATCCCACTTGTGGAAATGTTGATATCCGTTATCCCTTCGGAATGAATGATCCCAAATGCTACGCTAACAAGTGGTTTCAAGTTGAATGCAGACACAATTCTGGCAGTGAGAAGCCATATCTCAAGTTGATACAACTGGAGGTGATAGAAATTGATGAGAGCTTAGGCAAGGTTTGGATCAAGAATCCAATATACAGATGGAACTGCAAAAACAAAAGCAGAGATAGTAGGGGAGCCATTGACATGGGAGGAAGCCCTTTTGCATACTCTCAGGATAACGGATTTTTGGTTGTGGGCTGCAATAAACAAGCTCTTTTGCTGTCATCAGATGGCTCCGAAGTTGGTGGCTGCGTCTCCATTTGTGACAAAGACCATGAAGCCATGAATGAGTTGAGAATTTACGGTTGCCATGGCAAGTATTGCTGCACGACTTCGCTGCCTTTGTATCTCTCAGAATACAAGGCAATCATTAAAGATACAGGAAACAAGAGCACGAGTGATGATTGCGATTATGCGCTTATTGCAGAACGTGGTTGGCTTCAAGGCAATAACAATGGGGAGAGAAGAGTTGGTGAGTTAAAGGATTTGAGTTGTGTTCCTGCAGTGCTTGAATGGGAGATTGTGAATCCCAGTTTGCAACAATTTGAATATACCAATTGCTATGACACTAATATTACATCTTCCGGAAGAGCACACGCAGGTCGCAGATGTCAGTGCAGTCCTCCATTCACTGGGAATCCTTATGTTGCCGGAGGATGTATAGGTACACACAAATATGTATCATCCCCTTTTGCAAACTCATATACATCATTCCATTCTTAAAGGAATATTAGGTAATTCAGTTTGATTCTTCACTTTCCAGATAGTATAGGGTACTCTCGACCAGAATCTCAAGGGATGCCAGCTAGTCCAGGGTACTCTCGACCTAAATCTGAAGGGATGTCGGTCATAGGTACGTATATTGCAGTTAATTTAGAAAAATCGAGTTTCATTGACTTTTCAGTTTATATATATTTTTCCTTTAAATTTAGAATTTATCTATATATGATGGAAAGTTATGTTTAATGCTTCTTACTGTTTGGCAAAAAAATTTAATAATTTTATTGCACATGAAACAAGAATTTTTACAAGGCAGTAGCTAGCTAGATTGGCAGATATGGTTAAAGTTTCATTTTAAAAAAATTTAGTACAAATTTTATATTTATGATATGAAGTTTTCTACTAGCACATGACAATTGAATAATTTTTATAAACAAAAATATAATTTTTACAATTGAGTACGTTACATAATTAAGTCATTCAAAGATATTTTTTAATAATGTTATATTTTAATTGTAAAATCTTATAAGAAAGATAAAATAAACTATAATTAAAGTTAATCCTTTTATTAATAATCCTTCAAAATGTTTTTTTAATGTGCCAGACTGTCTATTTTGATTCGTCCTCCCAAGATAATTTTTTTTAAAGCTCAATTGCTTTTTTTCAGAAAAATTAATTCTACGAATTTTTTATTATTTGTTTTATAGAAAATTATCCCATTAAAAAAATCTTTTAATCGAGTTTCTTCGATCCAAATCAAAATTTTTGGACTTAGTAAGCTCGAGCAAACTATCTCACTTTAAAGATTTTTATTTGAACATGAATAAAAATGTTCACGTCAAACTCATACCATCATGTTCTGAAAATTTATATTTGAACTTAAAAGAAAATATATTTATGTAGGGTATGAACTTAGGCCCAGGTCCAAGTGCGACTTATTTTTCAAATTTTATTTGAGCCCAATCGATGATTCAATGGGAGCAATACATAATAGTTTTATTTAGAAATGCGAGTTTGATTCTGGACTTTCCGGTATATCTGTTTGTAATTGAAAAATTATCACACTATATATGATGGAAAGTAATGTCAAATGCTTCTTTCTGTTTGGTAAATACATTTATTAATTTTATTGCACATGAACAGAATTTTTACAACACAGTAGTCAGGCTAGGAAGGATCGATATGACTTAATTATTTATAATCCTTCAAAAACTTCTTTTTATGTGCTAGCTAGACTACTTATTTTGATTCGTCCTCAAAATTATTTTTTTAAGGCTAGTTTGTTTTGTAGAATGACAATTTTTTTAAACAAAAAATTCAAAAATTAATTATATAACAAGAACATTTTAATTATTTGTTTCATTAAAAAAATATTCCATAAAAATTTTGGACTTGAGTTTGCTTAGTTAAAAAAAAAAAGGATTTAATAAGCCCGAGTCCACTTGTTTGTTTCATTTTAAAAATTTTTATTTGAATATAAATAAAAGGATATACGTCAAGCCCAAGCAATCACATTTTAATAATTTATATTTGGACTCAAACAAAAAAATTTAGATGTCTGTATGAACCCAGACTTAAGCCCAAGCCTAAGCTTTTTCAAAATTGTTTGAGCCGACGAACTTTCGATGACAGTGTTGACTGACCCTGGAAGATAGGGACAATCATAAACTTGTAGTAATAAGTTAAAACAAAAATGAAAACAATTTCTTTACTTATTATTAATGTTTTTTTAAAAAATAAGTTCAAGTAAAATTTAGAATGGGGGGCGAAATATAAAATATTGTTTCGACTCTTATTGATAAAGATTATCAGGAGCTACTCTTTACGTTTAGTAGTTGCTAAATTGCTCATGTCTAGTAAAATTGCAGCTTGGCGTAAGTACTAACATAAATATATAAAATATATATATATATATATATGTATTCATATAAAATTGTATTTCACGCTGTTATTTTATTGTAACATGTCTGTAGGAGTAGTTTTCTCGAGCCTAGTATCCATTGTTTTCGTGGTTGGCGTATGGATACAATACAAGATCTTTAGGAAAAGTAGGATACACAAACGCAAAGAAAAATACTTCAAACAACATGGTGGTTTGTTGTTGCAACGAAGATCATTAAATGGTGGTGTCAACTTTGACAAAACCAAACTGTTCAGCTCAAAGGACCTAGAAAAAGCCACTGACCGCTTTAATGTGAACAGAGTACTTGGAAAGGGAGGCCAAGGCACTGTTTACAAGGGCATGCTTGCAGATGGTAAAATTGTTGCCGTGAAGAAATTGAAGATTCAGGGAAATGTTGAAGAATTTATAAACGAAGTGGTTATTCTTTCCCAAATTAACCACAGGAGTGTGGTTAAGTTGTTAGGATTTTGCCTGGAGACACAAGTTCCTTTGCTAGTCTATGAATTCATTCCAAATGGCAACCTCTTTGAGCACTTGCATGAACAAAATGAAGAGTTGTCAATGACATGGGAGATGCGTTTGAGAATTGCCAGTGAAGTTGCAGGAGCTCTATTTTACTTACACTCAGCTGCTTCTCGACCCGTTTACCATAGAGACATCAAATCAACTAACATACTCTTGGATGAAAAGTTCAGAGCAAAAGTTGCAGATTTTGGAACATCAAGGATGGTTTCCATTGAAAATACTCATCTCACCACTCTGGTTCATGGAACTTTTGGCTATTTGGATCCTGAGTATTTTCTTACAAGTCAATTCACTGAGAAGAGTGATGTGTACAGCTTTGGGGTTGTTCTAGTTGAACTTTTGACTGGTCAAGAGCCAATATCTTTTAGAAGGCCAGAGGAAGCTAGAAGTTTGGCCTCATATTTCATTATGTGTATGCAGGAAGATCGTCTATATGATATTCTCGATAGAAGAATCATGGAGGTAAAGAATGAAGGTATCACGGCAGTGGCAAACCTTGCAAAAAGATGCTTAAGCCTGAATGGGAGGAAAAGGCCAACCATGAGAGAAGTTACAATGGAATTAGAAGGAATTCAAAAACTGGGAAAGAAGTCTAATATTGCACAGAAAAATTATGAAGACATTGATTTTGTTGGATTCGAAGTTGCCAGCCTTGAACTGCAGATTATACATCAACTGGATCAACTCTAAACACCAAAGCTTCCTCATCGTCCGTGGGTCTTCTTTAGTATGTATTAATAAGTGGTAAATCTTCTTACTTGTATTTCTTTTTTATTTTTGTTTCAGAAACACAGTTACTCACGAGACTAACATAGTAAAATTATTATGATTTTGCAGTGATGTGGTCAACTTTTATGTTTATATTTTCTACAATTTCTAATCTTGATGCATATGCATGTATTATTTCTCATAGCTTATATATTTCTCCTGGCTAGTAATTGTGAATAAAGATGATATTGAAGATTCAAAAGCTGGATTTATGGTATTTTGAGGCTTGAGGAGAGACTGTATGAAATCTGGGTCATGAAGGAAAAGTCACCAAATGCAAAATCTTGTTTAATGAGGATTAAAGCTGAATCAAAATAATATGTGTGTGTGTCTATTTTCTTAGGAAAGGATATACACAAGCAAAATAATATTAAGTAAAAGTTAAGCTTTCTTTTACTTAAAAGAATTTGTGAAGGATTAATATCAGCACCCAAAAAATATTTTAAATAGTATATATTTAAAATTATATAAAATAAATAACTGTAAAAAATATACATTTTTTAATGTCAAAAACCTTTGACGTGAGAGGTAAAAACCATGAGACTTAATTTTTTAAAAAATTATTATTAATGAATTAATGTATAACAATAAATTTTTAACAATTACTAAAAACTCAATTTATCCTCTATTCACTATTAATAAAATAAAAAATTATTACAATAACAATATACAAAACCGAAATCAAATAATATAAGAACTCAACTAATAGGAAAAAAGTTGATTATATAAACAAAACGCTCACAATAACAAAAATAATATACTAAAATTTTATTAAAACCAAAGCATAATTGACCTTCAAATCATGATCACAAAATGAACAAAATTTCTTCCGCTTCTCTCGTCGGCAGCACTGCCCGTATAAGCATATAGAACCCTGTCTCTTGCAGCCTGCATGTTTCTCCGCCATATTAAAGCCCTCGGTTACGTGCCACTAATGCGAAAATAAAGACCCACACGTCACTCAAATGCTTCCTCCATCCATCATTCTTTTTTTTTTTTTTCATTTTTTAAAATTTTATATGCCTTGTGGAATCCACGTGACACTAAAATAAGTCTCTTATTATTTAAATTTAAAAAGTTTAAATATATGAAATTATAAAAAAAGTATTTATATTATTCAATACCTCTCTTGTTCTTATTATTCAAAGTTGCCCTATGCTGCCGATTGGATTCTCTACATCTTTGAAAAAGCAGCATCTCCCTGCTGCTGATAAAATGGCAGCATTTTGCTTTGAAAAGCAGAATCTGGGCTGTTAATTTTAAAGCAATCTGGACGGCTCTTCAAAGACCCCAAAACACACCTGTTAATCGGACTTTTTAGCCCCATTACCAACAGCGTTCAACACTTTTTTCCCTGTTCTCTCTGTTGGTGTTCATTCGGCGCGGGAAAATGAAATTTTCTACCAAGATTAGTCAGAGGCAAGGTAGGGTTTAGGGTTCAAATGAAGCGTAATATCTCTTCTTCCCTTGTCTCTCATCTTGTTGTCTGAGTGTGGCTGCCATTAACACCATATCTGAAATCGTTTTTCTCTACAGCTTGTGGGTGGTTTAAGCAGGAAGTGGCTATCTTCACCCATTCATCTGATATTTACAGAGTGTGAGAGGTTCGGTTTTTTTTTTTTTCATTTGTTGATAAAAATTGGTATTTAAAAGGAGATTGTTGCATCTAACATTAGAAGAAGATGAAAGTCTTGGAAGTTAGAAGTACCTTTGTTCTAGAAAGATGAGAGTTTTGAACTTTTATATAGTTGGGGATTGTGTTTATTTCTTTGAAGCATTTCATCTTTGGATTATCAAGTGATGTAATATGTATAGGCATTTTTTGTTGGGATTCATTTATTTATTTTTTGGTAAGCTCAGAGTGCACTTCATGCAGTCAAATCTGTTAGCTGTATGCTATCTTCAAAGCTGTTGGGGATTCAAATGATATGAAGTATCTTTTAAACAAGAAGGTTCAATTTCTTATGAATCTTAATCACTATCCTTTTCCTAATATTATTGACTTTAAGTTCTTTTCGTGCTAGGCTTACTAGTTGCCAAAATGAAAATATTACAGTTCACAGCCATTGACTTTTAATTTGTTGTCTTATCGTTTGGTTTGCTAGATATGTTGCTTGGCTATCATCTGTCCCGTATGTTTGGATTATTTCATACCTTTTCAATATTTTTTCAAATACTGTATATTGGTTTATTTAAGGGTGTTTATGGGCTGAGTCAAAATGGGTAAGGCTTTGATCTAGCTTAGTGTTTAGCCTAATTTTAAATGTGTTTTAAAAATAAAGCCCATTACTCGAGCCCAACCCTGTCTAATTTAATACCGAGCAAGGCAACATTGGGTGACTCAATATTTTTTAATTTATTATTAAAATTATAAAATGACTCTAAAAAAATATTTTTATATAAATATTTATAAAAAATTAAAATTTTGATACAAATTTTTATTAAAAAAGTATTTTTAATTTTTTTTTGGATATGACTAGAGTAATATATCCCTTAAGACGAACTCGAGTTTATTATTAAAATTATAAAATAACCCTTAAAAGAATATTTTTATATAAGTTTTTATAAAATTATATTTTATCCTTAAAAAGAATTATTTTGATATAAATCTTTATAAAAAATAATTTTTAAAAAATAATTTTTATTTTTTTTAGGCCAGACTGGGCTGATATGGCCCTTAGGATTAGCCTGGTGCTTAGCTTGGCCTGGTTTTGTAGTCTGGCCTAGCTCTAAATTTCTTTTTAAATTTTTTTTATGCTCAGCCCAACTTAGACCGATTTGGTCAAGTAGGACTGAGTCCATCGGGCCTCCGAACTCGATGAATGCCCCTAGGTATGTTTTTGTAGGAGATGTTATTAGACATTGTCTTAGACACTATATGTTAGTTTAGTTTGCTTCGTCTATTTATCTTATGAAAAATAATAACTCAAATAATTTTTTGATGATATTTTCTTTTTAGGAACTATTTTATAGAGGTTGAGTTGACCCTTAAAAGTTGGTCTAGAATTTTATAGTTTAGATGAAGCATAAATGTGTTAGGTTGATTATGGTGGGAGAATGAGATTTGGAGTTAGGGAATATAATTTCATACAGATATGTATGTTACAAAGAGAGTTTACAAAGACTAGACAAAAAGGAATTTAAGACCACTAATATTCGACCAGAGACTAGCACCAATTGTAAAGTAAGAATGAGAGTTAAACATGTGAATGGAAAATATATAATCAGTGAATTTGTTGAGGAGTACAATCATCCACTTCATCTTCTAAAGACAGTTCACATGTCAGTATCTCAATGAAAATTAACTAATGTTCAAACTCACAAGATTGAGTTGGTAAAGGAATTTAGGCTGCAATAGAAAGCATATTTTTAGTTAATAAGCATGCACATTGAAGGAAGAAATGATCTTGGCTATAATTGTGAAGATGTAAAAAATTATCTCAAGTCCAAAAAATAAAGAAGCATGGTGTATAGGGAAGCTGGTTGTCTTCTATGACATTTCCAACAACAATTAGCAAAAAACTCATTATTTTGTCATCCCTATCAGATGGATATGGAAGAATAGATAACAAATATCTTTTGGGTCGATGTAAGAATATTGCTTGACTATGCCTATTTTCAGTAATATGGTGTTACTTGACTCAACTTACAATACTAACCATAATCACAGACTACTTGTAATATTTTCTCATTTTAATCACTATAGAAGAATAATGATTTTTAGGATGACATTGCTTTATGATAAAATCATAGAGTTATTCAAGTGGCTACTTGAAACTTTTTTTAGAGGCACATTAGAAAAAAAGCTTATCACTGTTTTTGATGATTAGGATCAAGTAATGGTACCAACATTGCGCAAGGTCATTCTAGAGATAAAGCATGGATTATGCATATGTCATTTATTGCAAAATGGTGTTAAGCATTTTGGCAACTTGATGAAGGAGGGCTCAAATTTTTTAAGGGATTTCAAGAAGTGTATGTTCGAATATGTAAAAGAAACATAGTTTGAGGAAGCATGGAATAGATTGTTATCTGATTACGATATGTATGAAGACACATGGCTGAGTTTAGTTTACAAGATAAAAGAGAAATGGATAGCTTATCACATGAAGAAAACTTTCATGTTCGGCATGCAGAGTACACAACTAAGTGAAAGCGTGAATGTAGATATTAAGAGTTGTACGAAACCTGACTTGGACACTAACTAATTCTTCAAGCAATTCGAACGAGCTATTGAGGATAAATGTTATAATGAGTTGAGCATGATTATGAGTCACAACAAAAATTGCCAAGGTTGATTGTCCAAAGTTCACCTAGGTTACTACAACTTGTTTAGATTTACACTCCCCTAATCTTTGACTTGTTCTAACAGGAATGGAACAAACCTACTACTACTTGTATAAAATACAAAAATGAGAGTGAGTTGGTGTTTGTATATGTTGTTGAGATGCTTAACAAAGAGAAAGAATGGAGAGTTTCTTGCCATCCCAAGTTCAGGTCAATTACTTGCAGTGTCATAAGTCTTACACTTGGGGTATATTATGCTATCATGCTTTGAAGGTATATATTGGATCTAAAAAAACTTCCTTAGCAATATATTCTAAATAGGACGATAAGAGAAGTATGGAGTGATGTGATATATGATATTAGGGGAAAGAATGTTGAAGCAAATTGTTATATCTAGCTTTATTTAGTTCATTCATACCATTAATAGGCATCAACAACAAAATCCATAACATTTACTATGCTTTCTATGGTAAAAATTAGTTTGTTTATATGCCATTCATAGCTATAGGCATTAAATTTTAAAATTTTCTTTTCCTTTATTCATATTCATCATAAACACAGTTGGATTAGTCCATTAGGTCAGAAAATATATATCAAAACCATAAAGAAATTTATGGACCCGAAATTTCCTATAGCACATATTTTGCATCAAACTTCAAAAAATTATAACTTGAGCTATGTAACATTGATTCACACAAACTCGGTGGCTACTGAAAGCTTATAATATGAACTTTATACTTGTTAAAATTTCATAAGCAACTAAATTTGTTTGGCCCATCAAAAACATGAAAAACTAGAACTAGTGCAGTGTAAACAGTATCAGGGACCATTCTACATAATTTTTTGAAATTTGAAAATTAATAAAATATTCTATAAAGTTTTAAAAAATTTCATTCTTAGCTTGTTAGAAATTTTTATAAAATTTCGAGTAGTATGCCAAATTTCAATCTCAAACTAAATCACTTGGGCCATTTTTGGTGGAAGTGCAATTTAAGACTTTTTAAAACCAACTTTAGATTCAAAAGGGGTCCAAATGGTTTCCAAATTTTACTCTTTCACTTTGAACAAATTTCAATCATCCTAAACATGCAATCCATAAGATCAAATATGGGAATTAAGGCTTACATAAAAATATGACCTTTCAAAACCCAAATTACACATAAATTACATTACACTACATAGGCTAAATTATGAACTAGTAGCCATATCATGCATCAAAATAACTTATATCCATAGTTTCATACTCATATAGATGGTTCCATCATAAGTCATCATAAATACAAAAGGTATGCTATTCATACAATTCTTGTACATTCATCAAATTTAAGTGTATAGAAGGCTTTTAGTACATCATTTCTAATGTCTAGCTTTTCTTAACTTCTTTGCTTTTGCTTAGAAAGCCTGAAATAGTTAGTGGAAATACATAGATGAGATTTTGAGAAGAATCTCAGTAGTTAATTTCAACCAAATCAATGCATACATAAACACTATGATAAAATGCCATATATGTGATGCAAGAATGCCAATCATATGCCGCACGTAATTCAAATGTAACTTTTAACATGAAAACTTATTTCTCATCAAGCCACTATATCGAAACAAACTAGCTAGGTTCAATTAAAATCAACTCGGGGTCAAAGAAGAGCTACTACGCTCAATTCCATACCATAGGAAATTAGGAATTCGAAAGCATGTTAAACTTATACTTAGAGATTATCATGGAAAGCATAGTAAAACATATCATATAAATACATCAAGCAATAACACATACAAGTATTTTAACTCACTTAAGCATTCATATGCATGCAATAAAGGGAGATAAAGCTACCTTATGGATTTTAAGACTTAAAACCACCACTAACTCTCTTGGCCCTTGTTCTTTTCTTATCTTTCCTTAGCTTGACACCCACACCTTAGTGTGTTTGGGCTATCTTGGCCTATAAATAGCAATTCACAAGGCTAATCAATTCATTTGGATCCATTCTAAGTCTCATTAACTTTACTTAATTACAGAGTCTAATATGAAAATTAAAACTAATTTAGGTTCCTAAAAAGGCAACTCTTATTTTTTTTCTTCTAGGCTCCAAAATTTTACTTGCTGTGAGTCATATAACCCTAATGAAACTTATTTGGATCATCATATACTTGGTTAAAGAGGTTTAAGACTAACTTGCTTCTTTAACCCTATTTAGGCTTTGAAATTTTAATTTTCAATCTAAGGTTCCTAAATTCAATTTAATGGTTCCATAATTATTTATTCCTCTTATTTAAGTCTTTGAAATTATTAGAACTTAAAAAAACGCTCCCCAGATACTCTCTTATGCTCATAGCCAAACCAATGCTTGGTTGGAGGCTTAAGAAGTTTTATTCATTTCCTTTAGAATTTTGATGCATGTAGCCATTCCTTGGCTTCTCTTTAACTTAATTATAATCTCATATGGCTTAAATTGTCCTCCTAGAAGTCCATAACTCTTAAGGTGCAATTGAAACCCTAATGGTAATAAGTTACATTCTATAGGCTTTTAATGAATTCCATTGGTTCTATCTTATTCTCCTCAGTCCCAAACCTCTAATTCTACCATGTTTTTGTCCATAAAAATAATTCCTTTATGATGCCCTAGGTCTGGCCAAACCAAGAAGAGAAAGGGAGAGCAAGGAAAAGCAACAATTCCATATGGTGTCATACCTTGTTTGATTCCTTGCTCAGTGGAGAATTTGATATTACAATTTGTTTGTTTAAACTCTCTCCTTCCTCGAAGGCATCAGCCATAAAAGCACTCCTTTCAAGAAGCTAGAACCACTAATGGATATAGCATAGGGAGGAGAAGAAGATTCGTAAATGGTATACCATGAGAAAGTGCACAAATCTATATCTATTATTGGCTTTCTTCCTCCTTTTTCTCCCTTTTCTTATGCGTGCTTCTTATGCTCTATTTTTTGATGTGTTTTTAGTCTGCTAGGGCTAGTGGGACATGGCTGCTAATATAAGGAAGAAAGAGTGATTTTTTTAATAATTATAAAATACCATTTGCGTCCTTAAACTTTGACTGCTCCATTTAGGCTTGTTTTAAATTTTTTTAAAGAACCATCAGTTCTATATAAAAGTCTAGGTCTTCTAGTTTATCAAAATCTTTTACTTTGGAATTTTTGAAATTTAAAACCCTATGGAACTTTTCAATTAAAGTTTTGGTCAACTCATATCATAAAACACACTCCATTAGAGTTTTTGGCATTTTGATAGTTCTTATAGTTTTTAAGGGTCCTAAAAACCCTAGTGAACTTATTTTGACCATTTAAAACTTCTTTCCTTAAGTTTTCAAACTTTTACCTGAAATTACAATTTTACCACTACTTATTCACTTTAATCCGTTTAGCCATTTTAACTCAGATTTTGAGGCCATCTATAGTTTTTTATCCTCATTTTTAAATGTTTTAATTAATATTCTATTCTTACTTGACCTTAATTTATTTTATTTTTGGGCCTTCCTTTATTATTTTACTTGTTCTAGTTCATTTTGAGAAACTGAGTGTTACATAGATCCTAGGCTACAAATCATACAATAGTATAGACAACTATGTTCCTTGCTTATACGATTAGCAACCAAAGTGTCTGGTTGTCTAAAGGCATTTAGGTTGGTGCATAAAGTTGTGCAAGAACCAAATAAGTAATACGTTTGATGCAAAATGTTATAAACAATAATGGCAATGCTTCCACAACACTGTCAACAGAGTACATTCCACAAAGCATAAGATTCAAGAAGCAAGATGGCATTAGGAGGAAGAATAAACCAAAAGATTGTCTCGAGCACCAGCCAAAGAGAAAAAGAGAATGAATAGCTTCCATGGTTAAAGCATTATAAAGTCAACAATCTATATTATGGATATATATGATATGTGATTAGTGTTGAAGAAGTGTTAGTATTGCCTTTCTCTTTCAGAATAATGAAATGCAATATGGAATTTCTTGATCAACACCTTTCGTACAATACGCTTGCCCTTAAACATATATTAGACTGTTGATGGCAAGAACATTTAACTTTTTATGATTATATGGTATTATATATAATTATTGCTTGTGTATTGATTAGTGTTCTTTTAAAATGTAAATGCCATTCAATTATCCTAAGCCATCCATTGATGCACTAAAGTTCAGTGGAGATATCTCAAAAGATACATGGATTAAATGAAATGACAACTTTGTAAAAAGGCCAATAAAAGAATCAATATTATTGAAATCAATGTATACATTACATTGGACTCTTTATTATAACATGAAGTAAGAGTGCATTAGCTTTTTATTATTAATATGTACATTACATTTAATGATAGTATCCTAGTTCTTGTTCATTACATTAAATTACATCCAACATATTACAAGTCCTTGTTCTTATTCATTGCTTCATTTGGTTTGAAAGTGCATTAGCTATTCTTATTTGCAATTACTTTTCTTTTCTATAAATGTAGGTTTAAAAATCAGACCTACAGGAGAAACAAGTCTTGGAAAGCATCAATTGTAGATATAAACCAATTTGAAACCCTGCATTTAGAATGTATCCTTTTATATAACTAACATTATTCATGGAAAGCATTAATTGTAAATCTTTTTGGAATGCATCTTTTTGTATATTTGACATTATTCAGACATGGAAACTTTATTTGAATGTTTCAAATTTTATTTCTTGTTGTTAATGCCATTATGAAACAAATATAGACCAATTTGAAGCCTTGTATTTGTAAATAGTTTGAACCATTTCATATTTGAGGCAATTTCGATGTCATGCAATTTCACAGCTTTTGCTCAATATGGTAGGATCATAATTTGGCAAATAATTTCACAATTTTATAGGTTCACAATTTCACAGTTTCAGCAATAATAGATTCAACAATCTCGCAAAAAGGAACCAAATTCATGCTAAGCACCAAACATAAAAAACATCATAGATATATTTGGATTAATGCAAGAAGCACACATATATATTAACTTAGATTTTCATAAATGTAGGAAGCATATAAATATATCAACTCAATTAAATCCCCAAACAAAACATTGTCAAAATAGCAAACAATTATATACACTTAAATTTTCATCAGCTTCAGCCATAGGAATTCATTGATTTCACTAAGAGAAAGCACACAAACATATGGTGGAAGAACAAATTGGGGACAAATGGTAAAAGAATGGTTTTTCTAGACAAAATGAGCTATGGATTTTTCTAGAAAGAAGTTTTAACCAAGGGAGGTTTGGATTTTAGAATCAAACATCAAATTCACATTAGAGGGAGATTTGGGTTTAGCATCAAATTTCAACAACAAGCTTGAGGGAGATTTGGGTTTCATAATCAAATTCCAAGATCATTGAGATTTGAGTTTGCTTGATGAAATAACATATTAGAAGTGAGTTTGAGTTCACATAGGCTAAGGGACAAATATGCAAAGATTGAGGGAGGAAGAAGATGTGTTTCGAGCGAGGGATGATGAAGGGCGTCAAACACTAATCTAGGTTTCACAATCAAATTCCAAAATCATTGAGATCATAGTTTGCTTGACGTAATAACATTAAAAGTGTGAGTTTGAGCTCACATAGGATGAGGGATGAATTTGTAGAGGTTGAAGGAAAAAGAGATGCATTTTGGCTGAGGAAGGGTGATAGGGGTCAAACATTGAGTTACAAGGGAGGATGGGAGCTAATGATCGCCATACTTAATCAGCTCCCTTAAATTGTCATTTTTAAGATTAGGGTTTCTTTTTTGTTTTGTTAATTTCAGCTATGAAAGATTAGGATTGTATATAGCATTAGTTGAACAAAGTTGAGAATAATAGGTTAACATTAGTTGTAGTTGATGATAATTTCTAATAGAAAAAATGGAAGGACATTAGAGTTGGCAACCAATGATCCTACTGGAGTTGCATTTGTTTAAACTATTAATTTAGATGAAGATTCAAATTTGAAGACTTGGCATGCAAAACTTGAAACCTTTTCACAGTTGCTTGAAAAGGAGAACATTACTGGGTTAATTAACTGTGCTTTATGGTCTTTAAAGGACAATCTAGATTGTTTTAAAATTAACAGCTTGGAATTAGCTTTTTAAGGGAAAACATTGCCATTTTATTAATAGGAGAGAGATGCTACTTTTGCAAAGATGAAAAGAATCTAATTCACTTTGTGCTTTGTTGAAATGGATCCTCTAAATTAAAATATGCCTAAAGTTCCTCTGAAGTGAAGGCATCGAGATCGTTCATCGTAGTAATGAACGAGATGGTGCCATGTTACTTTTCTTAATGTTTCTCTCACTCTTTGTTTCTGACTCTTTCACTAGTTCCCTCCTGATCAAAGTTCCATCTACTTCTATGGACAATTGTTAGGTATGCTTTTACATTGCAAATGGATCTCCTCATGTTTGAATTGCTCATTTTCTCTTATGTCACTCATAGAAAATTTTCTTTTCCTCTTTTTTTTTTCTTCTTTTTTTCTTTTTGGAATGCATCCCTTATTAGAGAGAACATAAGGATCCTAAACATGAGAGGATCCCCTTAATTACCTATTATGTCAATTACGCCAAATCTAGCTATTCAATTCATCCAAGTAACATAAGCTTGCCACGACATGCATTGAAGGGAGAAAGTAAAAAACTTAAGCATGTTAAAATGATACATGTTTTAAGGCAAAAAACTAAAGCTAAATGGTGTGTTTCTTAACAAAAAATGGAAGAAAACTTAACATCATTCATTCTTTTTGCTTCTACTATTTTTCTCCCTCAACTTTCAACCATAGGTACCTCTCTAGCTTCCCTTATGAACTACGAGCTTGAAGCCATGATTAAATATGATTTAGCCATAGGAGCCATGGTTGAAGGTATTTGTGACTTTTAAACTATGAATCTTAATTGCCATTTCTTTTTCTTAACCTAATTTCCTTTCCTTTTCTCCTAGATTTTTATCCTGAAGTTTATCATCTCTAGTATATGAGAAACCTAGTTGACTAGCCTATTAGATAGTCTCCATGATACTATTATTTTTGTCCTTTTGAAATTTGCATTTGTTTTGCCAATTTTTTTTATTATAACGCAGTATATGCAATCTTCTTTTATTGATTGGCAATTAGAGGATATTTGTCCTCATATAGTCTCCTTTTTTCCCCCTTGATGTTCATATTGCTAATTATGCAGGAGTGCTTATGTGATCTGGTTGTTGATGATTTTGATGATATATCTTCAATTGCATAAGACTTTCTTGAATATTTTTTCTCATAGAATTAGAAACCATTTCTAAATGTGATGCTATTGAGATATTTAGTGGGTTTATTTTTTATGAACAAAAATTACTTATTCCAGATGATTCTTTTCTTTTTCTCCCCTATCAGAAATACTAGTTCTTGGGTTCTTTTATATAATTCTATTTTTCCTATTTGTATATTTTGGTATGGATACTAATAATGAATTACAATATGAGATTGAAGTATCTTGCAATTTCAATATGAGAGAAAATCTTATATCAATTGCTTGTGATCTCTTGCATGATATATAAAAACAGTATGGTTACTTTAATATTTGAGATTACTATAATTGAAAATCTATAGGTGGGAACAAGTAAATTGTTTGTGTTTTGGTTATAACTTAATCATTTAATTGAAAATCCCACTTGAAAAAAAACATTATTTCTTACAATAGTGACTAAGGTTATATTTAGAATTCATATCTTGTATACCTAATATCTGATTCTCATGTTATATGCTAACCTATATTTATGCTCCATAGTGTTTCTAGATGAGAAGAGATTGGATTTTGCTACACGAATGCTAAATTCTACCCAGTTTTAATATGACATAACACTAATGTAACATCCGATTTTTATTAAAACATCAGAAATAAGTCAGTTATAAAAGTAAGTCCCCTGAAAGAAATGATTTAAGGCCAAATAAAATTAGGATAAAATTTTAAATAATGAAAAATGAAGATTTGAGGTTTGAGTTGCTCAGAAATCCGAGTCAGATGAGTTAGAAAAGTTTGTGAAAGAAAGTTGTTTCGTAATTTTTGAAAATTTTGGAAAACTCACAGGAGGATTTTTTAAACAAAAAATTTGAGTTTTTTGAGATTCTCAGAGGTCTTGAAAATCATAGGAACCTTTAGAATAGTTAAAACCCTTCGGTGAGCGATTTCAACCATCAATTGACCGAAATTTTGACCAAATACTTTGAAATGGTTTTAAATCCTTTTTTAGTGAAACCAAAGCCAATTTATAAGATTGAGAGACTAATTATTATGATGAAAAAGACAAGTTTCAAAAATGAGTTAAATTGAGTCTAAATGAAAAGAATTAAGAAAGGGGACTAAACGCAAAGTTAAAAAGTGCTTTAAGTAACTTTTCACCTTTCATAAAGCACGTCCCTTCTCTCCTCTCCATTTAATCGACCTTGCTTCTATCTAAAATAGAGGAGAGCTCAGTTGAGAGAGACGCCCAAGAGGAGGGGAAGAAGAAGAAGAAGAAGCTTGCAAAAAGGTAAAGATTTAAAGCTTTTTCTATGGATGAACACATTTGAACATTGCAAAATGCAACAAGAACAAACAAGAGACTGAAATATTGGTTTATTGATAAG
Organism: Erythrophleum fordii; assembly: GCA_032878935.1. Classification (NCBI taxonomy): domain Eukaryota; kingdom Viridiplantae; phylum Streptophyta; class Magnoliopsida; order Fabales; family Fabaceae; genus Erythrophleum; species Erythrophleum fordii. The sequence goes on from JAVQMF010000042.1 coordinate 8,035,015, forward strand.
TAATTCAAAATAACATCTTAGGGTATTCATAGGAAACTCTAGTTAACTATAATAAATATCAAAATAACTCTTAATTAAAAAATAATAAAATAAACACTATAAAATAAGAAACAAATGTCTCAAAATAGGAAAATAACTAAAACATCTCCAAAATGCGCAAAAAAGAAAGATTTTGGACCTTGAAAAGATCTTAACCAAGACCTTCATTCCCACACTGATAGGGTTAGAAAGAGCTTTTGTAACGTCCGGTATTACGTAAAAACAACGTAATGAGTCAATTTGAAAAGTAAGTCCCCTAAGATAAGTGAATTAAGGCCAAATAAAATATGGATAAAATTTTAAATAATAAAAAATATGGATTTGAGCTTTGAGTTGCCAGGAAACTGAGGCCAGAGTGATTCAAAAATTTTGTCAAAAGGCTAGTAGCATTTTTGTAAATATAGACACTTTTTGGAAAAACTCACAGGAGGGCTTTTTAAATGAAAAATTTAAGTTCTTTAGGGTTCTCAGAAGTTTTGAAAACCATAGGAAGCTTCGGGACAGTTAAAACCTTTCTAGTGTATGTTTTCCAATAGCGGTAAACCCAAACTTTGACTGATTAGTTTGAGAAGGTTTTAGCTCCAAATTGAGTGATTCTAAAGGCATTTTATACAATTGAGAATCTAAATTTTATAATAGAAAAAAAGGTTCTCAAAAAATACAAGGGACATAAATGAAAATTTTTTAAAACAAATGAATCAAGAAGCTTCCTTATATTAGGCATCCAATCTCCTTGCTTCTTCTAACCAACTTGAGTTCCTCCAAACAGAGGGAGAGGTTGCCAAGAGAGAGACAAACCGAGAGAAGCCAAAGAAGAAGGAAAAAAATCAAGGAAAAAAGGGGTAAGAAAATTCAGGAATCCATGGTCTTTCTTCTTGTAATTTCATTCTCCTCTCTTTGCTTCATCTTTCCATGCTTTTGGTGAGTGAAATGGTTTTGTTTTGGCCTTGAACCAGAAAGGGAAGTGTAAGAATTCAAGAAGGAAGCTAAGCCAATGAAAGTGCACTTGAAGAAACTAAGGAAAGCAAGGTAACATCCTTCTCTTGTTGCTTCTTCCTTTTCTTCTCTTCCTTGTGTATGCATTGGTCAAGAATAGAACCATGAGGGGGAAGAATTTTTTATCTTAGAACAAGAGAGAAACTTGGGTTTTGGACCATGGAGAAGTAGAATATGTCAAGAAATTGCAAAAAAAAACTAATAGATTTCAAATTAGCAAAGTGTAGAACTCTTGAATAATTTGTAAAAACTATTTTGATTCTTGAATTTCTTTGCATGTGTAAGTGTTTAATTGAGCTCCTAAGACCACTAAGAAGGCTCCTAAGTGTCTCTCCAATCAAAGAAAAATCAAGAAGTCCATGAACCCTCTCCCTCTCTCATGTTTCGGCCTAAGCTTGAATGGGCTAGGAAGTGTTTTAATTTATTTTAGTCTTGGTTTGGGTCTTTATATGGTAGGAGAAGGTAGGAGGAACCCTTAGAAAAAATTTAAGAGTTATAGTTTGGGAGATGAGACAATGGTTCCCATAATGGAGCCTTATGAAGCAATATGTATTTAAACTTGTGTAAGTGAATGTGTGATGGCCCTAAGGACCTTAGATGAGGTTAAAAGGCCTAGAAATGAGAAAAAAATGAAGCCAAGAACTTGAATTATAAGGGTTGCTTCAATAGTCTATTTATGGAACCATTATGTGATTTAGGGAACTAAGTATGTTCTTAAGAATAATTTAATTTCTTGGCTTGCTTCAAGAATATAATTGAGTGTTATTCATGATGTTTAGGCCAAGGAAACCAATCCCCACCTAGGTGTGCTTGTGGGACTGAAAAAGGGAAGGAGAAAAGACCAAGTAAAGCTTGCATAAAAATTAAGGTAACTCTCCACCTCATTCTCTTTGCATTCTTAGTTATATATATGTCATTGTGTGCTTGTGTGTGCTTTTGTAACTTGAGAACATGCCACTTGATGCTTTGATATTGCATTGGTACCAATATACTTTCTTGAATGACATTGATTATGGAACCTACTCATAAGGGTGAGGTGATACTAAAAGTCCCTTAATATGGGTGAGGAGATGCCAAAAGTCTCATGGCATGGGTGAGACAAGCCAAAAGTCTCTTGGATGGGTGAGGCCAAATCAAAAGTCCTTAAATTAAAGGTGAGAAAAATCTAAAAGTCCTAAAAATGGGGTGAAGGAAAACTAAAAGTTCATAGAGCTCACTCATGAATTTGATGTGAAATTATGGCATGAAAATGTGATCTTGTATACTTTATGGTTGTTTTACTTTCTATACTTGTGCCTTTGATGTGTATATGTCATGAATGTATATGTGAATGGATGTATGAGCTATTGAGATTCTGTGAACCTCACTTTCCTTCCCTCCTTGATTTCTATATGTCTAAGTGGTACCCAAGAAGAGAGAAATGCAAGCCAAGGGACTTAAGAGACTATACTTTAACAATTGTGTAGCTTCTCTTATACTTAAATGTCAAAGTAGATGTGTACATATTATTTTTGAGTTGTAAACCATTAAGCAAATGTAATATTATGTATGAATGATGTATGAACCACATGTGGCACAAAACCAATGCAAATGAGAAAAATTGACACTTGATGGCATGTATGTATAAGTGTACTCTTGGGTGTGGGATGACCAAAATGAGGTGTATGGTATTTTGGATACTTAGGTAGCTCATATATGCTGTGATTGTTCTTTCAAACTTGCCCAAGTGGTGCCAATACACAAGGAAGGTCATTTGGACCAAGGTGGTTCCTTATAAGATGCAAAATTGGCCATAATGGTGAGTTATAGCACAATCTATCAAAATGAGTTCTTCTTGATCTAAAACTTGGCATGCGTATAGATCTTATTGAGAGATTTTTAGGAAGTTAAAGTACATAATATTTGGAGGTCTACAAAATTTTTGGTGAATTTTTGAATTTGGCAAAATTTCTTGATTTTGGTACTAGTATTATTCATTTAGTCTGAATTTTCACCTCTATAATTCATAAAGCAAACGATGTCTAATTACTATGAAATTTTTATAGACAAAAATTAGACATTCACAGTGACTTGTACCAACTAGAATCACCTCAATTGAATGTCTAGAGAGGGAGATATAAATTTTTGAAATTTCTATTCTATTCCAGGGATATAGTCAGACCTCTACCATTGTTTCATCAATTTTTGAAGTCTGGATGAATTTGAATTGATCTAAAACTATTTTTTCTCTCTATTTAACATCTTTAGCTTTCCAAATTGATATAGTTTACATGAATTAGATTTTTGTGGAATTAATTATGTATTTTTAAAATTTATATCAGTAAGTTGTATCAGAAACGTTGAACAATTTGACCTTTGCCAACTTTTTGTTGTGAAACATGGTCCAAATGAGGTTTTTGTGGCTTGGAATTATTTTTAGTGTAAAGTTGACATCTAGATCTTTCCAGAAAGCTATGGATTGCTTGATTTCAATTTTCTTACATTTAGTTATGATTTTTCAAAATTGCTAGCAGAAAATTGAAATTCTGACCCAAGGCAAAATGTGAATATTTCTTATTTTTAGCTCTTGATTTGTGATTTATGCAAAGTTTTAGGATGTTTATGATTTGTATGGATAGAAAATAAATAGATAGTGTTGTTAGTAAGTTCACAGGCCCCAAGATGCGAGATGAATTTTTAAACCCCGACATAACGCCATTAAATTTATTATTTTTAATGCATTTTCTTGGATTTCCTTTGATGGCATGTGTAATCCACCTTGAATGAGTAAGGTGATATTAGAAGTAATATGATAGCTTTCCAAATATGTACAATAATAGCCAATACTCTTCTCGTATCAAAAGTTATGTTCATTTGAAGACCTGCCTACCATTAGGCCATACAAGTCTTATTCTTAGGCTTTTATTGATCAACTTATCCATGAAGTCCTTAGTTAGACACTCCATGTCAAATTTTCAAAAAGATATTGTATTGTATATGTCAAATTTAAGATTTCAATCAATAAAGCGAGAAATTTTGGTTTTCAATACATAGAAAATCAGGTATTTTTTTAAAAATTAAGAATTAGGACCAATTTGAGGATTCCATTTGGGACAAAATTTAAAAAATATTGTATTGTGTGAGTTGAATTTGGAATTCCAATTGATCAAGAGAAAAATTTTGGTTTTCAATGCATAGAAAATTAGAAATTTTCATAAAAGAAAATTAGAAATTTATGACAAAATTCAACAAACTTTATCAAGAAGTTAACAAAATAATATCATAAAATGTCAATATGCTAAGGATTTGATCTTAATCCACTCAATTACAATCTTTTTAAACCACAATATATTAAAATATAATTGATTCAAACCACAAAATACCAAAATGTTTATATCCTAAATTTTTTGCTTTCAATCTTTAGGACCATATACTCATTATTTACAAAATGCATTTTCAGAACCCAATGTTGAGTACCTAAAAAAAAATGAAGATAAAGCAATGCAAAATACAAATTTGTATAAGTTCAATTGTTATAAAGTTTTATTGGGTATAGTATTTCTATGTTGTAGATGATGTGACTAGCACCACAAGATTCAGCACCTAGATTGTCTCAAATATCTCTGAGATTGTAAGGCCATGTTTGGTTGTGACTTCCACTCCACAATGTACTTGAAAACTTCTGGTATGCTATGTTTATGGGATGAACAGAGTAAAAGAACACATACTTGGATCATTGCATAGCTCATACTTTTGTTCTTTTTCGTTCCTTCCATATGTAAAATCTCCTCTGAATGGACTACTAGCATAGCATCCCATCTTCCTTTCCTTGAAACCTTTTAAAAGTTCATGTCAATGTAAATAATTAGTTCATCTTAGAAATTAAAAATTGTTAATAAATAAAAACCTAGGTTCCAATCAAAGATAATGGTTTGCACTTACCATATGTCGAAGGGAAATTGATTATTTCCATGAGAAAGTTGCAGAAATTGCTTATTGAATATTTGAAGCCTTTAAGTTGAATTCCTAGCGTCTGAAAGATTTTGAGAAGTTTTTGGTTGTGTAGTTTTGCTAGTGCATTGGCTTCATCCAAGCACTTATACTTGCTTACTCTAAAGATTAGTGAACATCCCAGAGGACCCAAGTTTAAGACCTAGAACTTCCTTCCTCCTTTCTCATATATTTCTTATTAAATCAAGAACTCAAAGATGTTTAAGTTAATAAGGGGGAAAGAAGCACAATTCATTTAATAATAATAACATATAGTTAAAATTACTCTATTGGTACATAGAGTTTTATTGATGTGAGTTCATGGAGATTAAATTCAAAATTTTTAAAGTAAATTATGTAACACCTTATATTTCTAGCTTATTACATCATATCTCCATGCTTTATATCATACATTCTATGAAGAAGTAAGAAAAAGGGGATTAAAATAATGCATTTTCTAGTATTGCGTCACGTATGAAAATTTTATTCAGTATCACGTGGACTATGTGAGCTCATACATCACATTTTCATACTTAATTATATGAATACAACTTATTTGCATCATCAAAAGTGGCTTACATCTCGTAGAACTCAAAGGGAAGCATAAAATGCATATATATTTTTGGTCAGATTTTCTTTTTTTCTGTCATAAATTTTGAAAAATCATAACTAATTCTAGAAAAATCAAAATCATGCATTCTTAGCCATTATAGAAATCTACTCATGTCTAAATTATGATAAAAATATGACTAGACCATAACATCTAACATAGAAGACGTTTGACATTCAAATTTGTCCAAAGGTCTGGCTATCCACTGGTGCTGTCACAGAATTTTGCAGCAATTTCAAAAATTTCCAATTAATTCCACAAAAATCAAATCCATACAAATGATACCAATATGAAAATATGTGGATGTTAGCTAGAGGAAAAAAATAACTTTAGACTAACTCAGGCACGTACAGGTATCGAAAATCAATCAAATAGTACCTGAGGTCAGTTGGAGTTCCTGATATTGGACAAAATATTTAAAAATTCATATCTCCCTCTCCAAACATCCAAATGAGGTGCTTTTAGTTGGTACAAGTCATTGTGAACATCTAGTTTCTCTGTATTAAATTTTGTGGTAATTAAATATCAATTGACTTCTGTGTGACAAATTTTATTTTTAGACCAGTATGAACAGTGAGATGATTCTCAACTTTAAAAATTCATCAAATATTCTCTAAATCTCCAAAAATTTTATTTTTTAGCTTCTAAAAAAGCTCTTAACAATATCTAATTGTATGCCAAACTTTAGATTAAGAAGAGCTCATTTGGATAAAAAGTGATATAGGGTTCTATTATGGTCAATTTTGGCTCTATATGGGATACCAAAATATCCAAATGGCTTTTCTTGGAGTTTGAAAGCATAAATAAGACTTGTATGAGCTATCCAAATGGTCTCAAATCTTATATATCTCAATTTGGTCATTCCACTTTCATTCATACATGAAATTTCATAATGCAAAATTGCCATTACATGACCAAAATGAGTATTTCCATACATATAACCCTAACTCTTATTTATACACAATACATTAATATAATTATACATGCTCATAACATCATAGGTCATATACAACTAGGAATTTTATCAATTGCTTAAAATAGCAATTTCAAGACACTTTGATGTCATGCTTTTATCTTCAAGATAGTTAACTTCCATTACCTTACTCTCTTGGTCCATCTAGCATGTTAGAACATTGGAGAGGAGGAGATGAGATTCAAAGAATCCCAATAGCTCATCTCTCATTCAATCATACATAAAGCATGCAAAATAAGTCTTACAAATGCATGTATGGCATATAGATATGTAGAATCATTCAAAAAGTATTCTTAGCATTTGAAAAGGTCATACATAGCATACATAGGCTTGCCAAGCAAGTGGATTGGCCTTACCTATTTATTTGTAAATTTTAGACTTGCCTCACCCATTCTTTAAGAGGTTCTTGGACTCAACCATACTCTTGGGAGTTAACCTTACTTTTGGGAGACTCTTTACTTTGTCTTAACTAATCTTAATGGTTATTTGGCTCATCCTCACCATGCCTAGGGGTTCTTGGCCTCACCACACTCAAGCAAACTAAAGCAAATATCATGAACATCATTTAAAAAAATATAATACATCATCATGGTACCATGGAGTAAGAGCTCATGTTAGAATATTTTTTATGACTTGAAATACACATACGCACATTCAAAGGCAAGTAAAGTAAATGATCATGCATGAAAGAAGGAGGAGTGAGCTACCTTGATAGCATTTGTACACTTTTTCCTTATGCCTTGAATCCTTTCCCTTGACCTCACATACCAAAAAAGGTGGAGATTATTCCTTTTAGCCTAAATGCATCATATGGAAGCTAATTATATTTTTGAAGTAAGGTCTAAGGCCATACAACTTACTTAAACATTAGCTTGGCTTATTAGCCGCTTTATGTTTTCAACAATGCACCTAATGAAGCAATACCCATCAAATAAATTCTAGGCTCTATTCTTTCCTTTCAAATATGATTTTTGACTCTTTTTAAGTCTCTTGGAGTCGAATACGCCTTAACAACCAATGGTTAACGATGGCTCTGATGGGCAATTTTGCTAGAATAGGCAATAATGAGATTACTATTTTAGTAAATGCTACGAAGAAGGGTAGTGACATTAATCCACAAGAAGCTTAACAAACTCTTGACAGAGCAGAAGCTAACTTGGGTAAAGTTGAAGGCAAGAGACAAATAATTGAGGTAAATCTAGCTCTCAGATGAGCTAGGACACGAGTATTACACAATTAAAATAAAGAGCCTAACTACATGTTACTTCTTTAGGTCATATTATGGGATATAAAGCATCATCTCACTTTGTATGGTTTCTAAATTTTTTCCAAGGCTTTCCCTCATATTCATTCATCATATATGACAAAAAAAGGGTCTAGAAAAATTGAAAACTCTCCTTACCTACATGAACCTCTCTTGGCCGAACCTAGGAAGCATTTTGCTCTCCATAGACTTTGCTTTATTTTCTTAATGGAGGAAGCATATGGGGAGATTTTTAGGGATCTTAGGAGCTCATTTAAACTTTCATTTAGACATAGAAATCAAGGTATCAAATCAAACTTTGTAAGAAATGTATGAAATCTTAGACTTTGCATCTTGAATTTCTATGGTTATTTGTTAATTCTCTTTACATATTCTTAATCTTCACACCCTTTTCCTAAGAATCACCTTTGGTTTTGCCTAAAAATCAAACCCTCCTAGGGTTTATTGAGTGGGGTGAAATGGTGGAGGAAGAGGAAGAAGGGATAGCAACCATGGAAAAAGAAATTACCTTATTTTCTTGCTTTCTTTCACTTAAATCTTATTTTCTTTAAGCTCCTCTCTTCAAATATGAATTCTCCCTTTAATTTCTCCCTTTAATTTCTCCCTTAAAACAGATTTATAAATTTTATTATAATCAAAGGAAATAAAAGAGAATGGAGGAAAAAAGGTTTGGATAAAAGAAAATATAGAAAACTATTAAAATTCCATACCTTTTTACTTGAATTTCTCCTCCTCCTTTTCTTCCTCTTGTGTGCCTTATCCTGGGGCTTCTTTCTTTGGTTTAGGGCAGAAACATACGAGGCTACATGAGGGTGAGAGTGAGGCACCACTTATATATATAAGGGAGGAAGAATAACTTTTCAAAAATTTCTATTTTACTCTTTGTTCTTGATATTTTTGTTTCTAATTCGTTTTAGCCCCTTTTATGATAACTGTCTTTTTTATTATGAAATTTAGGTTCCCAATTTAGTAAAATGCCTTTCGAATAACTCAAATCGGTGCTAAAACCTTTCTGAATGAATTTGTCAAAGTTCAAGTATACTAACATTGGGAAACATCCACCGGAGGAGATGTAACTGTCCCAGAGCTTTTCATGGTTTTCAGGGCCTCTGAGAATCCCGAACTCAAAACTTTCATTTAAAATGCCTTCCTATGTGAATTCCAAAATTTGCTCAAAATTACGAAAATGCTATTACATTTCGTAAGTTTTTCGTCAAATTTTGTTTCTTCATTCTAGCTCTATTTTTTTTTTTTCCGTCTGAGCTTAGGATTCTCATTTTTAGGAGTCTAAAATGTTTCTTAATTTTTTTGGGACCTTAACTAAGTCATTTTGGAGGACTTGTTTTTGTATCCAGTGAATCTTATTCATTGACGGAAAAACCGTATGTTACGTTTATCATATTTTCTCTCGTTTTCAGAGAACCGGATGTTACAAATTATATATATATTTTTAATTTTATTAAAATTATATGAACATCCTTTTTATTTTTAAATATACACTAATGTCCCTTAAAACAAAATGTTACATAGCACTCAGTGATTTTAAAATTAAATGAGTTATTGAACTAATGAAAGCATTAGTTCATAATTTATTGGTATAATTGTGGTTCAATTATGGTCAAATTGGTAATAATTAAATATATTTTTTAAAATTTTATATATAAAAATTTTAATATAAAAAATAAATACTAATAAATTTTAAATATTAAAATAGTCCTAAAATTGTTATTAAGTAGTCTGAACTTTAAAATGATAATTAGTTTATTTAAAATATATTTAATATAATTTTAATATATTGAAATTTAAAATTTATTACCAATATATGATTTTTTTTTTTATAGTTATATTTATATAAAATTTGGTAACATATTTTCAAATCAATCTTCCTAAATACATGGTAGAGGTGCTGGCTTGTTAGCAACAAGTCCCAAAAGTTGTGTTTTATTATAATAAAAATTGATCAAAGCTTTATATAAAATATTGCACATTATAAGTAGCAATACAAGTTGGCTTAGTAGCAAAATATGTGAGGATGTTGGTTCAAGGCTACATATTGATAGTTTTATTATTTCTTAGAGGTAGACCAATATTAACTAGTTCAACTGTTCATTCAATGTCCGGTTTAATCCAAGTTTTAATCGTGTTTAACCCATTCTTTGACACTTATGTTTACAGCTTTTTCCAAATTGGACATGGGATTAGTTTATTGGTTTTCTGTTAAACTAACTAGTTTAGTTCAGTTCTAACAATAATGGTTACACTTTAATTCAATTTTTAATTTTTTGACTAAAATGCCTTTTATCAATCTAAATGCATTTTTTTTGTTAAATTTAATAAAATCACAATTTACACTTTTTTATTTTATTTATGCATATTTGAAAACAAAATCTATTTTTTTTATTAGTACATATGTGGATATATACATATTTGTATATTTAGGTTAATAGAATGCATGTTAGTTAACTAATTTAAAATTATATTAATGTGTATATTTTGAAAGTAGAAGAAAGTCTATATAATTTTAATAAAATTTAAGAAAATTTTGTGTAATTTATTTAAAATTTTAAAATATAAAGATCTAATTATAAACTTTTGAATTATAATGACCAAATTAAAAATAAAGTGATACTCTAAAATCCAATAGAATAATTTAACCTAACAAAATTTTGGATAGACTCATCTTAAATGTACTGGGCAAATGAGAAATGGACATTAAAAAGGATGTATCCAGCTTCTCTCCATTTATGAAGGAAACTGCATCGTCAAATTATGACTAAAATAAACAGATTTGTAACTTCGAGAAAAAAAAAAGTAGAAAAACAGTTAAAAAGGCATACGCACATTCCCTCCATAAATGGAGAGAAGCTGACACTAAAATGATTTAGCTTTTGACACTTTTAAATATCTTAAAATTTTTCTTGAGTGAATTAGTAATAACTTTCCAAGAGTATATATTCTTATTTCGATCGCAAATGTAAGATTTCCAATCGCCATACCCATATATTGTTGTTGACTGTACAATTTGAGAATGTTGGAGTTTGAAGCCAAAAGGACTAGGTAGTTATTGCTTCCTATATTTGGTAGATATACTGCTCTTGAAAGCAATGCTTTGGCTTCTGCATCACCAAGAATCCTCCTTAATTACCTTTCCACATTTTTGAAATACTTACAGTTTTGAGGTCTACCACCTGCAAATAAGAATTACTCAATGTTTCTGCTTAGAAGTTACAATACAATTACATGAGAGCAATGAAGAAGAAATTAGTGAAATAGCACAACAAGCACTACTAATTCAAGGTAAGCTAGGTCTATACCTTTTGTGGGTCGAGCCAGACTAGATTTGAGTCAAAATTTAGTAAATTATAGGTATTGGGCCTAGGCCCATCATTAAAGGACAAACAATACATTTATGTTTTGAACCCCAAAAAAACACTCTTTTACTAAAAGACAAAATATATAAGGAGAATTCAGGTTATTTCCTAATCATTTTGCATTTATTGTGCACTGGAAAATAGCATAAACATCTATTCATTAATTATGTTTTCAACAAAAAAAATATCTTGAATACTCTTACACTCATTTTATCTTTAGTAAAAAAATAGTGACTTTTTAGTTTAGAATATTAATGTAAAAATTACTAATCTCCACAATACTAAAAAGCAGTTAGCATCCCCCTTGCCCACATCGCTACATGCGCACCAGGGCTGCACAGCTAGCCCTGCTGTTGGGTATGACTAGGTTAAGAAAAAAAAAGATTTTAGGGTTGAATCGGGTCATCTAAACAGGACGGGCTAGCTTTAGGAGCCAATACCCAATCCTCTTATTTTTTTTTTAAAAAATTATAGGGACTTATATAAAAGTTTTTTTGGGCAAATTGTAATTTTACAATTATTTATATAAAGATATTTTATTTTCAAGGGTTAATTTATAATTTTGACCAAAAAAAAGGTTCAACCAACCTAGAACAAGCTATTGGCCTCACAGGATATTAGACCAGGGCATTGAACTTTAATTTTTAAAGCTCAATTAAAATTAAGTTGGGCATTGGGCTAAATCAAAATTTAACCTGATCCAATCAGGGTGCAACTGTACACATTATCTATATATATATATATATATATATATATTAAAACAAGAATAAATAAAATATGGCACAAGGCCCAAGCTCAATATACCCACAGTGGGCCTGGCCCACTAACACTAGACTCAAGCCCATTGACAGATGATCAAATCAATCAACAGCTAGAGTGTGAAAAGAAACAAATAACATATCGATCCTCCGTTAATTTCAACTGGAGCACCAGCTTCACTAGATGCAAAATTTGCCCCATCAGTATATCGATGATACCCGGGCTGCAGATATGGTGGAATCAGTGGAAGCTTTGCATGCTTAGCTAATAAACTTACATAAGTTCTTTAAACATGTAATTTAAGGTTAAGAACAAAATGCATTATCTTCCCATCTTCAATTCTTACCAACAAAATCTGGGATGAGACGCCCGTCACTGAATCTACCACCAGGGGGTATTTGAAGAAGGTGATCCCATAAGGGCCAGAATTTGCCTTATACATAGTGTTAATGTAGTTGTTGTTTCCTGGATCAAACAGTGAATCTCCAAAGATAATGCAAAGGAGCATGTTTTTCTCGTAGGCATGAAGATGAACCAGCATAGCAGATGGTTGGGATGATGAGGTATGATGTGCTGAAGAAGTCGAAGAAACCCATATGATACGCAAGTCTTGCCATAATATTTGATGTCATTCTCTCACTTCTTCGTTATCCTTCTCAATCTCGTGTTCTTCATACTTGGCTTTAGTCTTGATCAACAAGAAACAAAAGGAGACTCCCTGGAACCTCCCAAATCAATTTTTGAGTTGTTTTTGCCGGCTGTGAGGGATGCTTAAACACAATATTATCTGTGGGTTTTTAAATTTTGTAACCGTTAGAGTTGTACTGTGACTTTGCCCAAGTTTGTTTAAGAAGTTTTTTTACATGAAAATATCAGATTAAACTGCTTATTGAATTGAAATAAAAAATAATTTATAATTCAATAGTTTAATCAAAGTAAAATCAAGATCAAATTATTTTTTAGACATATCTAGAAAAAATATAAACATATATAATATTTTATACATATATTGTAAAATAATATTTATAATAAATATAAAACAAATTTTCTAAGTGACGAGGCATTTTTCTTCATTTAATGGCTTGAAACAAGACAATGGAGGTGAGTAGCTCTGTTCTAGTTTTGTCGTTTTGTGCCGAAGGATACTTCATGCAACGTTGACTTGTTTCCAATTTAATTATACCGAAAATAAGAAATGCACCACAAAGTGGACAGCTTAAAATTCGTGGGTTCTTTTTATTATATTAATTATATAAAAAATTTTAAATAAAAAATAATATATATACTGGTAATTTAATAAAAAATACTAAAGGCAATTTATCAAGATCAAATGTGAAGGGATTGTAAAGACAGGATAAATTAAAAAATAGTAAACAACAAAAAATTGAAAAACACTTGTATAAAAATAGGAAAGACTAAAAATCTAATATGGTAAAAGAATAAGAAAAAAAAGGGAAATTATAAAACAAGGATTGAGTGATATAGTACTGGACTTGTTGATCTCACCAATTAATTTTAACGATTTTTTACTGGTTTGGCTATGTTCTTAATTAACTTTTTTCTTAGTAAGTTTTACGAATCAAACAAATTGAAGGCATGACTAATTTATTAGTTTTTCAGTTAAACTAGCTAGTTTGATCCAATCCAATGTTTTAACCTACGAAAAATGTCATAAAACATTTTACCATTTATTATCAATTAAATGGTATGACAATTAATTATAAAAGTAAAATTGTATTTACTTATCTTGATTTTATCTTTAAGTTGTAATGTCCCTTTAATATAAAAAAATTAATAATTGATCCCCTAATCCATTTTCTACACTAAAATAAGTCTCTTATTGTCTAAATTAAAACAAATTTAAATACATAAAATTATTAAAATATTATTCATATATGTAATACCTCTTTTACCATTATTATTCAAAAAGCCCGTGTGCTCCGCAGATGAAGAAGAATGCCCTAGGAGATGGTCAAGCTCCACATTAGTAGTCCCATCATTGTATTTTACAAGGGGGGTTGGAGGTACTGCAATTATCATAATCTTCTTCCTTGCTTAACTGCAAAACACAGTCTCCTCCACCATCACACTTCCACACTGGTCAACAAATATGAGACATTATTATAAGTTCTTCTTCACAGAAAACAGAAATGACTGAAAAGAGTTGTGAATGAATGAATGAATGGACTATTGACTTCACAGAAAGTCAGACTTCTCAGTCTGTTAGTTGAGAGTCTCAATCAGAAGCTAGTTCTAACTTGAACAAATGAATGGACTAAAGACTTCTAAACTTGTTTTCTAAATGAACTTTGGCATTGGAAAACTTAAAGGTTAGAATAGATTAGTTAGAGAGGATGAAGAAGATGGCAAAATAAATATTAAATAATAAAAAGAGTATTTTAGTAATATTACGTAAAATTTATATGATAAGGAAATTCTTTAGATGAATCCATCAAAATTATTGTAGTTTAATATCAACTTGTACAAAACAGAGATGATCAAGTGTTCCTGCAAGACAAATGGTTTATATATGCTACATGACCTATGACAACTTGGAGCTTTTCAGGCCATTAACATAACCCCATTCGGCTAACCTATTGTTTTTTTCTTTCTCGAAATGGCAGACTTGACTTGTTGCACATTTTAAAAGAGTTTGAATCATGATTCAAGTGACTTTTTCTAGACATAAATGTTAAAAATTCTAAATTCTTAGTTGACTTCTTTTTTTTTTCCCCTCTCTCTTTCTCTCACTCTCTTTTCTCTACTTTATGGTAAGTGGTAACCAAAATTTTGTGGCATTGATATCTTAAAAGGGTTGGGTTGAAGTATGAATGAAAAATTCGACAACAAAAAACCAAAATGGGGTGTCAAGATGAAGACTGACTCATGAACCTAATATCTAACTCTCAAGTCAAGATAAGATGGCAAATTTATAAATAATTTTCTCATGAACCCAATTGAAGAAGATTTTTATTAGTGAACCATCAAAATTTGGTGTCTTTGTCATTTTCTTTTCCTTTGGAATTATATTTTTAAAATGTTTTTATGTTTAGATTAAAGAGCATAAAAAGAAAAAGAAAATTAAATTTAAACATTATCCTTAATTTGAATTTAAATGTAACTTTTTCCCCCTCTTAGAGTATCTTTAGTTTGTGAAGAATAGCAGAATGATGATTTATATTTAAGAGAAATACTTGGTAATCATTTATATTCAAGTCAGTTCATTTAAATTACTTAAGATAGATTACATCACATACCATATATGTGAGTTAATTATACTTTATTATTTTATTTTTATTTCTTGTTGTTAATATAAATAATACATATTTAGAGTACTAAAATGACGCATAATTAGTTACATTAATCAAATTTAACAAAATATTGACAAAAGTTTAATGATAGGAACTAAATAAAAGTACTTTTAAACTATAAGGAACCAATGAAATATTTTTAAATTATAAATACCAAATTAAAATTTGAGTAGGAATTATAGAGACAAAAAAATAATTTAACAAAAAAACTTATTCAATAAAATTTTTTCATCCACCTATCATATTTTGAAGGGTTATCCATCATTTGGGTGATCAAATCATAAAATTGGCATATGAATAATTAAATCCTTTCAGCTGTCTCACCAGTTTCTTCAGAACTAGAGAAAGTTTACTGTTAGGTAGTTTTGCTAGAACTGAAGCTTCTTCCACAGAAGAGCATGAGCTTCCGTTTGCTTGTAACCTGGATTACAACTAGGGGCAGAGGCAGCAACCAGTGAGGGCCAGTCATTTTGGAGATAATTATTAAGTATATGAAAGTTTTGAAAAAAATTAAATATGACTCCAAAAAAATAATAAAACTTTTATATAAATTCTTATAAAATTATATGTTCCTCCAAAAAAAGTTTTCTACCTCCGGCTTAGATTACAACCCAAATTTCCTCTCTCCATTCTTGTGTATTTCCTTTACATCACATCATAGTTGCAGATTTATTACACAATTGCTAAGAAGCATAGATATAGACACGGTGTGATACGATCAAGTATTAAGGAGACTTGATCATTAGGAAGAGTGTTTGAAAAAAAAAACTACTAAATTATATGTTTTCTCAACACAAAATGAATAAAATAATAAAATCATATATGCATTATTATTTCCTATGGTATATGTTTGTGTCCAGTATGGATCTATTTTGGTACCAAAGCTTGAACCTAGCTCAAATTTAATTTAAGCCTTAAATTTTAAGTCCAACCCTAATTTTTTTTGACAATCCAACTCAAGATTAGGTCTAACGATAGGTCTTTATGTGTGATTTAAATAATCATATTATGTGTTAAGCATAGACACACTATAATACCATAATACTTCTAGCCTCACTTTAGCTTTTCTCATGCATTTGCAAGGATTCCACATCCTTAGTATAACACTTCACAAAGAAAAAGCAATAAACAATGCACTATCCCAAGCCATGGGAAAATCAAATTTCTTTCTTTTATGTTCTGTGGACTCTATAAATTCTCAAACATAATTCTTCACTCATAATCCATTTATACAAGTCATAAACATCATAAAATATCTCATATAATTTGAATTTGGAGTCCCACTCATCAGAAAATGCATGTTGGTTTTGGGGTCAAACTTAAGTTTTCTAAAATAGATTTTGAAAATTCATAATTAAATTTAGAAAAATCAAACTCCAACAAATCATAGCTTTCTAGAAAGTGTTAACTTTATGTAAAAAATACTTCTAGGCCATGAAAACATTATTTGGACCATGTTTGACCATAGAAAAGCGTCATAGGTCCGACTGTCCTAGAGTTCTGATACAACTTACTGATATGGATTTCAAAAATTCATAACTAATTTCACAATAATCCAAATTGAGTAAACTATACTAATCTAAAAAGTTATAGATGTTTAATTTAAGGGAAAAATAGCTCTAGATCCAGAAAATGACATTAAGCTAATGAAAATTGATGGAACAATGCTTAAGGTCCTACTGTATTACTGACAGTAAATTCTAACTTAAAAAATGCATATATCTTTACACATCTCCAAATGAGGTGTTTCTAGTGGCTACAGGTCATGGTGAATGTTTAATTTCTCCTTGTAAAATATCAAAATCATTAGACCTCATTTGGCCCTCAGATGACACAAATATAATTTTGACCAAATGAACAGTAACTGATATGAAAATGAAAATTTTGCTAAACTTCAAAAAATCATAATAACTTATATAGACCTCCAATAATGTAGTTCTTAGACCAACAAAAAGCTCTCTATGAAATCTATAAGTGTGTTAAAATCTTAGCCCCAAAATCATTTATTTAGTCACTTTGTGACATAGAGTTGTAAAATAACACTTTTAAGCCTTTATATATGTCATCATAACCGTTTGAGCATGTGGAAAAGCATAAAAACAATCCTCTAAACATGCTCAAAGGGTCAAAATACTCATACATTACAAATTCACTTTCCCACTTGCCCTCGTACAAGAGATCTTACATGCATATCTTTGCATTTCAATGTCAAAAACATTCCATATCATTCATATACTTCCACTTCTCATACATACTTCACATATTCATGTATATACATATGTCTAAGAGGCTACACATCATTTATAATATGAGATTACATCATTTGCTAACACTATGATTACAAAAAGGCTAAATATACAATCTTATTGTCAATCTTTCATTTTCAAGTGTGGTGGCTCCCTTTTCTTTCCTCACTTGGACCATCTAAACATGTAGAGATGGGAGAGGAAAGGGGGTGAGATTCAAAGAATCTCAATAACCTTATACACACTTTCAATCATATATGATGGATGCATTTTCATGTAAATGGATGACATACATAGCCTATGAGCTACATATGCATATTAAGAGCATAATTTCCATTTCATAAGTCTTAATTACATCAAAGGACACTCTCAAGACCTTGGTTAGCCTTACCCTCCTTTCTTGGGACTTTTGGACTTGCCTCATCCATTTTACTTTAGGACTTTTGACTAAGCTTCACTCATCTTAAGACTTTTGGCTTGTCTCACCTATACTAAGGGACTTTTGGCTCATCCTCACCCTTATCAAAGGACTTTTAGTGTCACCAAGTCTATTCAATTCTTATGCACACATAAAATCAATTTAATACATATGCATACATGAGAGAAAGGTTAAAGGACTACCTTGTAATGAATCACAATGCTATTCTCTTAGAATTCCCTTCCCCTTCTCGGTCACACTCTTACAAGGAGGTAGGACTTGTTTCTCTTAGCCTATAAACACAAATGAAGCATAACTAAGTCATTGAAATAAAAGTTAGCTCCTTACAACTTAAGACTAGGCTATTTGAATTAAAGACCTCATTATGGTTCTATAATGCACTCAATGAGGCAACACATGGAGTTCTTGCTCTTGGTCCTCATTTCTTGATCATTCTAGACCTCTTGACATAAATTAAACTTTTGGGAGTCATCACAACTCAAATCCAAGGATTCTAGACTCACAATGCTTCTTTGTACTCTAATATGGAACATCTAAGCCTCCTAAATTCATTCCAAGGCTTCGTTTAAGGTTTCTTACTAATAATTAGTCTCTTTCTAGCCTTAGAACAATTTAAATTACTCCCTAGGTCTTTCAACTCCCTTAAGGCTAAGATATGTACATAAAAAGAGCCCAAAGAGTCGCTTGCTTTTTCCTTGAGGGAATGGTTCTTTACAATCTTCCTAGAGGTCTAATAGACTCATACAAGCTCTTAGATAAGCTAGAATGGCTCTAGGAAAATTAAACTTAAGCATTTGTCTTAAAATCTCAAGATTCTCAATCTTAGACTTCATTGCTTCCCATTTGATTCCAATGGACTATTCTTAATTCTCACACTCTCAAGCACTTGTTTCTCTCTTGCTAAAGTCAGAATTCATTTTCCTTTAAGTGGGCTAGGTTTGACCTAAGTTTCACCAAAGAGAAACATCAAAGAGGAAACCATTAAAACTCAAGAAGTTTACCTTGTTTGTGAGCTTTTTCAAGAGACTTCCACTTGCAACAAGCCTCTCCCTCCAAGACTTCCTTCTTCTACTTGGACTAACCTCAAAACAAAACCATATCAACCTCCAAATTCAAGGAACAAGAGAAGAAAAGATGGAGAAGAGACTTGGCATGAGAGGAAGTAAGGAAAAGAGTAAGGTTTCTTACCTTTTCAAAACCTCTTCTTCCTTTCTTAACTCTCCCTTCTGTGCGCCCCTCTTTCTGGCCTCTCTCTCTCTCTCTCTCTCTCTCTCTCTCCCCTTTCAGCCAACTAAAAGTCAGTTCAGAGGTGGGAAGAGTTCTGAACTCTTTAAGAAGTAAAATCTCACTTTTTGTTTTTACAATTTTTGGACTAAATCTTGTTATAGCATGAAATACCTCTCGTTATGGCGAGCACTTATCAGTCCCAGGTTCCTTTGTTCTCGCTATGGCTTATGCTATTGTAAGAAACTCTATGGATTTTATATGAGTCACGAACTCGCTATAGCAAACTGACATTCTCGCTATGGCTAATAGGCATCCTTACTATAGTTAACAGGCATCTTCATTATAACTAAGGGACTTAAAAAAATTCTGAAACCTTGAGTTCTCATGTCTAGAAAAACTAGAATGTTACACACATGGCTTCTTTTTGAACTGTGTCCTTGTTTATAGCATGATTGTAATGGTGAAAGATTGAGTAAAGGAAACTAAGCTTTAAATTTTGAATAGCATAAATACCAATTACATACTTTGACCACATATTTGAGATTGCTAATCACCATGTGTACATTTTCCTCATGAGATTATAATGAAAGGATTAAAGTTTTCTGTAAAATGGATTGTCTAATCATTGGAGTAGGATCCACTCTAATATTAAAGAGGGCAATGCAAGAGAGAAATTGAGGGGAGTGGGTGTCAAGATAGAAGTTGTAAGGAGAAAAGGTTTATATCGGATAGAATTTGACTTTAAATGGATTATATTACTGGACTTGGCATTATAATTTAACCTAAATTTTTAAGCTAGTACATCTATGAATTAATCTTAACCTAAAACTTTAAGCTATTACGCCTATAAATTATTTTCACTTATATGAATTCTTTTCAAAGTCCAATAACAAAAAAAAAGGAGTTTATTTATTATTGTTTAAAAATTGTAATAAAATAGATAAAATAAATTACAACAATAACAAAAAACAAGCATTTTCCTGTTAGGTGGAATTGACTACATAGATCAAATTATGCTATAAAATTTTATTACCAATCATATTTTTAAACAAACCATTTAAGTCTAAATTTTTTTTTTTTATAGTTTTGCCTATAATTTTTCTTAATATTTTTTTTACTTTTAACTATTAGACTACTCTTCATATGATTTACTATCCTTACTAGAGTTTTTATAAGTTTTCTCTATACAAGCCTAAACTATTTAAGGCATGATTCTATAATTTTTTTTTTATAATAGGTATGATATCAACTTTCTCTCTAATGCATTCATTTTTAATTTTATTTTATTTGGTGTGTCCACTCATCAACTGCAATATTCTCATCTTTGTAACATTAGCTTATTTTCATATTGGCTTTTTTATTACTCAACACTCAAACTTATGTAACTTTACAAGTCTTATAACTATGCGATAAAATTTATTCTTAAATTTGAGTAATACTCTTTTATCACAAATAGTATCTAAATCACTCCTTTATTTCATCTATTCTATTTGAATCCTATGATTTATATCTTCTTCAATTTTTCTGTAATGTTGTATGATAGATTTAAGATAGTTAAATCGTGTGACATGTGGTATGGTACGTTTTTCAATTTTCACTTCTAGTTAGAATTAATGTGCCTCTTGCTAAATTTATATTTTATATAATTTGTTTTACTTTTACTTAAATAGAATCTATGTGTTTCTAGAACTAGTGTGCACATCTTTAACTTTTTATTTATTTTCTCTCTTAACTCTCTAACTAAGACTTTATCATCTGCAAAAAGCATGTATTATGACACCAATTTTTGAATATATTTAATAAGTAGATCCAAGACTAAATAAAATAGATAGGGGCCCAAAGTTAACATTTAATGCAGGCTAATAGTTATTAAAAAATCTTTTATAAGCTCACTTTTTGTTCTCACATTAGTTATAACCTTATCATACATATCTTGAATTATTTGAACATAAGCAATACGACCTTTTTTTTTTCAGAGCCTTTTATAAAATTTCTCTTGGCATCCTATCATATGCTTTCTCCAAATCGATGAACATTATATATAAGTCTTTTTTATTCATTCGATTTATCTTCATTAATCTCTGCAGTAAGCATATTATTTCTATGGTCAACCTTCTTATTATAAAACTAAATTGATTTTCTATAATGTAAGTTTCTTCCCTTAATTTTTGCTCAATTAGCCTTTCTCATAAGTTTATGGTATGACTAATGAGTTTAATTCTCTTATAATTTGTATAATTTTGTATACCTCTCTTATTCTTATAAATAGGGATTAAAGTACTTTTTCTCCACTTGTACGACATTCTCTTAGACCTCATAATCTCATTAAATAATTTTGTAAGCCAACTTATATCTTTTATTCCTAAATCTCTCCATACCTCAATATGTATATTATTCAGTTCAACTGCTTTGTCATTCTCCATCTTCTTTAATGCTTCTTTAACTTGTAACTTTTAAATCTTACGATAAAATGTATAATTTTGATTTTTTTTAGTGTCTAGCCTATCTAAGTACAATAAGATCCTGTGTCTTTTATTAAATAGTTTGTGAAAATAATCATTCTACCTTTCCATGATATCTTGTTCTATGGTCAAGACTTCTCCTTCTTCATCCTTAATACATTTACCTAGTCTACATCTCTTGTTTTTTTTTCATGCTTTTAGTTAGCTTATAAAGATTTCTTTCCTTAGTTTTAGTGCTTAAAGATTTGTATAACTTATCAAGTGCCCAAATTCTTGCTTCGCTCAATGTCTTCTTAGTGTCTTTCTTAACTACGTTATATTTTTTTTTTTCAAATCTTATCACTTTTACATAAAAACCACAAGTTATAACACTCCCTTTTAACATTAACCCTATTTTGTATACCTGTATCCCATCACCAAGATTCTTTATCCATAAGTTCAAAGCGCTTTGATTCACTAAATATCTTTTTTACCACCTTCCTAATCTCTTTACCTATCTCGTTTCACATATTGTTAGCACCTCCTTATGCCTCCTAGGATCTTTCCTCCAAAATCTTTCTCTGAAAGCTTTTTTCTCTATTCCTTTTCAATTGTCAGCACTTAAACCTTGACACCTTATCTTGGCTTTTTCTTTTTACTCTCCTCTTAACTCGAATATCTATAACCAAGGCCCTATATTGAGTAGTCAAACTCTCTCTAAGTATAACTTTGCAATCAATACAAAACTTTTTGTTTGCTCATACCCTCCACTTTTATACATGATAAGATGCTCTTTTCACTTCTTAAAACAAGTTTGTAAAATTGAACGCTAATGAAAAATCTAGAATAACTATTTGCTTCCCCTAAGCCAAATCTTTTATGCGAACTCTCGTAACTTATAAATGCATTCCTCACATCACCATTAAGATCCCCTTATAGAAGAATCTTTTCTCCTAATAGTATATCTTGAACTAAATCTTCTAAATTCTCCTAAAACACTAATAATATTAAAAGTTTTCCTTTTCAATATAAACTTTAATGTTATGATCCTATATCTTAACTTTTTTACATTCACTACAACATTTTTCTAATACTTATACACAATTATAACTACTTTATTTCTAGATTTAGTTTTCCTAATGTACCAGAGCTTACTCTTACTTTTTCTCTTATCGATTAAGTTTTGTTATTAGTATATAAAATTAATCTTTTTCCTAATCATAGTATTTGCTATTTCCATTGATTTATTTATAAGTGTACCTATATTTTAAGTTCCAAATCGAATTCCACTTTTGCGAAGTAATTTTTTTACCAACATTCATTTATGAAAATATAGGAACTCTTACTCATTTTTTACTACACCTAGGTATAGATACAACGACTCTTACTTTTTTGACACTATAATCAAGTTATATAGCACGTTACTTCCAAACAACGATCTAACATTAACTCTAACACATTAATAATCTATGATATAAGGATTTAAAAAATTTTTACGTTAGCTATCAACTGCCTAATATAATCCTCCTCTTTTTTCTAAGTTTGGGATTGACTATGAAATAATTTGTGTTGAAGCACATCATAGGTAAAGTTAAAATAGATAAAATAGATTGACTTTATTAAAAAAAATTAATAAATTTATTAAAAAAATTTTGTTTATTAAAATTGTTCTAATAAAATTAATATTAACCTTATAAAATAAATGTAAGCCACTGTTTGATAATTTTAATAGAGTTATATTTTTAGTTTGTATCATAAGTGTAAGTTATTTCATCCATGACCCTTCAATTTGGAAGGATAAAAAAGGTTTTTAAATGGCAATTAAAGATATTAGATACTATCTCTTGCCTCTTCATTCCATCCCCTAAACAATAGCCTAACTTATTTTAGCCATTGCATTCCATCCCTTCCTATTCACGCAAAAATTACATTAAAGAGAGAGTTAAAGAATGAAAGCATAATGACTACCATTAGCGTTACATTTTGTAATATTTTTAGCTTTCCATTTTGTAATTTTTTTCCTCTTATTTGGTTATACATAGTTCATTACTTTGTAAGCAATAAGCACATTCAAAAATTAGGAGAATCAAATGGGATTTTAGAAATTTTAACCTTCAAGAGGAAAAACCATTTGAAATTTAAAAGGATGAAAGCATAAACTAATATTGTGTTAATAGAACAAAGTTAAAGGGGGAAGAGTACAATTTTTTTTACCATGTAGTAACAAAATGAAAACCAGAAAAATTATATATTAAGCCCTTTTTTTTTCATTACAAATTAAAGTGATATGCACTTAAAACATTAATTGATTAAGCAAAAATTACTAATTGTTCTATTTTCAAATCTATTTCAACCATAAAATTGGCCCATTAAAAAATTGACTTAATTGATAAAAAATCAGTAAAATGAATAAAAATCAGTCAACCTAATTCAAATTGATAGAAACCTAGATTTTCAAATAGCCAAGAATCTAGCACATAATAAGAAAAGGATAGCAGCAACAAGGATCTAAATGGGAGATTCACACAAAATCAAAGCAAAAATGAAGGACAAAAATTAGTTCATTCAAGAGTCAAGATTGATTATTAGTAAACAAGGTAAAGATCAGCTTTCGAATTCAATGAAAAAACTAAATTACCTATTCTTAATAGCCTAAATAGAAATGACAAGAGCATACATGGAGATTTCAAAGCTCTAACATACATGGAGATTTGGTAAAGAGAAAACTCAAAACTTCATTTCCATTGATAGTACCAAGAAAGAATGGGAGAAGAAGATCAAGAGAAGAAAAAAATGCAAAGAATGAAAGAGTAATGTCTCAAAATTAAAATAAAATGCAAAGAAATTTAGAGCGAATTTATATTTTATTATAGATTCTAAGGAGGGCATGAAATAACGATGAAATGTTATTGAAATGCACACCAAATGAAGTCTCATGTGGGCTTAATGGAAAAGGACTATCCGATACAAGGCATTTAAAGATGGATTTGTCACAAATCGAAACTGGAGATGTAACCTGCATGGAATATGAGATAATCTCATATTCGTAAGCCTCACTAAACGTACAAATTCTCTTTCCTACCTAAGGTTTCATTCACACAAACACCATTATGAAATAAATTTATTCTTAACCTATTCACAGAGAATCCGGCAAAATGTCCTTTATAAATAGAAAATCCTAGATTGCCTACATTAGTTAATAGTCAAATCTCACAAAAAGAGCTTTGCTCTTAATTTTCAATTAATAATAAAGCATAATTAATGTGGAAAGGATCCTACCTATTGTTAGTGGAGCGGACTCTAGAATATAACCATACATACAAAGATAATAGTTCATTAATACTAGACAAACCTATTGTTAGCTTTTTACCAATAACTCGTTCAAACTACACTAGATAAGCATTGTATACAATTTTCCTATCTACAAAAGTAAATAATGAAATGAGGCGCAATACTCAGTGAGTAGAAAATAAAGCATAATAACTAAAGGGACTAATGGGCATAGAATTTTTCTAAATGAAAATAGGTTTTGATATAATAATAATTAATGGTAAAATTTAAATATGGAAAGACATATAAAATTACTCATAAAAGTTCAAATTTGTAAATTTCTTAAATAGAAATATGTATAACATGATTAGTATAAATAAAAAGTTAAAGAGTTTGAATTGATAGAAATTAGTTCATTACCTTGCTATTGAATTAAAATGCAAGGAAATAATGAGTACATACTATTCCATGTATAATTTACAAGGGATAATTATGAAAAATAAATAAACTAGATAAAAGGAAAAAATCATATTCAAACATTTAAGAGTTAACTGTTGAATAGAAAATAATAGTTATACCAAGAGCAATTTAACAAAGCACATCATTAACAAGATTCGTGTAGAATTCTAAGATCTAAGATATATATATACTAATGTGAGAATACAAACCACGATAGTAAATATCTACATATTCAATCTCAAAAACACTATAGGCGGGAATCATAGGTGGAATTATTACCACCGTCCTTACAACTCCTAAACATTCAAAAAGCATTCAACTTAATACCCTTCAGATACTTAATCATCAAAACCACGTAGTAGTATCTAAAGTGCACCAAGAGCTAATAGGACTATTGTTAATAACTAGCATTCTACACCATTCTACCTCATAAAATATAATATAATAAATTATGATTTATGCACAGGAATCTTTTAGATGAGTTGATCCATAACAAAATCTCACAATTAATCATATGGCATATCATAATCATAAAACACTTAAGTGATTTCGTAAAGACATACTAAAGCAAACTTATCACCTTTCAAATTTTTGAAAGTTACTTTGAATCGTCATGTCAACACATATCCATTTAGATAACACAACACATAGCATATTGTAGTATGGAAGATTTGGCATTATTAAGATATATGTCCCAATGGTTATGCAAAATACAAACAAAACTAGAAAAATGAAAAAGAAAAAAATTTAAAAATATATCATACTTTATAATCTACTCACAAAACTTGCTAAACAATAGTGGTCCCCTCAAATACTAAACCACCATCAAGTCTCTTAAATGGGAATGTTCAAAATGCTTCCTAAAACACAACCATAACAATTCATTCAATTCTATTTATATCTTCATTATTTTCCCATTAACTTAATCAATATAATCCATCCTATATTAGGCCCTAATCCTACCCTATTTACAATTTGGTTTGTTACTTCATCTAGCCAAATTCACTTCCTACCTTAATCACTCCTTAGCCTAATTAGGTTTTACTTAAGAATTCCTAGTTTAGTATTTACCTCATTTTAATACTTGACTTATTTTAAATTGTTCTATTATCTATCTTGATTCCTATTTTTGGTACTATTACTAACATAGGTTTTTAGTTAATCCCCTCTAATTTCACAATTGAGATTATTTCACCTTACATGGTCAAGTTGTAACTTTGGCCTATGGTGTGGCTAAATATTAATTTAAGCAATTTATCACACTTGCAAAATTCCTTAATTTGAACCCAACATTTGACATAATTAATTTAATTACTTATTACTCAATTAATCCTGCTAATTTCAAATTGTAAATTGTATTCACACTAAAATATGAAGTTTAAAATTTAGCTAATTATTTTCTACTCTGAATGCTATCATAAACTTCTTTTCATTTATCTCATATAATTTATAGCAAGATTTTGGATTTAAAGCTTACCTTAGAAAGTTAAAATTGAAGATCGTGGCTTCCTAATCTTTGTCTTGTATTCTTAACAGTTCCAATAATCCATCCCCTTACAACTCAATACAGGGCATCAATTAGGATATGAAGGATAGTAAGGTTTTAATTAATGAGAACAAAAAGGAACAATAACCACCTATTTGTTGATTCTAGACAAAAGAAATACGTGGGACAATTAATTCACTTACCAGTTAATGCTCAGTCCATTTCTTTCAAGCCAAATAACTAAACACGTAGAAGCAAAATGAATCAGGTTCTCAGCTAACCAACTCAAGCAAGCAAAATCGACCCAAGGTAAAATGGAAGGAGATGCTCTATACTAAGACAGTAGTGAGAAATAGAACAATGAAGGTTGGGCCAACTCAGTTGCATAACGATGCTTATTTCACAGAATAGAGGAATAGGTAGCCATGAATAAAGTAAGGACTACCAAACTTGAAACAAACAAGGGTGGAACAAGAATACCACATTGGGACGAAGAAACTAAAGCTTCAATGACACATATGGCCGAATGAACCCTAGGCACAGCGTCAATGGCATATAAGTGTAGAATTTTTATGAGAGAGAGTAAAGAAAATGTGCACACCAAGCTTAACTTTGAGCTAAAAAAACAAGGGCCAAGAAGAAGTGTGTTGGGATAGGAAAAGACTAAATTGATATTGAGAAAAAGAAGCTTTCTTAGATGAAAATGACAACCTAAATGGCAATGGAAGAGCAGAGAAAAAAATCAAAGGGAAAGTAAGGAAAAGATGGAAGAAGTTTCTGCTGGCTCCTCTAAAGACACGCACAGATTATAAGGAAAATAATGGAAGGGTAAAGAAAGATGATAGAAGTCTCAATCCTTAGTTCAGAAGAGAACACGTGTCTAGATGGAGAAAAATCTCATGAACTACTTAACAAATTTCAAAAAGCAAGGGTTGAAGACAAGCAAATAAAAATAACCTTTCGCTCCCTAAGCTACATCATTAGGTCTAAGTACAGAGAAGAAAATGGTGAGAGAATATAAAAAAATAAAAATAATAAAACATACCTATTAGAATTTTAACTCATTCTATCACAAATTTTATCTTATTTTAGCAAAATTATTATTTATTTTCATTATTTTTTCCCAAATTGGTAGGTGTTATAGAATTGACTATTTGTGTTATTTTTCTCCAATAGCATCTGGATTGTTTGGATTTAGTTTAGATAGTCTAAATTTTTATTTTTATTTTTTCAGTATCTTAACAATTTTTTTTTTAATTTTAAAGAAAGTAGAACATAGGATAATAACAATTTTCTAACTTCGAACTTCAAAAAATATGATGATTCAAATTGAAAAAAATTAAAATCTATATGGTTCAGATATTGTTGGAGAAAAGCATCATAGCCAGTCACAAAGAATTGTAATTCTATATTATATTATGTTATATAATATATATATATATAATTATTATCGATTCAATCACAATTTAATCATGATTAAATTAATAAACTATGAACTAATATCTTTATTAATTCAATGACCGACCAATTTTAAAAATATTAAACAACTTTGTGGATAAAGAAATTAAGAAAGAAATGGGTCAGCTTGATTTCAAGTTCTTTTTTAATCAAATTTGTTGGAGATTAGGTGATAATATGTGCTTAGATATTGGATTAAGAAATTTTAATTTAAAGCATCTAATGCCAAGTTGGTCATGGTTGACGAGTTAATCCACCATTTTTAATTATACAGTAAGCATATAATTGATGATAACGAAATTTTTATATCTAATATTAGTTTTTCAAGTTTCACACCAATTATTGGTATATATTATAGTCATTATTGAGGTGGTACACCTCTCCTTGAATAAATTAGTGAAAAAAATTTTAAATGAAAACTTACATGCAATTTTTAGGTAATTATTATTATATTTTTTTAATTAAATTATGACAAGTGAAGTACTGACTTATATGTAGAATAAATTTAAAACTTTTGATGAAAGATGAATGAACACAACCCTAAAATGGCCCCATTAAACGTCTTCGTTGGGTTTTCAGTTTTAGAAGCTTTCATCACAATTCATAACTATGCATTCAGAAGGCCCTAAATGGATTGATTAATCATTGTCCAATATCCATAACTGACTAATTTATGAATCAAAACTAACTTGGACAACTCTTTTTTTTTTTTTGCCTTCATTTCTAAACTTCATTTAAAACTTAAATATTATTTTATCAGTTTACTCCTTTTTCTTTTAGGAATATCTCTCTCTTTCCTTTTCTTCTCTTATTATCATTTGATGAGTTGAAAACTCAAATGCAGTAAGCTATTAAGCATAGTCATTGACATAAAGACACCGCAATTAAGCATAGTCATTGTGTAGTAATGTGTGTACAAATTTATGTCTTCCATTTTTATTTTGTTGGAAAGTAGGTTGAAGGAGAAGATATGGCATTATTAATTCAACAGATGCAATACATGCAACAAACAGTAAGACAGAGAAAAATGCTATGGGGTTTTTATTTCCTTGTTTAATAAAGCTGTCACAGCAGCTCCACTACATTCTTATGGCTTTTAGTACAAATAGCCATTCCAATTAACTCAACATGGTTGAATCATTGTTCAGATGGTGTTTTCAGATAGTAAGGCCCAGTGATACTCTGATTTCCACTCCACATTGACTGGGAAAAATGCTTATTAGCCCTTTCAGTAGGATGAACTGAATCAAAGAAGACATATTTAGGGATTCTCACACAACTCATAATCTTTCACCGTTCTTTTGCCTCCACAACTGTAATATCCTCTGTAAGGCCCACTGCTACAGCATGCCTCTCCTCCTTCTCTGAAACCTTCACAACAAATTAAACCATAAAAATTATATCTATAATATTTGAAATTGGACCCGTCATTGATCCAGTAAAAGGCTTAGGTCACTAGGTCACTGATCCAACTACATTGTCACTAAAAGGCCAATTGACTTGAAAATATATAAATAAATAAATATATATATATATATATATATTCAAATAATAAAGTTATTTACATGTGAAATAAATTTACAATCTATTAAA
Source organism: Erythrophleum fordii (assembly GCA_032878935.1). NCBI lineage: Eukaryota > Viridiplantae > Streptophyta > Magnoliopsida > Fabales > Fabaceae > Erythrophleum > Erythrophleum fordii. The sequence goes on from JAVQMF010000042.1 coordinate 8,064,926, forward strand.
ACACAATATTTCAAATGACTCAATCCTTACAACCTACATCGTTTTTATAGCAAGGGTTACTTAATACATACCAAAAGAAGACAATGGCTTGTAAAGCAATCTGATTCACCTCATCTCAATATCATTCTGCTCCTTCAAAGATTTTCTTATATCAATTCATTACTAAAAAGTTTGATTTTGTTCTAATTTCATCCTTCCAAAGGTACTAAGATGATATTATATAATTTTTCAAAGATCAAATTTGAGAGAGCCAATTGATATTAAGTTTATTTTTGAAAGACAAGATTAGGATTTTAGTCTATTAAATAATCTCCAACAAGCCCCCTTTACCAAAACTTTTTGGACTTAAAATGCGGACAAAATACAAGTACATTGTAACTTGAAATTCAATTTTGATTAATAGAATGATTGATGGCAAAGATTAAACTCTAAACCACTTGGTCATAGAAATTTTGATGTACGTTAATGAGCACTCTAACTCAAAAAACTTAAACTTATTAATTAGAGGCCGAGGAATAGTTTCACTTACCATACTTTGAAGGGTGATTTATCATTTCAAAAACTGAATCATAGAAATTGGTAAGTGAATATTTGAATCCTTTAAGCTATTTCTCCAACTTCTGAAGTTCAACAGAAAGTACACTGTTATGCAGCTTTGCTAGTACTGCAACTTCTTCTCTGCAGGGACCTTCACTTTCATTCACTAGTACCTTAGCTAGTGGAACACAACCCATAGGTCCCAAGTTGAGAAACCCAAATTTCCTTCCTCCTTGCTTGTGTATTTCCTCATAATCACGGATTGGAAAAGCAATTAGAAAGGTAGAACGTTAATTACAGCATAAAAGTACTTTGAACATTGAACATTTCAGAAGTTTTACACACTTTGATCACAGTTGTGAAATTACCAATCACCAAGTCCACATATTTTTCAGGAGAGAATGAAGCAATGACACTGGAGTTTTCAGACGAAGGACCTAAATAATCATTGATTCCAATGCTTATCAAATAGCCAGCTCGGGCCGGCAAGCTTTTGATTACTGCATCTTCTAGTTTCTGCCTCAGAACCTTGATCACTCTCTTGAAGTAACTTAGTTGAGTGTTAAGGTCTATCACCTGAAAATAGAAGACAAGCATGCTATTAAACTGTCTTATATATATATATGAATACTACAAAATTCTTAGGTAGACCTAATACATTAAAGATAGGTAAACTAAATTAATCATAATTAATAATGTAAGCATATCAAGCATACTTTTGTATAACCTACCTCTAACATGCTTTGATGTCAATTTATGATTGTTAATCTACCTAATACCTATCTTTGGTAGACTGAGTCTACTTAAAAATCTTTAATGTAAAAAAATTCTTTTGTAGGCTTGGTCTACAAAAGTTAGATAAAATAAGTCAATTATAAATAGATATGTGAACATGTTAGACACATTTAATATGTTTACTTATTTATTTACAATTGGCTTGTTTTGTCAATATTTTGTAGACTAGATTTGCCTAAAATTTTCTCTAAAATAGAGAGATAATGAATAGTAATAATAATAAAATTGTGCTTAAGTTAAAACTCCAAAAGGCTAACCAAAGCATTTTCAGAGTAAATCATTTGCCTAAGTATAAGGAAATATGTAAGCGGCAAGCATATGTAAAGCAATGCCTTGAAGAACCTAGTACCTATTGTGGCTATATATGAACTCTAAAGCTTTAGCTATTTAGTTAATGCCCATGAATAGTTGGATCAAACTCTAGACTATATGGTCATAAACACTCCGAAGTTAACGATTATTTTAACTCAGAAGTTTAGACTAGTAAGTGAAAGCTTGTAAATAATTTTATTATACATATAACAACTAAAATGTCTATTTTATGGTAAGACATAACATACCAGTCCTTGATGAGTTTCAACTAAAGCCCCGCTCCTGCTGACGCAAAATTAACCCCATCAATATATTCTTGATTACCAGGAAACAGATATGGTTGGATTAATAGCAAATAGCAATTTAGCATACTCAGTTGCAATAAAAGTGCTCAGGTTGTTAATAGTATGGAAGAGAGTCGAGTTTATATGTTGAAGTTAAACTCACATACATTCAGAATTCTTACCAATGAAATCTGGAATAACACGCCCATCAGAAAATCTGCAGAAGGGTACTTGAAGAAGTTTTCCCCATATGATGAATAATTTGCCTGATCATCAGTACTAGTGTTGCTGTAATTGTTGTTTCCAACATGAAATAGTGAATCTGCAAATACAAATAAAGCATCATTTTTTCTTGGGAGGCATGTTTTGGCAACGCAGCAATTTGGAATGAGTATGATGTTGCTTCCACAGAAAATTAAGAAGCAGAAATGGATTTGCCATCTCAGTTTCGCTTCACTTAAGTCAATAATTGCAACTTGGGTTTATAAAGGTTACTGTGACGTTCTTGAGGATAAGAAACTTAAACTAATGGGTGGATTAGTTTTAATCTTGGATAATCTTAGAATTTAGAATATTCTTCTAATCAATATGCAAATCTGAGATAATAACATGTACACTCACGTATTGAATGAATGGTTTGACTTTTTTTTATAATTAATTTCATATCTAAATATTTGGCAAAGGATTATTATTCTCTATTCAAAACAGACAGATTTGAAGCCTATTTTGTTTACATTCCAAAGTCACTTTTCATTCATTAAATATCTAACTTCAGTACAAAATTTAATTAATCCAAACCCATAAATTGACCCTTGTATTAAAACTAAGAAATTGACTATAGTGTCTGACGAATGACAATTTTGAATTTTCTGATTTTCTAAGTTGCTATTTTGGATTTTTCTTGGTTGTTCATATTCCCTGTTTCACTTCTAACGAATTACTTGGTACCTTAATTTTATTAAAACAAAGAAATTTATTTTCCACATATCACTTCTCCACTGTTATTTCTCTCCATTTTTGGTGGATTCGACTTTCAATATAGCAAAACAGAACAGAAAGTACTCGCAAATTATATCAGAAACTTTTTGCTGGATACAAAGCTTCACAGTCTCTTCCTATGGAATGCGTGCAGAATCAACTAGTAACATTAAACTACATCGATCAAGATATCTTAGGTTCAATTCTTGCTGGTGGTCCCTTGCTAATATGCATACACTGATCATAGTAAGTCCTCAATAGAACAACATATCTATCTCTTAAATTTTTAATTACCAATATATGTAAAGAGAATCAAGAACAAATACTTCATTCTTTGATAATAAGGAAGTATAGTGTTAGGTGCTCAAAGTTCAGATCAGGCTTTGAGATTGTAGGGTCCATTGCCCTTTCCACCACACATTAATTTTGAGAGCTTCTGGTTGACCTTTTCTGTGGGATGAGCATAGTCAAAGAACACATAATCATTAACATTATCACATAACTTTTAGTCTTCTATTCCTGCTATCTTCAATCCACAGCTGGGAATTCCTCTGTATGGGCCACTGCCACAGCCACAGCATGCCACATTCCCTTCCTTAAAACCTTGTCAGAAAAAAAATAAGAAATTTATGTGGTTTAGAACAAAGATGCATACAAAACTGTGAGGTCGTGTTTGGTAAGTAAACAAATTTAGCTTTTACATAGTTGAAAATTTATATATATAAATTTTGAGTACGAAAAGGAAAGCCTTTTTAATGCTATTTAAAACACTTGCAACATATAAATCTTAAAATTTTCATATTTTTTATACAAAAATATCTTATGATTGGATTTTTAAGTACTTGGGAAAGTATAATTTCCATGTGTCTAACTATACCTTCAAGGCTAAAGATTTGTATTCAAATCCCAGTCGAAGCCAAATTAACCCCTCCCCGCTTAAAAAAAAAAAAAAAAGGAATTTTATGACCAAGTAAAATTAAAACTTCAATCCTTGCCTCTCCCATTCTTTCAATTAAAATTTAAGTTTCACCCCAAGATATAATAAACTTATAATTTTTTTACATGTTAAAACCAAAAGACTCACGTTAATAATATTAATAAGGACATTCCATCTTTCAAAGGGTTATTCATTAGTTTTCTTAGAAATGTGAAATAAACAGTGAATCCATACTTAAATCCTTCAAGCTTTACGAGCATCTTGGAAGGTTCTTATTGGGCAGTTTTAATATTTCTGTAGCTTCTTCAAAGCAGCAGCCTGCAGCTCCACCTTTGAGTACCCTCACGGATGGTAAACAACCCCAAGATGTGTTTCTAACCATTCGTGTGAGCTACTAACATTCCATGTCGAAGAGCGTTAGTTTACATTGGTAAATATGAAGTTAACAGAACTCACGTTAGGACTGAATTAATGTATATTTTACAAAATGATTGGATTGATTTGATGATAATTATATTTCAAAGACTAAACTGATGAAACAAACATTTTTCAAAATGATAGTTAACTCTTCATTTTAATCCGAAATTGAATGGTTAGAATCTGTGGGACATGCAATTATTATGTTAATTTGATAGTAGAAGTGAGGTTGCCTATCACCATGCTTACATAATCTTTGTGAGAGTTTGACCAAAGCACAGTGGAGTTTGCAGTGTAAACTGCATAATCATTGCCACCCATACTAATTAAGTGGACAGATCTTGAGATTAATGCATGACCTGCTCCATCTCGCAGTCCCTTTCTCGGTAGCCTGTGAGCCTTCTTGCAATACCTTACCTGAGTTTTCAGTTCCAATACCTGAAAAATTACACAAACCATATGATTAAAGTTAAACTCTCTTAGGGATGAGTATTAAGTAGTGACATAAAGTTGTACTTGATAGGACTAAATTGGGAGAAGGTGTACTTATTTCCACTCCAATCAAAACAAGGTTCTCTTGCTTGGCCTTTGCAGTATGGCATGGTTTAAAAGGACTAAGAAACCATTTGAATTGGTTTAAATCTCAAAAATCAAACAAAGAAACAGCTAGTTATATAAACAAGGTTCGAAAACCATTTCTTGGGCCTGGTTGTTAGAATTTTGTCTGTGAATTCCCTAATCCCAACACGAATGACAGGCCAGACCTGAAAATTATTCCTAGGAGCAATACCCAAAAAAAAAAAATTGTTCAGCTTACATTTCTAATGGATATATAGAGTAAATTATTTTTTTAATCCCTGAAAGCTAACTAAATTTTTAATTTAGCCCTCTGAAGTGTAACCTTCTCGATTTAGTCCCTCAATATTTTTTTTTCATTCATTGTTGCTCCTTTGAAGGACTTGTTAGGAAATATCATGCTTCAATAGAATTATAAAAATACAAAAGAAATATTAGAAAAGTATGCAATGATAGAATAACCAAATCAAAACAGAAGATTTTGAAACGTGTATGACACACTATCCTTGTCATTTGTTGACTATGGTGAGCTTTCAGTCGATTGATTAAAGTTATTGATGGCTCTCCATTAGTCGACTAATGCCTTCCAAAGGCACATCTCTTTTTCCTAAAGTTGGAGTAGTTGGTTGATCATTATTTATCAATCGACTGGTTGCTTTATAATAGGCAGGGTTTTTCAAACTATCTCTAACAAAATTAAATTAAGTAGTTAGTTCTATGACTCTAATTAGCAGAGGGACAAAAATGATTGGAAAAAAATTATTAAGAGACAAAATTGAGAGAATTACACTTTAAAGGATCAAATTGAGAAGTTAGGACTTATTTGATTAGATAATGTAAAGAAGAAGGGAATATAAAAAGTAGATAAGTAAGATAAAAAATAACTTTTGTACTTTAAAATAGTGATTTGATAAATAAAATAACAAGTATAAAGATATAATAAAAATTACACAAATTATATAAATATATTATGTCTATCTTATGATGAGCCAAATAAGCCTTTAGTCATTAATCCAAGATAAAAACAATAATCTATTCTAGACTTAAATAAACTTTTGGTACTCCTAGCTCAAAAACAAACAATGTTACCTTCCTAATTTTTTTTCAAAGAATTGAATTTTGACTTTCTAATCCAAATTTAAATGTCAAACATAACAATTTGCCAACTTAAACACTATTTACCATAATACCGTTAATTCATACTCAGTTTGGCATATAACTTGGCAAATTATTAAATTTGATATTGAATTTTGCATGAAAATGTGACAAAGAAACAAAATTGGATTTTAAAAAAAAAAATAGGAGAGTAACATAATCTGTTTTAAAACTAGAATGACTAAATCAAGACTTTTTAAAATGACTAGGAATATATTTAAGCGTATCCTCTGTCTTCTATTGGATGCAAATGAATTAGACTTTATCAAACTTCTTTTGTCGTTTCCTTTGATTGTTCTGTTTTGAAGCTTTCCGAAAGATGCATTTTCCATTAATATCTTTCTGCTTTGACAGTTGTTTCTGACGATGACATTGTGTGTGCGGGTGTGCGTCTGTGTATAATGTGATTAGTTTGTTCTTTTGCCGTCTACAGTGTTTGAATTATCTTATAGTTTGTTACATTGTTATATAATAATCTTGAAATATTTTTAGTCTTAACTTTTATAAAATCAATTATGCAAATCATTGTTAAAAGTACGCTTTCCTTATATTTTGAATAGTTTCTTAATATGTATATTATCAAGGATTAAGCTGGCCATTTGAAATTGAAATTATTCACTTGATTCAAGCAAAAGTTTTGAATTACTAAAAATGTTCAATATATTTACATTGCTATATTCATTTAAAAAATTAAACATTATGGAAATTAAACAAACTACAAAAATATTGAACCATACCTTCTGTTACATAGAAACACTATTTTTGGATTAAACTATAATAAGACAAACTATAAAATATACTTCGATATCACATTGAAGTTTTGTTTAACGCCTTTTTAAATGGATTATAGAATACTGACAAAGGATTTATAATCAACATGAAAAGAAGGGATAGAAAGAATTATTGGAGAAAAGGTTTCTTGTAATTCTAACTCACAAAAATAAAGTCTACTAGTTTTTTTTTTTTTGGTGAGAAAGGGGAAAATAAAATAAGTAATAAAAAATCAGAGTGGAGTACATAATTTTTTCTTAAATTTTGTTAAAATTTTTCAAAATTCTCTTTTATTTTTAAAATATACATAAATTTTCTCTAAAACAAAAAATTACTCTACACTTGGTTCAATTGCAATTTTGTTGACCAACATACTCTTTATTTATTTTTTATAGCCCAAAAATATATGTATTTAGAAAATTAAACTAAAGCATAGATTATTTTTTTTACTTTAAAAAAGCTTTTTATATATTTTAAAAATAGATAAAAAGTCTATATAATTTTAACAAAACTCAAGAAAAATTTATATAATTTTCTTAAAATACAAATAATTACAAATCTTCAAAGAGATCCCTCATAGTGTAAGGCTTGACTGTGTAGGATTTGCTTGTATGATTCCCCCACATTTGAGCAGCAAGTTGTTTGTAAGCAAATTCTGTAAGATGGTAAGGGTCCCAAAACAAATAGTCACTGGGTTTATCACATAATTCAAATTGCTTCTGTCCTCTTCTTCCTCCACAAGTGTCCTCTCCTCTAAATGGCCCTGATCCACAGCACGCTACTTTTCCTTCCTTCAAACCTTCATTAAATACAACTTTCCACATGTTACCAAAATTGCCTCTCTATATATGCTTTTCCCTTTTTTTTTTTGGTTTCTCCCTGCCCCCCCCCCCCTTTCTTAAATGGTCACTCTGAATAATTATATAATGAAGCAAATCAAAATATTCAAAAATAATTGGAAAAATTAAGTCTAATTGATAAGAAGAGATGTGATTTCTTAGCTAGATTTATTTTGGAGTCATTTTAAAGAGTGAATTAACTAGTTTATCTTTTAAAAATGACTTATTTCATCACTTGGGTGTCTCAGTCATTTTTTTATATCACTTAAGTACACAAATGGTTATTTTTACAATAAATCAATCATTTTTTTCACTCTGTTCGGTTAAATTTAACAATAATTGTTTGTTAATTTAGCTTTGACTAAAATTTAAACTCAAATATTTTAGTTTTCAAGACAATTTAAGTACTACTAGATGAAAACTCAATAGTGAATTCATTAATTTAACGTAAAACTAGATAGGTGTGCCCGTGCATTAGCATGGGAATTGAGAAAAAAAAAAGTCCAATATATATATATATATAGAGAGAGAGAGAGAGAGAGAGAGAGAGAGAGTAACAAAAAATACAGGACAAGCCATAACTTATAAACGGTGCACAAAAGGGTTTGGAGCAAGTTTAGGCTGGCAATTTCTTTCACGACTTATACATATAGTAAAAAATGATTGAGGGATCAGAATAACGTACTAATCATCTTTTAGGAAGTGTGGTAGACTACAATGTCCCAAAGTAATGTTAATTTTATTTGAAATAAAACCTTACCTCTGAGGCTCTCGAAAACAAAAAATGAAAAGGAGCAAAAGTGATGGTGAATATTTACCGTATTTTGAGGGATGATTAATCCTTCGTGTGACATGAGTTTTGAAATCATAGAGAGAATATTTAAAGCCCTTTAGCTGCTTCTCCAATTGTAAGAGAGCCACTGAGAGAGCTTGACTGTGTAAATTTGCAAGCACTGAAAGTTGATGAAAGCAACTTCCATTTCCATTTGAGTCAAGTATTCTTGTGCCAGGAAGACAACCCAAAGGTCCGACGTTTATGAATCCGAATTTTCTTCCCCCTTTCTTGTATATTTCCTGTGTAATTATCACGACCATTTTTCATTATGGGGATTAAAAATCTCCCAAGTATATCCTCAACAAGAAAAGAAAATTATAGTACAATTAATCACGTCAAAAACAGTGAAGTAACCATAATCGTTCAATATAAGATTAATACAATTCCTTGATGAAAACTGAAAAGAATCAGAAATGAGTTAGCTAGTATATCATAATACTCATTTCATGAGTTGATAAATTTTTGCAAATTTTTTAATTTATTTTTTATATTTTAAAAATTTGTAATTAAATTGTTATAATTTTAAAAAGTTTAATTTGATCCATGTTATTAAATATTCGTATGAGGGCCATGGAATTTATTGACATAATCTACTATGTATTATTTTAACATTTTGAATACAAAGAATTTATATGAACTTAACCCAACTATTGGCATCCAAATAATCATATCTTTATCCATTTACATTAGTTTCTTCTCCCTCTTCATCCCAGTCATGGGCTAAATTGGCGTGAAACTTATATATTTAATGTATCAAGATGATATACTGTTGGCTAGTTCAGCAATTTTTTAGCAAGGGTCAAGGGCCAAAATATATTATTTTAGAATTATAATGGTCTAATTATAATTTTTTAAATTATAAAGACCAAATTAAAATTTGAGTAAAAGTTTAGTACATTAAGCGAAAATAAAACTAAAATAATATATTCTTGACTTAAAATAATTATTGATGTCAAATGTCAATACAAAATATGATAAGTTTTAACCTTTTTTTTTTTCAATTTTTGATCAAACATTGAAAGGTGAAACACCAAACATAAGTGCTATACAAATAGGGTATACTCTACTTAAATATACACACACATTTCTGCAACTTGGGACTTATAGTCCTACCCTTAGAAGGTGAGAGAGACTTTATATCCACAGTTTAAACTTAAAAATTTTCATATGAAAGAACATATAAGATGTAATGATAAAATAAATTATTCTTAAGCTTTAAATTAAGTCTCAACAGCTTAAGCAAATAAGATTCTAAGAATCCAATGAGCATATAACAGAAAGTTCAAATCTGTGATAGTTCCAAAATCAACATTTACTTGTGGAGAAAAAAAAATTGCACAAATGCCCTTCTATTTTGATCCATTTATTAACAGTGACTATGTATTTTAAAATTCGCATAATAAATCCCGATACTTTGGTATACTCAAAATCAAATCTTTCTATTTTCTGTTAATTAAGCAAAGGAAAAGAAAAGAGAAAATAAAAACTTTAAGTAATATCCATACCTTTATAATTGTTATTTAATAATATTTATTTTTTTAATAATTTTTTTAAAATAAAAGTACAAGAATCATTTTTTATTTACAAAATTATATTTTTTATTTTCATTTTCATTCTTAACTTTTTCTATAGCAAATGGGTCATGAAAATCTATATATATATGTATGGAAAAACACATGGCATGATTTGATTAACTAATGCTTTCAATATTTTTTTTTTTTTTCGGTTACGGCTAGATTCCAGGATGTAATTTATGATTTATAATTTGAAAATAAATAATAAAAAATTATAAAACAAAAAACATCAAGCAAAAAAATATACATATATCATATTAAAATCATTACTTAATCAAAACATAATATGTGTCCTTTTATGCATATGCAAATAAAATTTTCATTAAATATTTAACAAAAGGTTGATAAAAACATCTATTTCCAACATGCTAAAACACAAGATTTGTTGTCCACATTTCAAAATAGGCATAAAAATTATCTTCAAATCGATGAAAACAGCATGCACACCTTCACAAGTCTAGCCTTAAAATAGAGGTAAGAAAGATTACCCTGATAACGGTAGTGAGGTTACCAATGACCATGCCAACGTACTGTGAATGAGAATAAGAGTTGAGCAAATTGGAAGGAGTCAAGATAGGACTAAGGTAATCATTACTCCCAATGCTAAACAAGTACACAGCTCTTGAAACCACTCTTTTGCCCTCAGATCTTCCTAATTTCTGCCTCAACCATCTTGCTACTTCCTTGAAGTTTTTTGCTTGTGTTTTTAGGGGTATTACCTTCAAGTTCAACATCACATACTCATTATAATTAAACGCCCAACATGTACTTGATATAAGAATTTTAAATATACAAATTAAGAGATAACATAATTGAGAAAAAAAAAAGACCAGCAAAATTTCTCCGATTTAGAAGAAAATATATTAAAAAGAGAAAAAGGCATAGGATAAGACTCTTTAAGATTCTCTTTTAAATTAGAGAAGACGTTGATTCAAAAAAGTGTAGCGTCATTTAAGTTATATTTGAGAATGAAATAAATAAAGATATGATAAAATGAAAGACTATGATTTTCTTACTCTTGTTTGCATATACAACATAGGTGAAGAACTAATAAGCTGTGGTTCGAAGTTCAAAATTGAAAAAAATTCAAATTTGCATATCAGAAGTTCAATTAAATAAAAAGTATACATAAATAGAGATAATGAAGAGAAGATTTAAATACAGTTTTTATATTTTTATTATTAAATTCTTCAATAATAATATGATATATCTTTTACAGCTTAGCATCATATAATTGAGTCTTTTAAAAAAATTTTATATATGTTATTTTCATTAAAAGCACCAATAACAAAAATATAAAAAATTATACTTAAGTTCAGTCCTTAACAGATTATACATTGATAAATTTATCTTTAATTTATTTTATTGAGATTACATGACTTTTAAATCTCTTTTTTTCCTTAATTTTACTTCTGGCATTTTCTTGTAATTTCTCCAAAAAAAAAAAAAGCTCTTGATATTCATTTCCTATTGTGAGCAAACAAAGTGATAAATTTGCAAACTTCAGGCCAAAATGAGGGCTTTATTCATTTGTCAATTTCCAAGTGTAAAATGGTAAAAATAACTAGAGTCACAAATCCGGAGTTATATACAGCTACAATATTTTTTATGGTGAAATTGAAATGTAGGGACACCATCATTACTGAACCGTATATGAAGAGGTAGTGCCAGTTCCTGTTTGAATCACCTTTTACTTGTCGCGGGATGACTTACAAACTTGTAGACATATCGTACCTTAATTTATATACATTTTTTTTAATATTTTATACTAAATTAGTCTGTTAAAACATAATAAATATATATTTTTTAATAATAATATGATAATTTTATAATTCTTATAAATAAGTATATAATTTTTTAATTAAATTACATACTTATTATATAATTATAAAATTATATATTCATTATATTTTAATAAAAAATATGATAATAAAAATATAAAAAATTATATTTTAGTTTTTTTTCCAAAAGAAACTTATCCCCTGCGTAAGTGGAATCCGTTCAAATTTGCATAGATTTAAGGAAAAAATAAAAATAAAAATAAAAATAATTAACCAAAAAGAAGTATGGCATAGAACCCAAAACCAAATTTAGGTAATTATTTTGTAATTTTTTATTTGAATTCTAATTAAAGATATTCACATAAATATCAAAGTCCCTTTTTTTCACATCTTAAATAATTTATGGTGTTCTAAAGATACTATTAAAGTTAAGATGACTGTTATAAAAAAAAAAAAAAGTTAAGATGACAAGTTTAGTTTTAAATGCTATTTTATTACCAACAACCATCTTGGTAAATTATAGACTGTTCAAAATTTAAATATAACATACTTTTAACAAGAAAAATGATTATTTTCGTTAAAATTATGTCAAAATAGTAACTAAACAAACTTTAACAAAGCACAATGTCAAACTTATAATGATTATTTTTATTAAAATCATGTTAAAATAGTAACTAAACAAACTTTAAGAAAGTTTAATGACAAACTTCCAAATCACACTAGGCCGAATTATTTCAAGCTAAATTTACTTGAGGATAAATTATATTAGGAAAAACCTTTACACTTTTAAAAATTAAAACAAAAAAATCATAACAACTTAAAAAATTTAAATGAATCAATAATTTAAATACTGAATTGTAAAAAAATATTCATATGTCATATTTTTATTTTAAAAAATTAAAAAATTTTATCTAAATCTCTTTTAATTAAAATATACCCTCCTATTAATTATAGAGAAAATATTTTAAATTATTAAAAAGATTACAGGAATGAAATGAATTTACTTACCGAACCTTGAAAGGTTTGAACAAGAGCACCAGCCCCAGAAGAAGCAAAATTGACCCCATTGTAATAGTCGGTATTCCCAGGTTGCAGAAACGGCGGAATCAATGGCAGATTTGCATATTCAGCTTCAACAACAACAACAAATCAAGCATTAGCTAAACCAGATTTAACTAACTTAATGATGTTGGAGTCGCTTTTAAAATTGAAGAATTCGAATTTCAATCCAAGAATCAAATTGACCAAAACGAAATTGCATTCCTAGTACAATGAAACATTAAGATCTGCAAATTCTGACCTATGAAATCCGATATCAGGCGGCCGTCGGAGAACCTGCCGGTGGGAAACTTGAAGTAGGTTTCGCCATAAGGCCAGAAAATGGCCTGGTCGAGAGTTGTGGTATTGATGTACTTGTTGTTTCCTGCGTCCAACAAAGAATCTCCGAAGATGAAGAAGGCAGCTTTCTTGCTGTTTCTGTGATTACCGAGCTTGCTTCCATGGCTTCCAGAAGCAAGAAGAGCGGAAAGAAAAAACACGATGAAGAAGAAGAAAAAGAAGACACAACCTTCAAGCTTTTTCATTATGAAGTTCATTCATCATAAAACCTACTTCCTAGTTGACCTATATAGAAAATAACGAGTTAATGGCTCTGTTTCCGCATGACAGTTCAGTTCAGGAAGATGCTCATACTTTCGAATAGTCAACGCAAAAAAAGAAACTGTTGAAAAACTCAGACATGGGGCTTTGGAAAATGAGAATAATTTTTTCTTCCTATATTATATTCTAAGGTCGGTTGGTACTCAAAGAATTCTAAATAAATATAAAAATAAAATAATAATTTTATAGACTAGAAATAATTACTGTGTTCTTATTTTTAAAAAAATAATAAAATTTTTCATTGCCCTTTTATTCTCCGTGGTGATACGAAATGACGTAAGGTGATATGGTCAAACTGATATTAGAAGATCATATTTATCCATGTGTCAAATTAAATTTGGATTGAAAACGGACATTTTAGTTGAATTTTGAGGATGTAATCTTTTATTATTTGGATATCCGATTTTATGCTTGATACTCACGACAGCTGCTGCTTTGAAATTTTCTCATGAAAATTACAGCAAGTTCTGGATATGTTTAAATTAACCTTAAATCGGACTAGTTGAGTAGTTTATTTTAAAAACAAAGTAATTGCTAAATTGAGTATTTGCCCTTTTCTCTGATATTTTAAATATATTATTAGCACCTTTACCAATAATTATAAAATTACATTTCCTAATATCATTCTTTTTTAACAAAAAAAGAAATACGTAAAGAAATTTTTTCTTCAAAACATCAATTATTGATACTAATTGTAAAATATGATATACTAATTCTAAAATATGATTTATAAATAGTTTTGAGCTTTTTATTATTATTATGAAGAGCTAGTGTCGCATATTAATCTTATTTTGGACGAATTGGAATTAAGGCCATTTTAAAAAATAATGAAAATTTTGAAAAGAAAGACGCAACACGTAAGATTTAATATTTAATTATGAGTTCTATCTTTTAATATTAATTGTGTCTTTATTTTGAATATTTGTCAATTTTTTAAAAAATAAATAAATTATATAATTATATCTTAAATTTTGTTAAAATTATATGAATCTCGCATTTATTTTTTAAATATATATAAATGTCATTTAAAATAAAAAATTACACTTTATTTTAATTTAATTTTAAATATTTTGACTAAAATAAAAATTTTTGACTACTTTTACCTAATTTTATTATAAAAGATATTTTAGTCAAATAAATTCTAAAATAAACTAAATTTTTTTAAAAATAAAAAATATTTATATTTTTTAAAAAATTATATAATTTACTAATAAAAAATTTCATATATCATTTTTTTTAATACATTAGGGGGCAAGGCCCAAAACAAGAAAACAAAACAGGAGATCACTCCATTGTCACGAATAAAGATAAGGGAACTCTAGAAATGTCATCTAACATATTTTCCCTACACTAAGAGGGGCCTTGTGATCTTGTAGAATCCAAGTGGAAGAACGTGGGTGTAATTCACCATCCAATTAGTGTAGCAATTAACTTCGCAAAAGGTGTGTTCAATCTTTATGCACCACTAACTACAATGCAGGAGACTTTGAATCTCAGTAACTAAATTGAAGCATGGGTGCGCCTCATCATATCCATTTCACACCAAACCAAGGACAACCATAGAGTTAGTGTGAATCACGACCTTCTCTAGGTTGCACTTTCTCGTGAGTTTAAGGTCTCATAGACTGCCCCATAGCTTAGCCGTGGTGATAGGGCATCGCCCAAGGTTACCTCAAAGCCAATAATCCACTCGCTAAGTTCATTTCTAATGATGCCACCACAAGCAACTAGTGGTATTATTTTCTAGTATGCCTGAACTTCTCTAGGATATACTTAGTGGTATACTCTATAATGGGCTTTTTCCATAGTTGTCCACCAATCAAGTTAAAACTTTACCTGATTACCTTCTCTTAGGTTCCATCCAAGTCTCTGTTAAAATTCTTTTCCCACTTTCGAGATACTTTGCCACATATTTGAAGAGTTGTAATGTTTTTGCACTTTCGAGGTGAGTGTGTCTCCATATCCATATTTAAATCCCAGAATGCACGCCCACATAACATTTATGTGCTTTACCAAAGCCCAGTAAATTTTCACAAGAAAAACTTTATTCTACATCCTTAGGATCTTGATACCCATACCTCCCTTGGGCTTCGGTTTACACACATAATCTCGAGACACCAAAAGCGTTCTTCTTTCTTCCCACAAGAAACTCCAGAGGAAGTTCCTATTTGTTTTTTTCCATATCCTTACACATTGAGATAGGCAAGTGCATAGTTTCCATCATATAGCTGGGAAGAGTTGTCCCCACTGCTTGGATGAGGATATTCTTGCCTGTTAAGCTTTAGAGTCAAAGAGGTGCCATAAGGTAGCTTTATGTTAATTCTGGACAAAGCCATTTTTATTTTAATTTTGGTTTTGATGTGAAGCCCATCTTGCCTTGTCTATTTTGCTTTAACAAACATTGTAAACGTGTCGCCACCTTGTTGGACCCTAACTCTTCTTTGTTTTGAACTTGACCTTTTCGAAAAATTTAATACCGTAATTATTGTCCGACATGCGATGCCCACCCAATTTAATAACTTGATTAAATTATTTAAAAGATTTGATTAAATTATATCTAATATTTTCTGAAAGAATAACCCTCAATTTTTTTAATATTTTAATATACGTTACAAAAATTTCGTTTTCAATTTATTTTTGTTAAAAAATAATTTTTATATAAGATGAAATTATAATTTTATTTAAATATTACAATGATATAATTAATTTCATATTAAATTTTAACATGAAATTATGATTTTAGTTTTAATAAAACAATAAAAATAATTAACTTAGTTTTAAAAGAAACACATGATGTAATTTTTAAAACAAAATAATACGTTAAAAAAATAACAAGTAATTTCTAAAACTAAAGAAATATTAAAAATGATTTAATTAAATCTCAACAAAATTAATATAATTTACTCCAAAAACCTTGATGAACTTGACAAGTTGTCATTAGTGTGATACTGCGGCATAAAATAGTTGCAGTTTTTGCTCACCGTCCAGAAGCAATTTGATTTCCCCAACTTATATATATATATATATATATATATATATCAACAAATTTAGAATAAAACATTTATTGTCAGTATTACTCAAATAACGCAGAATTTGTTTAAGTACTTATAGACACATATTTGTTTAATGTGGACTTAAGCGCTACCTTAAAAAAGATTGAATCTCAAACACGACAAAAGAATATCACATATTAAATTTATACATGCACCAATGCTTTTCAACTTTCTAGCTTCTATATGTTCAAAAAGTGATTGAAAATGTAAATTTTTTCAAAGGCAACCAAAAGGTGTTGAAGAGTGCTGCAAATTAGAAGGCTTTTTGGATATTCAGAATGTGTTTGGATGGGGAGAAGAAAAGGAGGGGAAGAGAAAAGTGGGAAAAAATGCGAGAGAAAAATAAAAAAAATATATTTTTTTTCTGTGTATTTGGATGGAGGGGGAGAAAATAAAAAAGAAAAAGATATGTTAATTTAATATAATAATAATAATATTATTATTATTATTTTAACTTTTTACATATATATATATATATATATATATATTTTCTAAAAAGTAAGAATAATAAAAGAAAAAAAATTAATTTAAGAAAATGTTTAAATTATAAAAAAATTATTTTTGAATTAAAAAAATTATTAAAAAATATTTATTTAAAATTAAAAAAAAAATATTTTTTAAATTAATTAAATTTTATTTTATAAAAATTATTTATGAATTATTATTTTAATATATATTAATTAATTTAAATATAATAAATATTATATATTTAAAATAATATAATATATATATATATGCGATGCCTGAATGCTGATATATATATATATATATATATACAATGCATTGCCTTGGGCAACGCATTGTTAGATATATATATGTCTGACCAAACTTCAGTCAGACATTTACATGTTCTACTGAATTATGTCCAACTAAAATTCAATCAAACATATATATGTTCGACTGAAGTTTGGTAGGACATATTATCCGACTGTATTGCAGTCGGATAATATTTTTTTGTAATTTTTTGTTTAAATTATATATAATTTATTAATTTTAATAAAATAAAAAATATTCTTATTTTATATAATATATTAATTAATTTTATAATAAAATTAATTATAACATTAATTTTTTAATTAATTAAAATATTAAATAATTTTGTTATATATATATATAATAGTGTTAATTAATTAAATTTATATATAATATTTTTAATTATATATATAATTTGTTGGTTTTAATGTTAAAAATTATTATTTTAAAAAATATATTTATTATTAATTAATGCTGCCTAATAAAATTAATAATTATAATATTAATTAATTAAAATATTAAAAAAATTTGTTAAATTTATATATTTTTTTATTCAATCTTACAACGCGCAACGTTTTTTTTTTTAAATCTCTCCATCTTCAAAGAAAAAAAAAATTGATGAGACCCATCGTACTTTTTCTTTATTTTTTCTCTTCCCCCCAAGTTTTCTTTCCTAAACAAACAAGAAAAAATATCGTTTTCTTCTCCCTCCTTTTTTTTTCCCCTCAGATTTCTCCCCATCCAAACGCACCATCAAACTCCTTTTTTTTTCCCCTCAGATTTCTCCCCATCCAAACGCACCATCAAAGTCATTGAGATTTTAGACACAGTACGATCTTCATTGTGCAATTGCCAATTGCAGCAGCAAAAAGTTTGAATGGGATTATTGAGACACAGTACGATCTTTAATTAATTGTTTATTGAAAGACACGACATTCACCTTGTTTATTGCAATTTTCAAATTATTAATGGGAGGATTGAGATCTTGCCTAAAATATAAAATGTTTCTGACTTGGCCCAAATCTCAAAACGACTACTTTATCATCTAATAAGCCATTAAGTGTGTCAAAAGAAAAAGCCAATTGGAGATTCTTTTGAAATCATATACGATTGCAAAAACTAGATTACTAGAAGTTTTAATTTACAAAAGCCATATTAAGGTACAAAAGTTTAATTTACTTAAAACAAATTAAATTAAGCCTTCTAAGAAAAACTAATATTTTATCATAATCATAACTTTAATGTATCAATTTAAGATATAATAAAAAAAAACCTCATTTTTTAAAAAAACACAACACACCCATGTTAAATAAAATTAAAAACTAATATTTTTAGTTTTTTTTAAAGGAAATATTTTGTTAATTTTTAAAGGTGATGTATTAAAATTGTAATAAGACTAAAATGACTTCATGTCTTCATGCTTTTTCTGTATAAATTATGCTTTTTGTTGAAAAGTCCATGATGCTATCAAATCTTTATGATCAAATGGTGTTGTAGTAGAAGTATGGTAAATTGTATTTTTGTCCACATTTAAATTTAAAGAATTTTTGTGTGAATAGAGAGGTATTAAGTATTATAATAAAATTATTCATAAACTTTTATTTTACAGTTTAACATTTTTAATAAAAGTAATTCTTGATATGATATCAACATTTATATAACTTATTTAGTGAAGATTCAATGTATCCCTAAAATTTATAATAGAAATAAATAATGAATAAGGATATTGCATGATAGCATTCTTGCAAGTTGATATTGCATCAACAAATATGTAACTAAGAAAAACAGTATATTACAATAAATTTTTTTAAAAATTTAACTCAAATACAGTTAATACTTATTTTATTTTTAAAATTGCATCAGTCCCCCTTCTTTTTATTTTCCGCCAATGAAATTAAATTTATATACAATATGTATTTCTTTCAAACACAAAATTAATTAATTATCTTTGTTGTCAATTAAAAAATAAAATTATAATATCATGTTAAAAATTAATATTAATTTAACTATTTTTATTGTCTTATTTAGAATAGAATTATTATTTTATATTAAACGTAAAATTAACTTTTTTATCAAAAAATAAATTAGAGAAAAAAGTTTTACAATATATATTGAAATATAAAAGGAAAATTGAATATAATTTTAAAACAAAAGAAACATTTTATATAATTTCACTCAAAATTGAGTCTTAAAACAAATTATAAATGACCCTAGCTAACATGTACATCTTGAATAATGAAGCATTCCAGGCTGTTGTGTGAATCATGTGTTTCTGTGGTCTCCGTCAATTATCATCCTTTTGCAGCCTGGAGTCTCTCTTGTGGTCCTCGCGACAAGAAATTTTCTTAGGTGCACCTGGAGTATGGTGCACCTAAATAAATCAATAGATGAGATTGAATTTGTATAGGTGAGGTCCATGTATAGTACAGGTGGGATCCGCTACAAAATAAATTTGAACCGTAGAGTGTACAAATGACATAGCACACCGAGTGTATATAAAAATTGCTCTCGCGACAAAGGATAGCTATAGTCCATGGCACTACTAATGAGACAGGCAAACAGAATTTACTACTTATCTTTTGTTGCCAATTATTGTTATTACAACACTATATACATATATGGTTGCTATTAATAAAAAAGGTAAATATAGATGAATAAGTGGAATTATTTACACGATAAAACTTGGACTAAACTAGGAAGGCAAAAAAAAAAATTCAAATTTTTTTATATTTTATTTAAAAAATTTATACTATTATAATATATTGCTTGAATAAATTTTTTTAAAGTTTAACATCATTTTTACTATCATATTAAAGTTTTCCCCATATGGTGAATAATTTGTCTGATCATCAGTCCTAGTGTTGATGTAATTGTTGTTTCGAACATCAAATAGTGAATCTCCAAATACAAATAAAGCATCATTTTTTCTTGGGAGGCATGTTTTGGCAAGGCGGCAATTTGGAATGAGTATGATATTGCTTACACTGAAAATTAAGAAGCAGAAATGGAATCTTAGACTTGCCATCTCAGCTTCACTTCACTTGGGTCAATGGTTGCAACTTGGGTATACAAAGGTTACTGTGACATACTTGAGGATAAGAAACTTAAACTAATGGGTGAATTAGTTTCAATCTTGGATAATCTTGGAATTTAGAATATGCTTCAAATCAATATGCTAGTCTGGGATAATAACATGTACACTCACGTATTGAATGAATGTTTTGACTTTTTTTCCCCCAAAATTAATTTCATATATAAATATTTGGCAAGGGATTATTATTCTCTATTCAAAACAGACAGATTTGAAGCCTATTTTGTTTACATTCCAAAGTCACTTTTCATTCATTAAATATCTAACTTCAATACAAAATTTAATTAATCCAAACCCGTAAATTGACCCTTGTATTAAAATTAAGGAATTGACTTTAGTGTCTGACGAATGACAACTTTGAATTTTCTGGTTTTCTAAGTTGCCATTTTGGATTTTTCTTGGTTGTTCGTATTCCTTGTTTCACTTCTAGCAAATAACTTGGTACCTTAATTTTGTTAGAGCAAAGAAACTTATTTTCCACATATCACTTCTCCAATGTTATTTCTCTTCATTTTTGGTGGATTTGACTTTCAACATACAAAACAGAACAGAAAGTAGTGGTAATATATTAGAAACTTTTGCTGAATACAAGGTTTCACAGTCTCTTCCTGTGTAATACATACAGAATCAACAAGTAACATCAAACTGCATCGATCAAGATATCTTAGGTTCAATTCTTGCTGGGGTTCCCCAATTAATATGCATACACCGATTATAATAAGTCCTTCCTTTGAGGTAGAACAACCCATCTATCTCTCAATTTTTTTATTACTAATATATATAAAGAGAATCAAGAATAAATACTTCATTCTTTGCTAATAAGGAAGTATAGTATGTTTGGTGCTCAAAGTTCAAATAAGGCTTTGAGATTGTAGGGTCCATTGCCCCTTCCATTCCACATTAATTTTGAGAGCTTCTGGTTGAACTTTTCTGTGGGATGAACACAGTCAAAGAACACATTATCATTAACATTATCACATAACTCGTAGTCTTCTACTCCTGGTATCTTCAATCCACAGCTAGGAATTCCTCTGTATGAGCCATTGCCACAGCATGCCACATTCCCTTCCTTAAAACCTTGTCAGAAAAAAAAAAGAAGAAATTTATGTGTTTTAGAACAAAGATTCATACAAAACTGTAGGGAAGTGTTTGTTACATAAAAAATTTAGTTTTCAAGTAGTTGAAAATTTATTTATAAAAATTTTGAGAATGAAAAAAAGAAGCTTTTTTTAATGCTATTTAAAACACTTGCAACATATAAATTTTAAAATTTTCATATTTTTTATACAAAAATATTTTATGATTAGATTTTTAAGTATTTGAGAAAATACAATTTCCATGAGTCAAACTATAACTTCAAGGCTAAAAATTTGTATTCAAATCCAGTCGATGCCAAATTAACCCCTCCCCCCCTTCCCCGAAAAAAAAAAAAATTACTCCATGAAAGTAAAATTAAAACTTCAATCCTTGCCTCTCCCATTCTTTAAATTAAAATTCAAGTTTCACCACAACATATAATAAACTTACTTTACATACACTTTAAACCCAAAAGACTCTCACGTGAAAGGACATGTTAATAATATTAATAAAAATTAATGTGTTTTCATTTAAGGTGGCCGGAGATATGGTGGGAGAGGATCACCATCCCTTATAAAAGCAGAAGCAGAAGTATTGAGAAGGCGAGGACATTCTATATTTCAAAGGATTATTCATTAGTTCGGCTAGAAAGGTGAAATAATCAGTGAGTCCATGCCTAAATCCTTCAAGCTCATTCTCAAGCTTTACGAGCAACTTGGAAAGTTCTCATTGTGGAGTTTTACTATTTCTGTAGCTTTTTCAAAGCAGTAACCTGCAGCTCCACCTTTGAGTACCCTCATGGATGGTAAACAACCCCAAGATGTGTTTCTAACTATTCACGTCAGCAACTAGCATTCTATGTCGAAGAGCGTTAGTTTACATTGGTAAATATGAAGTTAACAGAACTCACGATAGGACTGAATTAATGTATATTTTACAAAATGATTGGATTGATCTCATGATAATTATATTTCAAAGACTAAACTAGTGAAACAAACATTTTTCAAGGACCAAAATGATAGCTAACTCTTCGTTTTAATCCGAAATTGAATGATTAGAATCTCTTGGGCATGCAATTATTATGTTACTTTGATAGCAGAAGTGAGGTTGCCTATCACCATGCTTACATAATCTTTGTGAGAGTTTGACCAAAGCACAGTGGAGTATGCAAGTGTAAACTGCATAATCATTGCCACCCATACGAATTAAGTGGACAGATCTTGAGATTAATGCATGAGCTGCTCCATCTCGCAGTCCCTTTCTCGGTAGCCTGTGAGCCTCCTTGTAATAGCTTACCTGAGTTTTCAGTTCCAATACCTGAAAAATTACACAAACCATATGATTAAAGTTAAACTATCTTAGTGATGAGTATTCGGTAGCGACACTGAGGTGTACTTGATAGGACTTAATTGGGAGAAGGTGTACTTATTTCCACTCCAATCAAAACAAGGTTCTCTTGCATGGCCTTTGCAGTATAGCATGGTTTAAAAGGACCAAGAAACCATTTGAATTGGTTTAAATCTCAAAAATCAAACAAAGGAACAGTTGATTATACAATCTAGGTTCGAAAACCATTTTCAAGCCATGTTTTTGCAGGACCCGGCTCATCTGAGATCTAATTAAATAATTAATGTCACATACAGATCCTTGACGAGTTTTTGAAAGAGTTTGCGCTATCAATATATTTATGACAAGCAGGATGAAGAAATGGTTGTATTAAAGGCAATTTTCCATACTCAGCTGCCAAAAGGAATAAATAAACTTAAATCAGAACAAACATTACAAATATGCTCAGTTTACCTATGATGTCTAGAACTCAACGTCCATCTGAAAATATCCCAGATGGGAATTTGAAAAAGGATTCCACAAAAGGCCAATGACTGGCCCCAGAAGCAGAAAGAGAACTGTTGAGGTAGTTATTGTTGCCAGCATCAAACCCAAAATCTCCAAAAATATATAAAGCAACATGTTTTTTCTCGCAGACAATTGTCTCCTTGGCGGCTTCTGGGGAAGCAGATGCTTTCATAAATGACTAAGAAGCAATTGTACTACAACCTTAAATTCGAAATGTTGGATATACTTCACTTCTTTTAGTATGAGAAAAAAAAACTTGCAAGTTGTGTCTGAGCATCTATTGAAATGTTGAATATCCCTTATTTAAATCAGCCACCCATAACTCTACTTGTTCAACAGTCAATGTTATGTTCAGCAACCCATCTGATGGAGGGAAACATGTGGTATGAGATTAGCCGCATATCACAAGTTCGAATCTTGGTTATACCCATTTCTTGGGCTTGGTTGTTAGAATTTTTTCTGTTCCCTAATCCCCACATGAATGACTTGCCAGACCTGAACATTATTCCTAGTAGCAATATCCAAAAGAAAAAAATTGTTCAGCTCACATTTCCAATGGATATATAGAGTAAATTATTTTTTTAATCCCTGAAAGATAACTAAATTTTTAATTCAGTCCTCCAAAGTGTAACCTTCTCAATTTAGTCCCTCAATAATTTTGTTCCATTCATTTTTGTCCCTTTGAAGGATTTGTTAGGAAATATCACGCTTTAGTAAAGTTATAAAAATATAAAAGAAATATTAGAAAAATATGCAATGACAGAATAATAAAATTAAAACAAAAGACTTTGAAACATGTATATGACACGCTAGTCTTAAAATGATATTTGCCCTCACTAATTGCTGCAAAATTCACGCAAATTACTTCTAGGAATAATTTAAAGTATCATAGAAAACTGCACTCAACTATTATAAAATCTTCTTCTCAAGAACACTTGGAAAGAGTTTAGAGAATCAAGAGATTAGGAGTAGTAAGGATAGTTTTCTATATTTCTATTTTTCTCCATCATTTATTCAAGTATTAAGTAATCTCTTTTATAGACAAAACTTGAATAGCAATGCCTTTTCATTAGAAACCTTTTTTGAAATTCAGTTTTGAATTTTCATCATATTCTTTGGTTTTTTCAAAAAGTTTTTGAATCAATCTAATAATTGAAAAACTAATAGTCATGTTAACTATCATAATTTCTAAGTTTTTGACAATTATATTTTTGACCAGTTGATTGTTAAGCATAATTAGTCAATTTGTCCTTTTTTTATACTTTTAAGATATTTTGAGTTGTCATTAGTCAACTATGGTGACCCATTAATCGATTGATTAAATCTCATTAGTCGATTGATTGATAGCTCTCCATCAATTAATTTCTTCTAGAGGCACCTCTCTTTTTCCTAGAGTTGGAGTAGTTGATTGATTATTGTTCATCAATTAACTAGTTACTTTATAATAAACATGATTTTTCAAATTACATCTAACCAAATTAAATTGAGAAGTTAGTTCCTATAACGTTTCATTGATAGAGGGACAAAAATCATTGGAAAAAAATTGTTAAGAGATAAAATTGAGAGAATTACACTTTAAAGGATCAAATTGAAAAGTTAGCCATTAACACAAGATGAAAACAATATTCTATTCTAGACTTAAATACACTTTTGATACTCCTAGTTCAAAAAAAAATAACATTACCTTCCTTTTTTTTTTTTCCAAAGAATCCAATTTTGATTTTCTATCACATCAATCCAAATTTAAATGTCAAACATAACAATTTGCTAACTTAAACATATTTATTTACCATAATACCATTTATTTATACTCAGTTTGGCATATAACTTGACAAACTGTTAAATTTGATATTAAATTTTAGATGAAAATAAAACAAAGAAACAAAATTGGATTGTTAAAAAAAAAAAAGGAGAATAACATAATCTGTTTTAAACTAGAATGAATATTTATAAAATTAAAATGACTAGAAACATATTTAAGCTTACCCTCGGTTTTCTATTGGATGCAAGTGAATTAGACTTTTTCAAACTTCTTTTGTCGTTTCTTTTGATTGTTCCGTTCTGAAGCTTTCCAAGGATATGCACGTTCCATTGAAATCTTTCAACTTTGTGAGCTAAATCTTGTTATTTAAAAAAGAAAATCGCAAAATCCCTATTTGTACAAAATATTATATCAAAATCCCACACATTTAGTGGAAGTTGGAACCATTCGTTCTGACTTCCAAGATTTTTTTTTTTTTTTAAATGGATTTGCATGAAATTCCAACTTTCAGCAAATCAAAATTTACTTCTTAAAATTTTTTAAATAAATAGTGAATGTCAAAATTTAATTTTTTTTTTTTAAAATGCTTTAAGCACTTTAAATGCAATGCATGCAGCTAAAGCTACATGTATTGTTGGCATGCAGGCTACCCTATAGTATTGTCAAGTCAAAGTTGACAACACTTAATTTAACTAAAACATTTTTTTATTTTTCCCACGTTAAAAGATCTCCTCTCCCCTTATATATGGATCCTTCTCCAGAGCATTACACATTCATCTTTTTTCTCTTTTTCAATATTATACACACTTCTTTTCTTCTTCTCTATTTTTCACTACATTATTTACAACTTTAAGTTTTAATTTTTTTAAATTTAATAACTAAAAATACACAAGGTCTTTTAACTTTTCTTATCTAATCTTAAAATGTAAGTATTTTTTTTAAATTAGTTATAAATATTTATTAGTTAAGTTATATATTTATATTTAATGTTTTTTATATTGATTTTAGTTGCATTTATTTCTAGTTATATATATTTTGTTGTTATATTTATTTAGTGGCATTTAATTTTTGCTTATACATTTTATTTACATTTAATTTTTTTTGTTATATTTAGTTTGCATTTATTTTTTATGTTATATTTATTTTCTTTGCACTAATTTTTTTTTGCTATATTTAATATATTTGCAGGTATTTCTTTTGTGTTTTATATTTATACTATTTGCATTTATTTTTTTCTTGTATCTAACTATTTTTTGTTATATTTATTTTTTGGGTATTAAAATTTTGTTATTATACTTATTTAGTTTCCTTGCATTAATTTTTTTAATATTTATTTTGGTGAAATTTAATGTTTTTGCTATATTTATTATGTTATTATTTAATTTTTTATACTTATTTTGGTTAGATTTAATTTTTTTTCTATCTTTATTATGTTTGCATTTATTTTTTATGTTATGTTTAGTTTCTTTTCATTAATTTTTTTTATAATAATTATGACTGTCTTAAATTTTGTTGTTATATCTATTTTGATTACATTATGTTTATACCTATTTTGGTTATATATTTTCTTGTTATATTTATTTAGCGACATTTAATTTTTACTTATATATATATTTTTTGTTTATATTTAATGTTTTTTTATATTTAGTATGTTTGTATCAATTATTTTTCTATTCAATTTATTACTTTTGCATTTTTAATTTAATTAGTAGGGCTATTTAGGTTAGGGTAGGGTTGGACATCTAATAAATCCGATACCCGACCCAATTAAGACATCGGCTTGTTTTTATACTCATGGCTCAGTTTTGCCGGAACAAGCCCAATTTTATATTAAATTAAGGCCGTCAAGGCTTTTTTTTTTTTTATCAACTGATACTTGTAATATAAAAATATCTTTTTACAAACTCATAAGTATATATTTCAAAACAATAGGCTTTTAGAACCTTTATATTTTTATCAATAATAAAAAAATAGCTTAGTATTATCAAGCAAAATATAACCTATATTAACATAATTGACCTTAAGTAAATATGTATATTTTCATTATTCAATAAAAAAAATATCAATAAGTATGCACATCAATGATAAAAACAATTAAGAAGTATGGAAGGTTTAAGTAAGTAATGAAAGCTACAACATGGAGAAAAATCATATTAAATAAGAATAATATATATAGATATATATAAGATGGTAAGATATTGATAACTAAAAGAAAAGTAATGATTAGGGCGGGTTAAGCAGAGCATGTCTTCACCCCTGATCCAATCAAATATAATATAATTTTGTTTAAAGTTCCGTCAATTTATATTTTTGACCTGACTCGACCCAACCCGATTAGGCATGGTTAAGATGGGCCCCTAGGGCATAATAGGTCAATGAACACCTCTATTGATTAGGTCGAATTTAGTTTGCATTTATTTTCTACAATATATTTATTTTCTTTGCATTTTTTTGGCTATATTTAATCTTTTTGCATTTTTTTATGTCTTATGTTTGTACTATTTGTATTTATTTTGTTGTTGTATGTAACTTTTTTATGGTTAAATCTATGTTTTCTACATTGTATTTATATTTATCTTGGTAACATTTATTTCTTTACTATATAGTTATCATGCTTGATCTTATATTTTGTGTCATATTCATTTTCTTTGTAGTTATTTTTATTATCTCTATATTGTTTGCTTTTAGTGTTTATGATAATTTTATTTTGTTTGCATGTATTTTGTGTTAATATTTATTTTGTTGGAGTTTATTGGTTTCTTATATTTGTTTTGTTTGCAAATGTTACTATAGAGAAAAATAATAATCAATAAAAGTGAGATTATATGTATATTTGCAAATGAGTAAATTTTTGATAATCCAAAGGTGTGACATTTAAGTGCACAGAGTGAAGATAATGAGAATTAATTCAAACATCACTTTAAAAAGATTAAAACAGATGGTTGGACAAATTTACAAATTTCCTCAAACCAATTTGTATCAGAATTAGTATATAGGTATTCAATGTCGCTAAATCCAACACGGTACCAAGCATATAATTTTGAAGATGATTATAATGTGTAAGAGATATGGCAAGTGAACTTACGGTTTCTATCCTAATTGACTAGAGCAAAGTTATATGCATGTATCTCAATCAATTAAGTTGATTTAAATGTTGAATCACAATTAAAGGAGGATCATGTTGCACACATACTTTCATCTATTAGTACTATCCATGACCCAATAGAACAAACATCTTTGTTTAGTGCATATGTTGAAAACGTTCACCTATTTGAGCCACAGGCTAGTTATATGCAACAATATAATATTCCTTTGATGGATCACACATTTCAGCTGAGTTCATCCCATTAAGCAATTGGTAATACTCAATCTTAATTTTTCGTGACTATGACAGAAGACTTAATAGATGAATTTGAGGACAAGGATGAATACACTCTGCCATCCTTGATGATTATGATGACGAAGATGAAGATGACAATGAGTTCAATGAGGAAACCAATGATGCTGGGAATAGTCCAACGGAGCTTACAATGAATGAAATTGGGAGCAAATATAATGAGCCAACAATTGCCTTCTTTTCACAGATTAACACAAACATAGCAAATGGTCTTAAGTTCCCTAAAAAGGGAGTTGTTATGAATATTATCGATAACCAAGAGTTGCATGTCAGCATGCGGTATACAAATATAAAGGCATTATGCCATGCGGTTAAGCTATACTCTATTTAAGTACACCACACATTTCATGTTCACCATTCTTTTACAAGAAACAAAGAATATCGGTGTATTAATTACAGTTGCAATTGCAGTTGGAAAGGTTAGAGTGTGTAAAAAAGCAAAAAGAACACATTGGATATTACTAAGTATGATAAACTATACACATGTCTTTCTGCGACATTTTCCCAAGAATATCTAAAGTTAGATTCTAATGTCATATCATTATGCATTGTGGCAATGGTGACTAATCAACTAGAGGTGAAAGTTTCCTAGATAATTGAGAGAATGTAAAGTTTGTTTGGCTGTAATGTTTCCTATAAAAAGGCCTGGAAGGCAAAACACTAAGCCCTTACCTTTACTTTTAATAACTACAAGAGCTCATATATTTTATTTCCTAGATGGTTAACTGCTATTTAACATTTCATGCCTAGTTCACTTGTACATTTTTCAAACAATCGATATCAACAAAATAGTTCTAATAGGCAACTTTTAAAGATGTTTTGTCGAATATTTTAGGCATTCTAGCCATATATTGATGCATTTGAATATTTTAAACTGATTGTCCAAGTTGATAGAAAATTCTTATATAGAAAATACAAAGGTACATTACTGATGGCTATATCATAAATTGGTGATTGGAAGGACGTACCCCTTGCATTTGCTATAATGAAGGGAGAGACGCAAGGAGCTTAGGCTTAGTTCCTTTTCAATCTCCAGATCAGTGTCGTCAAGAAAAGAAGAGGAATTTGCTTGATATCAGATAGATATCCTTCTATTTTATCTGCTGTCTCTAATTCAAGGGTTGGATGGTAGCTATTGTATGGGTACCATATTTTCTATCTTTGACATGTGGTTGTAACTTGCATAAAACACATTGGAAGAACTGGCTAAAGGAAAAATTCATCAATATTAGATATGCATATATAAGTGTCATGTTGTTGATGAGAAATTAGTCGAGCTAGCAATTTTATATAGTCCAATAGCTGCTTGGATAGCTGACATTCTCAAGGAGCAATGGTTGCGAGCTTATGACATAAAAAGCCAATGCTATGGTCACATGACAACAAACCTAACTAAAATAATGAATGATATTCTCAAAGGTGTCTGGAGTTTACCTATAACTAATCTTGCAAAGGCAACCATATATAGGTTAAATAGATATTTCATCGAACGGGTTCAACATGTGCATACGTAACTAGCAGTCAGCTAGGTGTTTTGTGAGAATCTGACTAAGAAGTTGGTTCCAATTATACAAGCTGCCTTTTGCATGTATTGTTCATATGTTTAATAAAAAAAACAGCATCTTTTAAGGTCAATAAGCCATATAATATCCAAAATCGTCAATTTAGTCGATATTACAAAGTCAACTTAGTTGAATATAAATATGATTGTAGCGAGTTTTAGGTCAAAAAAATACCCATGTCAACATGTTGTTGCAGCTTGTGCTAATGTTAGCCTTGACCATCTTTAATTTGTTAACAATGTTTTTTGCTTAGAAATGATGCATAATGCATACAATAATTAGTTTCAACCTATAAGTGGCAAGATTCATTGGCCACAGATAAATTCTTTAAAGTGGGTTCTTGATCCATCAATAATTCAAGTTAAAGGGCACCTACATTCAACGTGTATACGCAACAAGATGGATTGGATACAATCGAGTCAGCTCAACAAGTGTGGGTTATATAGAGAAGTTAGTCATAATCATTCCACTTGTTTATATCATCACCCTACTAACTAGTAGTTAAACCAAGATTAAGGTTATTTATGTATAAAATCATGACTTCAATGTACATTGCCAATATTCATTGCTTTCAAATATATCTTACTTTTATGTACAAAAACTAATTATTACTATATATCTTAAATATGTATATGTATAGAAACTTGGTTTCATTGAATATGAGTTAAGACCTTGTTTTTAAATGTACATTACTTGTGTGCCAAAGTAGCTAAGAATGTTATCATACATTTATACTTTAGTTTCATAAGTTGAAAAATTCTTGCAACTTTACTATATTAATTATACGTCTATTGCTTATGCCTAAATTTAATATTTTTGTAATTTGCTAAAATTGTCATGATAGATTTATACCTTTATCTAATTATGTAGGTACATTAGAGAAATGACACACTTATCACAAGTTATCCAATTAAGACCAGAGGATGACTCATTTTTGTATCCCTAGACGAGGCATGTTTCACAAGCCATTTGGAATGGGAATGATAGATTGCTCCATCCACGATAAGTCATGTATAGTGATCGTCTTCTTGCTCCTCCTCTTACCATTGTTGACTATATATGGCAGGTTAGTTTTTATGGGCTAGCCCAATTAGGACAATTCGAGTATAATCTTGCACTTATATTGGCACTTGTAGAAAGATGACATCCTGAAACTCATACTTTTTATACTACCCACAAAGAGTGCATGATAACTTTGGAGGATGTTGCTATCTAGTTGGACCTACCTTATGCGGGAATCTTAGTCATTACTTATACAAATTATATTTAGAAAGACACATGTTAGTAGCTACTAGGGATCAAACCACCAAATAATTAAATCAATGGGTAACGGGTGGCCATTACTTGATTAAAAGATAATTTTAATCACCTACCATAAATGCAGATGATAAATAAGTGTAACGATTTGCACGAGTATACATACTAAAATTGATTGGGGCTTTTTTGATGCAAAATAGATTTAGTTATATAGTGTACTTGATGTACTTACCACTACTGTGGAATTTTGAATAGGTCGACACATATTGAAGATATGCATTATTAGTTCACTTGTACAAAGAATTTTGCAATGTAATTAATTCCACTGAACAAGACATAGGTAGATGTATAACCCCCCTTTATCTTTGGGTATGAGATAGATTCCCAATGTTACCTCCAAAGAGACCACCACAACCAGATCCTCAACCAACTATTTATCTAGTATTACCATTTTTGGGTTTCAAGTAAGATAGTTAACAATAATTGTATAATGTCATATATTTACTCATTTAGTTTTAATCTGTTATAGCTTCTAGCTTTTTACAAATATGATGTAATCTGCTTCCTTTTTAATCACAGATAGAGGAACATAGGTAAACCTCCTTGTCCGCAAGACCTAGCCTTGTGAAAATATTGAATATTATTAGACGCAATGCAAGATAATGAGGCATAAATAGGTTACATGGATACTTTTTTAGTAAATTACCTCTCGAGTATATGATAATTATTATGACACTTTAATATTTCCTGCACAGATCATTTGACAACCATATGAATCAAACGATGTTAATGATCTCATCCCATAGTATTTCTTGGATGGTCGAGACATTTGGCTAGCATCGATGCCATTCATTTGTTTTTATATCATTGAGTGGCATCACCCAAATTGTATGTTACATCAGTTTGGCAAGCAGCAACCAATACTAATGCCTCAAATCAATTTGGAGGCCTTACACACATTACAATTATAAGGAAAAATCACTACGAATTGGCCAGAAGAGCACCTGACCTTTGTTGAGTTTTGAAATTTATGGCAAAATCATCTAGCTCAGGTGCCCTTTCCCTACAGCACTTATGGATCACACTTCTGATTACATGTAATGGTACTGGACAAATACTCTATGGTGGATCCATCCTATGACTGGTGCCATTGGTTTTACAATAAATTTAAAATATTTGTAGTCATTGTTATTTTTCTTTACTTACCACATAATATCTAATTGTTTAATAATGTATCTTTTTTTTTTCTAAGCTGATATCGCTAATAATCTCTATAGGCTGACCATTTGCGACCCTCCACCGATAGAATACCATGAGTTTCAAGAGAAGGTCAGCAAAGGTTGAATGGGTATCTTACTTGCTCTTAGGGAATTTCACCATAGTCTCCCAATCTGCTCCACCAGTACCTAATTTACCACAGCTAAAAATTTCGAATGATAAGCCAAATAAGAGGTGTGATGGTTATATGTCAACTCGATTGCCCATTGTTACAGAGGATAAACCATGTTATATGGGCACCAGTGCAGTGACATCATCTATGCCAATTGGAGGTGCAACGACATAATAAGATATTAGCACTATCAATCTATCTTCTTCTATGCTAACTAGCCAATATATTGACTTTAAAGGTTTAAATCCCTCCTATTATGTGCCTCCATCATCGTTGTCACAATTTGGATTTCTCAATCTTTCCTACTTTGGGTCATTCATATCATTACTTGATGATCCAAATGTTTTTAATGCTGAGTACAGTGATCAATTTTTTGAAATTGGGGGATCGTCACATCAGAGATTTGTTATCCTACAACAGCTGATTCAGTTACTTTCTTTCCCTACATTTGATTTAAATACTCCACTGTTGATCTTGTTAATGCCTCACTGGACCAAGAACACAAATAACTTGTAGGTCAAGCATAATCACAATGTAAAAAATGAAGAGTTCATTGTGGTAGTAGTAGCTACTACTTTTAATATATATAATCAAATAAATTATTTTTTGTATATTATTATAATTAACCTCAGTGATATTAATCAAATTTATCTCATACTTAAAAACTTATTATGTTGTTATTAATTTTCTATCACAATAACTTTTATTTTTTATTATATTTTTATATAATTTTCTTTATTCTTTTCCTATCTTAATTTATTCTTTATTGGATACGTTAATAATGAATTTCTTATTACAACTTCATTAATAATTACTAGTATTTACTATCTACCTAAATTTATTAATTAATTATTACATAACTAATATTCATTATATATAACACATTAATGAATAATAATTCTAACACAAATTAATTTCTAACTTTAATTAATTAATTATATAATTATTATTAAATTTTAATTATTCACTCACTTATTAAATAAATTAATTATATATTAATCATTACTTATTAATTACACTATAACAAATCTATCTCAATTAAATTTAACTATTTAATCATATAATAATCATTATCTAATTATATCTTAATTATTGACTAATCATTTATTAATCATTATCTCTTTAAATCAATTTTTTTCTTAAAAAGTGTGCCACACTAAAGTTGGAGTTAAAGGATCCAACTTTGCCAAAATTGTGGAATTTAAGGCAAATATTTTTGTCAAACATAGGTTTAACAAAATATTTATTAAGAAAAAGGATTCTAATAAAAAAACCAAAATCTTTCTGCGTTGACAATTGTTGCTAACAGTGACTATATCTATATATATATAATGTAAATAGTTTATTCTTTTGCCGTCTACAGTGTTTTAATTCTCTTATAGTTTGTTATATTATTATTTAATCATCTTGAAATATGTTTTAGTCTTAACTTTTACAAAATCACGTATGTATATCATTGTTTAAAGTACGCTTTCCTTATATTTTGAACAGTTTCTTAATGTGGATATTACCAAGATTAAGCTAGTCATTTAAAATTGAAATTATTCACTTAATTCAAGCAAAAGTTTTAAAATACTAAAAATGTTTAATATATTTACATTACTATATTCATTTAAAAAATTAAACGTTATAGAAATTAAGCAAACTACAAAAATATTAAATCATACCTTCCGCTACGTAGCAACACTATTTCTGGATTAAACTATTATAAGATAAACTATAAAATATACTTCGATATTACATTGAAATTTTGCTTAACACCTTTTTAGATGGATCATAGAATACGGACAAAAGATTTATAATCAACGTGAAAGAAGGGATAGAAAGAATTATTGAAGAAAAGGTTTCACGTAATTCTAACTCACAGAAAATAGAACCTATTGGATCTATTAATTTTCTTTGTGAGAAAAGGGGAAAATAAAATAAATAATAAAAAATAGAGTCAATTATATAAATTTCTCTTAAATTTTATTAAAAATATACAAAATTCTCTTTTATTTTTAAAAATTATATAATTTTTTTCTGAAAAAAAAATTACTCTACACTTTGGTTCAATTACAATTTTGTTGAGCAACATACCTTTTATTTAATTTTTTTAAGTCTAAAAAAATATGTATTTAGAAAATTAAACTAAAGTAAAGATTACTTTTTTACTTTAAAAAAGGTTTATATATATTTTTAAAATAGATAAAAAGTTTATAAAATTTTAACAAAACTGAAGAAAAGTTTATATAATTTTCTTAAAATACAAATAATTACAAATCTTCAAAGAGATCCCTCATAGTGTAAGGCTTGACTGTGTAGGATTTGCTTGTATGATTCCCCCACATTTGAGCAGCAAGTTGTTTGTAAGCAAATTCTGTAAGATGGTAAGAGTCCCAAAACAAATAGTCACTGGGTTTATCACATAATTCAAATTGCTTCTGTCCTCTTCTTCCTCCACAAGTGTCCTCTCCTCTAAATGGCCCTGATCCACAGCATGCTGCTTTTCCTTCCTTCAAACCTTCATTAACCACAACTTTTCACGTATTACCAAAATTACCTCTCTTTATATGCTTTTCCCTTTTTTTTTCTCTCTCTCCCCCCCCCCCCCCTAATATTTACCCTAAATAATTAGATAATGAAGCAAATCAAAATATTCAAAAATAATAGAAAAATTAAGTCTAACTGATAAGAAGAGACATGATTTCTTGGCTAGATTTATTTTGGAATCATTTTAAAGAGTGAATTAACTAGTATATCTTTTAAAAATGACTTATTCATCACTTGGGTGTCTCAATCATTTTTTTTATATCACTTAAGTACACAACTAGTCTTTTTACAATAAATTTTTTTTCACTCCAATCGGTTAAATTTAACATTAATTGTTTGTTAATTTAGCTTTGACTAAAATTTAAACTCAAATATTTTAGTTTTAAAGACAACTTAAGTACTACTAAATGAAAACTAATGAGTGAATTCATTAATTTAACGTAAAACTAGATAGGTGTGCCCGTGCATTAGCATGGGATTTGAGAAAAAAAATTTCAAAAAAAAAAAACCATAACTTATAAACGGTGCACAAAAGGGTTTGGGGGCAAGTTTAGGCGGGAAAATTTCCTTTACGACTTATACATATATATATATATATATATATTGATTGACAACTCCTGTGTAACGTAAAAAATGATTGAGGGATCAGAATAATGTACTAATCATCTTTTAGGAAGTGTGGTAGACTACACTGTCTCAAAGAAATGTTAATTTTATTTGAAATAAAACCCTACCTCTGAGGCTCTCGAAAACCAAAAATGAAAAGGAGCAAAAGTGATGGTGAATATTTACCGTATTTTGAGGGATGATTAATCCTTCGTGTGACATGAGTTTTGAAATCATAGAGAGAATATTTAAAGCCCTTTAGCTGCTTCTCCAATTGTAAGAGAGCCACTGAGAGAGCTTGACTGTGTAAATTTGCAAGCACTGAAAGTTGACGAAAGCAACTTCCATTTCCATTTGAGTCAAGTATTCTTGTGCGAGGAAGACAACCCAGAGGTACGACGTTTATGAATCCGAATTTTCTTCCCCCTTTCTTGTATATTTCCTGTGCAATTATCAAGACCATTTTTCATTATGGGGATTAAAAATCTCCCAAGTATATCCTCATCAAGAAAAAGAAAATTATAGTACAAATTAATCACTTCAAAAATAGTGAAGTGACCATAATCTTTCAATATAAGATTAATACTATTCCTTGATGAAAGCTGAAAAGAATCAGAAACGAGCTAGCTAGCTAGTATCATAATACTCATTTCATTAGTTGATAAATTTCCTTTAATTTTCAATTTATTTTTTATATTTTAAAATTTTGTAATTAGATTTTTATAATTTGAAAAAAAAAAATTGATCCATGTTATTATACATTCATAGGAGGGCTGTGAAATCAACTGACATAATGAACAATGCATTATTTTAACATTTTGAATATATAAAATTTATATGAACTTAACCCAACTATTAGCATCAAAATACTCATATCTTTATCCATTCACATTAGCTTCTTCTTCCTCTTCATCATAGCCACGGGCTAAGTTGGCATAAGCTTATATATTTAAAGTACCAAAATGATATATTGTTGGCTAGAATAGCAATTTTTTGTAGCCTTCAAACAAAGGTTTAACAACAAGGGTCAGGGGCCAAAATATATTATTTTAGAATTATAGTGGTTCAATTATCAATTTTTAAATTATAGAGATCAAAATTAAAACTTGAGTAAAAGTTTAATACAACAATAGAAAATAAAACTAAAATAATATATTCTTGATGTCAAATGTCAGTGCAAATATGATAGGTTTCAGCCCTTTTTTTTTTTAACCAAATACTAAAATATAAAATACATAATGCAAGTGTTATCTAAATAGATTGCATTTTATTTAAATGCACACACATTTATAAAATAAAAAAAGATCAAGCAAAAAAAAATCCTATTAAAAGCATCAGTCAATCAAAACATAATATGTGTCCTTTTATACACATGCAAATAAAATTTTCAGTAAATATTTAACAGAACGTTGATAAAAACATCTATTTCCAAGATGCTAAAATACAAGATTTGTTATCCAAATTTCCAAATAGACATAAAAATTATCTTCAAATCGATGAAAACAGCATGCATACCTTCACAAGTCTAGCCTTAAAATAGAGGTAAGAAAGATTACCCTGATAACGGTAGTGAGGTTACCAATGACCATGCCAACGTACTGTGAATGAGAATAAGAGTTGAGCAAATTGGAAGGAGTCAAGATAGGACTAAGGTAATCATTACTCCCAATGCTAAACAAGTACACAGCTCTTGAAACCACTCTTTTGCCTTCAGATCTTCCTAATTTCTGCCTCAACCATCTTGCTACTGTCTTGAAGTTTTTTGCTTGTGTTTTTAAGGGTATAACCTTCAAGTTCAACATCACATACTCATTACAATTAAACTATACAAATTAAGAGATAACATAACGATGAGAAAAAAAAAAAGACCAGCAGAACTTTTCCAATTCAAAAGAAAATATATTAGAAAGAGAAAGAGACTTAGGATGAGAAGATCTTGATTCAAAAAGGTGTAACATCATTTTAAGTTATCTTTGAGAATGAAATAAATAAAGATATGATAAAATGAAAGACTATGATTTTCTTCCACTTGTTTGCATACATAATATAGGTAAAGAACTAATAACTGTGGTTCGAAGTTTAAAATTGAAAAAATTTTAAATTTGCATATCAGAAGTTCAATTAAATAAAACTATATATAACTAGAGATAATAAAAAAAAGATTTAAATATAATTTTTATATCTTTAGTATTAAATTCTTCAATAATAATATGATACATCTCTTACGGTTTAGCATCATATGATTAAGTTTTTTTAAAAAAAATTTACATATGTTATTTTCAATAAAAATTCTAATAACAGAAATATAAAGAATTATACTTAGCTTTTAACAAATTATAAATTGATAAATTTACCCTTAGTTTTTTATTGAGATTACATGACTTTTAAATCTCTCTTTTTTTAATTCTTAATCTTATTTCTCGCATGTTCTTGTAATTTGTCCCAAAAAAAGGGCTATTAATATTCATTTCCTATCGTGAGCAAACAAAGTGATAAATTTGCAAACTTCGGGCCAAAAAGATGGCTTTATA
This sequence comes from Erythrophleum fordii, assembly GCA_032878935.1. Taxonomy (NCBI): domain Eukaryota; kingdom Viridiplantae; phylum Streptophyta; class Magnoliopsida; order Fabales; family Fabaceae; genus Erythrophleum; species Erythrophleum fordii. The sequence continues at coordinate 8,103,241 of JAVQMF010000042.1, forward strand.
CATTTGTCAATTTCTAAGTCTAAGATGGTAAAAATAACTAGACTCACAAATCTAGAGCTATATAGCCACAATATTTTTTATGGTGAAATTGAAATGCGGGGACACCATCATTACTGAACCGTATATGCAGAGGTAGTGCTAGTTGTTGTTTGAATCACCTTTACTTGATGTTTGACATGTCATCACATGCACTTCCACAAACTTGTGGGCATAAACATTAGCTGCATTCGTACCTTGATTTATATACATTTTTTAAATATTTTTATATTAAATTAGTCAGTTAAAACATAATAAATATATAAATTTTTAATTAAACTATATACTTATTATATTTTAATTATAAAATCACATATTTATTATATTTTAATTAAAAAATGTGATAATAAAAATATAAAAATTATATTTAAGTTTATTCTCCTAAAGAAACTTATCCCCTACGTAGGTAGAATCCCTGCAAATTTGCAAGGATTTAAGAAAAAAATAAATAAATATAAATAATTAACAAAAAAGGAGTATGGCATAGAACCCAAAACCAAATTTACGTAATTATTTTGTAATTTTTTATTTGAATTATAATTTAAAATATTCACATAAATATCAAAGTCCGCTTTTTTTTCACTTCTTAAATAATTTATGGTGATCTAAAGATACTATTAAAATTAAGATGACAAGTTTAGTTTTAAATGCTATTTTATTACCAGCAATCATATTAATAAATTATAGAATTGTTCAAAATATAAATATAACATACTTTTAACAAGAAAAATGATTATTTTTGTTAAAATTATGTCAAAATAGTAACTAAACAAACTCTAACAAATCATAATGTCACACTTATAATGATTATTTTTATTAAAATCATGTTATAATAGTAACTAAACAAACTTTAAGAAAGTTTAATAACAAACTTTTAAATCACACTAGGTCGAAATTCAAGCTAAATTTACTTGAGGATAAATTATAATAGGAAAAACATTTACACTTTTAAAAATTTGGTAATAGAAATTATAACAAATTAAAATAATTAAATGAATCAATAATTTAAATATTGATTTGTAAATATTGATATATTATATATATATATATATATATATATATATTCATATGTCATATTTTTATTTAAAAAATAAAAAAATTATCTAAATCTCTTCTAATTAAAATTTACCCTAGTATTAATTAGAGAGAAAATATTTTAAATTATTAAAAAATTACAGGAATGAAACGAATTTACTTACCGAACCTTGAAAGGTTTGAACAAGAGCACCAGCCCCTGAAGAAGCAAAATTGACCCCATTGTAATAGTCGGTATTCCCAGGTTGCAGAAACGGCGGAATCAATGGCAGATTTGCATATTCAGCTTCAATAACAACAACAACAATAATAAATCAAACCTTAGCTAAACCAGATTTGATTAGCTTAATGATGTTAGGGTTGCGTTTAAAATTGAAGAATTCGAATTTCAATCCAAGAATCAAATTGACCAAAACGAAATTGCATTCCTAGTACAATAAAACATTAAGATCTGCAAATTCTGACCTATGAAATCAGATATCAGGCGGCCGTCGGAGAACCTGCCGGTGGGAAACTTGAAGTAGGTTTCGCCATAAGGCCAGAAATTGGCCTGGTCGAAAGTTGTGGTATTGATGTAGTTATTGTTTCCTGCGTCCAACAAAGAATCTCCGAAGATGAAGAAGGCAGCTTTCTTGCTGCTTCTGTGATTACTGAGCTTGGTTCCATGGCTTCCAGAGGCAAGAAGAGCAGAAAGAAAGAACACGATGAAGAAGAAGAAAAAGAAGACACAACCCTCTAGCTTTCTCATTATGAAGCTCATTCATCAGAAAACCTACTTCCCAGTTGACCGATATAGAAAATAATGAGTTAATGGCTCTGTTTCTGCGTGACAGTTCAGGAAGATGCTCATATTTTGGAATAGTCAACGCAAAAAAAAAAAAGAAACTCTGTTGAAAAAACACAGACATGGGCTTTGGAAAATGGGAATAAATTTTTCTTCCTAGAGTATATTCTAAGGTCGGTTGGTACTCAATAAATTTTAAATGAATATAAAAATAAAAAAACAATTTATGGATTAGAAATAACTATTATATTTTTATTTTAAAAATAAAAATAAAAAATATTATTAAATAATAATTATAAAAATATAATAAATATATCACATAAAATTTTTCATTCTATTAAGTTTTTTTAATATGTAAAAAGTTATTTATGAAAATAAAAAATATAATATCTTTAATTTTTAATAATTAAATATTTATTAATAAAAAATATTAAAAATAATTATAAAAGTAAAATGAAAATTTTGTCAAATATTTCCTCACGCTCTCCCTTTCCATTCTCACACCAAACAGGTCCTTATTCTTTGTAGGGATACAAATTGACGTAAGAAGATGATAAGGTGAAATTGACATGAGAAGATGCCAATGTGCTAAATTTGGATTGAAAACTGACAATTCAGTTGAATTTTGAGGATGTCATCCTTTATCATTTGGATATCTGATTTTATTCGTGATATTCACGATACCTGCTTTGAAATTTTCTCATGAAAATTATAGCAAGTTTTAGAGATGTTTTAATTGGCTTTAAATTGGACTAGTTGAGTAGTTTATTTTAGAAACAAAGCAATTTTTAAATTGAATATTTTCCTTTTTCTCCGATATTTTAAATATATTATTAGCATCTTTACCAATAATTCTAAAATTACATATCTTAATATCATTCTTTTTTAACAAGAAAACGTAAAGTAATTTTTTTTTTCAAGTGATCAATTATTTGCTACTAATTGTAAAATATGATTCACATATAACATTTTTTTTGGATAATTAAATAATAAAAATATAAAATATTATACTTAGTTTTGAGCATTTTTATTATTATGAAGAGCACATATTAATCTTATTTTGGACGAATTGGAATTAAGGCCACTTTTAAAAGTAATGAAGATTTTGAAATGAAAGACGCAAGATTTAGTATTTAATTATGAATTTTCTCTTTCAATATGAGTTGTGTATTTATTTTAAAGATTTGTCAATTTTTTAAAAATTAAATAAATTACATAAACATCTTTTGAATTTTATTAAAATTAAAATTTTTCTCTATTTCAAAATATATACACATTTTTTAAAACAAACAACTATGCTAAACTCTAATTCAATTTTAAATATTTTGACTAAAATAACATTTATTAGCTATTTTCACATTATTTTTTATGAAGAAAATTTTAGTCAAATAAACTCTAAAATAGACTAAAATATATATTTTAAAAATAAAAAAATGTATATCATTTCAACAAAATTTTAAAAAAATTATAAAAGTTACTCTTAAAAAATTCGAGATATCATTTGGACAAAGCCATTTTTATGAAAAAAATTTTAGTCAAATAAATTTTAAAATAGACAAAAAATATTTAAAAATAAAAAAAATTTATATAATTTTAACAAAATATAAAAAGATTATAAAAGTTACTCTTAAAAAATTCGAGATATGATTTGGACAAAGCCATCTTTATGTTAATTTTGGTTTTGATGCGAAGCCCATCTTGTCATGACTGTTTTGCTTTAACAAACACATGGGCTGTAAACGTGTCGCCACCTTGTTGGACTCTAACTTTCTTTGTTGTGAACTTTACTTTTTATAAAAATTTAAAAAAGTAATTATTGTCCGACATGCGATATCCACACAATTTAATAACTTGACTAAATTATTTAAAAGATTTGATTAAATTATATTTAATATCTTTTTTAAATAACACTTAATTTTTTAATTTTTTAACATATGTTATAAAAACTTTATTATTTATTTTTTCAAAAAAATTCTTTATATAAGGTGAGATTATAATTTTAATTCTAAATATGGCAGTACAAATAATTAAATTAATATTAAATTTTAACATAAAATTATGGTTTTATTTTTAATATAATAATAATATTTATTTATTTATTTTTAAAAGAAACACATCATGTAATTCTCAAAACAAAACAATACATTAAAAAAATCATAAGTAATTTCTAAAACAAAAGAAATATTAAATGTGATTTAATTAAATCTCAACAAAAATTAGTATAATTTACTCCAAAAACCTTGATGAACTTGTCAAGTTGTCATTAGTATGAAACTGGGGAATAAAATAGTTGCAGTTTTTGCTCACCGTCCAGAAGCGATTTGATTTCCCCAACTTTTATATTTTTTTATCAAAAAATTTAGAATAAAACATTTATAGTGAGTATTATTCAAATAATGAAAATCTTATTTAAATACTTATATACACACATTTATTTATTGTGGACTTTAGCCCTACCTTAAAAAAGATTGAATCTTAAATATGACAAAAGAATATTATATATTAAATTTATACAGGCACCAATGCTTTTTAACTTTCTAGCTTCTATATATTCTAAAAGTGATTTGAGGTGTGAGTTTTTTCAAAGGCAACCAAAAGGTCTTGAAAAGTGCTGCAAATTAAGAAGGCTTTTTGGATATTCAAGGTCATTGAGATTTTAGACAGTGTACGATCTTCATTACGCAATTGGCAATTGCAGCAACAAAAAGATTGACAAGATTTGTTTAATTAATTATTTGTTGAAAGCAACGAGATCTTGACTTTAATATAAAATGTTTCTGACTTGGTCCAAATCTCAGAATGAACCCTTTATCATCTAATAAGCCATTAAGTGTGTCCAGAAAACAAAAGCCATTATAAAACTAGATTACTAGAATTCTTAATTTACAAAAGCCATATTAAGGTACAAAAGTTTAATTTTCCTAAAACAAACTTATATTTAGCATTTTTTTTGGGAACAAAACATATTTTATCATAATCATAACTTTAATATATCAATTTAAAATATAATAAAAAAACCTCTCTTTTTTTTTTTTAAAAAACACAACACTCCCATGTTAAATAAAATTAAAACTAACATTTTTTATTTTTTAAATGAAACATTTTGTTAATTTTTAAAGGTGATGTATTAAAATTGTAATAAGACTAAAATGCACTTCATGTCTTCGTCCTTTTTCTTTATAGATTATACTTTTTGTTGAAAAGACCATGATGCTATCAAATCTTTATGATCAAGTGGTCTTGTAGTAGAGGCATGGTAAATTATATTTTGTCCACATTTAACTTTAAAAAATTGTTGTGTGAATTGAGAGGTATTAAGTATTATAATAAAATTATTCATAAACTTTTATTTTATAGTTCACAATTTTTAATAAAAGTTATTCTTGATATGATATAAACATTTTTATAACTTATTTAGTAGTCAAGACTCAAAGTATCCCTAAAAAATATAATGGAAATAAATAATAAATAAGAATATTGTATGATAGCATTCTTGCAAGTTGATATTGCATCAACAAATATGTAACTAAGAAAAACAGTACATTAGGATAAATTTTCTATGAATTTAACTCAATTACACTTTATAATTTTTTTAAAAAATTGCATTCAGTTCCCCTCCATTTTATTTTCCACTAATGAAGTTAAATTTATATGCAATATGTATTTCTTTCAAACACAAAATTAATTAATTATCTTTGTTGTCATATTAAAAAATAAAATTATAATATCACGTAGCATTAACTTAATTATTTTTATTGTCTTATTAAGAATAAAAGTATTATTTTATATTATACGTAAAATTAACTTCTTTATCAAAAAATAAATTAGAGAAAAAATTTTACAAAATATATTAAAATATAAAAGAGAAATTAAATAAAATTTTAAAATAAAAGAAACATTATATGTAATTTAACTCAGAATTGAGTCTTAAAACAAATTGTAAGTGACCCTAGATAGCTTGTACATCTAGAATAATGACAAGCATTCCAGGCTCTTGTGTGAATCTCAGGTTTCTGTGGTCTCCATCAATTATCGTCCTTTTGCTAAGAGTCTGGAGTCTCTCTTGTGGCCCTCGCGACAAAGGATAGCTAGAGTCCATGGCACTACCAATGAGAGAGAGTGAGAGAGACAGAATTTACTACTCATCTTTTTACACTTTCAAGTACAGACAACTCAACATGCATCATTGTTAAAATAAAATAAATGTTTTTAGTTGGTCTTAAAAGTTTTTCTTTTAATTATTTAATTTGATTTATATAATTTAAGGTTTTTTAATTTAATTCCTGTGTGGTCCCCTTTTCATTATTGTACTATTACATTTTGCACTTTATACATATATTGTTCATATTAATTAAAAAAAGGTAAAAATAGATGAATGAGTGGAATTACTTACACAGTGGGGCTAGGACTCTAAGTTTAGAAAATTATTAAAAAAAAAAGAAAGTTACATCCAATAACTCATATCATATAAAAATTATAATAAAATATTTTAAAAATTAAAATCATTTTTAAAAATTATCATTACCATCATATTTTAGAAGATTTACAATATATATACACCTAATAATAAATCTCCTAATAATACTGATAGTTAATTCTCTAAAATCTTATGATAATTATAATCCTTAAAAATTATTTTGATTTTTAAGATTCTTTATTATAAATTATATATAATATAAGTCCTTAAATATAATTTTTTCTAAAAGAAGTTTACAATTTTTTTATATTTGATTTAAACAATTTTTACTGTTATAATATATTGTTTAAATAATTTTTTTTCTTAATTAGTTTATTGACAATATCATGGCTTTCTTCTTCTTAAATTTAGAAGTAAATCTGAATTAAAATAAGTAATATACTAAAATTTACTTTTCATATTAATATCAACAACTTCACAAGTTATGCATGAGGACATTATTTTATACATATGCTCAATCTTATGTAATACATAATAACAAAATATTAAAATATATATATATAACATCATTTAATAATATCATAATAATTTATTGAATAACTCAACAGAGTATTTCAAAGGAAAGAAAAAAAAATTGATCTGATGAAGTATAAAATTTTATGATTGTTTGCAAAAATCCATTCCTAAAAAGTATAACAAATACTATTGCAAAAATTTTTTCAATATTTTCAAAAATAATTGTTCTAAGTCTAACGAAAAATAATATGTTGATATTTGAAAAAAAGATAGAAAAGTGAGGGGGAAATGGGAAAATAAAAATAAGGTCGGGAGAAAATAGAAAAAAAGAGGGGAAAAAAAGGAAAAGAGGAAAAAACATGTGTACCTTCAGCATGTTCAATTTAAAATATTAAATAATAAAAGAAATATATTTTGGATTTAGTGAGTTTAGTGAGTCTCGGTTCAAGATTTCAAGGAATGTGGTGACATAATCTCAAAATTCAATAGTATAAACATACAAATTTTGCGAAATTAAGAGGGGGCCATTTGCCACTGCCAGTGACTTACATATGTGGCATGTGCCAAGTAGATTAGTCGATGTAATCAGTTAGTGTGAATTAATCATATTGAGTGTTAAAATAACACATGATTAATTATAGGAAGAATTAGAGTTAAAGATATAAAGTTAAATATATTTATTTTTGAAGAACTTATTATCATTAGGTTTGGAGAGTTTTATTTAAAGTCAGTAGTAATATATCTTAAAATAATAATAATAAATTATTTAGAATAAATATTTTTAATTTTAGGTCTCTAACTTTAATTCTTCCTTAATTATATCAGTAACAATAAATAATAAACTGATAGAGGTTTAACTTTAAGAGCCAAATTAAAATTATAAGAATTATATAGGAATTTAATTAGAAATTCTAAAAATTATAGAGATTAAATTAAATAGTGAGTGAAAATTTAAGAATCAACTAAGTAATTAAACCTTTTTTCTTTTATTAAGTGACTTTAGAATTTAGATTTTGTCCAGGTCAAATTCATTTCCCTAACATCGACACATTCTCTTTCATACACTACTTAGTGCATTAAAATTTTATTCTCAAAATACCCTAAATCAACAAGACATGACACTAAACTCTCTTTTCAACATAACCACCTTCTTTAGTTTGAGTAAGATGTTTAAATAATTTGTTTAATTGATATTATTATCAAGTATTGAATAAATTTGGATCTCCCCATTCAATGCTAATTAGAGATTAAACTGCAAAAGGCCTTGATTACCTCATAAAGCTAGATTAGCAGTCAAAGAAAAGTTGTTATACTAGCTATATAGGACACTATTAGAAGGGCATCCCAGAATGGGGATTATTATGAGCTCATCCAACAGTGTCAACACATGAACTGTTACAAAAAACGCCAACAGTTACAAAACAAGTTGTGTGTAAGCAGCCAAAAGCACAAGTGAAATGTATTTTGACACAAACTTGAGAAAAGGCTTCCCTTCGTACTCAATTATTCCACTTTAAGTGCCTTTGCCATCATCTTTGCACGTAGAAAGCACAAGGCATTACATATGGATAGAGATGAGTTTAGAGTTGCTTGCAAGTAACAAAAGCCCCTGAAACAACAGTTTTGTTTATAAGAAATGAATCTCGTGCAATATTGCGAGAGAGTGGGGAGTTCTAAATAGGACTCATCTAAGTGAATTTTACTTGCCCTTTTTTATATAAAATGTCGTGTAGTGTTGCAGAAAACTCATATATATATATATATATATATATATATATATATATATATATATATATATATATATATATATATATATATATTTTCATATTGTACTCAAGTTTTTAGTTGCTTATCAAGCATAGAAAACGAACAAGCATTATGAAGATTTTCATTAAATTTAAAACATACCAATTTACTTTTGTTTTATGTATTTTTAAAAATATCATGTCATGTTTGATGTATTTCAATTTTCAACATGTGATTTTTTGTTCATTATTATACTTTTCATCGCAAAATCATAGTGATTTATATTTAGGACATATCATTAAAAAAAAAATCGTTAACTTTTTTTTTTTATGAAAATAAATTTCAACTTATTCAAATTTGCTCGCACTGGACATTTTATCAGCCTAAGGTGGCCTTTTACTTTACTTTTTGTTTTTTTCAATTCATCCCAGATTTATACTCTAATAAGTAACAAACTCAATTCTTATCCCCATCTATTCTGAATCCCTAGATCTTCAAAGTAGAAACGATTTACTTGAAAATCTGCAAAATAAGAAATTTATTTCAAGTTGGCACTCATTTATATGAAAATTTTTTTTAATCATCCATCTATATAAAATTTACATATAAAATCACAAAAAATAAAATAAAATGTGTCATAACCATTAATATTATTTCAAAAATAAAATGTGTCATAAAATAAAATTACAATTGACGTAATTTAAAATTGTTTAGTTTCAACAATTTTATCCTTGAATATATATAAACTTAACAATTGGTACATCAATATGACAATTAGCAAGTCTTAATTCAAATAATTGCCAATTTCAAGTTTAAGACAAATATATATACGCACTCGACAACTCTAGGATAAGATGGGTATCACCCTCTCCAAATTTAGACCAAGACCCAAGCTTAAACGAGTGGATTTTGTGAGTATATTTCTATATAGAGTATGAGCAATTTGATCATCCTTAAATAGAACATTATCATGTTTGTTAGAAAAATAAAATTAAATAAAAATCTAACTCTAAGTCTTTTTTTTTTGTAATTTCTACTTTTTTTTCCCTTGAGTTGTCTTATAAAATAATAGCTAAATCTCTAATTAAATTGAAGTGCTGACAGGAGAAAGGGAAAATTGCGAGTTTTTGGGGCAGCTAAAGGATAGTGGTTAAATTTCGTAGTGTATGTTCTTCGTATAGGATCTTGAAAACTCTAGGTTTGATTAAGGTGGTGTTGTTTGTTAGCTTTAAATATTGAGGGACAGACTAATTTACACATACACACACTGTGTGGATAGTTGTAATTTGTAAATAAGTTATATAAATTTGAAAGAGAGAATTACATTCAAAGACCATAAGTTTACACAAATTATAGAAGTTAAGGATCTGATTGTAACTTCAGAAAGATTTTATTGAAATTTATAAAAGATCTAATTGTAACAAGTCCTTCACAATAATTTTTGTAAATTTATGAACCTTAAATATAATTTTCCCAGTTGAAAAGGTTGGGTTGCGGGAATGGCATGAAAAGAAAGAGGCTTATTATGGCTTATTATGAAGGTAGGCAAAGTAAACGGTGAAGAGTGGAAGATGCAATTTGTATAGAAAAAATATAGATGATGGTTCAAGTTAAAAATATTTATATTAAAAAATTTTAAATTTTAAAATTATTTTAAAAGACTTAAAAGATAAAAAATAATTTATCTTGAGGTCTTGAATTTAATTTTTTTACTTAGTTTAAATTGTTTATTGTTGAATTATTTATAATAATTTTAAATTTTAAAATCCTTTAATATAAATATTTTTAATTTAAAGTCTTTAATTGTAATTTCTTTATTTATATCCACCCACTACTTTTCAAGTGTAATAATGCGCATGCTAGTGGGAAATTAATGAAGGAATATTTCTTGACCGAATAAGTGGAGATTAAAATGGAGTTTTGTGAAGCTTTGCTTTCATAACTGAATTGAAGATTAGTTTGAATAATGAGGAGAAATAATGTTAATGCGAGGCAGTTTGGGATATGGCAGGGCGGTATATTAGCTAGTAACTAACATTACTTCGTAGGTCAGGTTCCCTCTCTTCCGTCTAATTAATTGTTGATTTTTTTCTTCAAAAAGAATTTTAGAAATAGTTGCTTTCAAAAGAAAATGCTCTAGCACGGACATTAGAGTTCAATTCAGACACGGAATTGTTTTTAATAAAAATAAAAAAGATAAAGATGTAAATAATATAGAATAATTATGTTTGATATGATAAAAAAAATCATAATACTATTCCATTTCTATGTTTGGTTAAATAAAAATTGTGTTAAAATAAAAATGAATGATTAAAAAATAATAAAAATACCCCTACTTAAAAAATAATAATAACAAAAATATAATAAATTTTATATAAATTAAGCATCATAAATATCTTCTATGTATATATTAAGTATTTGAAGAAAATAAATTTTATCTCTCTTTCTAATATTTGAATAATATCTAACTACTAAATAAATATATAAAAATAATTTTTTTTTCATTCTTCCTCAATCACATGCAATTAGAAAAAAACTGAGGGTTATGAGTAAATAGCTGGAACTTTCTTCCTAATGTGAGGTGTCATCTGGTCTCACCCTAGCGAGTCCACGGTGAAGAACAAGACCACCCTACACTAAACGGCGAACAATTTTAAAAATCATAATTTTATCACAAAAAAAAAAAAAGAAGAAGAAGAAGAAGAAGAAGAAAGAGAAAAGGACCACACCATGTGTTGCAAGTAAAGCTTGGAAGAATCCACTCAATGTTTTCAGTTGAGGCTTGGGGAAGCTTTTGCTGGGTTAGGCTGGCACATTTCACATAGCAAAGACCGCTCGGTAGAGTTGTGAGGCGATGAGAACAAAAGAAACCAAACCAAAAATAAATAAAATTGAATAGTGAAAAAAAATAAAAACTTGGTCCATAATGTTAGCCAAAAGATGAGAACTTGGCTTTTCTCAATTTGAAAATTGGGACATTTTGTTAATTTAATTATTTTTCTTTTTCTTTTTCAACTTTTTTTCATCATCACGCATTCTCTCTCCTCTTCTTTTATTTCAAATTTAACATTGAATACACTAACTTGGCCGCTTATACAAATTGAGAAAAGCCAAACTCAAAAGATGAAGAGAAAAAGTAAGAATGAGAGTGAGAGTAATGCGCACCCAAGAGGGCAACTAGTCATGTGTTAAATGTGTGTGGGGGAAAAAACAAGTGGGTCCAAAGTTAAAAACGAGTTCGAATCTTTTTTATTTTGTTTATTTTTTGTTAACTTAAAATAATAAATATAAAATATGTATAATTCATTTGAATAATGAATTTACACGCTCTGTGCTTGAATATAGATTCTCTACCAAATAGTTTTCCTAAAACAACAGAGGTATATGCTTTTGTGTTAATCTTTTTCAAAATTAACAAAATAAAAGAAAAATCCAAACCCATTAAAAACACAAGAAGATAGATTAGATTATCTAATTCTTCTAAAAAAATATTGAGCTTAAAAAAAAAAAGAGAACTTTAGATTAGGTTTTGAATTTATTTCATATATTTTGTTAGAATTTAAAAGTAACAAAAATAATTTTTATGAATACATACTAAAAAATAATATTTTAAGTATAAATTCTTTAAATAGTAATTAATTATAGATAAAGTCAAAACAGTAAATAATTAAAAGTTGAACAGCTTTGCTTTGCATTGTCGACCTAATTTACCTAACCTTGGACTCTACCCAGTGGCAGCCGAATCTAGCTAGCGATCACATGCATCTACCCCCTATCTTCTGCATCCCACGTGACACGAAATTGACTCGGACATATACTTTACATTTTTATATATAAATTTTTAAGATTATTTTGAAGTACTTATTATCTTATTTTAAAATAAATTATCATTTATTTTAAATAAATTTTTTAAATTTAATAATAATAATTTTTTTAAAATAATTTTTTTTAATTTTAAATTCTTAACTGTAATTCACTCAATTTTTAAAATACATAAAACATTAAAATGTTCAAGTACCAATATTATGTTAGATTACCTTCTCACTCTAGTGATTCTATTCCTTGTATGGTGTTCTCTTCTCATTCTCTTCCTAATAGCATTATTTGAATAATATTCTCATATCTATATTTTATGGTAAATCTGATAATTATATATCTATATTTTTATTCTCTTTGCATATCCTTTTGTTTTTTTAACCTAGTCTTTCAATTTGTTGTTTATGATAGATTTAAAAGTTTTCTAGACTTTCATTCAATCTCAGTTGCAAATTTTAAACGTTCTATATATCTTGGGAAACGGATTCTCTGCATATAGGTGCGATGAGTACAAAACCTGCTCTTTCAATCCTGACCATCGCCATAATCCAATGTCTGAAGATGTGCCATGTCTATTAAGTTAAACGGTGCATATTCAGTAGCTGAACCCATCGAAGCCGTCATGTGTGTTGATCTGATCCGTCCATCACTGAATTGCACCTGAACGAAATGCTTTCCCACGCCATCTTCGAGCCCTGTTTCATCGCACGCAACATCTTTCTTTGTGAAGCAAAACAAAGGCGTGAAGTGGGGCAGTGCAGCAACTTGAAGTGGGGCAATGTAGCAACGTGAAGTGGGGCAATGCAGCAACCTGAAGTGGGGCATCAAATCCTATCTGCTGTATCAACGAGAAGCAGAGTCACTCTATCATTGTAACTGTTGTCTGTGAATCTAGAGCTTTGGTATTTTTTTTTTCTCTTACCTTGGTTGATTAGAATAATAGAGAGACATTATAATAATGTAAAGAAGGTGATTATTTCAAATATAATATTATAATAATGCAAAGAGAGTGATTATTTAATGGAACCAAGATGATTATTTTAAACAAATTATGATTTTAAATATAAATAAATTTTTGGGTGATTAGAATAATGCAAGTGCAATTAGAGGTTGCGTACTTGTTATGATCTTAAGATTTGAGATTTAAGACTAATGATATTTTGTTATTACTGTAAGTGTAAAGTTTAACTCAATGAATGAATTTTTTAGGTATTAAATTTTTTAAATAAATTTTTTGTTGCATACTTATAAAGTTTAACAAAGTTTAGAGTGATTAGAATAATACAACTAGAGGCCATTAACGAATGTTTTTTCTCTATGATAATGGTGAATATGAACTTATATTATTTATGAAAAGCTTTTGGAAGCAAAACTAATTTGGTCTGCATTTTTTTTTTTTAGATACCAAGTATCTATCCATGGAGGGTTTAGAATTTGACAGTTTAGAGAAAGTATGGCAATTTTGGGTTGATTACGGTGGGAGAAAAGGATTTGGAGCAAGAAAACATAACTATACTAAGAGTAAGAAAGACGGTTCCATATGTTCATATAGATATATTTGCTGTAAAGAAGGTTTACGAGGATCAGACAAAAGGAATTTTAAGACTATCAAACATCGACAAGAGACTAGAACTAATTGTAAAGAAAGAATGTCAGTTGCACGTGTTAATGGAAAATATAAAGTCAATGACTTTATTGAAGAACACAATCACCCATTTCATCCTCCAGAAATATTTTACATGTTGGCTTCACAATGCAAAGAAACTGAATTGCAAGCTTATCAGATTGATTTGGCAGAAAATTCTGTACTTCAACAAAAAGAATCTTTTCAGTTGATGAGTTTGCATGTCGATGGAAGAGCCAATTTAGGGTATACCCGTTTGGATGAAAAAAATTACCTTAATTCAAAGAGGCAGCGGAGCATGATATACAAAGAAGCTGGTTATTTGTTACGATATTTCACACAACAGGTATATGAAAAATATATTATTTTATCATGCTTATCAGATGATACAAAAGAACAAATAACCAATGTCTTTTGGGCCGATGCACGAATGTTGATTGATTATGCTTTTTTTGGTGATGTGGTGTCTCTCGATACAACATATAGCACTAATATTGATCATAGACCACTTGCAATATTTTCATGTTTCAATCACTATAGAGGCGTCATCATATTTGGAGCGGCTTTACTTTATAACTAAACCACTAAATCATTTAAGTGGCTAGTTGAAACCTTCTTAGAGGCACACAATCAAGAAAGGCCTTATATAGTTTTTATTGATCAACATGCAATTATGGCAAGAGCCCTGTGTGAAGTGGTTCCAGATGCAAAGCATGGTTTATGCACATAGCACTTAATGCAAAATGGTGTCAAACATCTTGGAAACTTGATGAAAGATGAATCAAGTTTTAAAAGGGATTTCAAGAAGTGCATATTTGAGTACTTGGAGGAAACACAGTTTGAAACAGCATGGAATTGCTTGCTATCCGATTATAATGCACATGAAAGCACATGGTTAAAGCAGGTGTATAAGATAAAAGAGAAATGCGCATGGTGTTATTTGAAGAATGCTTTCACGCTTGGCATGTGCAACACACAACTCAGTGAAAGTGTGAATGCCGACATCAAGAGATGTACAAAACTCGACTTGGATATCAATCAATTCTTTACACAATTCAATCAGGTTATTGATAATACAAGGTATAATGAGTTACAACGAGATTTTAAGGTATGATAAAAGTTGCCAAGATTAATTGTCCTGCGTTCACCTATGTTGCAACAAGTAGCTCAAATATACACACCTCCTATCTTTGATTTATTCCAACATGAATGGGATCTACATATTGCTACTTGCATAAGACATAAAAATGAAAGTCATTCAGTGTTTGAATATGTTATTGGTATGGTAGACAAGCAGGGAGAATGGAGAATTCGATATCATCCTTTTAGGTCAATTACATGTAGTTGTCATAAGTTTGAAACTTAGAGGATATTATGTTGTCATGCTTTAAAGGTATATGATGTGCTCGATGTGAAAAATCTTCCTAATCAATATATTCTAAATAGGTGGACAAGAGAGTCGCGAAGTGGTGTAATATATGAT
Source organism: Erythrophleum fordii (assembly GCA_032878935.1). Classification (NCBI taxonomy): domain Eukaryota; kingdom Viridiplantae; phylum Streptophyta; class Magnoliopsida; order Fabales; family Fabaceae; genus Erythrophleum; species Erythrophleum fordii. The sequence goes on from JAVQMF010000042.1 coordinate 8,118,698, forward strand.
ATTAAGGGAAAGAAGGTTGAAGCAGATCCTAGGTTACAGAGCACACACCAGTATAAAACAACTCTATCCCATGCTTATAAGGCTAGCAATTGAGGCATCTGATTGTGAAAAGACATTCTCTTTAGTGCAAAAAGATGTTTTAGAATTGAGAAAGCAAGTCATAGAGCTTTGGTCAAGGCAATAGGGTCCAAACAACAATAGTGATGCTTCCACAACACCACTAACAGAATGTATTGCACCAAGCATAAGATTCAAGAAGAGAGCTGGTATTAAGTGGAATAATAGACTGAAGAGTTGTCTTGAGAATCAACTAAAGAAAAAAAAAGAGCACAAACAATTTCCATGCTTGGAGCATCGCAACGTCACCAATCTTTAGTATAGATAATGTAATGCAATATGTTGAAGAAGTGTGATTTGTAATTAAGAAGTGCTGATGATGATTTTCTCTTTCAGGATAATGATATGCAACATGGAGTTTCTTTTTTAGCACCTCCAAATTGTCCTCAAACATATGAGAGCGAACTTACGTATACTCAAATGTTATTTTTTTTCTTATATGGTATTGCTATATATTTAGTGTTTATATTTTAATTAGTATTCTTTTAATGTGTAGGCCCTATTTAATGTTCCTATGCCATCCTTTGACACTTTGGAATTCAGTCAAGACGTTTTACATGGTTAGTAAAACCACACTTCATGATTTTGTATTTTTACAAGGAAAAATATATTATTGATGATTGCCTGTATCTTAAAAGAGTTCCATGAATGCATATTATTTTTTCCTTCCCTTTTGGTGATATTAAGTAGTGCTTGCATGTTGTCTGTAATTTATTACAAAATATGATACTTCTAGTTTGTTCAGAATCAGAAAGATGTGTCACGAAGCCAAAATAATGCAACCTTTCAGCTTTGTAGTTTTCCAGTGATATACATGAGTCCCACATGGTACAAATAATAAAAACTATACTAAAAGATGAAAAAAAAACAATTTTATTGAAATAATCTTGTTTATATACTTTAAACTTTTGCTTACAACTCAAATTGAAACATATTGTATTGAACTCTTGCTTACAACTCAAACTGAAACATATTACATTGAAATCTTGCTTACAACTCTAGGCTACAACCAACAAAGTGATAAGCCTTTGTAGAAGGGTTCAAGAAACAGGCAACTGCATATCTAGTATTTTTGCACTACAATAAAATTCCAATTCAGACTTCTTGCTTCAGATATTTCAAGCCACTGCAACTTCAGCACAGTATTTTATCTTCAAGTTCTCCACTGTCCAGAGACAATGCAATACGAATATTTGAATGTCATGTAACTATATTTTGTAAATGGATTTGGTTTATTACATTGAAATCTCAACACAGTTCAATATAGCTTATGTCTCAATGCACTTCATTACTTTTTGCTCCTAGTTCAGTACAGTTCAATATTATGGCTTCAAGTGCTTCATGCTCCTTGTGCTTCAATTTTGCTTAACTCTTGTAATTATACAGCACACTCATAATTGAATAACATATAATCAGAAAAATGTTATTTCTAAACAAAATTGATAGAGGTTCATTAGCAGATTCGCTTCATGACATGTCTGTGCCGGATCAATTTAACTGGGCAGCTGAAAGAATAGCCTGAGACAAAATAAATCATGTTTTGTCAGATTAGAACAAATGAAATAGCCTCATCCCAATTCAAGATGGTGAACAATAATGTAAATAATAACCATTAGGTTTTGATATGAGAAGCATCACAGTTTTTTTATACAAATTAATTTTTCTACTCGAACTATCCTTTGGAAGCTAGGATACCATGCAATAGGAAATTTTAGTTTGGATGTATATTACAAGAAATGAAAGAAAAGGAAAAATTCAATGAACAAATTTTATGGGATCAAAATATAAGATAATGCAATTCTTTAGCAGTAGTAGATATTTCTTAGGCTTCAAATTGACCCACATCAACTAGGATTCTCTGCACATAGTAGAGATGAGCACCAAAAAGAGCCATTGGAGATGGGATCTGGTGTATATGCTTTGGGAAGGTTCTAATTGCCATGAATCTCCTTTGTTTTAATATATATGTGTCATGCATGGACTGAATTTGTCGTCAAGCTAAAAAATTCATGCTAAATCACTTATTAAAAATAAAACAAATGCTTATGTGCGAAGAGCTCAAATCTCAGAAGGATAAATGTACAAAAATGCATAGAAAGAAAAGGAATTGTTGAATCATTAAAAAGAAGTTTCTGTTTGCATCACTCAAAATGGAAAGAGAGGAGAGAATGTAAAATTATTTAAACAATTCAGATCTGGCAATTTCATACCATACTCTAAATTGAAGCATAGAGATGGGTTTGGAACCATTGCTAACAATGTAGATGAGACAAATGTAAAAGGGAAGAAGATGACGAAGAGAACGAATCTGGATCAGGGGACAAATTCGAGTTGCTGTGGATCAAACAACAATGAGAAGGAGGATGGGTGCCTGCTGAAATGCATGTTTTCCAGCTGAGATAGCTGGACCAAATAGTGGAACGTGGACAGCAGAGATCAAGGCTGGAGCATTTTCAATTTTTAGCTACGTGGTGTGCTTTTGGGACGTTGGATCACGGCGACAGTCAGGATTGAAAGAGCAAATTTCTGTACTCATCGCGCCTATATGTAAAGAATCTGCTTCCATATATCTTGGGGTTTATGTTTCCTTTTTTAGGTGAAGTCTCTAGTTTGTTCTTATCTTCTAAGCTCAAGACCTTTGTACTATTGAAAAATGGAAAATCTAATATTTAAAAAGAATATTTTTTCTTTTTCAGTTTCTTTCCACTTGTAATGCGCTCTTTATTTTCTTTTGTACACATTTTAATGACTTGCTTGGACATATTTGAGAAAAAGAAATAATGAAAGATTAAATATTGTCCTTTGTTTGAAAAGTGTTTTTATTTAATACAAGAGAATAGTCAAACTTACAACTCTACCTATGTGATCACCTATTAATAATTATGTTTCCAAACCCTTCAAAAATTAAAATCTTTTATAATCTGCAAAGGTGAAGGATTGCTTATAGGATGTCTCACTTTCCTTCATAAGATGTGTTTGGAATAGCGTTGATTCACCTGCGTTTCGGCCCAAACCTTGGTTTGCACAGGAAAAGCCTATTTGAGAGTTGTTTGGATCCATGTTCATCATGCTGCACCATGGTTCTAGATGTCCAAAAATCGCGTTAAGATGAAGCAATGCATAGTCTCTTTCTGCCAACTGCGGACGTATTGCATTAAAGGCGCATTAACATCTCCAACGACCAATGTCTTTTATACTCAAGGTTCAAACCAGTCTGAGGATACAGTAAACACAACGTTCGTTCATCCTATGGTCCTTTCATCTATGTTCGAATCTCATCTCTACCTTTGTTGCATGGGAATCTACTCCTCTGTTCAACTCTGTTTTGTTGATACATTCCAAAGGTCCAATTTCGGACGTCCCAGGCCTAAGTTTCAGGCTTGCTCCTTCATCTTCTTCTTCTAATATGTTTCAGGTAACATCCATTCTCCTTAAGCTCTGCTAGCTCTTATAATGTGCATGCTTTTCACCTATTTGTCTGCTGCATGGTTTTTTCTTTTCCTTCTCCTTATAAACATCATTTCAGTCTCGCTCTCTCAAAGAGCCAAGCTTCCCTCTTCTCTGCCTTTTCATGCTTCCGTTCTCAATTCTGTGAATACCTCGAACTGTATGTGTGCTGTGAGATTCTCCAAGAGAAATGTGGGAGGTAGGATTCTCCAAGAAACCAAGGTTTGGGTGGAATTATACTGTAAATGGGGCTGGAAATTACCTTGGGGCTTTCATCATAAATCTGTTTGTAACATCCAGTTAATACAGGATGATGATTCATTCTGCCTACTAAAACTGGCTGTGCTGGGTCCTTCCAACTAATCCAAGGTCTAGTCTGATATCATAGTAAGACTTGTTATGCACATCATCTTGAACTTAAAGGTCCTTTATGCAACTCTTATGCCAAAAGCTTTTAACACGTCAATGGTACAAGCTTATTCCACTAATAAAGAACATCTGTTCTTAATAATTTAACTATTTAACTTATGAAAAATGGTATCTCATTTTTGGTATTTGTCAAAATAGCTTCGTTTTTTTTGTGATTTACGTCATGGAAGATGAATGAAGTGCTTATATGGCTAGAGGAGTTCTCACTGGATTAGCATTAGTGCATTAATCATAAGCTATTCTTGATCATCACTTCGCTCTGCAAATTCTCCCTTCTTATTGCCATCTTAAATATGTTTGGCTGAGTTTGCAAAGGTATTATTAAAAATACCCTTACAGTCCAAAAGGAGAAAGAGAAAACATTAATAGGCATAAATCGAGTAGAAGTTATATATATGGTTGATAGATGTACATTAGTTGCTACTTAAGTTGTAAAATAGGAAGCTGATGTTTACAGTAACCATTTGGAAACTTTTTCTTTTCACTTGCCCATGGTATGCATCCGCTTTAATTGTAGTTGAAGTTCAATAATGAACTTCCCAAGTGCAAGATCGGGCATTTATGATAATTAGCTCCAAGTAATAATGCTTCTCTTACATTTACTAGACATTTCACACATGGGACACCGATTGCATCAATTCTAGGCACTAATAAGCATAATTCTCATAATTATTTTCCTTCCTTACTTCCTCATCCGTCCATTTTCTTTTCCACTAGTTTTCTTTGGCAATTAGAATTGTCCATAGTAAGTTCACAACTATTTGTTGATGGTACTTGACGAGTAGAATAGCTTGACCAACCACCATCCTTACTTCCCTCGGGCTGGTATGCTTGTGTGTCAAGCAATCCCGCTTTGGTAGTACGGTCAAGGAAATCGCTTCAGTTTCCATTCTGTTTACATAAAACCATTATGGACGGAATTGGGAATCTAGTAGCCCACGATTGGGACATCTCACTTAGCTGCATTCTAAGAGCTAGGCATTTTCAAGAACGGATGTTTGATACCCGAGGGGAATGCCCGAAGGGGCTGATTCTCTCCATCTCATAACATAAGTCAAGTAGAATCCTTTTGGCTCAATATCAGATATTTTATCTATGCATTGACTCATTTTTTTATTTGGATGAATGTCCAATTCATCTTTACCAATTAATCTTTACCCTTGGCACTGCATTGTTACATGAATTATAACACACACCGATCCTTTGTACATCTTTTGGATGTGTAGTTAGTTTGGACCATGTTTCATATATTTTTTTTATTACTTTTTATTTTTTTTTGAAAGATATAAAATGCAAAATAAATATAAGTTTCTGTTAATTTAAAAAATGATGATTAACAAAACTAAAAAAATAAAATAAAGTAAAAGTTGGACTATTTAGATTAACTAGGACTGTTTAAATATGTTGTGCATTGTGTAAGCATCAATATGATACGCAGGGGATCCCAAGTGAAATTATAACAAGCTAATTGGTATGGTCTTAGTAGTAATCTATTACATTACACTATTCTTTAATATGGTTGTATTACCAATATTTTGAAAATTAGATTATTTATTAACCTGAGATAAAAAGTGATTTATGATTTAATGATTTGATCATGATTAAATTGAGAATTAATAATTTCTTAAAAAATATATAAAAACTAAATATATAATATTATAATAAAATTAATACATATATGTTGTAAAAAAATTTTGAAGTAAATACATATATGTTCATGGAAATTAAATTATTAGCATTTTGCAAAAATTTCTTTTTATCCTTTCTAGTAATTTCACACCTAAAAGTATTTTTAGTATATAATATCCAAACAAAATCAATTTTATCATAATTACTTTTCAACTAAAATTTTTAAACATAAATTACGTTAATATAATTCACTTTTATACAAAATTAAATTTACTAAAATCAATTTTATTCACCACCAATACAAACACACGCACACACGTAGTCCAGGATGCAACAAAAAGCCTACGTTCCTTGAGTGATTGCGATGGTTCTTGGATGTTTTTGATACATTGAAACCTGCCCACAGCTTCGCAAACACAGTCATTAAATATAATCTATTTTAATTTGAGTCTTCAACTTCAACGTAAAGCATGGCCGATATATTATTATTATTATTATTATTATTATTATTATAAACGGGATTGGCTTCGTTTTGAATTGATATTTACCTCTCATGCGTCTTTGTCTTCTACAGTAAAGACAAGCCAACCAAAAACATGCCTCAAACGTACTAAAATGAATTATATTAAGTTTGTTTTAAGTTTTGTTAAAATTATATAATCCTAAAAATATTATCTTATGTTTTAATTTAATTTTAAATTTTTTTACTAAAGTATTCTTCATTTAAAATTTAAAAAAATTTGGTCAAAAATTTTAAAATTAAATTAAAGTCTAAAACAATTATTATTTAAAAAGTATATATTTTTTGTAAATATAAAAAAGTATATATAATTTACTCAATATACCACGTGGAGTGAGTTTACGGTGACGTAAAAGCTACAAGAACGCAGCACATGAAAAAACTTGGATTCGGTTTTATGTAGTCTGACTCCGGCTAATTTATTGCACATCAAAAGATATTAAAACATATTTTTCAGTTAGTATATCAATTGATCTGATTACGTAGAAAAGCCTATTCAAATGCAACATTTAGGCGCAAAACTATTCACTTACAAAGGGAGTCTCTTGCAACAAGATATTTCTTTCAAACTTTATCCTTCAATTTAGTCGACTGCTTTTTCCCTCCATTAATGGTTCAAACATTTAAGCTTGGAGACAATGGCTAACTTGGACTTGTTCTCTTACTTCCGTTTGGGACCCAACTTAGACTTGCTTAGTGGTTCATTATTTTTCATTTTGACATTTAGATTGATAGTTTTCATTGTTTGACTTATTCATATATTTTTTTAAATATTTTACCGGTTCAACTGGTTTAAATAGTAGCGTAACAATTGGACTAATGAACCAATAAGACCTTCGCCAAGTAAATGACCAATTTCCATAAATATGCTTTTCTTCGCTTTACTTTTTCAACATTCAAATTTGAAGAAAAAATGTCATGCCAATAATCTTTCCTTCCCTTCTCTCCTGTTTTCAACAAAGCCAGAGAATCCACAACCAGGTAAAAACAAACACCTCGAGCACTCAAACTGATGAAGTCATATAAGAAGAATCAACCTATAAACTGCGAGCACTATTCTGCGCAAAACCAAATCAATTTTTAAAAAATGGGGTTAATTGATGGCCTCAAATTAAATGGCCATAATCAAAACAACCAAGTTAACATTACTGCACCACACATATAAAATCATCCTTGTAAACATCAAACTCAAAACCCCCCAAAGTTAAGGTCTTTGACAAGTACACCTATAAACACTTCATTTGCTACCAGAGAATAACCCTCCACACATGCTTAACAGGGTCTGTTTTGTCTTAACTCAATCTTCAACAAAGATGATAACCATTCCTGAAAACAATAAAATGGACAAAACATTGTATTTATTTCAGAAACATCCAAGGATATGTCATGATGAAGACTACATCTACATTGTGGTCCCTGAAAATATGACTTATTTGAGTTTTCTCTTAAAAAAATGTATAATTGAGTCCCCACATTATTTTATTTGCGTTCAATTTAGTCCTTTAGTTGGCTCACAAAAGGACTAAGTTGTCTCCAAAATCAGGAAATTGAGGACTCAATTGTATATTTTTGTTTTTCAAGGACAAAACTCAAATTTGTGATATTTTTTTAGGACCAAATTGTGAATTTAGTCCAAGACTAAATAAAATTATAGAAACAAAAGGAGAACATAAAATTACTAACTTGTAGCTCTATTTACAAAATTTAGGAGACCAGGAGAAAGATACTCAGAAAACTCCCCCCGCCATGGTAGGAAGATCATCAAAGCTCCAAAAGTCCATAGGATTTCCATCATCCTCAGTTGTGTTTTCACCAAGCAAGGTTTCTAAAGAAGCATCGTCCCAGCTCCCTTCCAGATAGGGCATCTGAAAGAACTGCAACTGGGATTCGATATCCACAAGTTCCTCGGACAGTGTCTTTGCAGAATCATTTTCCACAGACATCACACCCTGAGAGTTAGGAATGTTTTTCTTCTGGTTGGCATCTTTCACAGCTTGAAATTCATCTTCCACAGAAGCAGAAAGCATGGACGAGATGTCAGGAGTCTTTGGGCCCTGTTCACTCCATCCGAGACTAGAATAATCAAATGAATTACTCGCTTGATCTGAATTGAAACAAAGAGTGACATCGTCCGATGGTGCAAGAGATGTGAGCCCGTCTCCACTGCTGGGGAAGGCTCCCATGTTAGCATACTGATTAACCAGTGGTTTCTGTTCCATCAGACCCATAGGACAGTAGTAGTCCTCTGGATTGTTTCCGACATTGAATTTTTGGCTCATGTTAGGCTGAACAGAGTTCAGATTTGCCTTGTAACATTTTTGGGGAGTGCCTGAAGCCTCATCAGGAAAGTTCACCTTGGCTTTCTTGCCACGAATCCTCCGTGCTTCAGCATCATAGGCTCTTGCAGCTTCTTCAGCAGTGTTGTAAGTTCCAAGCCAGACACGGACACCCTTTCTAGGGTCTCGAATCTCAGCTGCCCATTTTCCCCATGGGCGCTGACGGATTCCCCTATACAGATTCTTCCTCTTTCTCTTCTCAGACCTGTTACCTTGTCCATTGAATTCCACAGATTTTACAGCACCAGATCCTTCAATGTAATTGAAAAAGAAACAAACACACCATGGGCAAGCAAGGACAATAGATTTGCAGTATCAGTAGAAAGAATAATATTAAGAAAAACCAAATCATACATCTATGTAAACACACACACACAGAGCAAGAGATGATTGCCATTAAATAACCTATGAAATGGCAAAAGACATTAAAGGAAGTTGCAGTCAAAAGAAGGGGAATCTAGAATCATGTTCAGCTTGTAATCCAAATAAACAGAAACAGTTGCAAATTTTACTTCACCTTATTACTTAGTAAGTAATCTATAGCACGCAAGATTATTTAGCCCTTAACAGCTAATTCTTAGGAAACTATGACTTACTAGAATAATAACCAAAAAGAGAAGCAAAAGAACTAGCAATATTCAATGTAACATCAAATCCAAAACTACCCTAAATATCGATTAATGAACAGACAATATAAAGTAATATTTTGACCCGCAAATGTTAAAAGTTTCAAACAAGTAACACAGATTTTCACTCCAAAAAGGAATCAGATCTGATTCTATAAAATAGTTTTCGCAATCCGATTAGAATATATAGTGTGGTCGGCAAAAGCAACTTCCGTTAGATTGACCACACTCCTGCTCACATATCTGCACAAAGAGGCAAAAATGAAATCAAGCAACATAAGATCAGTTTCAAGAAGATATTAAAACATTTCAGAACTTCAAAAACAATTTTTTGAAGATATTATGCAAGCAAATGAAACCATCTCAAAGAGGATCCACAAGATCATAACTATGCTTTAATCACTTGCAAGTGATTTATGGAGTGCATGTGCAAAACATAAAACACCTATTTAAAAGTAGGGCTGTGTTTAATTAACCACGAAAGGAAAAAACATATGTCAATGAACATTATATGAAGTAAAAAAGCAAACAGTTTTCCAAGGAGGTCACAAGATCTAAAACCACTGAATATAGAGGGCCTAGAGGATCATAAACCAGTCTAAAAATTGTTTTAAACACCGACTTTTATCCCACTAACTGAAAAGGAAAATTCAAAATACACCAAAATAACACAATTTATCGCGATAATACCTAAAAAAAGGTTTCAAAGGCTACAACATTAACTTAGATCAAAAGCTGCATCAATGATATAACAACCAGTTGACACATGAATTAAACAAACAAATGCATGTGAAAATTCATACAACAAATTTTACCCTCTAATATCAACATAGCCAAAATTTGAAGAATGATACAAGAAATAGCTACCACGAGACACGGATCTCGAAGGCTTGGAGGGGTTGACGGCGGAGAAACCAAAGGTCTTGAGATCGGAAAGCAAATCATCATCTACATCCACCTCATCGACATCAGAATCGTCCTTGAATTCCCTAAAATCAGCTTCAAAATCGTCGTCCAAATCCACGATCCCAGACCTAGAGGGCTTCGAAAATCGATTCCCCGAACTGGGTTTCTTCAAATCCGGCCAGACGAAATCGGCGGTATGCCGGCGAGACCTGGACGCCGGCGGCGGAATGAAGTCGGAGATAATAGCACCTCCACACATCTCTTTCTCTCTCTATAACCGATCAAAGATTATTCCTTTTTCTCTATCACAAACAAAAGCCCAGAAAATTTTTGAGGAAAAGGCTGGGACTTTCTTGTACTCAACGAAGATTGATGGAAAATAAAAACGAAAGTTTCTTAAGCTGAATGGAGTGGTAATGAGAACTTTTCAAGGGTTTTAAGCAAACTACTATTTCAAGTTTGGTTATTACATCAAAGGTTTATATGTGTGTGTATATATATATATATATATATATTTGCAGCAGCGGGATAGGAGTCGGTAAGCGGAGAAATGGAGACCCCGGTTTTACCATTATGCCCCTGACTCAGGTAGGTGGTGATTTACCAGGACCGCGGGTGATTTACCAGAACCATGATGGTGCTGATAAAGGTAACTTAACAAAGATTTTCTGGCCAACGCTTTTGTGCTGCCACAATGAAAAGAAATGAGAAAATACTAATAAAATAAAATAGTAATGTTTGTTTATCCAAGTAGTTGTTAGATTAACTACGGGAAATTATTTATATTTTTATTATAATTTTGAAATGATTTTACTAATATTTTTTGAAAAAAAAAACGTACAATACTTAGTTGAATAGGAAGTGAAACTCTAATAATATGAATCTTTGATTAATGCATTATAAATAGTTAGAATATGATAATTATGTTTTAAATATGGTTGAAAGATAAGATCCTCTGGAGATAAATCCTCTTAAGTCTTAAACGTATTTAAATTTAGGTAAAAAAAGTTTTAAATAAGAATAAATTAAAAATAATGGAGATAAATAGAATTAGGAGCCAAAAATATATTGTTCAAATTTGACTAAAACTAATTAAACAACAGGATTGAGAATTTAGCAGTTATGGATCTCAAAATTGCCATTATATCTGGGAATTATTAACAGTTGGAGGCTTTTGGTTTAGTTTGTAATGTAATTTTTTTTGTAATGTTTATTATGTTATTATAATTAGTATTTAATAATATTTATTTTTTTAATTATTTTTTCAAAAATAAAAACATAAATATCATTTTTTTTATTCCATCTACTTACTATTTGCATTTATTTTTTTTACATATATAATATTTATTCAAACAAATGAATCCTAAATTTACGATGAATTATGATCCTTTTGTAATTAATCCCATAGAATTAGTTGCACATTTAATTAATATCTTTCCCGTGCAATGCACGGAATACCAAAAAAAAAAAGATGGCAGCAAAAAAGAAAAAAAGATAAAGAGAGAGAGCAGGCACAAAATCCAAAGTAAGAGTCGAACTATAACTGATTTATCTATAATGCGATTTGTCTATAGTTTATATAATAAATAATTTTGACACTATTTATTTTTGGGAAATTTTGATTTTGATTTTCACAATTTCTTTAAAATTTGCTAATGATTTCAAATGAGTCCAACATGACAAACTCACGTGAAACTATTAAAGTTATTTGAATTCAATATTTATTTACATGATTATGCATGCTTGTCATAAATTAATTGTTAATATTTATATTAAATTTTAAAATAAATTATATTCTTCTTCTTGAGATGTTTAAATCACATGATTTCTTCTATTTATTTTAAAAATTTACACCTTCTCCTAAAAATGAAAAGATATGTTATACTAATCTACCTTACAACAAAATATGAATTACAAGAACATATATTTTAATTAAAATACTCTCATATCTATTACTCATACAATACAACAACAATTTAATATACATTTAATTAATATAAAAATAGTTAATTTTGTAAATTTATTATAAATTAAATTTATAATTTTTTAACACAAAATTAATAACATTGAAATACAATCTTCTTAAAAAATATTATTTTAATGAGTTATATTTTTAATAAAAAATTAATATTTTTTTAAAAAAATATTTTGGCCATATTTTATTTTCAATAAAATTTGTGTTATATTTTTATAATATTGGGGAGGATTATGTAATTTAGGTATCAGTGGGAGAATAATTTATTCTAAATTTTTAAAACATAAAAAGCTTTTTCAATTATTATTATTATTATTTAAATAAATAATTTGTTGCGTTTCAAACATAATCAAGAATTAAGAAATGATCTGTGCCTCCGGTTAATAAAGAAAAAATCGAAGGGTAAACTAATATAGGCGAATCTTATTCATCTTAATGAGTCACTATATGTGTCATATTAATTAGTGACGTGTTTGATTTGTTGGAGTAGGTGACAATTTACGTAGAGTTCATGATGTATTAATATTATCATGAAAATGTTTAATAATTATACTTGTTGGTTAAATCTATTACTTTAACCTCACAAAAATTCAAGATTTCTTTTTTAAAAAATATATTAGCTGAGAATCTAGTGAAAGATACACTATCAAAAAACACTGCATTTATTAGTGGTCTTTTAAAACCACTTAATCATTTAGCGGCTTTTTTTTTTTTAATTTACCAATGGTTTCATTAAAAACATGTTTAGAAGATTAATTTAAAATATTTTATTTTTAAAAGTTCAAAATTGATTAAATTTTTTTCTTTTCTGGAAGTGAAATTCTTTACGTTTTACTTCTGACCTTTCATGCAAAAAAGAGGGTAGTTCCTTACTTTAACTTTGATTTGACCGGAAAAAATCCGTGTGTTGAACCACCTAACTTTTGTTGAATTGGTGACTTTCACATGTTTGCCACTCATTCAAGACTAATATTTTCAGTTAACAATATCATTTTACTTTTTTTTCTTTTACAGTGGTTCATTTTTATTTAGCTAGAGAGATTAAATTAACAAAAAAAATTGTCACATCTAAGAATGTTTTTAATATGCCTACATGTCTATATAAATATTATTTATTTATCCTATTTATCCTTAATGTGTTAAATTTACTTAAATTTTATTTCTTTTGTACTATTTTCTTCTGATAAAAACTAGATAATACTTCTTGCAGCTTATCAAAGTTCTAATAACATGAAATGAAGTATTATTATAGTTAAATTAATTATATATTGCTGGCGATAGCTTGAGTACGAAAAAAGGTCAACTTGATCAACGTATTTAATTATCAAAATTATTTGTTAATATAAATATATAGGTTCTAAATTTCCTTTTTAAATAACGAAGAAAATACAATGCAAGTCAAATAGCTTAATTAATCAAATTGCGTGACGGCCCATAAAGAACAAGAATAGTCGAGTTGCTAGCCTTTTAAAAGCCCTAATAGCTATTCTATGCTTCGAAAACGTCAGCCAAATTTGTTTATTACACAAAAAGTTAGATATAAAAAAAATGATTTTAAAAATAAAAAATAATTTTATTATTTATAATTAAATAATAATTAATAATTATAATTAAATAATAATTATATAAACAAAATAAGTATTACAAAAAAAAATTTTATTCTTTTTCATTTTCTTATATTATTTTAAAGGGCTCCTAGGTGCTCTTTTATATATATATATATATATATATATATATATATTACATTAAAGAGATTTTAATTTTTGATACTACTCATATTTTCACCTCACTCATTATCACTTGAGTTAATCCTAAGGGCTTATACCCCAACGTGCTCTAGTTGAATAAATTTAATTTTTTATTAAAAGTTTTGCCTTTTCTTTTTATTAATTTTAATCATTTATTTATTTTTTGTTTTAAAAAAGCAAAAATATAAGATACAAATCATCTTTATCAGGTAAAATTATTTATTTGATGAAAGTTAAAAAATTATCTTTCAAAAAAATAGAAATAAATATTTGAAATTAAAAAAAAGTTCAAACTCGTATTCATTTGAACAGCAGGTAATCCATATTCCAATCCATTGTCTAAACTGAAGGCTAGAGACTCATTCACATATCTATTTTAATACATTTTTAGTAATGTCTTGCGCCTATTCAAAAATGTAGAGAGTATATTCAAAATGTTTTACTGAACATTTAGGCTTATTTAGTTTTAAATTTTAAAATAATAAATAATGAGAATTAATTTTCAAAACTAATAAATTTATTATATATTAATCACTTTATATTATAAAATAATCTAAGAAAAAGATGCTGAAGAACTAAGGTATAATAATAATAATAATAATAATAATAATAATAATAATAATAATAATAATATTATTATTATTATTATTATTATTATTATTATTATTATTATTTTCTAAAATTAACATGTGTTTTACCAAATTTTGAACACTGAATTTAACAATTTAAAGATTAAATTATATTAATCATTCAAACAAGGTTTCTTGTTTCTCACTACAACAAGTTTGGTGGCAACTATCATTTCCCATCTGCTGGTCTAAAGTAAGGTCCATCTTTGTGATGAGTGTGTCCAAGACTTTGTAATTTCTTCATTAATTTATTTTTGGAGGCTCTTTTGGCAGTTTTCAAATTTATTGGATCATCTAATCATTAATATTTTAAAAGACGTGGAAATTTTGTAAATTTGGTTGGTATGTGCTCATCCTTCAATAATTTATTTAGAAATTCAATCTTAAGGTCGAAAGGAGGATTAATGAGAGATAATTATATAGAGAGTAAATTATATAATTTTTTTAAAATTTTGTTAAAATTATATAGATTTCTTTTTCAATTTTAAAAATATACATAGATCTTTTTAAAATAAATAATTATATTATATTATAGTCTAATTTTAATTTATTTGACTGAAATAACATCCATTAATAAAAATGTATTTTGGTCAAAAAATTTAAAATTAAATTAAAATATAAAGTAATTTTTTATTTCAAAGGATGCTGTATATATTTTGAAAATGAAAAAAAATTGTATAATTTTAATAAAATTTATAAAAGGTCTGTATCATTAGAATATTATATATATATATATATGTATTCTTTTTTTTTTTCTTCCCATTACTTTTAAATGCTACAATATAACGGGGTTTGACTACAGTTTCTTACAGTAATTAATTTATTTAACAAACTCTTTTCTCCTCTCCTATCATGTGAATATTCAAATAAGGAATAAAAAAGAAAAATTCATTTATTTTTCCCTGTTTAGGAATTATCATTCTAATTTAGACATTGAATAATGAAGTGAGAAAAATGGATAATAGTGCTAATGCGATGAATTTGACGTTATGATTATCATTTTTGTTTAAAACTCGATGTTTTATTATTGACATAGAAATTCAATAATAAATTCTTAGAGAACCTTTTTTTTTATATAATTAAAACAAACATCTAAATCTAAAAATTAGATCTAATTTTATTTTTCTATAAGTTTGTCGACCGAAATTTAAACTCCGATTAGGCCATTAGGGAATGTCCAATTCACGGGCCATAGAACCTCATCAGGGCCCACCATAAGACCTGATCTGTCCCAGCTGGGCTGGGTTGTGACTTGAAAGCCCACTTCTATATTGGTCATTAATCAGTACCCAAAATGCTCACGCTTAATTAGATTATGCTTTGGGCCATAATTATTCACTTTAACCTCAAGATTCAGACAAGGATAATATCTATAACTTCTTTCTGCCTTTGTGCTTCATGAAGCAAATACACACTTCAAAAGAATTCATAGAGATAGTCTTGGGTGGATACTGGATCGTACTAACAACGTTATCCATGAATTACACCACCGATTAGCGTTGTCACCAGATTCAAGGGCTCCACTACATTATGTTTGCTATAGCCCAAAGATTTTTGGGGAAATAAAAAAGAAGAATTGAAATGAAAATAGAATGTAATCATGTGACATAAAATTATGTTTGATATGATTTGAAAATAAATAAAAATATATTTTTATTTTGATATTTAGTAGAGTGAAAATAATATAAGAATAAATATAAAAGATAAGCAAACGATTAAAATACTCTAGAGCAAAAAATATTAAAAAAATTAATTTTTGTTAATTACTATAAAAAAAAATTACAATTGATAATGTGAAGTTGAAAATATTTATGATTTTATATTAAAAAAATCTTAAATTTTAAAATTATTTTAAAAGATATAAATACCAAAAATTTTAATTGCACAATTAAATTGTAGTTCAGGATCTCAGGTAAAAAAATTTTGTCTTTAAATTATTTAAAATAATTTTAAATTTTAAAATTTTTTGGTATAAAATATTATTGTTATTTAAGGCAAAGTAATATATATTTTTTTCTTCCCTTTCCATCTTTTAAGAGTGCAATACCTACGCATAATGGAAGGAATTGAAGAAATGAACAATACTACTTTAGACAATACAGAGAAACCTTCCATGATTCTTTTTCAACTCTACTAAACATCTTTTTACATCCTTTCATTTTTATTTTCCCTTTCTCTCGTCTATTTTCAACTCTACCAAACATGATTTTAAAGTTCAAAGAGAATTTTAGACAAACCTAATTTATAAAAATTATGCAGATCAACCTAGTTATTAATTAAAATATATACATAAATGTGTCAAAAATGAACTTCACTCCTCCTATATTTGATTATATATATATATATATCTTTATTTTTATCTTCCTTTTTGTAAACTTAGAGTATTAAAAAAATATTTAATCATGATTTTGTTATTAACTCTTGTTAATTCGCGAGTGAGACAAGTTAATAAACATTACCTATCTAAAAATCAACTCTAGTTATAACCGTGTCCTCTTCTTAACACTGCATCTCCTTCAACTATCATTATTAATTTTACAAGAAGCATGTACCTTTATTTTGTCTCAATCAACCATTCAGAAATGGAAGCATTTCATAAACACATTCTGTGTTATACATAAAGAGCTAATTCATAGCACTTCAAGATGGTTAAATTAAAAGGCCAAATATTCTACACAAAGAACACCATTAGAGAGGTTGTTGAATTGTCACGACCAAGGGACTTGTGACCGTGTGCTTGCCATCAGACCAAACCAGAGAACCACTCTTCACGCTTGAACTCCCAGGGGAAAGCTTCACTTCCCTTGCTTCCACCATAACCGCAAAGCTTAACTTCTGACCCACCCTCCTGAAACGAAGCTTCTCTGGCCGCACTTTCACCATTATCTCCTCAGGTTCTTTAATGGTGACTTTGTACACAGATTCTGGGTCCCCAACATTGGTCACTGTTCTAATGAAGTGCCTAGACATGATCTCATTCTTTTCATATTGTTGAAACACAGCAGAAATTGATGGGTAATTCAAATTTCCAGCATGACCTGCAATTTTTGCCCCTTTGCAATCTGTGTTCTTCCCTGTGATCACTTGGATGTTCTTGGTGGTGTAATTTGAATTGCATAAGAAATCCACATAGTCACAGCTAGAAATGTCATAGATTAATCCAGGGTCCATTGCCTTCTCCGGATGAACATGACCAGATCCATAGTCAAATACTGAGGAAAAATTTCCTGTAGATTCATCCAGCATTGTTCTTCCCGTGTTATCCACAGTATATGCAGTGGTCATCAGAGCTGATTTGACTGCAGAAGCACTCCAATCTGGATGTGCTGCTTTTAACAAAGCAGCTAACCCAGAAACATGTGAACAAGCCATAGAAGTACCTGAAAGTAGGGAGGTGGAAATCAATATAACCCATAATTACTATCTAATAACCCATATTACTCCCTTTCTTATCCTGAAATTCATAGTTCACTCGATCATTTTTTTACCCATATCAGTCTTTTTGGCATGTGTACCTGAAAGTATGTTAAACTCCGTTCTTCGGTCATCAGAAGCAACCCCAGAGGGTCCAACTTGACCGGTCCAAGCTGCAAGAATGTTCAATCCCGGAGCTATGACATCTGGCTTCAAAATCTCAGGCGATTCTGGGTTTGGCCCTCTTGCTGAAAACGACGCCACTACCGGTGCTGCTCTAATTCCAATCCTAGTTCCCTTGAATACAATCGTTGCCGTTGGTATTGATCGTGATTTTGATCCGTCGGAGATGTATGTACGAATTTGGTCGCCGCCCGTGGCTCCCACGGCGGCGGCTGGTAGTACATTGCAATCCGCCACCAATCCTTCACCGTCAAATTCCCCATTCGCTAAAATCATACCAATTCCTCCTGCTTTTCTCACCACTTCGCCTTTGGAAGCTCTGGAATTGATTCCTCTGTCACATAGAACGATTTTTCTCTTGACAAAGTTAGGATTCAACGAATCTTCCAAGCAAAGTGATGAAGCATAACCATCACCACCATCTTCGGTTGTACCGGAATACACAATCGGGTACATTCGGCCCGAAGTTAGGCCCGGCCCTTCGTAGATACCAACCCCTGGAATGATTTTTCCGTTCCCAAGCTCCACATCGGCAGGGAAATCTCTGTCTATGGCTCCGGCACCGACGGCGGTGACCCAAGGAGCGACGTTGTTGACGGTGAGACTACCGGGACCGCTGTTGCCCGCGGAGGAAGAGACGAAGACGCCGGCGTCAGAGGCTGTGAAAGCGGCGATAGCGATGGCGTCAAGGTAGTACGGCACCACCGCAGCACCGACGCTGAGCGAAACGACATCTGCGCCGTCTGCCACGGCGGTGTCTAAGGCTGCGAGAATGTCGGAGTCGTAGCAGCCGCCGCTCCAGCAGGCCTTGTAGACAGCGAGGCGAGCCTTGGGAGCCATGCCGGCGGCCATTCCTTCCGCAAAGCCGAAGGTAGAAGCCGGAAACACGTGCCTGCCGGCGGCGATGGAAGCTGTGTGAGTCCCGTGACCATCGGAGTCTCTCGGCGAACGATGCTCGAAGGTCTCGTTCATTTTCCCATTAGCTGCTTCGTACCCGTTACAGAAATACCGAGCTCCGATGATCTTCCGGTTGCAAAAGCTCGCCGGAAAGTCTTTTCCGCCAACGCACTGGCCTTTCCACTTGGGGGGAACCGGACCCAGATCAAGATCGTTGAAGCTCTGGCTCACGGGCCATATACCAGTGTCGATTACTCCGATTACAACATTGGACCCGAAATCAGTCTCTTTAAGTAATCCAGCATTTTCAGCAGTCTTGAGCCCCAAGAACTGAGGGGAACGCGTGGTTTGGAGTTGCCGAACCTGTTCTGGGATGACGGCGATGATGTGAGAGAGTGATTGAAGATTCTGAACCTCTGAGTCTGAAAGCTTAGCAGAGAAACCGTGAAATACAGTTTGGTAAGTGTGAAGAATAGTGGGTGTGGTGGAGATCGAAGTGAGGGAGGACTGGTACCAATGCTTGTGGGTTGGGAAAACCGAAGGCTTAACTTCATGCTGGACTTGGACTATGAAGGTTTTCTTCTCAGAAGAAGCAGCTTCTTGAGGTGATGAGAGTATGGGAATGAGAAAGAGGAAAAACAGAAGGAGAATAGGAGAGAAAGGGAAAGAGGGAGATCGGGATGGGGGCATTGAAATGAAGAGTGAAGGAATATGCTCTGCGTCTGAGTCTGAACATAGAATTGAAAGGACAGGAGGAGGGAGATGAGAGGCTGTACAAGAAGTGTCGGTTAGGATAAATGTGTGTATGTGAGACTCTGAGTGAGTGGAGGAACGGAAGGACCGAAGGAGAAGTGACCATGGACGCTACTGTAGAAGTAAAATAACAGAGGAGATCATGCAGTAATCCGGCGTTGAACTTTACATGCAAATTATCTGTTTTTTGTATCCTGGTATGGCGAGGGATTATCTCAACTTGCAAAGAAATTTACACTTTTTTTAGAGGGAGATTCAACACTTGATTAGTTGTTTCGCATCTTTCTTGAAGAATTGGCATCTTCTAAAATTTTTTACTATAAAGTTTTCATGGAGTTTCAAAAAAGAGAGAATAGATAAAATAAAATAAAACAAATTTTATATTGTATCTCTCTTCAAAATTTATAAAAATTTTATAATAAAAAACTCAAGTGAGTTTCACGTTAATTGTAATGCTCCTGTTAGAAAATTATGATAATAGGTTTTGCGATTTTGTACCAAACGGCTTTGTAAAGCAAACCGTTTATATGTTGTATGGTTTCTAAATTACTAATAAAACTGTAAAATATTGAATTTTTGGAGTTCTGCATTATTTGCTTCTGGAAGATACTTAAATCGCACTGAGTTTGAGATTAATTTGTTGATTTTTTTTTTGGTAAATGACAGATTATCCTTGAACCACTTGGCAAGTAAATTATGAAAGATTGTTGTCACTATCTAGGAAATATGGCTTTGTCATCAATACGATAGATTGTCCTTTAACCAGTTGGCAAGTAAATTATGAGGCAATCCACTAATTACTGTTCGGAACCAGAAAACACGCGCATGTGATAGATTTTGGACGATGTAACTACTCAGAATGCTATCATTCTTCATAATGATAGAAGGACTTCTTTTTTGGCCCAAATGATTGATTAAAGCCATTTACACTTCTATTTAAAGAAATATGTGCTACCACCTTTCTACTTTACGGGACTTCTCTTTTGAAGAATATGATTAATTAATAATATGAATTGTTAAAGTTATTTATAAAAAAAAATTACATCAAAAAGTTTTAAGTTTACTCCTGATTATAACAAAATTTTTATTGTAAATTTTGCAATCTTAATATTTTTAATTGTAATTTTTCTTTATTTATCATTGCGTTCCTATTCATATATGCAGAAATTAAAAAATAAACAATTAAATAATGCACACAATTTGAAATAACTCGCAGCTAAACATTTTATAAACAAACAGTACAATAAAACTTTTTTAAAGTTTATATATATAGATATATATATTATATATAGATAAATATATAGATAAAAGGTGGACGGCTCTGTCCATAACTCTTTTGGCTTCAACGATCTTTCTTGTGTCAGATATTCCCGTCCATTAATGTTGGTTACGTTTGCTTGGTTATGGGGCATAGTAGAACCAAACCCGTCATTGATGATCCGGTTGATTTAAATACATAATCAAAATTCAAGTCATCTGTTGATCCACTTTTGCGCAATGAATGAGATAATGTTGACTATATTTTTAAATATATATATATATATATGTATATACTTGATATTAATGTTAAATATATATCCATATGTAATTTTCTGATAAACGAGAAAATAAAAGTATTAACTAATATATTCAAAAATTAATTGAGGATAAAGGTTCATAATTGAATTGTGACACTACTCTGATAGGAAGGATGCAAGGTTTTGTTGATAATCAAAGAAGTTTAGACATTCTCGAATATTATTTGAAACGTTAAGAAGTTAAGAAAAGGAATTATATATATGGCAGCAGTAGATGAAGCAACATTTGAAATTTAAATTCATAAATATTAACCCATTATCTTTAAATATAATTATCTTTTAATATAATTAATTCATAAATTTTAACATACAAAATGTTTATCTATCCATCCTGATCCTAAATTAAAATTAAGATTTATCTTTCTGTTATTCTAAAGAATTTTCCAGATATACTCCTTATCAGAATTCAATTTTGTGTTGGGCAGATAACGATTACTAGAATCAGTGGATCGGGACTCTGCATTGCTTCACTTTATATATCACAACGAATTAAAATTTGCCAAAATCTTATAGTTACTGTTTCATTGGATTCTACCAAAAATTCACAGTGCTCTGAGATCCGATTAATCAATCATTTAGAGATAGAAAAGGGTTTTGTGATCTGTGCTTTTTTTCTGTGTGTTTTTTAGGTTTTCGGTAATTGAGAGAGCAAAGAGAAGAAGGCAGAAAATGGAGATCGATCTTACTCCCCAGTTGGCCAGGAAGGTGTATGGAGGCAATGGTGGGTCTTACTACGCTTGGTCCCCCTCTGAGCTTCCCATGTTACATCATGGCAACATCGGTGCCTCCAAGCTCGCTCTTGAGAAGAATGGTTTCGCGCTTCCTTCCTATTCTGACTCTTCCGCGGTTGCCTACGTTCTCCAAGGTATTCATTTGTCACTGATTGTCTTTTGCGTTTCCTGATTTCTACTACGGAATGCGTCTTTTTCATTGTTGTGATGACTCCTGACCCTTCATGCCTTCTTCATTTTATTATTTATTATTCAAATCCGTTTTTGTAATATTGGATTCTCATCATATGGGACCTGTTTTTCTCCATATTCTTTGATCCTTGGAGAATTTAAGGTAAATTGTCTCATACACTGGGATTAAGACTCGATTAGGGGATCTCGTCTTCTCTTATTTGTTTGTTGCAAGTGTTTAATAGATAGCAAGCCATCGTGGATGATATAGGATGATGTAAGATTATTAAGCATGTAAGGATTTGAGTAATACAGTATCCACTTTTTCTTTTTTCTCTTAATTTTACAATAACTTTACAGTAAAAAATTCTAAAAGATCCAAACTCTTTTTTAAGCATGAATTGATCCTTTGGTTAATAGTATATATATTCATATCGTTATTGTGGTCCCACAAATTTTTCATTGTGTTTGTATGTTGTTTTCGTTGATATTATGTCATTAATTCTTCTCTAGCGTATTTATCTTCAATATTTATATTTCGAATTGTTGACTTGACAGACTAATAGTATTACAGTGATATTATATTGTTTAATTAATATGGCATTCAATTTACCCACCTTCGAAATTGTATATTCCTTAATTGTGACCTAGCCTTCGTTAAATTTTTTATACAGGAAAAGGGGTTGCTGGAATCGTGCTCCCTGAATCAGAAGAGAAGGTTCTTGCAATTAAGAAGGGTGATGCCATAGCACTCCCTTTCGGTGTTGTGACATGGTGGTACAATAAGGAGGATACTGAGTTGGTTGTTCTTTTCCTGGGTGACACTTCAAAAGTTCACAAGGCTGGAGAATTCACCAACTTCTTCCTGACTGGTTCTAATGGAATCTTCACTGGTTTTTCTACTGAGTTTGTGAGCAGAGCTTGGGACTTGGAAGAGAAGGATGTTAAGACCCTAGTTGGAAACCAATCAGGCAAGGGCATTGTGAAGCTTGATGGGAAAATCAACCTTCCTGAGCCAAAGCAGAATCATCGTCATGGTATGGCATTGAACTGTGAAGAGGCTCCATTGGATGTTGACATTAAGAACGGTGGAAGAGTAGTGGTTTTGAACACCAAGAATCTTCCATTGGTTGGTGAGGTTGGACTTGGAGCAGATCTTGTTAGGTTGGATGGAAGTGCCATGTGCTCTCCTGGATTTTCTTGTGACTCTGCCTTACAAGTCACTTATATTGTCAGAGGAAGTGGCCGAGTTCAGGTTGTTGGTCCTGATGGTAGCAGAGTCTTAGAGACAACAATAAGAGCTGGTTATCTGTTCATTGTACCAAGGTTTTTTGTGGTCTCAAAGATTGCTAATCCTGATGGAATGGAGTGGTTCTCTATCATCACCACCCCCAAGTAAGTGTTTCTCGTTTCTCACTTTTCATACCATAACCATTTGAATTTGAATAAATGGAAAAGAAGAAAAAAATGAATCACATGTCTTGTCAATAAATAAATTATAAACTGTGCAAGCAAAACTGAGTTTTATTATATAACATAGGTACTTCCGCTAATATATAGTATTTACAATTGTTATATCTGATTAAAGAAGTAATCTACTGTCTAATGTTCTGTTTGCTGCTTCGATAAATTTTTAGATATTTTGTGTTTATTTTAGCTATTGGGATAACAGCTCCACTGTTTCTTCTGCGTGGAATAATTAACTGTGTAACAGATTTATATTTCTCTTCCAAATACAGACTACTCTTGCGTTTGTCATCATTATTAGTGATTAACATAACACATTTGATTTTATCCCATTCATTGGAATCAACATGATTGCTGGAGAGATTAGATGTATTTTGGTGTCAATTACCAGATTTCTCATTTGCTTGCTTGTAAAATGAAAAATGAAGTGAACAACTGCAGTTGACTTTTTCTACCTCTCTAAAACATCTGAAATTTATTGATTATATATTTAAAGTATCACAGATATAATTTATAACAACTAGAGAGGTCTCCCGTGCAGATGTAGGGGGTAGTAGAGCCAATAATAGAACAACATACTTCTTTAAAAAACTTACACACACACACACACACACACACACAGATTGGCATGGAGTCCGAAGCAAAAGCAAGCTGGTATTATTCCGAAACCGATAAATAGTACTGGCTACCTACAAAAGTTGAATATATATTGATATATTGATTGATGTTTATGGTTCTGACTGTAACTCATTGTATGGCAGTCCTGTTTTTACCCATTTGGCTGGAAGTTCTTCAGTGTGGAAGGCTCTATCTCCTACGGTTCTGCAGGCTGCTTTCAATGTGGATTCAGGAATTGAACAAGTCTTTCGTTCAAAGAGGACTGCTGATGCCATTTTCTTCCCTCCACCACAGTAGATAAAAGGACATAATTTTTTGGCCTTCAAAGGTTCACCCCAACCCCAGAAGAAAGATGAAAGCTTGGTGTCCTTTAGAAATTCTCCTTTTTCTCATCTATAATAGTAGGTAGATGTCCGGACTAGGTTTTATTACATTTTGAAGTATATAGATGTTTGAACCATATTTAAGGATTTTGGCGGAGTTACTCTTCTTAGTATTACTATATTCCCAGCATTATCATATATTTTTTCAAAGTGGATCCTATAGATCTAACTTCTCAAGATTGAGTTTTACCTAAAGAAAAAAAAGAAAAAAAAAAAAAAGAACCTTTCATTTCAAGATAGAGACACATCTAAATGGATTGGATGGTTCTTGGTATTATTTTCTCAGTTTAGGCATCTTCTGAGGGTCCCCTTCGTTGTTGTTTCTCGCTCTTGATGGATGACATGCAGGGCCTTTCGCTGTCGCACTTTATCCTACTTAAGCTTTTCTTAGTGCCTTTGCGCATCAACTGTTCATCCCCAAAAAACAAACGCGCTAGGCTCTTTATCAAAAAGCTAAATCCGACGAGGAGGAAAATTTTATTATGCACAATTTTTTTAATAATTAACAAAATTATTGCAGATAGCTTAATATGTTTGTAACCGGCCCATTTGAATTTTTTAAAGTAGGGCCTCTAACTTTGCAGAAAGAGCTAAGTAGAAGGTTAAATAAATTAAAAGGTGACAAGTATGATTTTTAAAATATAAAAAGTATCAAATATAATATAGTCAAATTAAAAAAATATATAATTTGCAAAGAAAAAATAAGTGAAATTTCAAAGAAATTGGTAATTTTTTTAAGTCAAACACTAAAGATTATTTAAATAGAACGCATCTTACTTAAATATTCATACATACAAACATATCTTCTGATGTGGCATTTGAAGCTCCACCCTCTGCATGGCAAGACGCCACACATATTATATTTACACATGCATCAATACTTTCCTTTTTGAACCAAACATAGAAGGATAAGACATTAGGAGTTACATGTGTTAAATTTTTTGTTAAAAAAAATATAACATTCAATTTTTAGTACTCATGAATTTAACTTCAGACAGCAAGATCAACGCCGGAGAGAAACTGACAAACTACATAATTGTGCATTAATGAAGTAATGATTGTACTGACATTACTTTATTAATATAGGATCAGGATCCTCTGAAGTGGGGGATCTTGTGCAGTTCCTGAAGTGAGAGACAACCAAAGCAAAGTTTTATTAAAAAAATAAATAAATATATATTAAAAAATAAAATAAAATAAAGGATGTGAGAGACTTCACCAGGTCAGAGAAAAAAATCACTTCAGATGATCTAATCTCATTAATATACTAGCAAAAAGCCCGTGCATCGCATAGGTGGGGGTTTGAAATTTTTTTCTTGAGTTGATATATATATGCTTTATTTTTAAGTTCGCAATTGTTAGAAACATTTAATCCTTAGTAAAACAGAAGGATTTAGTCCTATACTTAGCAACATCTTGTAACAAAAAGAGTACAAATACCTAGATTGAAATCTAGCTGGGAACTAAATTGGTAGCAGAATAACAATGTAAAAGAAGTTTGGAACTTGCAGGTGCAATAATGATTATCTTTAGGATGTCACGGTCAATGGAATTGCAGAGTGAAACCGGATGAACTCCTTTGATCAAATGACTTTAAAAAGGGTCAAATGTTCATAGAACATGTGGACATAATACGGGTCGTGGCTTCCACATCTTCATGTTCAGGGCGGTCATAAGGATTGTGGGTCAAGATGATGAAGTCTTCTGTCACAGATACTGGAATAAAGGAAGGAGGTAGATTGTTGACCTAGGGTATCATTGACCGTGAATGATAGTTGCACAACGAAGCATCAAAGGTCCATAGTTGCATCGTGTAGGTGGGTTGATGGTTAAGGTTGTAGAAAATGACACCTGCATTTCCATTCTAATTGATTAGTTTACCGTTCACGCTATAGGAGAACCTTGAAATCTGAATGCTTTTGAAGGTTTGATTTATAGAGTTGAAAATGAGAGATGATTGAAGGGCAAGACTTTCTTGAACATTGCGTTCTAAGGCCCAGAGAAGTAAATCACCAAGAGCTAATTTGTCACTGAAGAAACTGTCTTGGTTGATTGGGTAATGTAGAGGGAGTGTCCATCTATATTGGTTCAAATAAAAGTTCCTAATTTGTATATAGTTGTTAGGATTATCTTGATGAGTGTAAAGCATCGATATGAAGTGGCTTTGTCTCACAGGACTGTGTGAAAATGTATATGCTGTGAAACCTCAAAAAGATGAGGAGCATAAAAAAATATAAGATATAATGGACAAAGTCCTTGTCATTAGGATATTATAAA
This sequence comes from Erythrophleum fordii, assembly GCA_032878935.1. Lineage (NCBI taxonomy): Eukaryota > Viridiplantae > Streptophyta > Magnoliopsida > Fabales > Fabaceae > Erythrophleum > Erythrophleum fordii. The sequence goes on from JAVQMF010000042.1 coordinate 8,145,531, forward strand.
CAAGTATAAATAATTTTATAATGAACATAGGAAAGAAAGATGAACATGTATAGATAATTTTATAGACTATTTACCTGTTGCAAATTCGCTCTCCGGATCTTGTAACCTATTAAAAAACAACCCTTGTTTGTGTGTTGAACATGCTAAAGAAACTTGAATAGTTCAGAATAAATTTGTTGACACAAATAAAGCCATTAACAGCTCCAATGAAAGCTCCTACTGTCTCCTCAGTTTTGTATGTGAGGATGTCCATGTTTGAGATGGTGAATGTATTTGGTTTCAATAAGTGAAGGTGAGTTCCTTCGACATCCCCATCAAAGCGTTTGCTTGGCAAAATTAATGCTGACGCTGGATGCACGGTATTCTGACAATATAGCTGGGCTTAGTCCAGAGAGATTATGTAAGTGAAGGTTGTTTAATGAAGTAGGAGAATGAGGTAGAAGTGTTAGAAATTCACGTGCTATTTAGCACAATAATCTCAGTCACACAGCAAGGCTAATGAATCGCACAACAAGCCTCGATAGAATTGCACAGTATCGCACAAACAGAGTCGCACGCATGGAAGCAACGATAGCCTCTTCAGAATCTTTTATTTTCACGTGTTTTATTTTTTCTTTTTTTAATTAATTAGTCGGCTATTTCTGTTTCATTAGGATTATTTTTATTAGCTCTCTTAAGCATTAGGTAGTCTTTTCCGTTTTGGACTAGGATGCAACAATTGGCTGGCCATTTATATGTGTATCATGTCATACTTCCAGGAGTAAGAACAGAACCTATTCTCTCATCGTCTCTCTCTGTTCTGTTTCATGGTATCAGAGCCTAAAGGTATCAATGATTTCCTTCGGCTCATTTAGAGCTTCAAACGCAGAGACCACTACTTCTTCCTCCTCCACCATGACTAACTCCTGCGTCAGTGCTCCAGCTGCCCAGACCACTACCAAAATTACTCTGTGATTATCACAGGACACTGTTTCAATGGAAATAACTATACACAATGGTCAAATGGTGCACTTATGTACATTCGAGGAGGGGGGAAGGAGGATTATCTCACGAGAGAAGTGAGACAACCAGACCCAAAGTATGAAGAGTGGGTGTCAGAAAACAACACCATTATGTCGTGGTTAGTCAACTCTATGACAAATGACATAGGTGAAGCATATCTCTTGTGCAAAAAGGCTAAAGAGATGGGAGATGCAGTAAAGAAGGCGTACTCCTTTGTTGAAAATACTGCAACACTACTTTAGATCAAACATTGCACTCGTGACTTAAAACAAAGTGAGATGAATGTAACTCAGTACTTTAATTCTCTTGTTCAGGACTAGCAACAATTGGATCTCAACGAAGCTCACTAGTGGACTTGTAGTAACGATGCAACTTATTTTAAGAAAGTTGTTGAAAAAGTTGTAGAAATAAAGGTTATTTTGACAATATTAAATTGAAGGAAAAATTTTCTTTTTTAGGTTATAAGCAATATTCGTGATATCCTTTAAAGATTGCCAATGTGGTACAAAAGAGATATCATCACTTCGAGTGATACCCAATGCAGATGTACGAGGAGGTTGTGAGGTACTGCCAAGTGTTCTTGAAGTACTGGAACTTGCATTCACATTGATATCATGACAAGCAAAAGGTGTATTCTCTATTTCTTTAGTGAAGAAAGGAGAATATTCAGTGAAATCTTGGATTAGTAGTCAAATTTCCCCTCCCCAAACCCCCCCCCCCCCCCAAAAAAAAACCAAAAACAACAAGGGACTCACATTTAAAATTCATTTTTTGGTTGTTTGATTCTCATGATAAGTAACAGAGAATCCATTTGCTGAAACGTCCAATTTCCCTAAAGATACAACCACCTAAGCCTACATGGAAAAGAGTTGAACATAAATCAGAACAAAGTACCAAAAGATAACAAGGTTGCACAGCTTTCTTTTAACCATATCAAACTAACCATTGGAGGAGTCAATCTGTGAAGAGATTTGTCAAAGACGATCTTGAGCTCTTCCTTAACCGTTTGGAAGTCATGGATACAATCACTTACAGAAGGAGTGAAAACTTTGTAGCAAGAAGATGAAGATAACTGATCGTGCTAAGATAATGGTCTCTCAAATAATATAATTCAAAGGTCTACTACGCAATTCAGAGGCTGCCACAAATTTCTACTTGTTTTATGGCATATTAAAGTAATTCAGCATACCCGTTTCATTTACCGAATTTATATTACCCAAAATGTAGGAATAAACAGCTGTAAATCATAGAATATCCAACAGACACATACAAAGAACAATTAATGATATTAGTTTCTTAGAATAAAAATCTAATTAAGATTAAATGCAGTGCCAGTAAGAATTAAGGATATGTTTAGGCATGCGAACACCCTTTGCATTTATTCTGCAATTCGACACCACCACAAATCAGACAACAACAAATAGCTACATGAAACCTGGCCTTGTTCAGTTAATTGATTGCGAAAACAAAAAAAAACATTGTTCAGTTATCTCAACATTAACAATGAAACACCACTTTGCATTTCTTCTACAGGCTTCCAAACATATATGCTAAAATATCAATTTGAGCCACTTGTAAAAATAATTAACTGAAGGTGATGCAATTTAATCAGACTTCACTTTATGTAATACTTCTTCGAAAGGATGAGGAGCTAGAATTGTCTGAAAACAGATTCTCTACTACGCAACTCCCATGCTGCACAACAGAGTTCCGTTTTAGGAAAAAACGAAAATTGTACAACCCTCTTGTCTGAGGGTTAGGATTTCTCCAAGAGAAGCAGCATAGTAGAGAATCCAGATCAGAATTGTGTTCTATCTGCACAATGAGTAGAAGTCCTGAAAAACCAATAGTCATCAATGAAGTAAGATGGCATACAAAAATTACAAGTTTTAATCTTCCTGCTCCTTCTGAAATGTTGAATGACAAAGTGAAGAGAGAAAATTAGAATAAAATAAACTATCATACCATTTACATGACCAGAAGAATTTCATCTTTCCCTCAACCCCCATCTTCATAGATATACAAAGCAACATAATGGCGAAACATGGACTTTCCATCATATGATCAATCTTGATTCTCTGCTGTGCATATTTTTAAAAAGTCATCTCGACTTTTTAGATTTGATTTAGGTTGTCTAAATTTTATTTTATTTTTATTTTTTTAATTTAAATTATTATTTGTTAAAAAATTTAAAATTAAAATATTATTTTCATTCTATATTTTTCTTCTTTTAAAATAAATATATATATTAAATTTTTTTTCAAAAAAAATCTAGACAATCTAAATTAAAAATGCACGACCTACACTTACCTTTAGGAAGTGTAGAAAATTGGTTTTGTGATATGAATACTGTGATATAGCCGATTATGCTATCCTTTAAACAATGACAACCATATATGTTTTGTCAAATGTAAAATATGGTAAAATAAATTACATTTAGAACAATAAATACCAAACATAGAAGCAAGATAGAATGGGATCCTATGAAATGATGATTCCTGAAGTGATGGTGCATTGATGGTCCGTTTGGTTTAATTGGTGGAAATAGATTTTATTTTTATTTTTACTTGTAATATGCTTATATAATTATTATTTAACAATATATATTTTCTATTATCTTTTAAAGTATAGACGTAAGAGTATTCTTTATAAAATTATTTTTTTTAACAATTCTATATACCAAACAACCCATAAATAAGGATATTTTTCCTTAAAAATGATGGAACAAACCTAGACTTCACCATTTTAGGGGGATCTCACTTCAGAGTATCTTTATTCCGGCAAGATATAAAAAGGAAAAGGAAAGAGATAATAATGTGACTAGTGTACATACTGACATGCAAGGACATACTCTAATTGTAAGGAAATTATACCTAGATTTAAAATATATTCTTTTATTAATAACATTATCAATGCTACAGAATTTGGTTAAATGCCACATGTGACATTGCTTATAGGAATTGGTTAGAATTCAACCTTTCATAAACTTCAAACCAGAAAGATCAATTGAACGGGTAAGATCCAACCAAGCAAAGCCTTTTAATAAAAAACCGAGCTCACTATTGAAGCAAGAAATTCTTCCAATGTTTACAACGCAGCTTCGCCAAGTTACTATAATATTCACAGTCACCTTTATCCATCAACGTCCCTTCTCTGAACTACCAAATTTCTTTGTCAACTTGCAATACACGACCATTGCAGTAAACATATTTCCAACCCTCATATATTGCAACCCAAATCCTCTGTCTTCGAATTTCCCTCACATGTAGAGATTTTCTAGGGTTTTATATTGTAAAATTCTTATAATATTCAAAGAGAGACATATAAAGTGAAAATGTTTAATAGGGTTTATTTTCTTTTTTTCTCTCACTGTCTCTTTTTTCTCTTCAATTTCTAATTTTTGCATAAGAACTTTACAACAAAAAACTCCAAAAGATCCTGACTTGCTCACTCACTTATGCTTCATGATTCAAGCTGAATCCTATCCACAGGCAAAGACCTTCCGCGTCTTTGAATGCAACATCACTCGACACTATGTATGCCCAATAATGCAAATCCATACATCACCATTGTCGGTTTCAATTTAATCAAAAAATGAATAGTGAAATAGAAATCTTAGCTCCAACTAAATGCAATAAGAAAAAAGGCATATCATTAGTTGTAAATAAATTTACAAATGAATTTTCTCCATGCCTCGAAAAACAAGAGGAAGTAGATCAACAAAAAGGAAAGAACCAATTAAGATAATGAGAAACAATGGAGAAAGAGAAGGAAAGACAATAGCCAAAAAAAAAAAAAAAGACTTTCGATAGCCGCGGAAAGTCACAAACTTGTCAATGATAGTCTTTGGCTGCAATGTTTTGGTCACTTTGAAGTGGTCGGAGAAAGTCTAGTTGCTGATACTTTTGGCGGCAACAAAAAATATCGTCGCCAAAACGTCACTTTCAATGGCAACTATAGTTGCCACTAGAGATATATAAAGTTGCTACTGAAACATGATGATATAGTATTGTTTGGGTATTCGCTACAAAAATAGAACTTTAATGGCAACTTTGATAGTCTCTAAAAGTTATTTTTGTTTGCAATTCGAATAGTTGCCATTAAAAATACAATTTCAGTCATGGTTTTAAAAATCAGACTAGACCAGTCTATTCGATTGGTTTGATTAGAAACTGGTTATTGGTTCGATTCGATTAATCCAAAAAAATTGGTCAAGAATCTATCAAAAACTAAACTAGTCAAAATTGGTTTAAACCAATCCGTAGTTTTTAAGAATTTTTTTATATAATAAAATAATTCATCCAAAATATATTTGACAAATTAAAAATAAAAGGCAATAAAAAAGAAAAGAGAGTTAAAATATGGAAAAAAAATTTTTAAGAAAAAGAGAGAATATAAGAGAAATAAAATGTGCATACTTGGCTAATTTTTATAATTGCTCTCTATTATGTTCCATTTCTTAATAATATTTCTCTCAAATATCAAGGTATTTAGTCAAAATTACTATTTATTTTTTATTTTTTATTTTTTAATGATAAATAGAATCTTAATATAATTTAGAAACTCTAAAACTATAATATTAAAAACTCTTAACTTTTAATCATTATTTTTTAATTAAAAAATAAATTTTGTAATATCTTAAAAAATATTGAATTAGCAATCAAATATTTAAAATTTATTAATATTCATTTGTTACATTAAAATTTTAATATATAAATTTTTTTAAAAAAATTACATTTAATTATTATTAGTTTGATTACGATTCAATTATAATTTGACTAATAAATTGTGAATTATTATCTCCACCGGTTTAATAACTGGTTTGATTTAAAAAACATTAATTTCGGTGTCTTTTAGTGGCAATCACTAAATGTCATCAGTGAAAGCCTACCTTCTATTCAAATACTTTCAATAACAACCTTTGATAGTTGTCATAGTAGTCTATGTTCAGTGGCTACTATAATTGCCATTGAAAGTTAATCTTCAATGACAAATTTAAGAAGTTGCCATTAAAAGTATATTTTTTTAATTTTGTTAATATTAATTTTAAAATTGTAAAATAAATATCAAGTAATAAATCCATCAAATCTTTCAAAATATATATCATTACCGTAAAAGTTTCTTAAATACATGTAAAATTTATTGTCAAATATGGTAGCATAAGTATTTGGAGTATCATTATTATAAAAAGATAAAACACAAGTATAATACTAGATATAGATAATATATTTATTTTCAACTATTTCTGGTATCGCTTATCCTTGCATCAATACTTTAAGTATTCGTAGTTGTGTTTGGCATTGTCCCTATTTTGAAAGAAAATAAACAAATTAATATACATCAAAACAAATTTTAGTCTCAATTATTCTTGAACATAAACAAAACTTAACTAGAATATATTATGCCATTATGTTGCTTTTAAAAAAGAAGCAACAATATAACGAAAAAGAAATATCAAAGCAACATTATCAAGCCTTTATCATTAATTAAATATGAAATAGATATATTGAAAAGATAGCACAATAACTTTTCTTGCTCATGGAAAGCTTACATAATACCAGGTGTAAATAGATAGGCCAAACAATTACTTTCTTGAACCAAAAAGAAAAAGTGTTATAAAGTTACCTATTTCAAAATTGCTTATGTGGCTATGATAATTAGTAATTGAGCTTATTACAATCCATGAACTTTAAATCATGCAAGATTTTGTACCAAGGAACCCAAACATGAAATGTTCTTTAGATTGCATAGTTTAAAGTCAACAAAGAGAACAAAGAAAAGACTAGCGAAAAATGGGTACAAAAACATAGAATTACAATTCATATATTTAGACCAAGAAAATAGATTCTACATTTGTAATGACAACTTGAATCCAGTTTCAAATCATATATGTCTTACATATAATAATACTTTTTATTGAATACTAATATCTAAAAAAATCATATTAGGTGACACATTTTGATTTCTTCCTACATCTTACGTAAAACTCAAAAACGTAACAAAGAAAATATGCTTAAGAGTTCATTAAAAATTTCATACTATACCAAAAACTTGTGAGGAATCCATTACAAGAACAATGAAATTATTATAATTTCCTTACATAGAAATAAAATCATGCAAAAAAGGGTGTAAAAAAGTCCATTTTAGCGTAACATTCAAAGTGATTGTGGATTTCACTAAACCAATGGGAAACCCAATGCTTGATATGTTGGCCATATTATCCACTCATTTAACCATGCTACCACATCATTTCATTTTTCATTTTTTGTTTCTTTCCTAGGTGAAAATTAAAGAAAAGTGAAAGCAATTCATCTAAAGTCCATATTTCAACCATCACATGATCATCGTTTGGAAAAGTTCATGTGTAGCCAATCTTATTCCACCATTAGATAGTAATTAAAAAAAATAACATAACAGTCAATCAAGATATATCATAGAAGCAATTCATTGATAAAAAAGATCATGATAGCCTTAATTACAATATTAAGCACCTCATCTTTTAGTTATATATGTGTGTAGTCCAATATTAAGTCATTAAACTTCAACATATTATTCAAAAATTTGATATTAATACATTTTTAGCACAACCTAAAGTTTTGCACCAAAAGATCTAATTAATTCACAAAATTTTCTAATATTAAGCGCACATGAATTTTAAAAACACAACTCTATGCTTAAGCAATTGAAACATAAGGTAAAGAGAAGTTGCAATAATAATAAATATGGAATAGATTTTATGCTAAACCTAAGTATAGAGTAAGCAAACTATAATCTTAGCTAACCCACATTGTATCAAATAATACCAACCCTATAAAAAAATGGATATATGAAAAGAGGGAAGGAAAAGAGAAAAAGCCACAAAAATACTTGTTGGATAGAAGCCATCAAAGTAGCCAATTGTGCTTGCATCATTTGTTCCATCATTTGTTTTAGCATAGCATGCTTTGCTTCAATACTTCTTTCAAAGTCAACCTCCATTTTTTAACGTACTTTCTCTAGTGTAAAAGATAGGGAAGCATCAACATCAACTTGAACAATGCCTCTCTTTCTTATAGATTCTACTCCATAACCTTTCCCTCTAACATAACCTAGCCTCTCACCAAGAATGGCAGCTAAAATTTGATTAGAGGTCATCTGAGATCCATCTTCTTAGGGTTGTTGCTAGATCACTATCTCATGGATGCAAGCATACAATTAAAGCATTAATTTAGTTCAATGGATTATAAGGCATATTTTAACTCATCAAAAAATTTAATAAATTGTTGTAAATACATGAACTTCTTTTGACTTTGAATTCGACTACACAATTTCTCCTTCTTTGGTTTTATAAGTGTGTTGTAATTCTTACACTTGGTGCTATCTTTATAGTTTCAGGGTCTCTTTACAATATATTTTTATAATAAAGGCACACAAAATATAAAGAAAGCATATATATATATATATATAAAGAAAATATTATAAAGAATGTATAAGCATTTTCACCATAGACTCCTTGACTTTTGCAAATGATCTAAGGCCACAAGTGTGCTTTGTTGTTTGCTTTTACCTATTCAATTTGTTTCTCTGACTTGCTATCTACAATAAAGTTAATAGTTATTTAAACTATCAAGATTCATGTAACAATTTATTAAACTAGATAATTAGCAAAGTACCTTAAAATTTGGTGAGCGAAAATGCTCTATAAGCCATTGCCAATTTTTAGGATCAATAATATTTGGTCGATTGGCCAACCTTTCTTCATCACTAGCATATGAGTTTTAGTGGTCATGCAATTTATTCTTCTAATTTCTAGAAGTATTTCGCATTATTTACATAATGGTGCTATGAAATGTTATCTCTTTCTTTTCATCAGTAAGTGCAAATTTTTCCTAAAACACACATAAATAGTTATATTGATGATCCAAATATAAATAAGATATAAAAGATAAAAATTTATATGAATATATGTAGCTTATTACTTTTACCTTTAACCACATATTTTCACCATGTTTTATAATGATGTTATTCCACTCACCATTTTTAAATGATGCAGTATTTCTCACTACCAATCTATAGTATTTTGAAAGATCCCTAGCTTCAAGTCCCATAACTCTAGCAACATTTTTAGAAATTTGAATTTTGATTTTGGCACCATACTTTGTTTTCATGTTAACTTGTAAGGATCTATAAATTCCTCTACTCTGCCTTTCTTAATGGTACTACAAGATGCTATCATCCACATAAAAAAAAAATTATTAGTTATAATTTCCACTCAATTTAATAATTTGATTGTTGTTGTATAATATACATGAAAATATACCAGCACTACTATGATGTGTTGATGGAGAATACTAATGCTACCCTTCAACAAGGTGTGGTGAAGGCTGTGGAGAATTTTCAACTCATATTCGGGGTTGTAGAGGTTGTGGATCAAGTTGAGGTGTCTGTAATGGTGGTATGAAGCATGCACTTAAAGTCATTTGATCAAGATTGTTGTGTCTTCCTCGTCTAATGGTGCATCCTTTTCCCTCTCTACCTCTTCCAATTCTTGACATTTCCTGTAATGTTGCATACAAAGCATAAGTAATAATATTAATGTAGACATATATGAAGGGCTTGAACATAACTATGCATATAACATTTTGTAAAGAATAAGGTATTTATTATATCTCTGTGAAATGGTCATAAAATTATCGTAAATTACCATCACATGTCAATCTTTAGTTAATTTTGATTAGAGTCTTATGTGTCACTGTTGTCTAGCTCATTGTCTTCTGTGTCACTATTATCTATTTCATTCTTTTTTGTGCAACTACTATCATCAAAATCTTCTTCCACATTTTTCTCATTCACAAACATATGTATGTCATTATCATCAATGAAATCCACCTTTCTAGCATGACGTACACTTGTTCATAGCTGTTTATATACTTGATGGATGCTTTGTAGCTCTACATCATCTCTAAACAAGTCAACCACAATGTCAAGTTCTACCCAATTGTTAGATCACATTGTCAAGTGAACTACCAACTATTGATACACTTCTTCAGTGACCAAATCCTTATGGTTGCCACTTACATCATCGTCATCCTCTTAGGGCATATTAAAAAGGTCACAAGAATTTGTCTTTATGACAACAAGCCAATTTGGCTCAATAATGTCATTCACATAGAACACTTATTTTGCTTGAAATGCCAAGAGAAATGGTTCATTAGTATTCAATGAACATCAAGCATTAACACTTGCGAACCCATGTTTATCAATCTTATATCCTCTACCCATATTTATTAAAGTCATATATAATTATAATAGTAGCGGTAGTACTAACTATTGTCTCCAATTGCACATTAAATTCAATATCAATTTATCATATTGTACAATCCAACATAATATTGTTAACTGGTATTTAACTAGATGCCAAGAACAATACTTCAAAGTGTGAGGAATTAATTAATCACAACTTCCAAGAAAAGGAAACCCTAGCCTTCATACATCAATCTAAGTTAAGGCTAGTACAAACTTTAAGAAAGTTAAGGCTAGTACACATTCTATAGATAGATTGATAGAGAAAAAAGAAGCACAGGAAAGCATTTGTATCAAATTATTCTCACTCCAACATATCTTCACCTAATCACGATTGATTTACTATATAAAAAAAGGCTTTGAATTGAGAAATTATATTTTATGCTTACTAAAAAGATTTTTTTTATCTAGAGGAAATATGTTAACCTCAAGATACAAAATAAATACCCACTATGTAGTTTGCCAAGTTATGTGATGGCATTAACAAAACAATTATAAAGATTTGATGTCTATCGAAACCACTGTTTCCCACTTCCTCTATTATGTGTGACATTTAGTGATCAAATCTCACATTATGTTAGTGGAAGATTATTTAATTATCAACTATAAAAAGTCAAATGGAAAAGTAACAAGGAAATAGAAGAGATTGTGAAAAAAGCTTGATCTTCTAAGTTTTACCATTCCATTGATCCAATTAAAAGTTGAAAAAAAAAAACAAAAGTAAATGTCTCGTAGCTATTTTTTTTATCAGCAAGCATGTGGGTTTTCATTATTAAATCCAAATAAAACACTGAATAACTTAAAGCTTAGTAGACCCTACTTGCCATTAACCCATGAAACCATGGCCACCTTAAACAAGAAGCATTGTAGGTGTCTTATCATTCAAAGAAGAAGTAACATAATTAAAATAGAGCATCCTATCAAAGGAAGGTAAAATAGAAATCTATGGCATGAAATTTTTACCTTGATTTATGGCACAACTAAAGCAAGATTTCCTTTTTATAATGGACTTTAGAAATAACCTTTAATAAGCTCTTTGATTGAAATGAATAAGGAGAAGAAGAAGAAGAAAAAATTTGGGATTTTGCAGATTTTAAGGTTTTTGGGTGGAGAAATGAGTTTTACTATTTAATAGAGCATGATCTTTGAAATTGGTTGAATAACTAATAACTAGTATATGGAAGACGAAGCAGTGCATACCATCTAGTGCCATCTAGCATGGGAGCAATGAAGATGAGGGAATGGAGTTGTGTGCCACAATATTTAGGTGTTTCAGAATTTAGGGGGAAGAGATGCTCGGATGAAGGGAAGAGTGGAAAAAATAAGATGTATGCAACATATATGCCTTTTCTTTTCTTTTTTCTTCTTTTATTTTTAAGCAATGTAAAATAAATTTGTTACTTTTTTTTTCCTGATCAATGGATTTGATACTCTATTTTTTGAGTTTAATAATTTGTCAAATTCATATTGGATTTAATTAACATAAATAATTTCATATATATATATATGTCTATCAAGGTTAATTATAAAATTGATTAATTTATATTTCGTTGAAGATAAAATAAAAATTACTTGTCATATTAATGATATGTTTTCTAAATTTCTATTATAGGAGTGTATCCACAAAACAAAGATAAAGTAAAAATTACCTATCATATTAATTATTATGTTTTCTAAATCTCTATTATGGGAGTGTATGCAAGAAACAAAGTTAATTAAATGGTTAAATAAAGTATGAATAGTCAAAGATTTTTTTTTCGCTTATTTTCACAATAGGTTTAATGTCATTACTAAATATGTCTTCTTATAAATTGAACCAATTGATTTTTATATAGTAACAACATGTTTTATTAAGGTAATCATTTAAAATTATACCAAAAATGCAATAAAAAGATAACTTTGACTTTGGAAATGTTGGAACAAATCCCAATTCTCTAAACAAAAAATAAGGTGAAACATCCTTTTATTCTTATCCATATGGACTATACTCGTTTCATATTTAAGTTCAAATGGGAGCTTTATTATTTAATTTGTGAAATGTGTCCATACCCAATTGGCCTTGAGTATCATGAAACAATGGCAATAAAAGTCATTTCATTTTGTTATTTTAATTTTAAATGAGACTATAATTCAAAAGATAAGTAACCAATAGAATTATGCATAACTAAATACAACATAAATCCATTGGGCAGCTAACTTTTGATTGAAAATTTAAACATCTTGGTTGCTTGGAGTAGCTTTTATGTAGAAATATATTTTATATGTTCATGCTTTTTTCCTTTTGGTTTGCAAATAAATTAAAAAAATACACTTATTCATCTTTATTTTTATTTTTAATTATAATTATTACATCCATTAAAATAAAAAATTTATAATAACTATTCAATAAAATGTGTAAATATAAAATGAAAATTCTACATTAATTGACACTATTTAATTATGATAAAAGTAATATATGCTTCTTAAATGCAAGAAAATTATACGTGTTAAAATTAGCATAGCAAGTTGGAAGAAAAATTAATAAAACTATAAATATTAATTAAATTAGTTAAAATCATATTTGCCTAATATAAACCCCAACTTAGGCAAAACTAGCATGTACAATTACCTTTGCAAACATGAAAACACATATAAGAATTAGAAATTGATTTTATCCTTCCAAAGGCGTGCTCCATGGATGCTTTTTTAGATTAAATATGGAATGAAATTGTATATAATTTCATTCACCTTCAAATTCTAAAATAAATGCTCTCAATGTCCATATCTGATTAATTATGTCCATAAAACTATATTTAATTGAAAATGTATGGACTATGAACTTTCATTCATCAAAGTCAAAAGAACAAAAATTCATAAAAGCATGTTAAAGTAATCAATAAATCAATTATTTAGCTCTTATTTTTTAAAAATTTAGTCATTAAGAAATAAAATATCTTAGTTTAATTTTAAAAAGAACACTCTCAAATTAATTTAGTATTTTAAATATAAAGTATATCAATTTAGCTATCTAAATAAATTTTCTCAACTAAGGTAGTTCCTTAAAAAACATTTGTGGCTCTTGATGCATTGAAAATAGTTTGACACAAAAAAGTGTTGTTTTTAGGGGTTGAAAACATCTTAGCAAATTTATATCAATAATTAAGAGTCATGTAAAATATCATTTTTGTCCAACAAACAAACCATTTTGATTTGAAGAAAATGTTTAGGAGATTAAATTAAAAGGAATCATCTTTAAAAAAATAAAATTAAGAGAAGAGTAATTTTTTAAAAACTAAATAAAAGAAAAAAGTTTTGTTTAAAAAAAATAAATTAAGAGAGAAAAAAATCTCAAATTAAATGTACTAGATTGAATCTAATATGACTATATTATACTAAAGTCAATCTAGTAGGTCTTAACATAATTGGATTACACCATATTCAATCTAATGGATCCGACACAACTAAACTATACTAGATTTCATCTAGTGTATTTTTAGATCTTCACACAATTAAACCATACTAAATTCAATATAATGGCCAAAAAGGTAAAATATAAAGGCAAGAGGAATATGTGACAGACAAAAAATGATGTTGAAGGATTCACAATATTGCTTATAAAAAGTAAAATCATTTGAATAAAATATTGTATTCACAACTATGGTATCCTAAAAGAATCCCTTATAGTTCACAAAAGACAGGAAATCATATGGGTTGCTAATAGGTATTAGAGGTCTTTATATAGATATTTAAATAAACTATAAAATGTCTAAATTAAAATAACTTCCAAAATCAAGGACTACTAATTAGTATTAGGGCATGTCAGGTTGGATGAAAAGGGCACCTGGGATGAAAACGAGAGAAGGAATAGGTTAAACTAATGTTTGATAAGAGAAGTGTAATGTACAATTCCATGGAAGAACCCATTTCCACGTACATGGGAATAAGCATTCCTTTTCCCATTTAATGGAATCAAAATTTATTGATCATGAGAGAAAAAGTGAAATTACCATCATATCCTCTTGAATATAGTAAATTATAATTAACCAACACATTAATAAATAATATAGTATAAACAAAAAAAATAAAACTAAATTCAATTTATTGGATCCTAACACTAGTAGCCTATATGAGACTCAATCTAATAGATGCTATTAGTATCATACTATTGAAAGTCAACATCAGAGATGACTTTTTCATTTAATAGTCACACCCAATAGTCTTACAAGTGGTCTTGCATTCAAAATATTTGAAAAGGAAACTTTTGGTTGTGACATTCAATAGTTACCACCAAAAGTGACTTTTGGTTCTAACCAATTAGTTGTTGCTAATAGTCTCATGTATTGTCACGCCCCATTTCTCCAAGAGAAGGGGGGGACTTGGAAGTCTATACGAAATTCTTAGCTATAGATTTATCTACTTCCCCATACAATAATTAATCTTTAGGTGGCCCTACACCTAATATATGTACATTAGAGGTGCCCCAACCTTGTTGGATATAAAGTGTCATTCTTTTTGGATACTAGCTTTTTATAGAAATTTCGACAGAGTGTCCCCTATAAATAGGACATCCCAAATTTCTACAAACAGCCAGAATTCAGTAAAAACAACAACAGAGAGCTCCGCTCTCTTTAATCCAGTCAACAAAACATCAATAAAACCAAAAATAGGGAAGGGGGAACCAAACCTACATCCATTTGTCCTACTCATAAAATATTTTACAAAGTAAATCCCAATTCATTACAACAGATACCAAGCCAAAAGAAAAATTAGTCGAGCCCCTAATTCCAAAAGGGAGGCTCACCACCACACACCTCAACCCTAAGATGAGGGAGGCGGATCAGGCCCAGAGGCGCTATCTGAAAAATTTAGAATTTGAAGGGGTGAGATAAACTCAATGAGCAGATAATAGATTTCAAAATTTAATTCAAGACTCATAATCAATAAATTAAAGTATAGGTAATTAAACCATCACGCTTCACCATTTAACAAATCCTACAACCTGTCATATGAAAGAGGATCCATTTAGGCCTGAGTTTCTTGGTATGATCTTCTGATGAAAGTTTACTACTAGGTTAGATAAAGTCGCGGCTACACCGTGTTGGCAGCTCCTTTTCCCGTTTCACCCGGGTGGCTACGCCTAACAGGCAGCCCCTATTATCTACCTTTCTTATTTGTAGGTCATGATTTATCCGTTCCGGGGGCGGCTACACCTCGTTGGCAGCCCTTACCCGCCTTACTCGGGTAGCTCCGCCTAACGGGTAGCTCCTTCTCCACCCAAATCCCTTTACAACTCGCATCTTAATCAAATGAAGGACAACAACATACACTCATAGGCAAGACACACACAGACCCAAAAATTCTAAGTTCGCATACCTATGTATGTATATATATATATACGTCATTAGCCAAATACTACTATTTAATATATACTTTTCGTTAATGCTTTGCTTATACAAGGAAGTTGAATTAAAAGAGATCAGACTTGTTCAACCAATAGCAATTAGATCAATCAATATCAACACCTCATGTTATAATATATGTGTGTGTATATATATATATATTAACAACTCATTAGGACCAATAGTAATAAAAATAATGAAAAGAAAATAAACATACAAATACAAGTAAGAATAAGACAAAAATAGTTAAATACCTAAAGGGTTACTCCTCAACAACTTCTCTCTCAGATTAAAGTTATTGCCAAGAAAACAAGCCCACACATATACACAAATATATATATATCTACTAAGCAATATTTTATTCCATTCAGCGCAATTTTGAGTAGAAGGTAATAGTAATAAGAGTTATGGTAACCATAAGTGCTTTGAAATCTACTATTTACTCACAGATGGTGCCCAACGCTAGTATGCTACTTGTTTCTCCTTGAAAGGTTGGTTTCCTTCACTGCCAACGCTCGTGGAGCTTCCTGGCAACACAGACCCACCAAATCATCACATAGGTTCATAATGATTTCCCTTGCATTCAATTAACTCCCTATTGGCTATCAAACAACTTTCTTTTTTCCCTTTTTTTTTTTGAACCATACTCATACTCTAACAATCTTTAACTTAAATCCTTCCATATAAATCCTATTCCATCATTTTAAATTCATGTATTATTCTGAAGGAGCAACAATTTAACAAGTTCTACATATCCCATACAGAAAAGAGGACCTAAAAATTGAAACCCTCTTCCCTTGCCCTTACTTCGGCCAGACAAGCAAAGAAAAGGAGAATCTCTCCCTCCTTCTCATTCCTTGGATCAGGAAAGGCCGGAAATGGAGGGGAATGGTCGAAATCCACGAGATTAAAGAAGAACACAACCACAAAATGGAGGAGAGGCGTGTGGGAGACGGGAGGCAACTCACCTAAACTGACGGCATTTCTAGCTCGCTGTCTCGTGCCGCCGGACCTGCAGCAGCAGCGAGGAAGCTGGAGAAGCTTCTGCGACGCCGGTGAGGGTCCTTCAATGGAGGAGAAACGCTGACGGCTTGGAGAAGGAAGCTTCGCACACGTCAGGGGGAAGGAGAAAGCAGCGACGAGGGAGGGAGCTCGAGAGGTTCTGTGCAGCGCCGGAAATCGCTTCGCCGGTGAGGGAGAGCGTTGCAACTCTACGAAGAAGAGACCCACGAGCTCGCAGGAAGGAAGGGTGATGCGACAGAAACCAGGGAAACAGCTATCGAAAGGAAGGAGCAGAGGAAGATAAGAAAAAAAAAAGAAACGAGGGTCAGAAAAGCAAAAACGGACAAAACACTAGAAGGAAAAAGAAAAAAAATATATAAAAAAAAAAAGAATAATAATTAATTTTATAAATGAAACCCCCATCCAATTTCTCTTTTTTTTTTTTTTCCGGTTCTTACATGTATAGGCTCACAAACACAAAATATTTGATAGGGGATCAAAGTTGCCACCTAAAGTGACTTTTTGGTGGCAATCAATTGGTAGTCACTAATAGTCTCACAAGTAACGTTACACATAAACAATATTTAAGAGGGGGCTTTTATTGGCAACATTTAATAGTTGTCACACAAACTCACTTTTGGTGGCAACTATAGCCACCAATATTATCACAAGTGGCATTGCCAAAGTTGCCATTGATATTATCATAAATAGATCCCATTCACAAAAAAAATTGAAAGGAATACCTTTTGTGGCAAGTTTCCATAGTTGCCACCAAAAGGTGAACTATTAAGTCACCACTAATATAATCACAAGCAGACCCCACATAATACTTGAAAGTGATACCTTTTGTAACGACGTAACGACTTTCAATGGTTGCCACCAAAAGTTACCTAAGGTGGCAACTATTTAGTCACCGCCAACTGACTCATAAGTAAGCCCCACTTATATGATACCTGGTAATGGAATTTTGGTTGACAATTTTTAATAGTTGCCACTAAATGTTAAAATTTAAAAGGAAAATTTTTCAAATTTGCATTTAAAAATCAACATTTGGTGGCGACTATTAAAAGTCACCACTGAAAGTAAATCTTTTGGTGGCAACCTTTATAGTCACTACTAGAAGTTGTTGCCAAAAGTGAGATTTTTTGTAGTGAGAAGAGAAGAACGCTTGGTTAGAGTTGATTTTTTCATTAAAAAAGAAGTTACATTTTGTTTGAAACATATGGGCATGGAGTGGGAGAAAAAATTGTAGCTTTCAGGGCTTGTAGAAAGTTCAGCTTCCTCCAACATATATATATATATATATATATATATATTATTTTGAGAAATTTTAGGAAACATAGTCTATTTATAAATTAAAACAAAAAGTTATTTATAAATTTTAGGCCAAGTGATGCTTCTTTTAAACATAAATGTCAAGACATCCTAATACATATGGAGCCCATTTCTATTTTACTCTCTTCTTTATTTTCTATCCTAAGATTTTATGCCTCTTTTATGACTAAAAGAGCAAAAATAAAAATTAAATAGAGTATCTTTTTAGTGAAATTTATTTATTTATTTATTTTTTATTCATTTAGGTTATATATTTTAAATAAAACACAGCTTAATATATATATATATATATATATTTAGCGTAAGTGTAAATGTATACGTTATCTCTTTTTTTTTTCTTAATTTTTATTTCAACTACATGTGTCACGCTTAACGTATTATGTGCGAATATTGCAGGCGTATGATTTCGAGTGAGGAATAATGAATTCGTGGATGGCTAACTTAAAAGTTAAGCTAATCAAACTTTTTATTCTTGAGAAAAGGCTATAATTGAGCAGTAAATCAGGATCAAATAAGTAAACATAACGTGATGGCAAATTAACCAGATCACGAAAGTTGAAATCTTGTTACATTCAAAATTTCATCAAAGGCTATGCTAAGCAGCATTATTTTCCAACGTTCAATAACATATCCGAAGGAGAGAAGGAGAAGATGTGAGTGAGACGGTATAAAAGGAAATTTGGGACAATATATTTTCCCTCAACCGCTCGAAATTTCAATTTCTCTGTACCTTCTTCTTGTCTCTATAGCTCTCTGTTTCGTTGCAATGGCCTCTTCTTCGTCAAACACCGTGAAAAAGCCAAGCAGAGGGAGGCAGAAGATCGAAATCAAGAAAGTCGAACAAACCAGCAAACGTTTCGTCACCTTCTCCAAACGCAAATTAGGGCTCTTCCGCAAAGCTGCCGAACTATCCCTCCTCTGTGATTCCGAAATCGCCGTCATCGTCTTCTCCCAGCTCGGCAAGATCTACTCCTCCGGCTACCCAGATCCGGACTCTGTCATCCGCCGCTACCTCTCCGGCAGCGCGTCCTCCTCCACGTCGGACCCAATGCCAGTTCATGATCGGAAAAGAGAATCGACCATGTCGTTGCTGAGACTGGAATACGAGGAGGCTATGAAGGAGTTGGACGAAGCGAAGAAGTCTCTGGATGCGATGGCAGGGACTCGCAGGTCAGGTGGTGGACACGGGTTTTGGTGGAACCGCCCGATTGGGGATATGGGTTTGGAGGATGTTGTCCAGTTCAAGGAGTGCATTGAACATTTGAGACAGAATTTGGTTGCCGCGGCGGAGAAGAAGAAGACTAGGCTGATCAATTCGCCGCCGCTGCCGCTGCCGTCGACGCCTATGACGACGACGGAGTTTCCGTATCTTTCTCTGTTGAATGACGACGTGGTTGAGATTGATCAGGCATGGGAATGGGATTCTTGGAATGGTAGTAGTAGTAATAGTTCTTCCATGGTTCATAATAGTGATCTCGGCCATTATTATTAAAAGCTAGAAATTAACTTTAATTGGGTTTGTAATTAGTTTCTGATCTAATATAGGCTTAACTTTTCAATGTTGTTATGGTGGTAGGAACTGGTGAATTTTTGTTTACATTTTCAGTTCAGGATTTGGAAATTCAGTATAATTTTCCTTCTTTTGTTCATGTGTTTCTTATTATCCTAGTCTTTGAATCTGTGTTCATGGCTTTACGCTACCAAAATGACCATTTCAAAAGGTCTATCTGAAAATATTTTTAATAGCGACATGATACAGTCGTCACTGAAAATCTTTTTAGAGGCAATTATCTTAGAGTTCATTATACTGTAGCAATTATATTAGAGTTAATTATTCTAACATTCTTTTAAATTTTGGTTAAATTATACTTGGTTATAATAGGTAATTAGTTAAATTGCCTGTTATTATTTAATCCTTAGTTATATATACTGTTAGTCTGTTACTTACATAATGTGTTGCAAAAGCAGTTATATGAGGATTTCCTAATTAATAACTCAACTAACACTCAAACCTTTTTCAATATTTTAGGCATTTTTTTCTTTTTGAAAATCATCGCAATAACTAGGGGAATACTCATGGTGATTTAATTTAATTGAACGTGCCTTGCATTTATCTTTGCTTTTAACTTTTTCGTTGTCTTTCTTGGCCAATTCGTTTTTGTCTTTGGAATCTTTGGTGGAGAGTGTCAACTTATATGTATATATATATAATTTTTTTTTCTGTTAGTTAATTTTCCTAGTTTATATATATATATATATATATAAAAGTGCCTGCATGAATTTATTTGCACTTCTCTTCATATAAAGTATAAAAGAATGTAAGTAAAAAGAACAAATGATAAAATTTAAATATAATTTTTAAATATTTACTATTAAATTTGTTAAAGAAATAAGTAAAAAAAATTATATTTCAATATCATATGATTAAATCTCAAAACAAAATTAACGTGTTATATATTTTTATTTAAAAATCTGAAAAGCAAAACATTTAGAGGGTTTTTGTCTAAATCTTTTTTTTTTTTTTTAAGAAAGTTCATTCTTGCTTGATTTCGGGGTTTGACAAACACCAATACGGGTAATTAATATTGACTCGATAATGAATATTCTAGTACATAATGAACGAGTAAGTAATAAATGACCTTGTAACTAATTTTGACTCGATAATGACAAATCCTTGAATAGCGTTGAATGATTATTATACGTTATGATTAGATGAGGAGTAATATTTGTGATGAGTATCTACCACAAAAGAACTAAATCAAGTAATCTTTGGAGGATTTTTTTTTTTATTTAAGTAATTGAAAATTAGACTCAGCTTACTCAAAGGTATGTACACTGGAGATTCATTAATTCTCTGAACTACTATATGAGTCTGACATGCTTTGTATATGTTTCTGTTCTAATATAACAATATTATGTTAATTTTTCATATGAGAGGATTTGAATTCACGATAATGGTACGGGAACTTATTAGGAGCTTGGTTCATTAATTTATACTAAAAACAATTTAAGAGATATGTTGCTCAATTTTATTCTTTTTTAACTGAAAATTAATTATAATTATCATCTTAATTAGACTTTAATTCAACAAAACAAAAAAATCAGCATCTTAGATAGGAAGCAAGTAGAAAAAAGATAAGGCAAAAAAAAGTAGAAAAATTATTGGACAGAATTTTTTCTTCGATAATTTGCGTAAGATTTATTCTTGTGAAAGTTTTACTGTTAAATTGATTTTTTTTATATACACGGTAAAATAAGAGTTTAAATATCACTTATTGAATTATTCCCATTCCTCATTATTAGAAGTAGAACACCGCCCATTGATTTGGTGATACCTTTTCTAGTCTTAAAACTACATCTAAATTAAAAAAAAAAAAAAAAACATACTAGAGCTCCGTATATTTTTCGCATTTGATCTTTTTGCCCCATCAATTTCGAGGTTCGCGAGCTTGAAATATGGAGCTTCAACCCCTGTTTACGTTATTTGACCATATGTTGAATACTGACCAGCAAAATCTTCAATGTCTTTTTTTTTCTGAAATTAAAAATGATTTCATTACAATTTATACCAAAGATTTTTAATGACAAACACATGCTAAATCATCTAATTTCAGTTTTTAAATCCCAATCAGAATTAAATTAACAAGAAAACACTTATTAGGTTCTGAATAAACTATAGCTTAATTATAATTTTGCTGGTGATTGAATTAGTTATGGCATAAGAATCTTCATGCTTAAGTGTTAAAGGATCCTCTCTTATCTTAGCAAGAACAGGATAGGATTTTCTCCTTCTCACAGTTGGCTCTGAATTGTTTTTTTTTTTCAATTTTTAAGATTTTATTTAACCATGGATTTTTTTTTATTCCTTAATTTACCAGCATACAGTAATAAGTAATCACAACTATAAGAGTCTGTATCTTTTATTTAGCAAATAAATATACAATATGCAATTGAAGAAAGGGGGGAAAAAGGAGGAAATGGGTAAAAAAAGTTTCATACATACTCTCACTCAAATTATAGAGATTTATTTCCTAAATGTGGAAGATTTAGGGCTTGGTTGATTCTGTTTTTGTTTTATTATTTTTAAAACAGATATTTTTTAGAATAAATTTTAAAAACAACAAAATTAAAAAATTTGTTTGAATCATTATTTTAAAAAATAATTATTTTTTTTATTCTATAAAACAAAAGTTACAAAACACCTAAAATATGTTTTGATTTTTTTTGTTTCTGAAAATAAAATTATGTTTTTTTGTTTTACAAAACACTTTATTAAAAACACATTATCAAACAAGTTTTTTTTTATTTTTTTGTTTTTAAAAATAAAAAATTGTTTTGAAAACAAGATATCAGGGTCTTTAAACTCTCACGGTTGTGATTATGCATTACTTTATATTGGTAAAGTAATAAATTAAAAAAATCTGTGACTAGATCAAATCTAACCCCAAAAAAAAAATTTCAGAGCCACTAAATGAACCAGCAACTGTGAGAATGAGATAATCCTTTGATATTCCTGCTAAGATAGGTGTAGGTCCGTGTCCCAAGTCTTTTTCCTTCAAATATGGACATGGAAGCTCGAATATGATTGTAGCTCATGAAATCTAGCATAAGATAGATCTAGATTGTGAAAAACAAGTCTCAAGCACATTGTTTCAACGCGGCAACCAAAAGCCCGATTGCCAGTTAATTAACAATGAATGAAATGTCCAAAGAACATGGCTTACTATCCAAAAAAATAAATGAATTAATATATATATATCTCTCTCTCTCTCGCGCGCGCATAGAAAGGATTGTAAGAGCTTTAATTAAATTTATACATATTTTTCTCTAAAGAGTGAAAAAATGTAGCGTGTTCTAAAATTTAAAAAAAAATTGTGCAAATTTAAAATTAAAAACCCTTCAAACCCAAAATATTTTGTATACAAAGTTGATTACCAAAAATGTTGCCTTAGTCAATCAAGCATGCTATTTTGATGTTGATTTCTTTTTTCAAACCGGGCACATTTCACATTTTTATGCACAATTAAGTGTTTCAAAGGTTTTTTTTTTAATAGTAGAATACCATTTATTATTTTAGCCAACCAATCTACAGGCTATTTGCATGCAAGGACCAAATAAATTCACTATTAAATAGAAAAACAGCAATTTTATAAATCTTTAAAGTAACATGTTTAGCACTAGCTCTATTGCAAAGTTTTGTCTTAAATTATAGAATTAACATAATTAACCATTTCAAATCATCATCAAGATAATTAAGTAGCATTTTCTTTGGGGAGAAAACTATGAGAAAAATCATGTTGTTGTTAGCACAAAAAAATATAAGTTATCAACAAGGACTAGAGGCCAGCCAGCTGAGTGAAATTAGTCGAAAAACCTTAGCCAAAAGGACTCTAGTTGACGCCAACATTAGCCAAAGCTCATCATTAGTCAAGGACTCATGTTTCATGTAATAGGAATGCCAAGAAATATGAAAGCATGGATTTAGCAAGTTAGCAACTTACAAAGATAGTTAAACTATATAATTCTCAACATCAGGTCACCAAGCATAGATGGACACGATAAATAGGGACATTGCCTAGGGGAGAACATATAAAACTATCGAGGAAGTTATAAACAGGAGCAAAGAACATTATGCAACACAAACAAATAAACCTCCCAAAAGACTTGCATCACAAGTTTTTCTTTTTAATTTTTCAATCATTTACTTGCTTTATTCACAACTTTATTTACAACTTTCAATTTAAATTTCCATTCAAATTGTAAAGAATTTTTATTGTCAATCCCTTCTATTCAAATTTATACATTTCATTACCGTTGAATTCAATAATTTTCATTTACAATTTCTTTATTTTTATTTCACCTTTGATACTTTAATCCTAAATTTAGAACCTAAAAAGACTCTTTTTTTAAAAGAATTGTGTCCCATCATATCTGCTATTTTAAAAACAGGGATTGAAAGTTGGCTTTTTGAGTATTATTTCATAGCTAAGTCATATTAGCTTGCTATCTTATCCTCAATAAAAAAGATTCATCAACAGTTTATAAATTAAGATGCCTAAATCCATTTTGTTTCACTGTATTTACAACCAAATGGGTTCCATGAGATTGGCGAACCAAATGCGAGAGACAAAGTTTTGTTTTCATTTAAGCTAAATTAGTCTCTCTCTCTCTTTAAACGTTTAAATTATACAAACATTTATTTTATTATAAAAATATATACAAATCTCTTTTGAAAAAGTTAAAATAACTTTAAAGATACTATTGGTCTTTTATTAAAAATATAACTTGTTAAAATTTATTTTTTAAATTATAAATTTAATTTATTTTGGAATTTTATTAAATTGATGACAATGCTTATATTTCTAATATATATAGTACACATGTTAGTGTTAAAATTAATATTATTAATTATTTTATTTTAATTAATTAATCTTAAAAAAGCATTTTAATAAATATTTTTTTGTGTCTAATAATTATTTATTTTTATTAAATAATTTTTAATCTTTTAAGTTTAAAAGTGACTTTTTTATATTGGTCAAATATATATTTAATATTTGTTATAGTTTATAAATAATAAATATGAAAGTATTTTAGTTAAAATAGATGTAATAGATTTTTTTTTTTGGTTATAGGAGAGATAATTTGTCTTTTAATTTCAAAATAAGGATGCTTATTTTTTTAAAGAGTGCAATTTTGTAAAATATAAACAATTATATAATTTAGACATTTAAAAATAAACAATTTTTTTTTTCATTTAATCATTCGTTGATGGAAATGAAAGATGAAAAATTGAATATGACAAAATATCAAGTCACAAACATCTTGTCAAGGCTCTGGGGACATTTACTTTTTCTCTTAAAGAAAATGACAGATCAGAAACATAATTTGATTAAAATGACATTAAATAACATTAAAAATTAAGATTCTTGACAAAAAAGGTGCTATAAGTGTTTTCTAAAATTATTAATCATGTTCTTTGAAGTTACAATACGATCTTCCTAATGTTATAAAGATGTTTTAAATTTATTATTATCCCTTGATAAAAATACCTTTATAAAATTGAAACTTTAAAGAGCATGATTTGGGAAGCATTAATGATAACTTTGTTCCTTTGGTTATCCAGAAGAATTTTGGTTTTTAATATTTTTTTAGTGTTATTTTTATCAAGTTATAGTTCTTATGCATTTTTTTCCAATCCAATAAAAAAAATTTTGTTATAAAAAAAAATTTAATAATTATTTAATCTTTAGTTGGAAACCAAATAGAAAGAGAAAGAATTAATTGAGGGAAAAATTCACAAATTGTTCATATCAAACATTTATTAATAAATTTTAAATTTTTCATATGATTAATTAGGCTAAGTAATGCAAGGGTAATAGATCCTACCACAAATGCATACAAATAATTAATATAATCATAACTGATCTAATGGGCTTTTTTCCTTGTTAGAGCTTCTTTCATTGTGTCTACTTATTTTAGAGTTCTAAGTTCATAACAATTCCTTGAATGGTAGAATTTTAAGTTATCTAAGTCATTTATGCTAGGTCCCCTTTGTATGTATAGATTCATGTTTATTCAGTCATCTCATACTAAGCTCCTTGGGTTTTTAGTAAGTAGGTTATGTTAAAGTTATTCAATGACTAATTCCCTAACATGAATCTTCATAAGAGAATTTCTTGTCGAGTCATAAACCATGTGGCTCAAAATAAGTGTTTAAACTCATTATCTCATAACTATTTGCTTGCCCTTTAAACTTCCTAAAATTGCCTATAACCACACCCATATGATTGCCCAAACCTAAAGAAAAAGGTGTGAAAATTCATTCATGGGAGGGTGGCACATAACTTCTAATTTCATTTTAAGTTATATTCATTAAATACAAATATTCTTTTTAACGGGTATTAAATCCTAACAAATACATGTTCATCAAGCATCATACATATAAACATGTATACAAATTAAGCATGCATGCATATATATAAAGATTTAGGCATGTGTATCATATGATAACTCAAGCATAAATGCAAGTCTCCTTAACATGTATATACAAACTAATTCACAATCTCTTAGACATGCCTACCAAGCAAGCATACTTTTAATCAAAATATTTTCAATCCATGCACCTTTGTTTATGTAAGTAATTCATACTAAATATCTCTTTTATGCTTTTAGGGTTCCATAGAAGCCATTAAGACACCCAAGCATTACAAAGGAATTAAGCCACAGTGCAAAACCATGAAAATTAGGCCTAACTAGAGGTCAACATGGCCTAGCTGTGTGGGCTACTAGTTGGGGTGAGAAAGGGTGAAGGATATAGCCATGCTGAGTTATAAGACCTAGCTATCTTCATGACCTCTATTTTTGTAAAAATCCATCGATTCTTTATCATTTTAAGTTCCAATCCATTATGTCCATTAAGATTCATCCCAATGTGATTCTTTACCTTTTTAGTTACAACATACAACTAAATAATCAATTAAAGAGTGAGGATGGATGATAGAATTTATGCAAGAATCTCACAACTCCATAATCTTTCATGGTTTTCTCTTTCTATGATCAACCTTAAAACCCCTTCACTTATGAACTAGGATGCAACCCATGAATAATTTAAAACCACAACAATGATTCTAAAAGAATTAACCATAATTTAACTCAACCATTCAAGCATGTGTAAACTTCCATGATTTTCCCAAGAAAATGAAGGGGAAGAAGATGAAGATGAGGAGATAAGTCAAACTATTCATATCTTAGCTTAAGGGGTGTGTTCTTACTTGTTTCTCCAAGTTGTTCTCTTTCTTTGTGTCTATTCTTTTTGTTCTCCTTCTTCTTATATTTTTCTTATCCTCTCTTTCTCTCTATCTATCTCTCTCTCTCTCTCTCTCTCTCTCTCACACACACACACACACACACACACACACACACACACACACACACGTACACAAATACAAAAAATAATTTTGGCGAAGTGAGAGCATGGAAGTTTGTGAGCAATTGTAACTAGAAGAAAAGGGTATTTATAGAGAGGGAAACAGGGTTATGGCTTTCTTAAGAAGTCTTCCATTTTTTCCTTTTGAGGTCGCTTTCTTTCCACGTTTTACAAATTCAGGATGCTTGTAAGAGAAGTCGAGAATTGAATCAATTTTTCTTGTTTTGGCTTTGATTTGTCAAAAGTTTCAATTATGAAAGTTGTTCTAATTTTGATGTGGTAATTTTTATATAAAAATCTCTTTTTAACTCTACTATTTTTATTTTGAGAAAAATTCTACTTTGGATTAGAAAAAATTGTAATTTGATTATAGCTAAAATTATGCTGTGTCCTTAAATTTTTCATAATTATATTTTAACCTCCAAACTTTATCTAAATATTTTTATTTGTTAAATGCTTTTTTTTAACCTTTTAGGGCTTTAAGGGTTCAAGGAGTTTATTGAAATTTCTTTCTTAAGTATTTATTATTAAATTCTCTATTATTTAATTATTTCTAATTAAGTTCTAAAAATTCTTATTAAACTCCAAATTGAGCCCATAAAATTTTGTTATATCCCCAATAAATTTCTTAATTTTCCTTGCATCCAAAACTTAGAGAAATCCCTTATTTTCTCATGAAATCATCACATAATTATTTTCTATTATTTTCTTCACCTTATATTAATTAATTTAATGGTCTAATTTTTGGGATATTATAGGAAACACTAATAGTAACTTTGATTCTTTGATCCTTCAGGAGAATTTTGATTTTTATGGTCTTTTATTATTTTTGCCAAGTTATGTTCTTTATGTGTTGTTTGTGTTGTTTTTCCTTGTTCTTGTCCAATAAAAAAACTTTTGTTATAAAAAAAATTTGATAATTATTTAATCTTTAGTTGAAACTCAAAAAGAAAGAAAATGGATTATATGAGAAAAATATAAATAATTCTATTTCTTAAAATAAGGGGTTAGATTTAAATAAAGCTTTTTAGATATCTGTTCTCAAATTTTAGGATAAAAATATAATATGCAGAGGAAGTTTTTAAGAGATCCAATTATGTGTTGCTGAAATATAAAAAATATTATTTACCATATTTTTATTAAAAAATTAATAATAACTACATAAATATAATACTTAAATTTTGTGTTAAAAAAAAAAAAGGTAGCGAATGGGTTAAATGAAAATACCATGTAATCTAGCTTCTCCTTTACTTTCTTTCTTATAACTGAAGTGAAATAGTATTCTCATTTGTTTTCCACGAAAGATTATATAAGCTCTCAATTTTTTCATCTTCATCTACTTTAAGCATATGTGTAGAATGCCGAGATATAGTTACCAGCAAAATATCTTGTCTGGCCGCCAAAAAAAAAAACCCTAGCAAAATATCTTGTCTGGCCGCCAAAAAAAAAAAACCCTAGCAAAATATCTTGAGGGTAACCCCTCGTACATCTTAGATCATGAATAAAGCGTACATGGATTCCTTGTTCTTTTTGAAACAGACAAAAGACACAACGATGGCCCGACAAGGTGTTATGAAACTCATCACGTATGAATTTCAAAGGCAACAGTGAAAATATACAAGTCTCACTAGTCTTTCTTATCCACTTTCTCGAATGTACATGACAATATATTGCATTCACTTCTCTCTCCCACTTTATGGCCCACTTCTGCTCATCCAGCTATGCATTTTGAGAAGTCAGTAGGTCCATATTAGTGATAATGGACGGCTGGATGCTCAGTAATTACTAAACGTTCTCACGTTTAAAATTTCCTTTGTCATCATCTACCCATAGCGACATAAAAGTAGATACAGAGAGAGATTTGAAGCCAAGACAAATATATCTACATAGGAATACGGATTGTCTGTTGCACAGGGCTGTGCAGCACGCAGGCACATTGCGCAGCATAGTGACTTTTACTTTTTTAAAATCTTTTTTGTATGTTTTTTAATTTTAAAAAAATAAAAAGCAGACTAAAAATAATTTTTTAATTTCTATTAAACAGATAAAAAAGATATTTTAAATTAAAATAATGAAGGTATAATTTCAAGTTTTTCTGGTAAAAATATGATAAAAATTAAAAATCTGTGTTCATTTTATTTTTTACTCTTTTAAAATTAAAAAAATAAAAATAAAAATAGAGAGCAAAAATCACCAAAAAAAAAAGTTGAAGGACCAAAATGTTGCGCAGGGGGCGAAGCCCAACCGTTCCCAGCTAACAATTTAAATTCCGTCTGCATAGCTGATGTGAGAGTATGTATTTTTAATTTTTTTTTTATACTTTATTCCAAACAAAATTTGACATTACATCGGATGATAATGAGAAAAATAGAGAATGATTTGACGCTAGCTAGTTATGAAACTATTGCCCAATGGTTTTGTTTACAAGGAATAGGTTTAGACTTTCGTTTCTGCATTTGGAGGTCCTTAAGAATGAGGCGAGTCTCGAGGCGAGAATCATTCCAACAATGCCTATAAGACGTTACCATCTGCTTCGTCGAGCTCTCTATTTCCTTCATTTCATCCAAAACTATTTGTCTGTTCCTGCACTCTATACTGCAGAAACCTTGATCGCCCCTGCACAACCCATCATCCAATTTAGAATTTTATCAGTAACCAAATGAAACCCAGAATTTTATATGTAAAATCAAAACTACCCATAAAACTTTCGAGCCAAAAAAGGCAAGAAAATGATGTTATTCTTAACAGGGTCCGAAGGGGGTTTCTCTGTACAATTTGGACAATTATCACAGATAAAAATCCAGAGTTTTTTCAGAAACCAAAAGAGACCCAGAATTTTATATGTAAAATTAAAATTGCCCATGAAGATTCTGAGCCAGAAAAGGGAAGAAAATGATCAAATTCTTAAGAGGGTATTAATACCTGTACATGTAGATATCTTTGTCTGGGCTGAGCTTCTTATTACATAGGTTACAATTTTTAAGGTAGCAAAAATCTATTGGCCTGGCTTGGTTTCTCTTTCTCATTGCAGATTTCAGAAGGACATTGGACTTGTTGTTTGAGTTGGTAATTTGAGGAAGAAGCCTCAGACCAACATTCATGGAGGTCTCTGCAGAACTGGACTTACTAAGCTCTGGAAGCATCATGAACAATCTAGCTAGGGAGACGATAGAGAAGTAATTGAGAAAGATATTGATGAGGTCTGAGATGGCAAGAAATGGTGGGGTTTTAAAGGGAGAAAAAGCTGAACAACGCATGAAAGGGCAGCACTTTTTCAAGCTTCACTCTATATTTTACTCTGTGCATTACGAAACGTGCGACAATTTTTTATTTACCTGAGAAATAGTTGTGGTTTGTACAGTATTTGCATGCTTTTCCTATGGTCAAAAAACAGAAAGCACGGAAGAGAGAGAAAATAATACTCCCTCTTGTCT
Source organism: Erythrophleum fordii (assembly GCA_032878935.1). Lineage (NCBI taxonomy): Eukaryota > Viridiplantae > Streptophyta > Magnoliopsida > Fabales > Fabaceae > Erythrophleum > Erythrophleum fordii. The sequence continues at coordinate 8,175,890 of JAVQMF010000042.1, forward strand.
CTAATACTAATAACTATCTTACATTAAAAAAATTAATTAAAAATAATTAAATTAATTAAATTTTTATTAAAATATAATTTTTTATATTTATCTTTAATTAAAATATTTATTTTTATTTTTAATAAATTATATTAATTTTAATAATTTTTTATTTAATTAAAAATATTTTTAAAAAATTATCTAATAATTAAGACAATTTAAGGAGTAACTTATATTTTGAATTAAAAATAAATTATATCAAAAATCGGAAGAAAAATAATAATGAAGGGACGCGGCTTCTTTTGGCCCGCACCGTTAGGTGAAAAGAACGGCAACCACTTTATTCATTTCCGATACGTGCACGTGCCAATTGTAGAATAGAACTACGGACATTCCTTTTTTAATTTTTCAAGGGTCCTCGGCTCATTATAACCGTTCATTGGATACGTAAAATCCTTTTTTAATTTTTCAAGGGTCCTCGGCTCGTTATAACCGTTCATTTGATACGTAAAATAAAAAAGAATTATTTAAAAAATTGACTTTAAATATAAAAAAATTCTATACTTTTATTTAAAAAATAGTAAATTACTATTAAATAATTATTATAAAAGTATGATAAATATTACGTAAAATTAATGAAAATAAATTATCTTTTCTGAATACTAACCAAATGGGTCGAGAAATTTTTGGCAAAGTTCACTCTTCCTGAGTGCGGACATTCTTAAAAGTGATGTAGAGAAGTGGATTGATGATCCAAAGAGCCTCATATCTCTCTTACAATTGATTATTTTAAGAAGTTGTTCAGTGAAGAAAATGATGGTTTAGATTAGTTCTTGACTACCATCTCTCTCCCTCGTTCGGATCAAGCTCCTTTTGATATCATAGAAGCTAGAATCAAGAATGCTATCTTCTCCCTGGATGGGTTCAAAGCCCTAGGATTGGATGGTTTTTCTTCTATTTTCTATCATTCACACTGGGATGCGTTGGGGCCTAGTGTTACTGATTTTGTTTCTGAAGCCTTTAAAGGTAATCTCTCTCTTGAAGCGGCTAACAAAACTCTAATCACTTTTATCTCCAAATTAGTTGATTCCCGAGTCCATTACTCAGTTCCAGCCCATTTTTTTATGCAACGTTTCTTATAAATGTCTCACGGAAGTTTTAGCTAACCGTTTGAAATCTATTCTGGACATTGTTATTTTTTCTTTCCAGTTGAGTTTCATCCCTCAAAGATGTATTTAGGATAATATTATAATTGGCCAGGAGATTGTTCATACTCTGAAAAGAACGAGGGATAAACGAAGTTTTCTGGCTATTAAAATTGACTTGAAAAAGGTCTATGACCACCTGAGCTAGAGTTTCATTGCTACTATTTTATGTTGGCATTAAAGAGGATTTTTCTAATCTTACTATGCATTGTATCTCCTCCCCTTTTTTAAATGTGCTTAGAATGGTGATCAAACAGAATTCTTCCATCATTTTAGAGAAATCAGACAAGGTGATTATATTTCTCCTTATCTGTCCTTTGCATGGATAAATTATCTCATTTCACATGTGATAAGATTGAGCGAGGGAATTGGAAGCCTTCTAAAATCGGGTGTAATGGTCCCAGTATATCTTGCATGGATAAATTATCTCATTTCATATGTGATGAGATTGAGCGAGGGAATTGGAAGCCTTCTAAAATTGGGAGTAATGGTCCCAGTATATCTCATCTCATATTTGTGGATAATATTCTGTTATTTGGGGAAGCTCCTATAGACCAGATGGTTTGTATCATGAGGGGCCTTGATGTGTTTTGCAGTCTTTCATTTTTTCTTTTTTTTCTCCCGTAATGTTCTCATCTCCCTTGAAAACTTCTTTCTCGGGTTTCAAGAACTCTTGTGATCTTGGCAAGTATCTTGGAATCCCCTTAAATAGAGGGAGCAATGCTCATCATAGCTATAATTATGTTGTTGAGAAAGTTCAGCAAAACTCTAGCTGGAAAGTAAATTGCTTATCTCTTGCTGGGAGAATCACCCTTGCTAAGTTGGTCCTTAGTGCCATTCCTATTTATCCATACAAGTCACTGAGATTCCGATCGGGATTTGCGACAAGATTGACCAACTTCAATGGAATTTTAAATGGGGTCATGATAGTAATTCTAGGAAAGCTCCCTTAGTTAGCTGGGAGAATATCTGTAAACCCAAATGGCTCGGTGGTGGATTAGGTTTTTGTAATTTAAGCATTATGAGCAGAACTTATATAGCTAAGCTAACTTGGAAACTGTCTATTATCTCGTATGGCTTATCGTGTGAGGTCCTTTGGATAAATATTCCCACAATAAGCATGTCAATCGTGAGTTTAGTTTCAAGGCGGGCTTTGGAAGTTTATTTGACATAGAAGAAAGTTGATTAATTATGGTTCTTTGTGGCAACTTAGAAATGGCGCCAGTATCAATTTCTTCACTGATTGTTGGATCAAACCCGGGCTAAGGCTTTGTAATTTCACGGACGGTACCTTTAACTCTGATCTTTTGCCTAGCAAAGTTATGGATTGGGTAGACGAGGAAGGCGAGTGGTCTTTTGATCGTATTCACGTTTTTATTCCTCCTTCAGCTACTCGTAATATCAGAGCCATTCTTCCTTTCAAAGATGATTATGGTTTCAAATGTCGTTCTCGGAGTGGTGAACCCCTGGCAGATTTTTCAGTCAAGAGTGCTTATAGCTTCCTGATGAAATTCCCCTTTCACTTTGGCACTACAATTTGGGACGTCATTGGAAATGGAAGGGTTCGGAGCGAGTTAGATGTTTCCTTTGGCTTGCCTACCAAGATAAGCTCCTCACCAATAAGAAACGCAGCCTCTGGTATCAAACAACCCCTGCTGCGATTGGAGTATAGGTTCGGTGGAAGACTCCTTACATGTTTTTAGAGATTGCTGTTTTGCTCGTGGTGATTAGACAAAGCTTGTAACCTCCGCATCGTAATTATTTCTTCTTTTGTAGCCTAGTAGATTGGTTCAGCTTCAACCTTAAGGAGGAGATCGGCTTTGACAGTAACCAAGCTTGGGCGTCAACCTGGGGGTATGGGGTGTGGCATCATTGGAGATGGAGGAATTGCAGTCTCTTTGCGAATAACTTTCAAAGGCCTAACGACCATATGACTCGTATTCTGCAGTATAGAGACAGGGTGAGTGACTTAAACCTCCTGCGGTCGTCGCGTACGGTGCAGCATTCCACTGTTAGAGAGACTTTTTGGAGGAAACGGCCGCATGGATGGAAGAAACTTAATTGCGATGGTTCGGTTGCCTGCAATGGTGACAAAGCAGGGTGCAACAGTGTTCTTAGGGACGAGAAGGGGGAGTGGATTTGCAGAGTTAGCCATGACTTGAGTGCCTCCTCTATCCTTATGACTGAGCTTTGGGGAATTAAAACTGATCTTGATATGGCCTAGGGCTTAGGATACCATAAGATTGAAGTTGAGTCTGACTCTTCTAGCGTGGTGAAAGTGCTGCATTCTTCAAGGGAGAATCCTCACTGTAACAACCAAGTCCTCCTTGCTATTAATCTTCTTCTGGGTAGGGATTGGGTTGTTAATTCCAAGTTTCTGCTCAAGGTTGCTAATAGAGTTGCTGACGCTGTGGCAAAGATGGGAGCTTCCTAGGATCAAGTCTCAAGGATCTAGCCTATCACTGATAATGTTTCTGGTCTCTTGTTAGAGGATGCTTTCGAGACCTCTGTGCCCCTCTTTGTAAATTTCAGTTAAGTTTTATCGGCTTAGGCCTCATTTATTTACAAAAGATAAAAAAAAAAGAAAAATTCTTTCTTGGATAGTACCAGAAAATAGTATTTTTATTGATTTGCATGTGTATCAAATAATTTGATTAAATGCAACTACTCATGCTAATAGCAAATTATTAGCATAACAAATTCTGGTGTAACCCAAACATTGAGCAAAAGTATAACTTAAACACGGGATAATACATTTAATTATACATCAATACTTATTTGTCTTTGAACTAACTCCTTAAAATTTTTGCTTGTTATGGTATTTGTTATGTACCTTAAAATTTCCAATAAGTTAACTTGGAAATGTTTAGTTTTTGAATAGGAAAGTAACCTTCAGGCCAAAAAGAAAAAAGAAAGAATACGAAAGTAACCTCGGCAATAGTCGTGGTCCCTGAATAAATGCTTTTGTGTTGTATGGAATCTGAGTGGTGCCCATTAACAAAAGGATCAATTTTTCTGAATAATTTAAGTTTTATATATATATATATATATATATATATATATATATATATTTGGGTTAGTATTCCGATGGACCCAGGTCCCTGAAGTTGCATTTTTTATGAAGTTGTTGTCTCTCACAAGTAAAATATTTTTTTTCTTAAAGAAAAAGAAATTATGTTAAAAAAATGTGAGAAACTTTAGCAAACCTCGTAGGATGCAACTTGAGATAATTTATTCTTTGATAGTAAAATTGTGAAAGCACAGATTTAAACATGGAATTATGTGTTTTTAAGATTATTTGCGAAGTGAATTTTACTTTGAAATTCAAAGATACTTTAATCATAATATCAAAACTTAAATTTCTTAATAATCAAATTAAGTAAGAATTATTCATCCAACCCTTGGAAGTGAGGAATGAATATTAGTGAAATTCCATTTGGAAAGTTCAAAATAGCAACAAAGGATTGTGAGATATATATACATGCCACGTTATGAGTGCCTTTTTATTAAATGGCTTATGTGGAGTCAAAAGAAAAAAGTTCAATACCCATCTTCTGTATAAAATTTTTCATATGCTTATATATATATGTATTAAAATATTTATAGGCATATTAAAGAAGCATTGAGCAGGCTTGTCATGCATTAGAGTAAAATGATAATATTTTTAATTTATTTTTAAATAAATTATTTCAATATTTAAAAATTAATATTAATTTTTAAATATAGAAAAGATTATGAGAAATTAAATAACTTTTACTCTTTCCTTATATCAATAATTGCCTCTTAGTAATTTTTTTAATAAAACTTCTTTATTATCAATTTGGATCTTCTAAAGTAATATTGAAAAAATTGAATTGGATTAGCCAATTCCATTAAAAAATCAATTTGATTGAATCATAATATCTATTTCTTTTTATTAGTATTATTTTAAAATAAGAATATAAGAATCGTTATTTATTTATTTTATTTACTTTTTTATTTCATTTTCCTTTAATATATAATATTATACCACACCAAACATAACTTTAATTTATGTAAATTGTATAACTATAGATATTGTGGCAGGAATCCAATACCACAACAGGAATGAATAATCACTATTAGTGTGTTTGGTTTTATGTTTGTAAAGTTTAAAATTATGTTTACAAAAAATAATAATTTATTACTTTTATATAAATATAATTTTAAAATAGAATTCCAAACACGCACTGTATCTATATAGCATATTCTCATAAACTGTTGGTAAGTTTGTGGCTTATTAGCTGCTTTAGCATAACACTTTTACAAAAGAAGACTGATACCTAACTACTTCAAACCAATGCTTTTGTTTTTGAGGTTCCAGGAATACGAGGTTCCGGCAACATTGATAGGTTCGGTTAGCTGATACGGCTATTATTTGTGAAAAGAAATTAATATTTTATTTTATTTTATTTTTGTATTTGTTCAATAAAATTAATGTAAAAATAAATAAAAATAATAATTATAATACATGTAGTACAAAAATATATTAAAATATTTGTTATTTTATTTTATTTTGTTGAAAAAATTTTTAAAATGCATTAAAATATTTTAATATTTCTAAAATATTAATTTTTATTTTTAATCTTTTTTTAAAATCAAACATGATACATGAAATAATAAAAATAAAAAGATACTGATATAAATTCTCATCTTATTCTTTCAATTACTTTATCATTCTAACAAAATTTTGAAAGATTCCAAGTATCCCAATTTGTAGAAATAAATTACTGTTTAGAATATAATAAAAATACATCATCGCCAACTAAATGAAAGAGAACCGACCAAAACTTTAGGGTTTGGCCAAAAGAGTTAATTAATTCATACAGCTTAACGGAAAACGTGGGAAACTGTTTCTCTTTCGGCTTGTCCCCCCGCGCTATTATATTCTCATGGACTTCTTTTCTCTCTCTGCAAACTCAACAATTTGTGCAATAATTAATAAATTATGTTTTAGTGTAGGGCTTCCCTCCGCCTTCTTAGTTATAACTTTTTTTAAAAAATATTTGATGTATACATTATGTGACAGAATTAGTCGGATAATAAATTTATAATTTACATGACACTAATCTTAATTTTTAATATTGAACATAAAATTAAATATTTAATTTTTATTATGCTTCTTAAACTTTGGGTCTGTTGATAAATAGTTCTTTAAACTTTTAACATTAAAAAATAAGTGCTTTAACTTTTATCCTCCTGAAAATGAGTCTTATTTCAACTTCATTTTTAACATTATTACTTCATACGCTACTACTTTAGGCTTTCCTATAAAGACATGACGGACTTTCATTTGACTTTAATGTCAACATGTCAAGTGTAGAGTGTTATGGCAAACTTTAGAGTGACATATAAAATAAAGAGTTTAAGGGCAAAATAGATAAAATCACTCATTTTTTAGAGTATGAAAGTTAAAGGATATATTTTTTTAATTTAAAAATTTTTAGAAATTATTTGCAAGTGATTCAAAGTTTTAAAAACTTTTTTTTTTTTGCATTTTTCCTTAAAATTTTTAATTAAGGATTATTAAACTAAAAAAAATCACTAGTTGTAGCAATATGGTGTCTTGTTTTAACAAAGTAATTATTTTTTAATTTATCTTTGCTATTGATATTTATTTTGAACCCAAGTCTTTAGGAGAGTTTTTTAATCAACAGCAATTCAATGTGGAGTGTCATGACTCTTTGAACTACTATGACTCCCTTGTTGCCGTTTTCTCTCTTATAGTTGTCAAATTCTTTCATAAAATTAAATTCATTTTTTAAGATTGCTGTGGAAAATTCTTTGCCTTACAATTGCCTGGAATCTCAAATTTTTCTTTAGAATTAAGTTGGAAGTTACCATTTTGTCCTTCCTTCTTATTCATCAAACCAATTTGAATACCATTCATTATCATTTTTTTAATTAGGGATATTTTGATCTTTTTTCATTTTTCATTTTTTTATTTTTACATTATTTTTATCTAACTAAATATAAAAATATAATGATATTCTCATTCCATTTTAAGCATACCACATATAAATCTATATCACATAATACCTTTCAATTCTAATTTTTATTCTCATTCTTATTCTAATTCCCAAAAAAATTATTCACCTATATCAAATGGTTTCTATCATTGTTATAAATATTATTGAACTTAGCATGAAACTTCCATTTTAAAAATAACAAAAATTGTTCACTTTTTTTCACCAACAAAAAGGATTGTTCACTTTGTTTTGCTTCACATCATATGAATATTGAATTCTTACATAATATTTTATTACCATTAATTTCATTTTAAACAATAAATTAATTTTATGCAAAGTGGGTTTTAGTAATGTAAAATGAATTTACTTCCAAACACAATTTCCTTATAAGACTGATTAAAAAAATCCTTATAATACAAGATAATTAATTTTTAGTTGAAGCTTATTTTGATCCTTATATTTTATTTAAACATTGAGGCACTTTCATTGGTAAGGGAGGAAAGGCCAGACAAAACCTAATCATTCTATAACCTCAAAGACATTGTCTTCTTCCTTGTACCTTTCCATATATAGATTCTCTATGCATTTAGAAAATTAAATGTAAAGTTAAGAAAAGAAAGAGAGAAGAGAGAGGCGTACGTTACCTCTAATTTAGTTTTTTAAATGCAGGAAATCTAAATCTTTAGTACAATGATTATCAAAGTGAAGTATTTGGTTGAAAAAGACAAATCACTAGAAGAATTCTAAAAGAAGGAAAAACTAGATCTAAAACTATTAATGTGGCTTTAGATATAGATCATGGATTGTGGAAAAAAAAATTAGAAAAGGGGAAATGAAGTTGATAGTGAAGATTGATGAAAGAAGATACATTGAGGCACCTTGGATCGTTCTCATTGTGCAGGTGAACCTCTACAAGCAACAGAATCATAATGTGTCAGAAGTTTTGATCATCGCGTTTGAAATTAAAGAAAGAAATCAAATTGAAAACTAATATGCACAAAACAAGTTTGAGTAAGAACGTGGTGAGTTCAATAAACTAGCTAAAAGAAATCCATCATATGAAGTCTTTTCAAGTCAAGGGCTTTGTCAGCATTTGATATGTTGCCACGTAAGCCTTTCCATTGGTTGTGAAAGCTTGAAATAAATGGTGTCACAATAGAGTGTAAGAATATCCCATGTGTTTCGCGAGACAATAAGGTGTGGGGACATCTTTGCAAATTACACTTTAAACCCTCTTATTGGTTTTTATGTCTTGGGTTGTGTATCCTTGTTCCTTAGTCTAGTTGTTAAGGTCAGACTTGATGGAGTCTATTCTGCGTTATAGTTTTCAACTAGATTGTTTTCTCTTCTTGAATCTTGAAATCTGTTTATTTACCAAAAAAAAAAAGATATCATAATTAAAACTAAGGTCGAGAGGATCTATTTAAAAACATTTGAAATATATAAGGATTTAATTAAAAATTAAATTATAAAAATTAAATTAAAAATTTAACTAAATTATAAGAACTAAATATATAATTAAATCTTATTTTTTTTTAGGTAAGATAAGATAATATAAAAATAATGTGATAACATTAACATGGTTAACCCTATTTAAAAATATTTGAAAAGTGTTAGGATTTAGTGTAAAAAAATAAAATAGAAGGACTGGATAAAAAATTAAATAAATTATAAGGACAAAAATTATAATTAAACCTTAATTTTTCTAAAGAGAGAGATATGATAATGTGAAAATAATGTGGTAACACTAATATCAGAAATAGCAGTCTAGTTGAATTTGTATGCTAATCCCAAGTCAATCCTAAAGAATATGACATTTGAACTAGTGAGAAAATCTGACTCAAACCAAAAGGCTGATCAACCAAAGGTAAAAAAAAAAAGAAGCAAAAACAAAAAGACGTTGGGAAAGATGAATGGATGATGATCTATCGATTCATTGTGTATTGGGCTCAGTTGAGCCCGAAAGGCATCGATGAAAAACTTAAATACAAAAATATTCTGGTACGACGATGCGTTTAGAGTGTAGAAGAATCGAAGAAGATGTGGCTTTGTCCATCTTCTTCCTTTCTCTACGATCGTGGTCTTCCTACATCCTGTTAGGGTTTGCAGAGTTGCAATTTCAATTTGAGTTCTTCACACCCACAGTTTACACTTCACACCAGCAGGTCCCAATAATGAGAATCTCCGATTGGTGCTTCGTTGTTTAGACTGGTATTTGATTTTGGTTCGACGAGACATCAGAATCTTGGTATACTCCATATTTTCCTTTGGGTAATTCGCGAAATCGAAGATTGTCGACCGTGTGGTATTTGTTCCTTTGGTGCTGCTGCTTGAATGATGTTTCATCCAGGAGGAATTTCGAAACAAACTTGTAGTCTACTTGCTGTCACGTGTGGCAAAAACTTTGAGCATGAGTTTGAGAAGAAACTCACACAGAATCAGCCAAAGTATCCTTTTCCTGAGTTAGCTTCTTCCGGACGTCTGGAGGTGCCAAAGTCTCTTTTTCCTTTCAATTATGGGATGCAAATTTATATATTGTATTAGTTTTGGTTTTACCATATTGTTAGCCTTTAATGCAGGTTCAAACTCTAAACAATCCAGAAAAAGAACAGTTCCGAAAAGTTCTCGAGTCTTATCAACCACATTTTGTATATTTACAAGGAGAACAGCTTGCGAATGGTGAAGTTGGTTCTTTGGTCTGGCAAGGCGAAGAATTGGCTACCTCTGAAGCTATATCGGAGCTGTTTGATCCCACATTGCCAACAGCTGTATGTATTCTTAAATCAAAACCAAGCAAATTCATCGTTCTTTACATATAAGTCTTTCTGACTGGGCATTGGTTTGGACTTTGGACATATTATGAGAAGTGAAAAAGGGGGAGCATGTAAAATTGCTACTTTCTATATTGCAAATTGTTAATATGTCATTGTGAACTTCTGAATCTACCATATCAAATGCGGGAAGTATTAACTACTATGGCTTGTGGTGGAAAGAAAGAAACAGTATGAAGTTCACTGTCTCGGAATATGAAGATCAAAAGAAACCTTAGATTATTCCCTTGACCAGTAATGCTACATAGAAATTTGTGGTAATGTGAAAATTGAACCAGGGAAGAAACTAGGAAAGAAAAGGTTGGTGGTTGAATGATTTGTTAGCCAATAAATCTAGGAAAACTAGGGTGAGAAGATTTTGTGATCTTTAGACATATTGATGAAGAAATTAGCTTATGTTTCTCTGTCTCTTGCAATGTCATGGTCTAATCTTCTTCACTTTTGAAACGTATGTAATCTATTCTTCTCTTATATAAAGTAATATTGCTTAAATGACATCCTTGAGCTGACAAAGCAAGGTAGTATTCAATCTGATATATTTTTTTTTTATTAAAAAAAAATCTGCAGGTTTACTTGGAAATCCCAAATGGGGAAACTTTGGCAGAAGCTCTTCATCTTAAGGTACTTATGTCTAGGTTACTTGGCAAATTTTAAGGCGTCCAATGTCAACAACTTCCAAAACTAATGTCATTGGATGATTAAATTGGGTTTTACAGTTTCTAGAATCCCTTGCATTTTGAGAATTTTATGGGGCAAAAAAAAAAAAAAATCATTTGGTCTATTTTACTTGCAGGGAGTTGCATATGTGATTTATTGGAAGAATACTTTTTCTAGTTATGCTGCTTGCCATTTTCGTCAAGCGTTTCTCTCAGTGGTGCAGAGGTATGTTACTGTTTATCTGTATGTAAGCTAGTATTTGTTGGGTTCACCTTTCAGTGACTTTATATGCCCAAAATCTGATGTCACAATGATAGATGCTTATGGGAATTGATCAATCAATAGTACAGACTTGAGAACATGTTTACGTATTTGATGATGCATCCATTTGGCTGTCGATGTATAAAAGGAATATTTATCTGTGGAATGTGTGAAGTGTGAACTTTTGAATTTTATATTTCATAACAGTCAATGTATAAATATTTAATTTATCATTTGTTAGTATGATGGATGGTCAGAATTTGTGAAGATAATGTTACTTGTTTCTCTCAAGGAAGCACAGATAGGCTGGAAATGGTGCTGTAACCGTACTAGATGTGTATGGTATGGGTGCATACGTGTCAAAACTTTTTCTAAGTGAAACAGTGTTGTTTGGCTTTGTTTTCTTCATTTTCTTCATTCTGAAATCCCTAGCTTCCTCTTGCTACTGCGAGCCTACGCATATTCAGAGCTGTTCTTCTCTTTTGTCTTCTTTCGTAAGTGTGAGTGAAGGTTGTATCTTCCATTTGTTTTGTCTTCTTTGTTGTTTTGGTCCATGACTGTGAGTGAAGCTTGCTTCAAAATTGTGAGCCTTTCTTTGTCTTTGTCCGTGAGTGAAGCTTACTGCATTTGTTTGCTTTGATGCTTCAAAGCTTTTTCTGTTTGCTTCATTCATGAGTCCTATGTTCTTGCCCCTCATTGTAAGTTTAATCTTCCATTTATGCTATTTAACTGGTACAATGGCAGGTTGGCAGTATTATTGTAGCTTGTTTTATCATCTATGCTATAATTTATAGCCTATTCAGGACTCAGTTTACTTTTTACTGAATTGATTTGTTGAATATACACACACACATACACACACCCATATCCTAAAATTTTAAAAATTGCTGTATCATGTGCATTGTATCATGTTGTGCCCGATATGCATACTTATATTGGTGCTTCTTGATATATATGTATATATATTCCACTTTTCACATGACATGAGTGAGTTTGTTAAGAAATTTAAGACATGACTTATATTTCATGTTTTTAATGACATTAATTGCAGTTCATCTACGCATACATGGGATGCCTTTCACCTTGCACGTGCTTCTTTTGGGCTTTACTGTGTTCAAAACAAGCAAGTCCTTCCTGCTGAGAGTCATGATGCTAGTGACAATATAGGGCCGCACCTTCTTGGAGACTGTCTGAAAATCAATGTTGACCCTCCTGAGGTATGTGAAGATGATGAAGAAAGTTCCTCAGGCAGTCTTCCTGCCATAAAGATACATGATGATGAAGTGAACTTGAGATTTCTCATCTGCGGTGCACCTCCCACCGTTGTAAGCTTTTGTGGAATACTACATCCTGTTTTGCATGTGCACTGTAGCCTCACTTAAGCACTCATGTTTACACTTTACATACTGCATATTTGTATGTCACACACACCCAATTGCACTTTCAAATGAACACTTGCAGCATCAACAATTGGCTCCACACCCCCCCCCCCCCCCCCCAACAAAAAAAAAATTACTTATGGGCTTTTTTCCCCCCTTTTTCCTCTTTAGGATGTATCAATGTTGAGATCGTTGGAGGAGGGACTCAGAGCACTCTTAACCATTGAAGTATGTTTAATTATTTCTTGTATAGTTTAATCAGATTTATCTATTTTGTATACAGGAACATGATTTTTCCCTTTTTTTTTCTTTTTTTACTAATCGCTTTCATTTTACTGAAAGCATAAGATCATTATTTTCTTTTTCTTTTACATGTAAAGAATCTTCTCTTATCCTAAGTTGGGTTGCATGTTTTCCTTATTATTCAATGCAGTAGTCTTTCAATGGAGTTTAAAGGTCATTGATAATTGTCTCTCATCATTTTAGTGGCTTTTATTTGTTCTCTTGTTTTGTAGCTTTTTCTTAAAATTTTTCTTCTATTCAAGTAGGTAGCTTTTTCATTTTCTTATTTTATCTTTTCAGATACGTGGGAGCAAACTCCATGGCAAGTTTAGGTATGTTGATATAACATGTATATGCCTAATACGTCAGGTTTTTGTTTTGGCTCCCCTGTTTTTTTTTTTTCTTTTTTTTTGGGGGGGGGGTAATTACAATTTTTCCCCTCTACTTGTACAAAAGTTTTATTTTGGTCCCCCTAGTTCTAATTTTAAACCCCCATAATTTTCAAATTGATGCTATTGCTAACTAGGAATTAGTCCCCCTGCCAGCTTGCCCTAGTGTGGCACTCTCATTGCTAATGTGGATTGTGCCATGCCACATCTATTTCAGCAAAAATAGAGTCTTGTCATTGTCTGCCAATGTTGCTGATGTTTGCTGACATAGAGATGGCATCTTACTTGGTCAATTTGAAAACCACAAGGGCAACACCATTGAGATTGGGCCTAGGGCAACTGCAATCAAACTTCTATAAAACTAGATGGACCAAAAGAGTAATAAGCCTTTTTTGAAATTGCTTTGTTTTAAAAGACTGTTGGATGTAGAAGATGGATTGACATCTGCATATTAATGCCTTTTCTCTGTGGTACAGTGCTACCCCACCGCCTCTTCAGGCAGCCACTTTTTCTCGTGGAGTTGTGACTATGCGATGTGATATATCAACCTGTAGTTCAGCCCATATCTCACTTCTGGTGTCTGGTAGCGCACAAACTTGCTTCAATGATCAGGTAATTCCCAAGTGTTACTGTGGTGAAGTTGCATTACTGAAACTAGAAATGCTTTTGACACCTATCTTACATAACTAAGATTCTTTTTTTTTAGTGAAATATGCTTAGGGATGTAGTTCTTATTTCTCTCTGGAAAAATGTTGAATTTTAATTTTGGCATGGGACAATTTTCCTTTCTTATAGACTGTCTAAATCAACCATTTCTTTGTGTCAAATGTACAGTTCAAAATTGTAGTATAAGGTGGTTCTAGATATGACGTGTGCAAGTAACATTTACTTACTGAAACTTTTGGATTCTTGTTCCCTGACTTTCTGTTTATAGTTGTTGGAGAATCATATAAAAAATGAGATAATTGAGAAGAGTCAACTAGTCCATGCCCAAATTAATGAGGGAAACAAACAGCATGTCTCTGAACCTCGGAGATCTGCCTCAATTGCTTGTGGAGCAGCTGTATTTGAAGTTTGCATGAAGCTTCCTCTATGGGCTTTGCAGGTTTTATTCATGATTCTCTTTTTCACTCTCTTTATCTCAAAAGATTGTCCGTGGGTGCTGTTTTAATATTTAGTAGTGGTGAATGAGTTAGTTTCTTACTTGGTATTCATTAAAGTTCTAGTCCTATATCAAATATAGTGGTGGTAATTGTGAACAACCTGCATCAGCGTACTTGATTTGGCTTAAAAAGAATTGAAATGTTATTTAACTTGCTTATAGAAAACAAGCAACATGGCTGTGTTTGATAAAAGGAAGAGTCCTTAACGTCGAATTTTTCTTCAATAACTATGTGAAAAAAGGCTCCATTTGAGAGGTCGCCTTCTAATTTTGGTAGGTCTTTGTGCAAAGATGCAATCTGGAATATGAATGTATCCTTTCCTTTCTGTCAATCAGAACACCCTCCTTATAATGCTTTTGATGTCAGGCTCTCTGTTAGGATTGATTACATTAGTGTTACCTCTGGACCACTACCTCTTCTATCAATTACTAACATGAATTTGAAAAATAAATAAATGTTTCCCTGCCCCCTCTTCTCTCCATTTGCATTGGTAGCACTGTATGCCAATTTGAGCTATTAATAGTTTTTTGCCAAGCCAAATAAGTGAATAATTGTTGCTTTGATCAATTCTCTCGCTTGAGTATTTGCATGCCAATTGGAAATTTAGGTTCTGAATACAAAATTGAGGTCTGAAATTTTTACGCCTCAATGATGATACGAAAGTCCTACATACAAAAATGGCATAACAGTAATGTGTTCTCATATGATTCAATTTTGGTCTCCTTTACTAGCAAAAGCAAAATGTTAAACCAATAATAGACTAAGCAAAGTGAATGGTGCAGATTTGTTAAAAGTTCTTGGCGAAAATCATAGTAGGAAGGTAACTTCAAGACTGGTAATCTACCTGTTCTTTTGCTTTCTCAATTATCAACCTTGCTTTTTAAGAAGTGCTATATTATTTTAATGTGCTGATAATTGATATCACCGAGTCACTTGACTGACTGTATCAGTCTGGTTCTGCCTAGTATCATCTATCTATTGCCTTCCCCATAAAATGCATTTTTAATTGGAACTTTAGAGATCAATATAGCTGCATTTGCATAGCTGAAAATGAACAATAATTGGATGGTTGTGGAGAGTTTTGCCTCACAAGCACCTGGATATTCTGTTCAGTGTAGTATTAAAAGTTCATGTACTGTAAGGATTGGAGTTTAAATGCAGTGAAAATGGGCCATCTTATCTTTATGTATTATGTATTCTAATTTTAATATTTTGGACTTAACCTTCAGGTTTTGAGACAGCTAGCACCTGATGTTACTTATCGAAGTTTAGTTGCACTTGGGATTGCTAGCATTCAGGGGTTGCCTATTGCTTCATTTGAGAAAGATGACGCTGAGCGCCTGCTTTTCTTTTATCAAAGCCATGAGAAAGATAGTTGTGCAAACAATATAATTTTCAGCAGACCCCCTACTTGGTTGAAACCACCCCCTCCTACTAGAAAAAGGTGTGAGCCAAGCCAAGAGGCAAGCCCTGGCCTTCATGATGGTGTCTTTGCTAGGCAAGCTACTGTTCAAAATGTTGATGAGGAGGAAAAAGATACAAAAATGGTGAATGGATTTAGCACACCCTTAACTCCAGCTAGGCGGAGATTAAAAGTTTCTGCAATGAGGCCCATTCCTCATGTTCGTCGCCATAGAATGACACTCTTTTCTAGACCTTCTGAGACAGATGGTTATGATGGTGCCCAAGTTGAGGCTAGTCTGCCACTTGTTGTCCCCACAAAGCGCAGTGCTACAGGTTCAAGTTCTGCAACACAGAGAAGATCATTTTCAGGCTCAGCTCAGTCTAAGCAGGTTATTTCGTTGAACCCACTGCCCCTGAAAAAACATGGTTGTGGCAGAGGCCCGATACAAACTTGCTCCGAGGTGAGTTCTTTGTCTTTTTCCTTTAATATTATTTTTTGTATCATTTGGATACATTCTTTCATGTTGTAATCTTTAGACTTTGGCCTAGGATGAAATTTGGATGAAAGGTAATACACTGATAGAGGCATCCTAATGCTTGTGATTAGTTATTCAAAGAGATACAACCATAAAAGTTTGAGTTGTATTACCCTTCAATGAGCCCCCAAGGCGGAAAAAAGGGAAGAATGTATCCTAAATAGTACATAGCCATGTGAGTTATATGCTTTATATTTCACACCCTTTTATTTCTTTGGGTAGAAAAGGAATTCATTAGCAAGGAGGATAAAATTCTCTTGTAAAGAGAGAATAGAAAATAGAAAACTAAAGAAAAAAATATATTGAAAATTGATAAAGAAAGCTACAGGGCTACACTGTGTTGACTGTCTTGTTGCATAACCACTAGAAACACCCCTTAATTTCTATGTACTTACAACAGAAGATATTGGAGCTTGAGTTTTAGTTGGTAGTGGCAAATTTTTTCTTAGAATGCCCAAATTCAAGGATGTGTTGTTCATTTTTTATTATTTAAAATGGAAACACCAAAGATGCTGCCTTAGTTGATGGTTGCTGGTTAGTTCAACCATAAATAATTAATTGAAGAAAATAAAATAGATGTTAGTTGCTGCTTAGTGTTTGTTATGTAGCCAAAAAGAATTGTAAATTGGACCTATTGGTAGGGTTCAGATCTCTTTATGATGCAATTATTTAATAAGAATCTGCTATGGGATTTTGAATAAGTCACGATTCCTTATAGGAGGAATTCCTGAAAGATGTCATGGAGTTTCTAATTCTTCGGGGACATAATCGACTAATTCCTCAAGGAGGGCTCACTGAGTTTCCTGATGCCATACTCAATGGGAAACGACTTGACCTCTACAACTTGTATAAAGAGGTGAGCAATTGGGACTCTCAATTTGACAATGATTATGCCTCTGTGGATTTGGTAAATTTTGTTAATAAATTTGTTGGTTGTTTCTTAGGTGGTTACTAGGGGAGGATTCCATGTTGGCAATGGCATCAACTGGAAAGGGCAAATCTTCTCAAAGATGCGCAATTACACAACCACCAATAGAATGACTGTATGTTCTATACCTTGTCTATATCCCATTGTTGTCTCTATTTTTGTGCAAGTAACGTTATGTGGTATGTACTCTTCCCTGGATACTTGGGGCAACAGGGAATGGAAGTGCCCATATAACCAGATCCATGTGTACATTACCATTTGGTCTCCAAAGTCGGCCATTTTTTGCACCATACAGTAGAAAAAGAAATTGTGTGGAAAATTGAGGCATTATGAGAAGATACAAATTATGATATTTGAATTAATTTATGATGTAATTGTAATTTGGAATTTAGGGTTTGCAATTGACGATAAATGGTTTATTAATTTTAGGTTTAGTTTTTTTGGTTTTGAAAAATTTTATCCAATTATAGGGCTTGGGTCTTAAGTTCAGGTTCCTATTTGAATTAAGGTTGTTGAGTCTTCTATATTTGGAATTTCATTTTTTGTCACAATAAGAATAGAGCCTTCTGAAGATTTTGGTTAATTCTGATCCTGTTTTACATCATAGAGATCTTTAAAAAAGGGGCAAATTCAAAAAGCTCCCTTGAACTTTGAATCATTTGCAAATAGCCGCTAAACTTTCAAAGCTGGAAATTAAGTCGCTAGACTTTCATGCTTTAGGAAATGGGTCTTTTTGTCTACTTTTCTCAATGACATTAATTCATTTGCCGCCTTGAACTTCCCATAATTGACGTGGCAAGCTCTCATTTATCCCTAATGCCAATGTGTCTAGTTTAGGGTGTTATAGAAGAGTCTGAAGTGGCCTATGAGATAATGTTGATAACAGATAATAGGCAGAAGGACCTATTTCCTAAAGTGTGAAAGTTTGGGGACCTAATTTCAAATTTTGAAATTTCGGGGGGTTATTTGTGAGTGACTCAAAGTTCAGGGGGAATATTTGCATTTTTTCCTTGAAAAAATAGAAAACCTTGGTAATGGTTCCAGAAACTAGTTGAGAATCCATGTGATAATCTGATATTTTTCTTAGAATGTGAAATTAATTAGCTATAACATTAACAGCTAGGGTTATTTGTATAATTTATCCTGTTTTACAGGGTGTTGGAAATACACTCAAAAGGCATTATGAAACTTACCTTCTGGAATATGAATTAGCACATGAAGATGTGGATGGGGAGTGCTGCTTGTTGTGCCACAGGTTTTACTTCTCCCTTTTTCTTCAGTCAAATGGGGATATGTTGTTGCTTTTTGCCATTTCCTGCAGATTCTGTACTCTTAAAAACCCCCTTCCCTGTAAAATGCTGGAGTCATAAACCTCCATCTGATTTTATTCTTGGCTCGTAGCCATGATAAGACCTCGTGTTGCTAGTAGGGAAATGTGTAAAAGTAGTAGCAGCCAATCACATTTTCTGTAAATCTTTGCTTACAATTTTTGAACTGTTCAACAGTAGTGCAGCTGGGGATTGGGTGAATTGTGGCATATGTGGTGAGTGGGCCCACTTTGGCTGTGACAGACGGCAAGGTCTTGGCGCATTTAAGGTACTGCCCCAATTATCTTTGTTGCTAATGAAGAGTCCGATGCTATCTTGTGTAAAGGAAGTTGAGTTTCTTTGCCTTCTATTCAAGTTAAGGATTCACCTACTTCATTCACAACTTGTGCAGGATTATGCAAAAACAGATGGGCTAGAATATATATGTCCTCATTGTAGCGTTACAAATTTCAAGAAGAAACCCTCTGGTGTTGCTAATGGGTATTCTCAGGGGTCAATGGCATCAAGACTCCTTTGATATAGTTCCGTCTCTCCCTTCCTCGATTAACAAGCCTTACTAGTTCCTTCTTGTGTCGGAATTATCTGTAACCATTATGTTCTATATAGATTATAGGATTTTAGGGGAAGAATGAGAATTAGGTTGTAAGCAATACTGATTTCGTTAGGAATAGGCTCTCCTCCCCCTCCGAATTTTTTCTCCCCCTTAGATTTGAAGTTCATAATATTGAACTTCTACCGCTTTTGAAGCCCATCAAGGGTTCCAATATGATTAGGGACTTGAGGTCTATGTTATTGTATTGAAAAGAAAATGTATTGTTCATGAATTTGCTGACATGTTGATATAATCTAATCATGTAACAGATCATTAGTCTTTCTACACTACAGCAGAGACTTGTGCATACTCAGTATATCTGTATGTTTTGGGATTGTTGAATGTATCAAAAGACCTTAATGAATGAAAGTGAACTCACTATTTGATGTGAAAGAATATAAGCTAAAGATTAAGTCAAGCAGGGGATGTGGAAGGATATAAATCAAGCTATAGGTGTACTAATACGCACCACAACAAGATACAGCATTTACCTTTCGGTTTGGGTAGTACAAAAATGGAACTCTAATTATGATTGGGAAATGAAAGAATGAAGGTGATTGCATATTTGCTGATTAGTTATAGCTGCCAGCGCAATCAAGGTAACAATTTTCACCAGAGTAGCAAGACAATGGCATTACGACTCCCATAAGAGGGTTTCCTAGCCTTAGGGTGTGTGTAAGATTTGATATTTAATGAAGATTTTCAACTATTGTGTGTCATTGGAGAAAGAATGGTATATGAATCGTAAGCTTAGTAATATTGATCAAAATTCTTGCATGTTCTTCAATTTCACACCCCATGATAGAATGCATGATTAGAGAAATGTTAATAACTATTGAGATTCGAGCATGACCTGATAAACTAATTTACTAGTCCTCTATCAGTGTATATAACAAAGAATATTCAAAAATTGATATTATTATAATTTAATTATAAAAGTAAAAATAAAAAAATTTCATTACTTATATATTTGTGTTAAAGTTATGTATCTGACTTATCTAATGTTGATATTCAATTTTGTCTAATTCTCTTTCTGAGTGTCAGCAACAGAGAAAACTGTGTTCATTTTTTTTTTTGGCCAGCAACAATGTGTTCAGTAAAAGGAAATTGATTTTGGAAGGAAAAATTCCACGACATGGCATGACTAGTGATGGTTGTAGATTTGTGGAATTTTTGATAATTTATAGAAAAGAACTCTTTGTTTTTATTTTAAAATTAAATTATATTAAAATAAAATTTTTAATAATGAAAAAAATTATAATATAACTATTTCTAAAAAATATAACTAATGTTTATATTAATTTCTTGTGATGAAATAGATTATATTATCTAATATAAGTCAAGTAAATAAATTGAGTTAACTTACCTCAAGGCGCACTTTAAAAAAAAAAAAAACCAAATTAAAGTTTTCTTAGAGTTTCGTTGAGAATGCGGTGATTTTTCAAAAGATATGGGTCCTGTGAAAAGTTGTTGTTTAAATAAGATAAAATTAATCTTTGATGAAATTTTTATAAAATAAAGTTATTTTTAAAAGCAAAATTAGTTGATAAAATTGTTATATGTGTCTTACATGTCTTAACTCTTTATAGGCCAAAGACGATCTAATCCACATTACTAAGGCTTAAAAACTTATGGTGGCAAAGCTTCAAATTTCATTAAGCTACATACAATGTATTAGGATAATAAGTTGCTTTAAATAGGATGACTTAGTGAATAACAAGTTGTTTTAAGCAGCATAATTTAGCTTAAAGAGACATATCGATTTGATTGAATTCATGATTAACTTACTTTTTCCATTAATACAAATAAGGCCTCCCATCACAATTCATAGGATATGATCCTTCACAGTTAACACTTCTTTTTTTATTACATCATGCTCTAATTCTAACATTCTTATTGTAATACTTACTTTTTTTAGTAAAATTACTATCCTTTTTTTTAAGCCAGCTATTCATTACCATTTCACATCCTCAACATTTAGCATACTAGCTAAGAGCTCAACTTCCCTTTCTGTTCTTTATTTGATTGATAATCATGGCACTTACAAGGGAAACAAAAAAACATTCTAACATCCAAAACAACACCCAAAGTACTAGAGTAAGAAGTGCAACTCCATCCCAAAACTTGAACGACCATGGAGAAGTAGGAAGGCATTCTAAAGACCTAATTTCCTAGAACGAAGTCAACATTAAGATCTTAATTGGAAATGTATAGGTAGGTAATGCTACCTACCAGGCACAAGCGACGAACACCATTGACTAGCCCCTCATGGATAACATGGTACTTCAATTTTTGCACCAACAATAGTAGACCATCATGGACTTGTAGAAGCATTTGCTGACCTTGCATGAGCAAATATAACAAAATGGCAAGGTAGGAATATAAGAAGAAAGAAATAATGGAAAGCAATACGTGGCTAGCCAAGCTAAAGAAGGAAGAAGAAGAATGACGGATGAGGAGGCAAACCTCAATCCTTAATATGTCCCTTCCAAGGATCTTAGATATGTCTCATTCAAAGGTTTAGGGTCTCATCTTGGATATTAAAACCAATGCCCAAATGCTAGAATGAAGAGATAATGCAAATATGTTTCATAGAAGGAGATGGCAAGAAAAGTTCACCAATAATTCCAAGCACATTAGCCTAAGTGATAGCTTAAATGAAGACAATTCAAAAGAAGAAAAGAAAAAACTTGCAATTAGGTTTGCAAAAATGATGCAAGCTCTTGAAGCTATTAGGAAAAAATGAGATGTACCTAACAAGTGATGTCAACTCTAATATGTCACCTTTCACCACGAAGATCTTAAAAGCTTAGCCCCCAAGGAAGTACAAATGAACAACACAGGATGAATATGATGGGAAAGTTGACCCTACCTATTATTTGTAAAACATTGCAGTTTAAATGGATTTAGCTTATGTCTTTGTTGAATATCGATGCAGGCTATTCCCAACAACCTTGAAGGTAAAGCTTGAATGTGGTTTAATAGTCTACACCAAAATTCAATAGAAAGCTCTAAACAACTTGGCAATTGCTTTCTTGCCTAGTTAGCATTTAGTAAGATACAAACCTCAGATGCATTTGCCTTCCCTGACGATTTATCAGAATAGTCTATATGACTTGGTCAAGTACTTTAATGAAAAGCTATACATAATAAGGAACCTAGATCAATGTACAATTATATCAATATTGGCAATAGGACTAGAATTAAGGAAGTTGAAGTACTTTTTGGCCAAGAATCATCTTGAGACTATAGCCAAACTAATAAAAAAAAATAGCCAAACATGTTTAGGTCAAAAATTGTCTCAAGGCTAAGGAAGAAAGAAAAAGAAGAAAAAAAAAAAAAAGAAAGTCTCATAATAGAAAGGAGGAAGACTGGCGTTTGAAGCCACCTAAAGCAAGAATGGCTAGGAGATTCGATCACCATGGAGACTTCCAAAGACCTTGGAGTATGATTATTAGTCCTTGCTGATAATCTCCTTGATGGAGGCACTAATGAACATTAAAAAGGAGAAATTTTGGAAAAGACCACCTTTAATGAGATTATCAAAGAAGTATAGGGACTAGGGTAAATATTAAGTTTGCTTTGAAGAGTATTGAGAAAAAAAATTACACCAATTAAGGAAAACTTTATATTGATATTTGGAGTATGAAAAACATAATTTTTATTCCCAAAAACAAAACATTTAATAATAAATAGTTAAATTTGATGCAAAAGCTTATTTTGAAGTCAACTAATATAATTTTATAATCTTTTCAATAATTGGTTTACTTGAAATAGATATAGGATAATGTATCTGAAAAGAAATAATCAATACTTCATCCAACATGTTAACATAAAAATAGAGCACTAAGCAACTTGAAATGTAAAGATTACAGGGAAGGAAAAGGTAGATTTTAAGTTTTATCTGAGCTCTAATCCAAGCCTACATCTATTCTATAAGTTTTCACTTGAGATTTCTCCACTAATTCTATAAGTTTAATTGGACACATGTAAGTCTTTACAATATTTAACTCAATATAGAGTTATTTCTCACTCTAACATAGAGCGTATCTTTCTTCTTAAAAGATAATCACTCCATGAGCTCTTCACTTTTGTTTTTTCTCCTAAGGGATACACCAACCTTGACTTACAATGATATTAGAAGAATGATATTGCTCAAAAAATTTTTCTCAAAGAGTAGATATATAAGATGAAGCTTTAAAAACCCAAATGATAGAGATTTTGGAAGTTTTAGCTCAAGAATAATGATTTCTTTTTCTAAGGCTCCAGAGTGGGTTAAAAATCACATTATAGTACTTGGTTCTACTTAAAAGCATATTTTCAAGATCATATTTAGAGGGCTCTATGAAAAATAGCCATTTGAGAAATAAAAAAGACCATTAAACTCTTTAAAAAAACTATTTCTGATGCTGCTAGTCGATTATTAGCTAAAATATGATTGTTACTTTTGAATATCTACCTCACTAGTTGATTGTTGGGGTATATTAGTTAACCGTTACCTTTTTAGAAGTTGCAAGTCAACTTATATAGGTTACTAGTTAACTTTTTAGTTGATTACTGTACAAACTCAACTTTTAAATAGTGAATAACCTATTGTTAGAATGCTATTTTAGTCTATTTTCAAATGCAACAAGTGTTATATAAAATTCCAAATTTTTCATGAGATATGGCCAAAAGAGTGACCAAAGGTTAAAAAAGAATTTTATATAAAATTCATATCTCACCACTTAATTTTAAATAATTATAAATTTTTCATTTGAATTACATTTTGAGTGAATGGCTTATTTTTGGAAAGATATTTGAGTCTATTTTCAAATAAAATAAGTTTTATACCAAAAATCCATATATTGTGTTAGATATGATAAAATAATGACCAAAGGTCAAACTAAAATTTTTTTAAAAAATCTACATCTCACTACCGTTTAGGTCTAAACACATTTTGAGAGCCAAAATGTCCTGAGATAATAAATATAAATCTAAATCATTAAGCTTTACATATAACCTATGATAAATATACCTATTTGAGTCTATTAATTATTTTGATGCAACTAAGTTTTTAAATCTTCAAAATTTTAAGTTCTTCGATTCTTGGAATATTCTATTTTTTTTAGCTTGCTATTTCTTTAAATAAAATATAATATTGATATTCTACTCTTCACTTCAATGCTCACTCTTTTTTCTTTAAATCATCCTACATAAAATATATTTAACTAACAAAACAAATAGTTAGTTCAATTTACATTTTTCAATATGCATGACATAATAACATTTAGTTTAATATAAATAACCTTATCATGCATATGAGATTTTTATAATTCATATATCTAATTTAGATTATATATATAAACTTAAAACCTATTAGATATATTATAAGAAAACATATTTTATATATAAGAGATAAAGCATGATTGAAGAATAAAGTATTATGAGTTAATAATTAAATAAGTAAGTATGTATTAATATTATATTTATCAACATTTTTTTTTTATCAAAACTTATAACATAATTAGGGTAAGTAATCTCCCCTATAATTATAAATGGCTTATAGCAATGAAGTAAACACATATTAGTGTTATATTTGTAATTCATTTGTAACACATTTGTTATCATTAAAAATTATAACATAGCACCTTAGGACTAACAAGTTATGAGCAAGCTAATAAATGGCAAC
The DNA here is from genome assembly GCA_032878935.1 of Erythrophleum fordii. NCBI lineage: Eukaryota > Viridiplantae > Streptophyta > Magnoliopsida > Fabales > Fabaceae > Erythrophleum > Erythrophleum fordii. The sequence continues at coordinate 8,200,482 of JAVQMF010000042.1, forward strand.
AAAGAAATGCATCTCCTTCACCCTAGCTACAACTAGGAACATAATGGGCCAAGTTGCTTGGATGCATTACTAGATAAACAAGCCTTTTTTCTAAAGATGAAAAGCCAAGCTTACAAAACGTTATGACAGGTTACAACCCTAGGAGAAGTGAGATAATTAATAAACAAACAGAAAAGGTATAGAGTCACTACTCATATTTATATGAAATCATCAAGCATATTTATATTCATCAAACGAAGATTTTATACAAAGATACAAGTTCCCATAGTCTTACTATCTCTCCATGATCTAATAACCTTAGGAGATAAAAGGTCTATAAAACCTCACCATCTCTTTATGGTTTGACAACTTTAGGAGAAAAATGTTTATGAAATCTTAAGAACAAAGAGGTCTATATGATCCTATCTCTCTATAATCTATTGACCTTAAAAGAAAAAATGTCTACGTGACCATGTTATAAACTGTGATGTTAAAAGGACAAGTGCAAAAGTAAGCCAATTGGAAACTTAAACATTAAAGGTACACAATTCTTAATTATATTTATAAAATTGTATAATTTGTAAGGCAAAAAGTAGAAGACCTCAATGCTTAGGCCCCAACGACCCCATCATTTCATGGTCTATGCAACCTTAGAGCAAAAAGGTTCACACAACCACTTAAGTCCTTAGGGCCCCAAACCTCCATGGTTTATATGACCTCAAGAGCTAATAGATCTACATGATCTTTAATCTCTATAGTCTTTATGGCCTCAGGAGTAAACTAGTTTATGTGACTTCAACATCTCCATGATCCTCGTGACTTAAGGAGAAAACATAATGCATCTTTAGCTCATTGAGCAATGAAGGATACTCCATTGGCTTCGCTTGGAGAAGGATGCTTTACCTAAGACATGAATTGAGAAAAATGCATGAACTAAGTCAGTGTTACAAGGTAAGGCAACACTTGACCTACTATACAAGGTAAAATTAAGGTAACATTGAATGCATCACAATGAATATTATCTTTTGCCATATATCAAGGCAATGCTCGTATTGACATTCCATTCATTGTTATATCATGTGATCTTAAAAAAAAAAAAGAAGAAAAATGAAGAGCTTGCTAAGATATATTATTATAATAAGGAGCCTAATCGCTTGAAGAGGTCTTAACCTTACCTAAAAAAGGTGCCAACCCCATGGGGTCACTTTTATAGTTCTTCCTTTATTGGAGATTGTAAGAATGCATATCCCATAAGGCCTTTCTTGGAGGTCAATGGGAATTTGTTAAAATCTTTAAGGCCAAATCAACAAACTAAATGCTTTTTTAGAAAGAGCCACGAAGATGGCCTTCCCATTGTAGCAAACCATGGAACAACCAATTCTCGACTAGATGAATAAGAAGAGAACAAAATAAACTTATGAAAGGATCATGACCTTGGACCCAAAAAACAAAAAAGGACAAACTATATGATTGTCAAAGTAATAGGTATATATGACAGTCTTCACCATCTCCATGGTCTACATGATCTTAGGAATAAATCTATGTGACCTCCCCATGAAAAATCAAGAAGCCTCTACAATCCATGCGATATCAGGAGTGATAAGCCTACACAACCTAAGAAAACATAGGTCTACATGACCATAAATCTCCACAATTCACATGACCTTAGAAATAATAGGCCTACATGACCTATATGGCTCTAGGACCTCATGTCCTTAATAGTTCAATGTGACAAAAGGAAAGAGGAGCAAAGCAAACAACATAATTCAAAGCCATTACCAATGTAGATGTATAGTTGTCATATGTATATATATATATATATGTGTGTGTGTGTGTGTGCGCGCGCGCGCATGCACACATTCAAACATTTGTAGGATGAAAGCATTTGAAGGAGAATATATCCATATAGCATTCAAATATGCATGACCTTATAGTTATCTATAAAAATTGCAAGTTCTATAGGATAAGAAAAATAGATAGCCACAAGCCTAAAAGGCTTCAAACTATAAAAGTCTACTTGATCTTGAAGACAATAGGTGCATGTGACCTTACCTATTACTTGTCTACATGACCATAGGCTTATGTAACCTAACAAGATTCCAACTATAAAAGGATCTATGCAAAGTAAAGAGAAAGAAGCAAGGCAACCATACCATTGAAAGTTAATAAATCATGAAATTGCATTTAAAATTTGAAAATTGTAAACTTTTATAAGAAAAAAATGAGATACAAAAAAATGAAAAAGGATCTTATAGCTACAAAACTAGGGCACTTAAAGCCTAAGGTTACTAGTTATCAACACAAGCTTCCCCCACAACCTTGCCTTCATTTTTAAAGAGCTAAACTATTGGTCCAAAGGAAATTTTACACCATAAAGCTTCATCATAAATCCTAGAGTAATCACATTCCTCCCACGTCACAAATCATAAGAAGATTGAAAAGGACAACAAGCATAATGATAAGAGGGATATGATAATCTTATTGCATCTTTAGTAGTCTTCCTTCGTCATACGACTCTTAAAACTACAATAAATGGCTTTTGCCCAGCAACTAAAGATGAACCCTTTAGTCTAGCCATATTAATTGAAGATCTTGTATGATGAACAAGCACAAATAAATAACCTAAAAACAAAGTAGCATAGGTACATAGAAAGGCAGAAAGGAGAACAATCAAAATAATGTAAAAGAGTGAAGTTTAGCAAACCTATCTGTATCCCATAATGACTAATCGAAAACAACAATGTGTGAACATGACAATTGTGGAGAATATGAAATGTCTATAGCATCTCCCATCACTTCGGGTAGCGCCAAAGAATGATTCACTTCAAGTAACACTAGTAAAGGATCAACCTAGAGAGAGAGAGAGATAGAGAGAGAGAGTAGAGAGAGATGGAAAAAGAGTCTACAAATTTTAGTCTATAAATTTTCAAACATTTTTCTTAAGTCCATCAAACTCATAACCTCACTATTAGACTTAAAGGTAAGTATTATAGATGTCTTATACATTTTTAAGTCTTTGTAGGCTTACAAATAGCCCAATATGCATTTAAAAAGCCCAAAAACCTACGATAGCAAAGCAATAAGTCTCGTCAAACCATATAAAACTAATGTATTAAGACAATAAGTTACTTTGAGCACTGCAGCTCCAATAATAGCAAGTTATTTTGAGTAGCATAGCTTAGTTGAAAGAGACACATTAACTTGATTGAAGTTATGATTAACCCTTTTGTTTAGTATAAATATGGCTTCCCATAGCATTCTACAGGACATGGTCCTTTATAGTTAAAATTTTTTCTATATCAGTTAACATTCTAATTTTGTTACTTTTACTATAATATTTGTTTCTTTGAGTAAAATTATTTATTATTTGTTGCTGCTTTTTGACATTAGGAACAAAAATGCTTAATAATAATTTTTAAAATAGCAGTCAATATATATGAAATTATAATAATAGACTTTAATTATTAAATATAATGAGATATACTGTTTAAAATTTAAGTAAATTAAATATACAAGTTTAAAATAATTTGCCGTGTATAACAAAGTAAAAGGACTAATTTATAATAATACACCTAACCACCATCATGAACCAAACTTTCAAGGTTCATAATATAATTTTTAAAATAGCATGGATATGGATTATATAGTTGGTTTGTTATAATGATTAAACATTGCCATAGTTTTAATCCTCAAATTTTCAATTTGAGCATTTTAAAAGAAGAGCAATTAGTGTTTTTAAAGTTAATTGATTCGCTGAAATTTGGAAATGTTCAATCATTTTGCGAACTAAATTAATTTGAAAATTATCTTATGTTATATATACTTACTAATACAAGAATTTATTGAATAAGCTTAATTTAAAGTAAAAAAAAAAAAAATTCGGACATGAGGTTTAAATGCTTGTTTATATATGCATATAGAGTGATAAACATAAGTTTCTTTACTCCAAATTATGATAGAGAGCCACTTGTGCAATTCTATTCACACATGCTTGGATCAAATATAGCATATGACAGAATTTTTTTTTTAAATTACGGTTAGGCATATATTTGGCTTTTGTCCGATCAGAGTTTCTCCTTCTGATAATCTTAAAAAGCGCATTTTCTCATATTAACTTAATATATTTAATTAGGATTTTATTCTCAAGACACCGTCTAGATGAATCAAATAATAATAATAATAATAATAAGGTATCTTTTTTTTATCAATTGACTAACGCAAGAGAAAACTGTTTCTCTGATAATTACGGATTAGAACCAAACTTTGGCTTTATGGCTGTAAAGCATTTTTGGATATTTGAAGTGTGGCTGGATGGAAGCCATATACAGAAGCTTCAAGAATCAACTTTCTTCAGCCATTTGCATTAGGAATATGTTCTAATTAAAATATGTCAAAAAATTTTAAGCGAGTTTCAATACAAATTTTCGTCTTATACCAAGTAACAAATTGTAAATATATTTATAAAAAAATGTGATTGGTAGAAAAGGCCTATTGTAGAATATGTGGAAATAGAGAAAAATGTTTATTAATTGATGATATCATCGGTATGACAATTTTACATTTCATCACTTCTACAGTGATGCATGTATATTGAGATTCCCCACATATAGGTAAACGACGATGACCGGAGGACAAACAAAGAGCATCTGAACGACGGCGATGCATGAGCTGGCGATTGCACGAATGAGCTGCGTGATTAATGGGGTGAATCAATTTAATTAGAGCAAAAACCATAGTTGGACCAAATGGCCGAATCGTAGTTTTTGCCAAACCACAGCTAGGCCAAATGGCTTAATTGCGGCTAGGAAAACAACAGTAAGGCTCCGTTTTAGCTATGATCAAACCTTAGCTATGATACTTGTAATTACAGTCAAGACATCGCAATTAAATTATTCATTTTTTAGTAGTACGTGTAACAAAATTATCAATGACTTAATTAAATCATTGAAGATGGTATCAAATGCCATGAAGAAAGCAAAGTATAAAGTGAATGTAAGTTTTACAAATGGTTAGAATATGAACAAAGAATAACAAGTATTAATTTTTTATTAAAGGACTAGCACTTTTATTTTGTGCTTTTCTTTTTTTTTATTCATAATTTAACATAATTTTATGTGGACATGTGCTTAATAAGTAAATATAATTTAGGAAATAAATTTTAATAAAAATTTTAAGCATTTATTTTCATGTTCTTTATAATAATATAATATTTAAGTAAAACAAATTTTAAAAGAGTTAATTATGTCATATACTGCGAGAAATATACAAGTGTCATATTTTTATTGAAAAAATTTATAATAAACATCATCTAAAAATTAACTTCGTGTTTCATGTGAAAGATTTAATCCTTATTTTTTTAAAAAAATGCACTTAAATTTGTCCAACAATTTATTTACCTTTATTTGATGAATGTGTGCTTAATACATTATTTTTAAGGGCAAGATTTAGCAAAAATTTCATAGGTATTTTTTATTAGATTCTTTAGTAAACACATAAGGCAAGAAAGAAACCTTTTGAAACATCAATTTATACGACGCTGAAATATTTAAAAAAAAATCATTAATCATGTTCTAACAAAGAAGAAAAAATGAACTAGATTTAAGTGAAGTTTTTTTTTTGGGCCAAGAAGATTTAAGTGTATCAAAATTTTCAATAAAAGCATAATATATACTTTTTTTTTTAAAGACCCAATCTTCTTTAATTTTATTAGAGAATTTCCCAAGCGAGACCTAACAACCGAATCTAAGTTCTATCCAAAAGAATTTTCATTTAAGGTTACCTACTGCTTTTAGTTATGAGCTAGCAGGAAACCCACTTCGTGAGTTTATATAAGCTCCATTCTCTGCAACTTCAATCTGTCCATCGCTTTCTTCACAATGGCTAAGATTTCTATCAACCCAGTTCTCTTTCTCATCAGGTTATGTCTCCCTCTCTATAGTCTCCTTCCTTACATTCTTTTTTTCTTTTTTCTCCAAAATTTTATCTCTGCTGAATGCGTGCGTGTGCGTGTGTGAGTGTGTATGTATATATATCTTCTTAACGATGTTGAAGACAATTAATGCATGGTGCAGCAAGCGATGTTATACAGTTGCGTCGGAGAATGGAAGGTCGGCGGCGGCTGCCACTGTGGCGAGGAAGGAGGTGGGAGAGTCATCGGCATCCGATGGTGATGTTCCTCCAAAAGGGGAAATCTTTTGGATGAGAGATCCTAAGACAGGAAACTGGATTCCTGAGAATCACTTCGGAGAGATTGATGTTGTTGAGCTGAGGAACAAGTATCTGTCCAAGACACAGAAGCTTTAAATAACTTGGTTTCAGTAAGAAACCAAAGTTGATTAAAGAATTAAGCTAGAGAGAACCTCTCACTTTTGAGAGGCTCATCAAAATCTTGTTTAAAAAACTTTGTTCATAGAAATTCATAGTTATCGATAACATGCATTTTCTTGGTTTTCCTTAGTTAGCATATTTATGTCTGGTATGTTCCTCTTTTTTTTTTCCTTTTCTCTCGTTCCTTCACGTTTTGGTGCATGGCCAATTTTGTCCTTTTATGCGAACGTGCTTTGTCGTGTTCTTTCATCCTCCTAGTCCAAGTCAGCACTTGGTCATCCCCTCCTCGCCTTCTCCAAAAGGCTGTTTCGCTTTAAAAATAATAATAATAAGAAGCTAAATTATATTTTCATCTTTTAAGACATCTTTGCATTATATAATTTTTGTTATTTTAAAAATTTAAATTCACTCCTTCATGGAATGAAAATATACATTATAGCAAAAAATGAGTTACACTCATGTTTATTTTGACAAAAATACTTATATATATAATTTATATAATAAAAAATATTAAATACATATTTGACTAATATAAAGATAATCAATTTTTAAAAATTGAAAATAAATAAATTTAATAATAGTAGTAATAATAATACTTTGACTAATATAAAGATAATCAATTTTTAAAAATTGAAAATAAATAAATTTAATAATAGTAGTAATAATACTACTACTACTACTACTACTGCTACTGCTACTGCTATTGCTACTGCTACTGCTACTGCTACTGCTACTGCTACTGCTGCTGCTGCTACTGCTGCTGCTACTGCTACTGCTACTGCTACTGCTACTTTTTTTATGCAATTTTAAATGATCATTTTGCTATATATTTTGTTCAACACGTCTTTTTAATGCGTAAGAAATTATTCACTCTATAGGTGTTAATTTAAATTTTTTTGCAGATGGTTCTATATGCTAAAAAATATTTTTTTGGGTAAATTAATTATTTTTTAAAGAGATATGCAAATTACAACAATCTTCTCCTCTGATTTAAAAATATAAACTCTCTTTTTTTTTTTTATATATAAAAAATGCAATACAATTGATCAGAAATGAAAGAGAAGCTACGACCAATGATTTAAAAACCAGACCGGTCATTGGACCGGTCATTGAACCGGTCTACGTATTGGTTCACGGTTCAGCGGTTCAACCGTGGTCCAACCGGTGATAATTTTATATATAAAAAAATCTTATATAATAAATAATATCATATAACATTCAAGAGATATAATACCAAAATCCAAACAAACCAAACATTTAAATCCAAACAAGTCAATATTCAATACAACATCCACAATCATAAGACAAGCTGACAAAGTGATCAATTGACAAGCAATCATTCTCAGTCATAACATTCATTGATATCAAATCCATCATGTGCCAATGTATTAGCATCCACACTAGGACCACTATCATCATCTAATCCAACTTCTAAATCATCAAACGATTCAATAATTGGTTCATTTGCAATGTCCACTTCTTCACTTCCAACTATCTGGATTGCATTTTCTTCATAGATAAAATTCTCATTCTCCATCTCCTCACTACTAAACTCAAGAGGTGCTTCTTCTTCAACAATCCAAAATTCAACTTTATCAATGGATTCATAATCAACAGGATCATAACTTCTCTTCTTATTTTGCAACCTAATATAAAGAATTAAAATATCAAATAGAGATTCAACTTAAGGTGCAAATGAATAAATAAAAACTATATTTTGAGTATATTTATATACCTATTCCTCAATCGTAAGTTATAAGTGACAAACACATGATCACTTAATCTTTGATGTTCTATTTTATTTCTCATTTTTGTATGAATGCGCTCAAACAAACTCCAATTTCGCTCACATCCCGAAGAAGAAGCCGTTTGGCTAAGAAGACGTATTGCCATCTTTTGTAAAATTGGAGTACTAGCCCCAAACAAGTGCCACTAATTATCTACATAAAGATTAAAGAGTACATTATATGATTAACCATTGGTAAAATATTAAAAATTTTAAAAAATAAAGTAACAACTATTAAAGTATAAATTGGTGGTTACCAGGTTGTGTTATCTTTGACACATTGAAAGCATATGATCGACTGAAAGATCCTTGGCGAGTACGATAAGTCTGCATCTCTTGAACTGCTTGGTTTATGTTAGAACAATATTTTTGTATCTTAAACAAATCAAGCATTGATTGCATAATGCAGTTCTTCGTACAAAATTTTTCACTTTCATCAAAAAAGAAAGCAGGATTCAAATAGTAAGCTGCTGCATGAAGATTACGCTTTAAGTGCTTATCCCACCGAGCCTTAATAATGTCTGTGTAAGGCTTGTACAAGTTCTTTCTATTTTTAAACAATTCCTTTATTCCATTCTTTGCCCTTCTCATGCCTTCATAAACATAGCCCAAAGAAGGTTTTTCATCCGCATCTACAATTCTTAGCAATCGAATAAGGGGAGCCACAACCTTTATGATGATTAAACAATCATTCCAAAACTTACTATCTAGTATGATAGCACTAACAATTTTTCCTGTTGTAGTCTTTGCTAACTTATAATTGTTGAAGTGCTTATCCACAATCAAAGCTTGCAAATCGTGCTTATGATCATAAATACTTTTCAATGTAATAAAAGTAGTAGCGAACCGAGTTGCTCCTGGACGTACAATTTCTCTCTAACCTTCCCTTCTCCTTAGCCAAGATAAAATATATATATGATTGTACACAAAGATTGTTATCTTTGTAGCCTTTGATGCAAGGTCTGCCACATTAGGCATATTAGTAATGTCTTTCAAAAGGAGATTCAAACAGTGAGCAGTACATGGTGACCAAAAGATGTGTTTATACTTTTCATGTATCAACTTGCCTGCTGCTACATAATTAGCTGCATTATCGGTCACCACATGGACAACATTATTAGGCTCAACCCACTCAATGACTTCACAAAACATTTGAAACAATGTTTTGGTATCTTTCACCACATCTGAAGCATCAACAGATTTCACAAAAATTATACCTCGTGGAGAATAAACTAAAAAATTTATCAAGGTTCTTTGCCTTTGATTTGTCCAACCATCAGCCATGATTGTACATCCAGTATCTTTCCAACTAGCCCGATGACTCTTAACAAATAGCTGACACTCTTTCTTGTAATCTCCTAACAAATTAACTCTTAATTCATAATAAGATGGAACTTTAAACCCAGACCCTATTGCCATCATTGCATCCACAACACGTTGACAGTATGGAGATTAAATTGCATTAAATGGAATGCAAGCATCATAAAACCATTTAGCTATTACCATCTTAGCTTTGTGCGTTGCTTCTTTATCGGATAGTACACTTTTCAAACTTGGTTGGGAACCGGGAGTTGTTTTTGGAGCAAAATAATTTCCCATTATTGTATTACTTTTTCTCTTGCCTAGAACAAGTGATTGCTTCTTAAGTGGTTGAACCTCTTGAACTTCTTCTCCACATTCAATTTCCTAACCATATGCTTCATTGACCTCCTCATTCTTGTTCTTTTGTTGCACTTGCTTCAATAACTCTTGCATTCTGTGACGAGCATCATGAGGAACTTTTCTACAAGAGCTTATTTGACCTGGAACTCCAGCAAGATGTTGCTTCATTCTATTTATGCCTCCCCCTTTATATATTGAAAAACAATGTAGGCAAGTGTACACAACAGTTTTTCCCTCTTTCTTAAAAGAAAAATGCTCCCATGCTGGATCAGTCTTCCCACGATTTGATGCAGAAGATGCTGCTGTAGATTGTTTATCTGATGATGGTGCATCACTACTACCAACATTATTATTAGTGTCGGGAGTGGAACCATCTGGAGCATCCATACTTTTTAACATGCAGCACAAAAGAGCACACATTATTCTAAAACCATAATATTGAAATCATATAACCTTTTGTCTATTTACAAATTCATTGCTAAAAGCCATGATTTAGGAGTTTATTGCCTTTGATTTGTGAAATAGCTTTAACAGCAACAATCTCTTATGAGTTGAGTCAATATTCAGATATTTTTTTTTTATTCTTAGTGTTATGAACAACTACCAAGTTAAATATGTAGTTTACTTTTACAGTTCTTATGTTGCGCACTTTCTCTGTTGCAAAAAGGGCAAAGAAAAATGCATCCAAACTAATGCCTTTTGGTTCAAGTTCAACTAACCCCATCCACACTTAACCAACTAACCCCATCACTATACCTACTTTCTTTTGTTAGCCTCTCTAGTATTGTCCTTGCACACAAGCTTTATATAAAATGCGATCATTGTATATTAGATGAGCCAAAATAGGATTTAGGTAAGCTATTTTGCTACTGTAATATCAATATTAAAATAATTATTTTTTACAAAGTGATTAATAAGATCGAACGAGCAAGCAAAAGCCAAGTTATGAAGTGTTTTGAAAATACGTGGTTAAGTAACTTGGTTTCAATTTAGTTCCCCCATTAAGCTTGGAAAATCCTATTTGGCTTTTAATCCCATTCTTGCCATAAAAGAAAACTGAATTGGAAGTCACTAAGGGGAATTATAAAACGATACTCAATATAAAGCTTTTAGTACCAAATCAATTATCCATTAAAAAAAACAAAGGTAAAGGACTGGAACTTAGCATCATGATCAGTTTTTCACATTCTCATTTAAAGGACTAACATTAATGCATGTTATATTGTAGAAGACGAGGAATAGCATTTAACCTTTTAACCCAAAGAAATTACTCATCCTAAGTAAGAGTTTTCACTATGACAATTTTACTAATACAAGTAAGACTGCATGCTCACTTAAAATAGATGATCCAAAGAATTTACTCAGGCAGGAGATTGCAACAAAGTTGAGATCCACGAGGATGGTCTTTTCAACAAATTTCAATAACAGTGATTAAATTCCAAAAAAAAAAAACTTCAACCCTTCGTGGTGCAAATATGAAGCAGCAGTGGTGTGCAATTTTATTATCGTCTTAGGCTGGCATTTCTTCGAACATATGGTGTGCAATTTTAGCTCATAAAGATGTTAAGCTTATACTAATATCTAGCAGCACCCATCAGACAACAATAATCAACACCAGACCAGCAAACAATCAATTTAGAGTTTTGATTATTGTTTACCTCAATTCCAGGTGCTTCTATTCTTGTTCGAGCAAGATGATTCAAGGACTTCGAAGCTTCTTCCTCTGGTTGGTTCAGACTCTTAGTTTTAGCTTCTTCAATCACAGGATCTTCGTGTGTTTCGCAGACTCTGGTTGGTTTCGCAGAGCAGAGGAGCTTCGTATACTGACTAGTTCAAGCTCTCGATCTCAGCTTCATCCTCCCGATCGTTCTTCGCTGCTCATCTTTTCTTCAGTTCACGCTTTCGATCTCACACACATCTTCATTCTCCCATTCTTGGTCTCAATTTTGTCGCAGAGGAGCTTCGTGTGTACTCACTGGTTCAAGACTTCAAGCTCTCGATCTCAACCATGGTTTCATCTTCCTCCTGATTGCTCTTTGTTGCTCCCTTTTTTCTTCACATCACGACTTCTTCGCCGGGGATTTGCCGGTAAGATTTAGGGCTCAGATGGGGATGAGTTGCAGGGGAAGACCTCGTGCTCCTGCTCCTGCTCCTGCGTGTGTGCGTGGCTCCTCGAGGAATCTGATCTCAGTATCTCACTCTCGTCTTTTTGTCTCGATTTAATGAAAACCGGCAACAGTGGGCATACCGATTTTTACCGGTTTCACCAGTTTTCTCATAAGCCGGTTTTCTATGCTTCAGTAACCGGCCAACCCACCGGTTTACCGGTTGAACCGGCCGGTTCAGTCCGATTTTTAAATCCTTGGCTACGACCATACTTTATTTGACCAAAATACACCCTATATCTATTAGATATATAATATAATAAACATAAAAAATATATTTAACCGACATAAAACGGTCCATTTTGTAAATTCAACAAATTATAAAATCATAATAAAAAATAAATTATTAAAAGTAAATAATATATTCACAAAATAATTTTTTAAATTTAACTAATTTAAAAATAATAATTTACTTTCTAAAATACTATTTGTATTAAATATATTTTAGTAAACTTAAACATTATTGTAAATTTAATAATGTCTTAGAATAAATTAATTTCATTGTTTTTAACATAAAATAAATGATGTTGAAATAAATTCTTTAAAAAATATTTTTTAGTAAGTTATATTTTTAATTGAAGAAATTAATATTATTTTTAAAGCATTTTAATCAAATTTTGGTTTTAGAGTAGTAAAGGTATATTTTTAAAATGAATGAAGAGCTACATAATTTAGATATCTCTCAAAAGAAAGGATAATAATTTACCTAAAATTTCTTTATATGTTGAAGAAGAGAACATTTGTTACATTAGGAATGAGTAAAATGCTCATACCTTGTATATAGTAATAAAATTTAGGGAGAATTACAAATAAGGATCTATATTTAAAAATAATTATTTTGAATGACTTATTACCACTATATATTATTGGTTTTAGTCAAAATCAGTAGCAATCTATCCTAAAATAATAGTAACAAGTTTTTTAAAATAATTATTTTAAAGGTTGGATCCTTATTTGTAATTCTTTCTGAAATTTATCCCACTTTGATTTTGGTATAAAAAAATTTAGAAAAAAATATATCTAAGGATCCAAATTTTATAAAATTTACAATAAGAGATCTTAAAATTGAAAATATTTCTAACAACCAAAACTAATGAGTTTAGGAAAATTATTATTGAATTTTAAGAAAGTTATAATTTAAATAATTTTGATAGTAACTTTCTTAAAAGCTAAAAGTAACTTTCTTAAACTCTAATAGTAAATGGTAATAATTTTAGCCTTGGGGATAATTTCAATTTTTAAAATCTTTTGTTACAAATTTTACAAAATTTGAGTTCTTAAATGCTATTTTTTCATAATTTTATGAGTATCTTAGGGAATCAGCTCTGAATCAAATTAGTAGGATGTCCACCTTGTCTGGTACCCATATTTTGTGTGTGTATATCAAAATAATATATCATACAAAACTTTTAGAAAATATTATTCAAATATCATTTATAGGTTTTGAATTATATTAATAGTTGTTCAAGGCTTTTTTTTTGTTGTGATTTTATATAAACATATTTTATGTAAATGAGTCTTAATTAGAGGGAAATTTATGCATTTTGATTTTTTTTTTCAATAAATGCATTCGGGTTAGAAATTGAAAGATTGAATGAGGATAAAGAATTTTGCACCTACTAATGAGTGCATCATATTATTAGAACTATTATTTCTCTCAAAATAATTGTATTGAATTGAAAAACCGATGAACTAACCACACTTTTGGTTTGATTAATCCTAAAAATCAACAAGCTAAGAAATTAATAACAAATCAATCAATACAGTTAAAAACTATAAAAAATCAATCTATTTGGGTATTGGGTATTGAACTGATTAGAAGCCGACTTTTGATTTTTTATCTAAATTAAAATTTTATTGTCTTGTAACGAAGATTTATAATGTTTAATAGATTCTATTCAACCTCTTTCATATAAGTTTGTTATTATGTATAAAATACTTTAACTAATTTTTATTGTTTAAAATATTTAATATCTATTTTAAATATTATTTTACAGCATATGTATTAATTTAATTATAAAATATCATATAGATTTATACCTTTTCATATATATATATATAAAATAATTTGACTTCAATTCAACCAATTGAATTATTAAACTGTGCATTACTTCTTTTCCTGGTTTAATAACCAGTTTAGTTTTTAAAATATTGGTAAAAAATAAAAAACTCATTTCCAATATTCAACTCCATTAACAGAAAATCCTCAAAAATAGTGTACGGATATTTCATGAAGAGAATCAAGGACTCATAAGAATTACATACATTGTGTAATCTAAAAGTCAGTTAACTTACGTTATATTTTTTAATATCCTGGATATCTTAATATATGATGGGAAGAAACATTATAATATTTAAGATTTTGTATTTAGTATAATAATCAAAAGTCATTATAAAAAAGATATAATTAATATTTAATAAAGTTAACAATATCAATTTATTTAAACCTTCTTAGTATTTTATATGATATTAGACATTTTACATACTAGTAAACTAATCATAGACATCTTAGATGTCTTTTGACATCTAAATTATTATATATAATTAAGATGCCAATATATGTATCAAACAACTTCATATCCCTCCATTGTGCACCAATCAGATCAAAATAGCATTTGCCAGACCCGAGCTGATTAGTTATGCAGCTTGTGATAATTCGTTGTTTCTAGACAGTCAACCAGATAACTAGCAAATTGAGACGTCCGCCTGTATTGTTGTAGAGAGCATAAATGCAGGACTGGAGCAAATAGCATCACACTATATTTATGCACTGAATTTTGACAAAACTGGACCTAGGATATGCTCAAGATTTTAGGATTTCTTTTAAGTGTTTGTTAACAAATTCTTCAATAAAAATATAGCAAATGAAACCAATCTTTTGAAAAACTTAACTGAAATATTAAAAATCTTTACTTACTATGATTTTGTTAAAGAATTTGATGGCCAACTTTTAAATTGCATCTACGTGTCATCTTTAAAGTATTTGGTTTATAGGTGTCACAGCTTTCCCCAAGATGGTACAGTTAGGATCCTCGACACACCATTCCTTCAATCATCCTTTCTCCTAGCCCTTTTGGTATGTGGAAAAGAGAAAAAAAAAAAAGGAAAATTTTAAAAAAATTTTAACTTTATTACTATAATTATTATTTAATATTTTTTAATTATAATTATTCAATTATTAAAAGTAAGAATATTATGGATATTTTTTATCTATAAAATCACTTTTTTCTTTTTTCCTTTTGTTCTCTTTCCATTTTTAGCTTTATGCATACCAGTAACGAGCCTTAATGGATACACTGTCAAATTGGTATAGGGTATTTTCGGTCACTGTAGTTTTATTAAGCTCAAAAGAGCAGATACTCCTGTCAGAAATCAGAATAGACATAGAACCAATTTGGGAGCATCTGTGCCTGAATTGATTTCCATGGTAATATGTTTCTTTGCTAACCTCCTCATTTGTCCAGGTCGCAACTTGTTGATCCTTGTTTGAGAAAGAAAAATCACTAACGAAAAGGAATATAAGTCCTACATTTAACACTCCGCGGCCCACAACCGAAAGTATAAAAGGAATGAACAGGAATAGATGAATAATATTGGTTCTAGTTAAACAAAGGCCAACATGAATGCCACAAGATGAGTACATGTTCAACTGAAAATGGCACCTACAGAAAACTTGAGCAGGCAAGGAATCTCCAATGTGCGTAGTCCAACAACAAAATTCCTCGAGACTTGGAAGGCGCATCATATACTCGAGAACCTGAGTATTGGGGGGACACCCAAGGAAAAAAAAGAAAAAAAGGCAAACACTAAATCAGCATCCACAAAATCGAACCACATAAGGTGGCGTGGAGAATGCATTTGGGTTCCGATCAAGAAAGATAAGAAATGGAAAATGAATTTCTGATAAAATTCAATTGAAGAATTAACCACTTACGTTATTGCTCAATACTTTTCTAAAAACATTGATGGTTGACACAGAAAATTTTCTACATATTTATATTGATGTTGTAAATGCACATACTGTTACAAAGTTGACCCAACAGACATGCATGATCTTGAACTGAGGTCACTATTCTTATAGAATCAGGGGGAAAAAAAGTTGTACACGGATGGATGACAATAACCATAACTGGTTGCGCTCACCACCAACTACAGATGGAGTAAGAACACCTAAATCTGTGAAGAGCAGAGTCAGATATTGAGCAGGTATATAATCCCGGGCTGACCTTTCAACCTCAACCTTGGATGGAATTGCTACACCGAAATCAACTGGACTTAAGGGAGGGGCCAAGTCCTTTTGGTCCAAAGGGTAAAGACGAGCAAACTGCAGAGTAACACATATAAAACATGTAACTTTAGAATACCTTCTTGATAAAATATTTAAAAAAAAAGGAAGGAAAAAAAATATAGAATATCATTTCTAAAGTTGCATGCATAATAAAACATTACTGGGATATTCAGAAATTCCAGAATGATTTCTTTAAAAGGCAAATATATACCTTGTAGCTTTCAGCAGCTCCGTGGACCGGTTTATTCATATTGCGTGCAACCAATGCAATTTGGAACGTCCCCATCATGTTAATTATAGCCCCTACCAATTCCACGTCCACTTCTTCCATAGAGTACGCCACTGCAGAGTCTATTAGGAGTTTTACATGACCATCAAGCTTGGCCAGTTCATTGGACAACTGTAAACCTGTTCGGTCTAGTCTTCCCTCAGCAAATTTACGGAACGAAAGTTTTTAAGTTTGGTTCACAAAATGATAACAAAGCAAACATCAGAGCTACAAACTTCACCCAATAGTTCAAATTGGGCCTAATCAAGGGGAATTATAAATCTTAAATATTGAGAACCTGCTATCAAATGAATGCGTTATTAGTATTTAAAAAAAAAAAATCCAACTCTCCAGCCCAAATTTTTAAGAGATCACTTGAAAGAATATGCTTAACTGCTTAGTATAGAGTGCTTAATCTTATCCAAAGGTGATTATATAGAGGAAAGAAGATCAATTGCCTTATAATTAAATTGAATACAGGATAACAGTGAAGGTTCCTAAATTGAAAGAATCTGAATGTGAGCATTTATTATAAATACCAATGAGGAAATGTATAATTAGTTAGAGAGATCAACCCTGTGCAGAAGACCTGAAATAATTTCTTATTTTGTGCTGCCAGTTTCAGAACTTCAAAGACAAACTTTGGAAAAACCATGAACCAAAATTGTATAACCATCAACTAAAAAATCTTGACTCAGCATTGCAATAATTTTCCGAGCCTGCAAAATAAAGCAATTTGAGTGCAAATGTGAGTAATTGAATTATTGAAATTACTTGCCAGTGAGCAATCAACTCATTGATATGCTCCATACTTATAAGAGATTTCCCCAAGCTTTTCAGCACGTTCAATTAAGCAAGACTTTGCCGAGTAAAGTCTTCATATTGTAATGCATAAGTCCTTTTTACATATTGCAAAAACAGATCACAGCCTGCTGTCAAAGAGATAGAGGTTGTATCCCAGGACTGTAAAGCACATTGAGGTTTAATCAGAAAATTCGAGAATTCTAGAATGTCAGCATGTATTTTCTAATTTTAAATTCTTAATTCTAGGTTATTTTGAGATCTTGTCAGACAAGTATCCAAAGACTCTCATTTAAAGTATTTAACCCACAGAACAAGTAGAGTTAGCGATAATAGAAAATACTCATTACTACACCATCATCTAATACATAATACATCTATTGCAATTTTCCCTGCTTTCTGATAACTTTACATGAATCCAATCATAAATCCCCTCTCTCTTTTTTCTTTCCAGGGCCACTTCTTTTAATTTAGAGAATGAACATCTCATATTGCCTTTCCAAAAGGAGAGTCCACCACCACCCACCTCAGCAAGCTCAAGACTCACATGTAGGACCTCCTCTTTGCAAGCTACTACCAGTATTTCACTGACTAAGGAACCTTCACAAATCCATCTAGTTACAAGGCTTATCCCCATAATTCAAAATCGTCGGTATTTAGTACAAATACAGTTGCTCCTCACCCATTAGCATTATATGAGGTTAACATAATTGTCTTCCATGGATTCAAACTTTGTGTATGATGAAAATTCCATTAACCTAGCAATTCTTATGTATGGAAACTGCAGCATGATCAAGCTAGTTAGTAAACCAAGAGGTCTATCCACAATACTAGAATTGCTCATTTACCCTCCAAAACTTATAGAGGGAAAATCCTCTGAGAGTGCAGCATTTTCTGTAACCAAGTAGCATATCTATAATACACTAATTTGTTGAGCTAATTCACCGTCCAAAACTTATAGGAAACAAAACTTCAGAGAGTGCATCATACTATGTTACACATCAAAGCAGTTTCCCAAGGCTTCTTATAAAATAAGATGCAAACTTGGCATATCACTTTTGAATAAAATATCTAGAAAATGTGTCATGTATATAACCCAGTAATCCTTAGAACTAATTTATGTTGCGTATATCACAATCTATATAAAAGCTATACTATTATCAGTTTGACACGTGCAACATATTTGAAAAACTGGTTACACTGCATGTGATTTTTTAGGATTAACAGTATTCCTCAGAGTCCTGCTTAAGCCTTGGACCTGTAGAGGATACAAGAGAGTGCCCGTATAAATTTGGAGGGCTTTCATCTAACGCAAATCACTTGTGCAATTATTTACAAAAACAATGGTAATATATATCTCCAAATTTCAGTTCCATAATCTTTTCTTGCGTGGGTAATAATCTACACATTTGATGATAAAAGAATCCCCTGTTAGAATTGTAGGAACTTGTATAAAATTAGAACACAAATTGTGATATTAGAGTAAAGATTATACCTGTGGTTGTCATAGCAGCAATCTAGAAGTTGGATCTTCCTCTCTATCACCCTATGCTTAGATGAGCGACTTTCAATGGGACTAGTACACTTAATTAGGGTTAGAGAGGGTATCTAACTTTATTTAAAGTTGTTTTATTGGGTCCTTCCATCATATGCTTCAATAAAACTGTTGGCCCACACTTTAATTCGCTTACCAGACCTTTAATTTGAATGTGTGCTAAAGTCCACTAATTTTATAATCACTTAACTTTAATTGAGCTTAGAATAATTCGTAATGGACCATGTTCAACCCAATTTTAGAAAATATTAAAAGAATTAATGTGTGCCCACATAAAATTTTTCAACATTCTCTCACTTGGGCCACATTAATTTGATTTTAAGAAATTTTATTTTATTTTATAAAATGACTCGTGGGTTAACGAAACAACAAAACTTTATGTGCGCACTTTATTTAAAAAACAATGGTCCTTAAGAAAAAGCACATCGTACACAATTCGGTCCAATACAACTACCAATAAGGGATAATGACAATCATTATGCCCTTTAATGACATAAGACCAATCCCTACTCACACATATTGGCATTATATTGACATGGATCCTAAGTCTGGAAGTGTGGCAAGAAATAGCTTTCAAAGTAATCAATAATGCACTATTTCTTATCGGTCATCTGTATGATTTCTCAATATCTGTATGCTAAACTGCAATGAGAAATCACGACTTCTCAATATCTATATGCTAAACCGCAGTGAGAAATCGTACGACTCATAACAAGTCTATATGTCTCAAATACTTTATCTCGAGAATACAGTATAATACCATAAGAGACATATCATAACAAATACAACGGTCATCCTTAAAACTAGCACCATGTCTTAAGGTACATGTTGCATTCAATCCTTATATAAGTAAAATATTAAAGGTGATGATCATCAATAACATATCAAATATATGAAGGTTTATAAAATTTATTAACATAACCAAAAGACATCCACATAATCATCTCATAAAACAAAACAACAGAAGGCAAAATACATGAACTTCCACTAACTTAAAAGATCAAAAGACCCTAAGATACCCATATTCTTAACATATTTATTAAACTATATAGGCCTTAATCCTTTAGTTAAAGGATCAGCAAATATTGAATCAGTGTTTATGAATTCTATGACAACGTCTCCTTTCTTAACTATTTTCCGTAATACTCACTACCATGATCGGACCTAACTATTTTGATAATATTCCCTAATTGTTTCTCAACCTCTATTTAATAAATTTTTAACATATCAAGGGTCTTAGACTTTTCTCTGGTGAGAAAGACATATCCATAATGAGAAAAAAATCATTAATAAAGGATAAGGTTCACTAATATCTATGTATATTATTTCTAGGAGGCTTTTGTTACGAGTTGTACCCTTCTTCTTAGTTTTGGTCAATTTTCCCTTTGCACGTGTTTATCTCTTTATACCATAACAGTGGTTGGCAGTTCTCAATATTGAAAGATAAATTGCTAATTTTGAAATTCAAAGATAATCTGTATGGTAAGGTAAAATACATTGTCAATTATATTAGAATCATAAAAAATTTCAACACCGTCCTTTCTAAAATTTGAAAAATATCTAACTTTATTAATCAATAAAAGAGAAACTAAATATCTCTAAAAAAAATTTCTAAACAAAGCCAATAATCATATCCCAAAAATAAAATAAAATTAAAAGTAAAAAATAAAGGTTCCTCTATGTTTAACTTCAACGTTCATATTATTTCCTACTTTTAATTTGGACTCATTCTCCCTTAGTTTCTTATTGATTCTGAATCCCTTGGTCTCTATCCTTCTTTGCTAGCCAATCCTTATATTTAAGACAATCAGCCTTTTTATGACCCTTCTTCTTACAGAAATAACAACTTACATCCTTCATTTTATTTCCATCATCTGCAGTCTGATACTCACTATGCCTTTTGAAGTCTTGATCCCTTTTAGAAGTATGAGTCTTCTTGTTCTTAATTTTTCCTTTTCCTTTATAGAAATTTAGCCTATTATGGGAAACTAAGTATCCATTCTCATTCTTTTCCTTCTTCAATTTTTCTTCCTCAGCCATGTATTTAGAAATTATGTTATTTAGATCTCAAGCCTGATCTTGTGTGTTTTAAGAAGTTTTGATTTGACTAAATTCTTGCGGAAGCGAATTAAGTGTATAATGAATGACAAAGTTATTTGGAATTGGAATATTATGAGCTTTAAGCTTAGTTTGAGCATGCACTATCCTCATAATATATTCCCTAACTCCCTTAATGCTATCATATCTCATACTTGTCAATTCACCCATGAGTTGTCCTGCCTCAGCTTTGTCAGACACATGATACCTCTTTCCCACAGCATTGAAAAATTCCTTAGCATTTGTAGTTTCTGGTAAACCATTCATGAGATATTCAACAATTGATCTTTTTATAACTATGAGATTGAGGCGGTTAGATTTCTCCTACTTAGTATAATACTCCTTTTGTTTAGCAGTGCTATTCATAGTGGGTTTCAAAGGTTCGTTTTCATGTAGTGCGAGATTTATGTCAACTATTCCCAAAGCAAATTCTATATCTTGTTTCCACCTCTTATAGTTAGAACCATTCAAGACCTCAATGGTAACATTATTATTGTTCACAGCAAAAGAGACTGTAGATAAAATTGCAACATGGTCAGTAAAATAGGCAATTTCAAGGCAACTTAAGTTGAGCAAGCTATTTTTTAGAAGCACCTGTTGCATCATCATGAACTCCCTTTTAGGCAAAGAACATAACATGCATTAGACCTCTCTAGCATGAAGCTAATATGAATGAGGATATGTAGTATTGCCAGTTTTTATCCCTTTTGGGTAGATAACTCTCTCAAACTACGTATCTCAATCCATCAAGGAAGTTTATAGCTAAGAAAATCTATACCCTTTGGGTAGATAAATTCTCTTAATTATTCACTTCTACCAGCACACTTCATGCCATACCAGAGTTAGTATATATAATAACCCTTTTTGCGTAAATAATTATATATAATAACTTAATTTCTATCGACAAGGGAACTAAACGATTTTGTGTACTTTGATGGATAAATATCTTTGGTGACAAATATCCGCAACAATACACAAAATAATATCCCCAGATTAGAACAAATGAAATTGCCTTACCTTCTATCAACAAAAGAAACTAAACGGTTTTAATAACTTTGATGAATGAATCACTTTAGTGATTTATTCGCAACAGTTTATTAAAACAAAATGCTTAGATTAGGAAAAAATTCATATCCCATTAAGATGTTTTTACCATATGTATCCAAAAAGGTCAATTATGAACCATGTTTGCATGAAAATTGTGAACAATAACAATTTAACTTAAATAAGGTTTAAATATTAATGTTTTATGTCTCAATTTGAGAGTATAAATATTCTGTATATATCTAGAGAGAGTACATCTTGATTCCATGTTTTATATTTGTTAAAATATTTTCCTAGATTTTTCTTGTAATTTTCTGAGGCCATTTGCTAGTTGAAAATAATAAAAATGCTAATTTTAATTGAAAAAACATGAAAAATTAATAAATAATTTTTATAGGCCTCAAAAAATAAAATAAAAATCGCAAAAAATTAAGAAATTACTCAATTTAAAAAAATGAGACAAAAAACACTTCAATTAGAGTTAGAGGTGTTCATTGACCTGATTGGCCTTAGGGACTCGCTCTAACTCGGCCTAATCGAGTTGGACCAAAAATATAAATGGGTAGAACTTTAAACAAAACTATATCGAGCCGAGCCAGGCCACGGGCGAAGATATATTCTACCCAACTTGTCATAATAGTTACTTTTTTTTAGTTATTAATATCTTGTCATATATATATATATATATATATATATATATATATATATATATATATATATATATATATATATATATATATATATATATATTATTTCATGTAATTCTCTTAACATGTTGCAATTTTTATTATCTACTTAAACCCTTCTTATTTCTTAATTATTTTTATTATTGATATATATGCTTACTGATATTTCTTTTGTTGAATAATGAAAATACACGTGTTTACCTAAAGCTAATTATGTTAATATAGCTTATATTTTGTTTGATAATACTAAGCTATTTTTTTATTATTGATAAAAATATGAGGTTCTAAAAACTTATTGTTTTGAAGTATATGCCTATGAGTCTGCAAAAAAATATTTTTATATTATAAGTATCAATTCATAAAAAAAAAAGTCTCAGGCGGCCATAACCGGCCCTAACCTAACATAAAATCAGGCTTGTTCGGGCCAGGTCGGATCACGGGCATAAAAATAAGTCTGATATTTTAATCGAGCCGGGTATCGGGCATACTAGATGTCCGGCTTGACTCTACCCATAAATACCACTAATTGGAGTTGGGAGTGGCTCTCACGTGCCACCCCCTCCATGCCCTGCTCGTGGGCAAGGCCGGTTGGAGGTTATCTTCAACCTCTAGCTGGGTACGCCGGTCAAAAACAGGTTCAATGGACCTAGTTTTGACCCGTGTAATTCTGAGCTTTGTTAAGTCATTTCGTTTTATTGGTGATTTTCATCATAATTGAGATTTCTAAGATATCTGTAGCATCAATTGTTCATAAAATTAATCATAAGAGAAGAACCAACCCAATTTTCTTTATGGGTTTCGCGGATATGGACCTTGGCTACATGAATCGCATTTTGAAGCAATTAAGAACTAAAAATTATGGGGTTTTGATGTAAAACAATATTCCTAATATTTTCTGGATGGTTAATTAAACAAATCAACAAAGGAATTCGATGAATTTCATGAATTTCTGTATGGGTTTCGAAACATGAACCCTAAAACCACAATGTGCAATCTGGAGCGTTTTAACATTGAAAATCATAGGGCTTTTGTATAAATAAGAATTTCTAACATGTATGTGGAGTTAATTGAGCAAATAAACAAGAGAATCAGAGAAATTTTGCAACTGAATATATGCAATTCGAATAATAACCCTAACTTTCCTTCCTTCGAATTTCCAACCAGTTGAACGAATTTAATGCAATTAATTTTTATAGAAGGGTCTACAAACATGAGATGAAAGTTTCCCATGCAACAATTCAGGCAAAAAATGTCAATTTAAGAGAAAAAAAAAGAGGATGAAAATGTATAATTCAATTTTTTTTAACTTTAAATTCTCTTTACTCAGTTGGAATTAGGAAGCAAATAACATATCATATGAAAACTTGTGATCCAGAAAACAAAAGCCCTAAACTTACCTGCCCAATTAACTAGCAATCATGGAAGAATTTAAGGGCCAAAGATTAGTTTTAACACATATAGAATCCATATCAAAATTATGATTTTTTTTTTGGTTCTAAATTTCATATATAAACCTAAAGCTCTGATACCACTGTTAGAATTGTAGAATCTTGTATGAAATTAGAACACAAATTGTGATATTAGAATACAGATTATACCTGTGGTTGCCATAGCAACAATCTAAAAGTTGGATCTTCCTCTCTATCACCCTATACTTAGATGAACGGCTTTCAACGAGACTAGCACACTTAATTAAGGTCAAAGAGGGGACCTAACTCTATTTAAAGTTATTTTATTAGGCCCTTCTATCATAGGTTTCAATAAAACTGTTGACCCACACTTTAATCTACTCACTAGACCTTTAATTTGAATGTGTATTAAAATCCACTAATTTTATAATCACTTAACTTTAATTAGATTTAGGATAATTCTTAATGGATTATGGTCAATCCAATTTTAAAAAATATTAAAAAAATTAATGTTAATCCACATAAAATTTTCAACATCCCCTCCCTCCCTCTCACCCACTGATAAGAGTAAGGACAAATGAATTGACTTTGCAAGTTCGCATATAAATCATCTTCTACAACCAGATTATCTTTTGTAGACAAAAATATCTTCAACGTCAGAACACATTGTCGCCATATAGCAGATGTATTCAGAATTTTTTTTTTTTAATAGACGGTGAACAGTTTAAACTCGCTCTAAAGCATTAAAGTTATTTATGGGCAACACACAAAGGAGCGACTCAACTGGCAAGGCATATTTGGACAGGAGCAGCCACAAACCTCGAAGATCCACTCCCGAAAGTGTGAGATACTTGTGAGAGACAATTAAAAAAAAAAAAGGTTATTTATACGCAACCCATGATAGATAAAATTTCAATCAACTCCAATACAAATTCGGAAAACATCAAAGTGGGGGAAAAGCAGGGAGAGTGAAAACTAAAAGAACCCAAAATTTTAAATTAGAGATGTAATTTCTTATATTTTTATTAGATTGTTTATTAAAATATAACAATATATAATTTTTTAATAATAATACAAGTTATTATGTTATTATTGAATTATTATATATATATTATGTTTTAATTGAAAAAATCTGATAACAAAGATATAATGGATAAAAGTCTTGTCATTCTGTTAATTCCAATGCTAAGACCTCTTCTCCACAAACATCAACAGAACCTGAATGTTTAAATCTCGTTATTATTCATGCATTCAACGTGCATCTAATTTTGTCAAAGCGTTAAACCAACAACTAATTTCCAATTATAACAACTGAAAGTACGTTGTGAGGTTATAAACGGGAAAATAAATAAAAAAATAAGAAACTTTCTTACTTTGAGAGAATCTAAGGCTTCCTTGAGCTCAAATTTCCCCTCCATAATTGTCGGGAGCTGCTTCTCTGCAGTCCTGTGTGCCAATTCCATGTCCAGTCAGGCCATTTTCCCTCTTCTCCTCCTTTTTAATTTATTTAAGTTTATTTAAAAAAAGAAAAAAAGAACCAAGTGGCTTAACTGAACGAAGATTGGACGCCGTACGAACGTAGAGAAGCTGCTCCCATAATTGTCGTTGCCTTACTGGACCTAATCATCGTCGCTAAAGCGCGTATTGCCGCCATAGCCTCAGCCAAATGGGGCTGTTTCAGCCAGTTATTAAATTCGTCAATCACCCTAAACGGGCGACGCAACAACTTCACCACCGGAAAATCCCCCGTCATCGGTGTTTCCGTCGGAGGCTCCCTGAGCTTGGGCGAGCCAGTCGTTGGTGGCCACACCATGATGTGCCACCCTGGTTTGATAGTAGGCGGAAATCTAAGGGCTAGGGTTCTGAAAGGTGTCAGCCATTGAAGATTGGGTAATAGTACCCGGTGGAGGAGAGATGGAGGAGAATGTGTCGGGTTTCAAAACGGCGTCGTTGTTGCTTGTCAAGGATGAATATTGCTGATCTCCTCCACATTTATACGTGTAGTAAGCGCGGCTGGTCACTTTCTCGGGAAAAATCTTATCCGTTGAGACAGAAAAAAGGGGGAAAAAGAAGAGGAAGCAAGTTCGCCGGAGAAGAGTTGAAAGATTCAAATGCGCTGAGAATCAGAATCTGATTTTACCATTGTAATGGCAAATCTTAACTGAGCCCACGTTTCCACTTTCGGTGCCTAAGCGCCAGAGAAGGAGTAGAATGACGCACGCATGCGAGCGAATCCATGGTTGCGCACAGTCCGGACCGTTTTATAATTTTTTTTAAATTTTAAAAATTTTTTAACTTTGTAAAAGACGAATATAAAATAAAACAATTTTATAATGAGTAACTAAAAAAATAATATTTCATATAAAAAATAAAAACATCTATAAAATCTGAATTATTTAAATTAAATTTAAATGGCGCATATCAGAATAGACACATCCTACATATTCGAAGAGAATCCGAGTAGAATAATCATTAGAAACTGAAAGTTTCGTTTTTGCAAGTTGAGATATAATTTAAAATTGGTTAAATTTTACATAATTTTTTTAAATTTGAGTCATATATAAATAATTTTTTATCTTTCAAAATAGATAATAAATTTATCTAAATTTTTAAATTTATATATATAACTTTTTATTATTCATTAATTTATTATTTCACTAGTACTTTGGGTTATCTGTATATAATTTAAAATTTAAAATAATTATTTACAAAAATAATAATAATAAAGCTTATGGGTTTATTGTCACTAACTAACGTATTGCACTTTAGTGATAAAATAATGGTTAACTAACATAAAAGATTATTTATATAAATTTAAAAGTTTAAAAGTTTATTGTTAAATTTTAAAAATTAAAAAAATATTTGTATAATTTAAAAGAGTTTTGTACAATTTGATATTTAAAATTTTAAAAATTTTCTGTATTTTAACTTATAATTAAGACATAAATTAAAAAAATATAATATATCTTTTGAATTAAAATAAAAATTATTAAGTTTAATTAAAATTAAGTGAAAAGAAATTGCTTTTTCATTTCAACTATTTTTACCAATTAACATAGCAAAAATTAAAATAAAAGTAAAAATGTAAAAATTAATTTTAACTTCAATTTAATACTTTTATTTTAATTTAAAGATATTTATTTAAACAATTATATATATATATATATACACTATTTTAGTCCAAGGAGGTGAAATATAGATTCTTTATATTTTAATATAGAAATCTTGACATTGTAACATGTTTACGATCTCTCAGTTAAACCAGAGAGTTTAGGATCGAGAGAACGAAGGGCGTGATGGCGAAGCTTGGTGAGAACGGAAGGTCTAAGGGGGAGGAAGGTCTGATGGAGCGCAACGTCAAGAAGAAACGGACGATCTTAGATGAGCCACCAGTGGTGGATCTCAGTTTACTGGACCCTTTCTTGGTAGAACTGACGAAGGTTTGGCGTTAGGATAGGCTTTTGGGAACGTGGAAGAAGAGAAAAGAGACCAGCTTTCACTGCAATCACTAACATCACAAGCATCCAAAGTTATCCGAAAAGAGGTCTCTTACAAGGATTCTCTTTTAGGGCATGATGAAATTGATAATCATAACCGTTTGGTTTCTGATGACGAGCTTGCACAGGAGCCTGATGCTGAGAGTGAGGTTGAACTTTTCGAAGATATCCTAGAGTTGATGATACATCACCCTGTCATACCAGTCTTTGGAGAGGAGCGGAGGGAATACTGTAGGCCATGGAAGAAGTCTCTTATCTTCACACTAATAGGAAAGGAACTTAGCTACCGTTATTTGAAGAGTAGACTGATAAAATTATGGAATATCTTGGATCTTGAATTGATCGATTTGGAAAACAACTACGTTATTGCTAGATTTGCAAACTCTAAAGACTACCAATTCGTTCTTAACAAGGGTCTACGTACGAGTCATTATGGAACAGTAACTTGTGGTTCAGAGGTGGACACCAGATTTCGATCTAAATCAGATTAGCATTAGTAAGATCACTATTTGGATTAGCATTCCTAATCTCCCCATCCAATAGTATAATCGATATTTCCTTTAGAGACTTGGAAAAAGAATCAGCAGAACATTTAAAGTGGATGCTAATACACTCTCGTCAGGTTTTGGAGAAGACTAGAGGACCGAGAGAGGAAGGTTTGCCCAAATAAGTGTGGAGATTGACCTCGGGAAAAAACTTATTTAGAAGTTCATAGTTCGTAGCTCGGTTTTTACTGTTGAGTAT
The DNA here is from genome assembly GCA_032878935.1 of Erythrophleum fordii. NCBI lineage: Eukaryota > Viridiplantae > Streptophyta > Magnoliopsida > Fabales > Fabaceae > Erythrophleum > Erythrophleum fordii. The sequence continues at coordinate 8,228,790 of JAVQMF010000042.1, forward strand.
GAAGGGTTGGACCTTATTTGTTTTCATTGTGGCACTTATAGGCATAAAGAGTGTCTGGCCTTTGTTTAACCAGTAGGGTGCAATATGGAGGTTGAGGAAGGCACGCACGATGTTCAACATAACGCTGCGGCAACCATCTAAACAATGCGAAATATTCCGACAGATGAAATCTATAGCCCAGGGGTAATGGCACAAAAAACGCCTAGGTGACAAAGATCGTTGAGGAAGATGCCGGAGATGAAGGAGCATGGTCAACTCAATGGTAATAATAATAAAATGCATTATTCTCAAGCTTCATTCACTAGTAACTCAAGATATGTAGTGATTGCGAATTTGGACTCGGATAACTTAATTAAAGCTCATCAACATGACAGCCATATGTTAGATATCGTTCTTTAAAGTTCAAACAGCAAGGTTGGTGAGATTCTTGGGATGAATCATAAGAAGAATATCAACCCGTTACAATTTGCTGTATCTAAGACATTAACCATGCAGAAGTCAAACAACATGGATCTAGACAATTTGGGTGGGCCAAGCCACAGACTCAAGATGGGTAAAAGCCCATATGCAGTGACAGTATCAGGGATCAAAAGAAAAAAATGGGAAGCCGTATACATCAGGTGGTCCAGGGGAGTATCTCGAAGGCAACCCACAAGGGTAGTAAGACAACATCTGAGGTGTATGCCCAGTCAAGAAAAATGGTGGCCCTGACAACAAGATGACATGACCGTAAGTTTTATTGGGTATGCCTCTCAAAATAGCTTATCTATATTGTTTAAACCATCCAAGCCCCTGATTCTGATGAGGTTTTAAAGGGTATCAAATTTGCTCAGCAATCTATGCTAGGTAACGACAAAGATCACATCTTATAAGCTTGTGGCACTACTATGGTGTATTCGAATAGCCTCTGAGGCACTGTTGCCTCCTCTAACCCCGTTTTGGTGTGTTATGGAGCTTAGTTGCTAGATTTGTAGGAGGCGGGTGCAAGAACGTTTCCATTTCAGGTTAAGGACATGGTTCACATGCGTAAACTCTCTTCCTGTCTTGTTTAAGCCCAGAATTAGTGGGTTTAAGGTAGACCGTGTGATGTGTAGGACGGGATTCACCGACTAAATTAGAGTGGAAGCTGCTGGATTTGTAAGTACTATTTGGCTTCTCTGGGATGAAAATAAGGTGGACGTTGAGTACTTATCCTCGCATGCTTAATACCTTCATTGTAGTATCTCGATAAGGGCCTGGCATGTATGCGAACCCTACTCCCTGCAGACACATGGAATTATGGGATGCTATTAATGTTTTGGATATAAATATAGGTAATCCTTGGCTTGTTTATGAAGATTTTAATGCTTACTGATCGGCTTCTTATAAATGTGGGGTGCCCCTAATTAGTACTCTATTAGAAATTTTGCAACCTGCATTAGCAATACTAATATTTTGGATATGTGGTTAAAAGGCCCTAAATTCACTTCGGAGAAAGGTGAGATAAAAAAAAAGAATTGATTGGGCCTTCTACAACATTCAATAGAGACTTTCCTCAGGCCCAAGTTTACCATTTATTAAAATATGGATTTGATTATTGCCCTTTATAGATTGCTTTAGATTCTTCCTTGACCTACTTAGAGGGTCTAAATCTTTTCCGTTTCAATGCAGCTTGGCTCCTTGAAGAGTCTTTTAGTAATATCATGAAGGAAGCTTAAAGTGATAAGGATTGGGCGAATGAGGCATCTAGCTTTGCAGTGAATACTGATAATTAGAACAAAACAATTGTTGGCAATATCTACCACAAAGAGAAGACAATTTTACACCATATTTGAGGCATTGAAGAAAACAGTGATCACGGTCATAATCCTTTCTTTGTTCGGTTGGAGAAACAGCTTTGGGATGAGTTTAGATGCAATTAATTTGGTTCTAGAAGTTTAGATGCAATTGACCTAGGGAAGGCAATTGGAAAACCAAAATTTTTTTTCAAGCTTTTATTGTGATTCGTAGGAAGATGAATTTTATTGAGGCCCTACGTGATGAATTTGAGCAACGGGTTACTAACCAAGAGAATTTTAGAAATATGGTTGCCAATTTTTTTTTCATCATCTTAACCCCAAGGAAGATGGGCCTATGCATAATGTTATCATTCTTGATGGCTTCCTGAAGCTGAGTGTGGAGGACTTAGCCTTTATTCACGGAAGGTTACAAATCTAGAAATTAAAGAAGTTACTGTTGAATAGTGCTTGTACTTCAAGTTTTAGAAGATTGTTTACGAGATTGTCTCTGTCTATCTTTAGCTTCAGTTTTAGGTTGTTGCTTTGAATAAGTCAAACTAGTAATATATCAGGAAGTGAGCCACGTTTTTCACTTATATTATTTACTTGTTTATTTCTAGTTGATTTCAGTACATGTGTAAGCTTATTTAACGGGTATCGAATAGTTGATTCAATGAAGAAGAAAAAAAGATCAATTTTTGTTTAAAAAGTTTGTTTCTATTCTTAACTTTTGTTCTGTCTCTTTCCAATAAATTTTTGATATTAGAGTCTTTTTTACATTTAGGGAACCCAATCTCATCCATTACAACCCTTTACTGTCTCTAAAATGCTCCAGGAAATATAACAACACAACACAGCACGCAACGTAGCTTATCTATCTTGACAGTATGGGTTTGATCATGGCGGGAAATGTGCTAATGTAGCCAATCCTACCACTCAACCTCTCATTCCAATTTTCAAAGGCACAAACTATCATTTTTGGAGTCTCAAAATGTAGACCATGTTCAAGTCTCGAGAATTGCGGGACTTAGTGGAGAAAGGTTCAAAGAAAATCATCCCACAAAGCGAGATCAATGGTGGCAAGAAAATCATAAGAAGGATGCAAAGGCCATGTTCTTAATTCAACAAGCCCTAGATGATGAAATTTTTGCATGAATTAGAATGGCAACTACCTTCATTCAAGCATGGGAGATTCTAAAGTAAGAATATTTAGGCGATAATAAGGTAATTACGGTAAAATTACAAACTCTTCATCATGATTTTGAGACTTTGGCTATGAAAGAAAAAGAATTTGTGCAAGAATTTCTGTCTAGAGTGTCTGGGATTGTTAATCATATGAAATCATACAGTGAAAACATTAGTGGTGAAACTGTTGTGAGCATGGTTTAAGGAGTCTAACCTCAAGATTTGATCATGTCGTTGTTGCTATTGAAGAGTCTAAAGACTTGTCTACTTATGCTTTTGACGAATTGATAAGTTCTCTATTAGCCCATGAAGTTAAACTTTGTAGGTCTCATGAAAAAGTAGAGGAGAAATTTTTCAAGCAAAGGAGGAGTCTTCTTCACATGCAAAATCAAAAAATTCAAGAGGCAAAGGATAGGTCAGAGGTGGTTTCGTGGAAGAGGTAATGGTGGAAAAGGAAGAGGCTAGTACAGTCAAAATAGGAACACCATGTAGTGTCGATATTGCAAGAAAATGGGTCACAAAGAAATTGCTTGCTAGGTCAAGCAAAGAGATGAGCAAAAACAAGCAAACTTTATAGAAAAATTTGAAGAGGAAGGTAGGCCATTTATAGCTTATTCTCCTATAGATGATTCTCTTAATGGAGTTTTGTTTGTAGACAGTGGGTGCTCGAACCACATGAAATTCGTCTTGGAGTCAACAAACAGATGCAAGTGGAAAGGAAAGGTATAATTGCCATTAAAACTTCATAGGGTAATGTAAAACTCCTCCATGATATGCAATATGTTCCTAATCTAGCTTATAATCTATTAAGTGTTGGACAATTAATGGATAACGAATATTCACTACTGTTTGATGATAGTTGTTGTTCTAATCGTGATAAAAAATCTGGCCAGCTAATTGCTAGCATTCTTATGGCAAAAAATAAAATGTTTCTACTAGATGTTTCTGATGTAAATCAGTATGCTTTGGTTACTAGTGCATGTGATGCAAAAATATGGCATTTGAAATATGGGCAATTGAATGAGAAATGGTTGAAATTATTAAGTGAGAAAAATATGGTTGTTAGGTTACCAAAAATTGATGCACTTGATTTTATGAAGGGTGTGTTTTTGGGAAGCAAACTAAAAATTCATTTTCTGCTGCTAACGTTTATGGCCTAATGAGTGTTGAATCCTTTGGTGGAAGTAGACATTTTTTGTTATTTATTGATGATTATAGTCACATGAGTTGGTATATTTCTTGAAAAATAAGTCAAAAACATTTGAAAATTTCAAGAAATTTAAGGCACTTATGGAGAAACAAAGTGGAAGCAATATAAAAACTCTTCGATTAGATAGAGGTGGTGAATTTATCTATAATGAATTTACTATTTTTTGTGAGGAAAATGACATCTATAAGGAGTTAATAGCATTACATATGCCAAAACAAAATGGAATGGTCGAACAAAAGAATCACACGATGGTTGAAATGGCACGAAGCATGATGACTGCAAGTGGACCAGCTAAAAGATCTTGGGCAAAAGGTATGGCAATAGGAGTTTATTTGTTAAATATTTCTCCCACAAAGGCCATTTTGAATTGCATACCATATTAAGCTTGGAAAGGTAGAAAACCATAGGTAAGCCACTTAAAAATTTTTTGTTGTATAACCTATGCTTTAGTCACTCCTCCATCTAGCTAGAAACTTGATAAAACATTAGAAAAAATGCATTTTTATTGGTTGTAGTCCTCAGCATAAAGTACATAAGCTATATAACCTAGTTAATGGCAAAGTGATTATAAGTAGGGATATAAAGTTCAGTGAAGGAGAATTTTAGGATTGGAACATTAACAAATTAGAACCTACTGCAGTACCTAAAATTTGAGAAAATGAACATGAAACATTTGGCACTAAACAGCAATAGCAAGCCCAAATAGTCATTCTCTTGGTAGTACCTCATCATTAACTCACTCTTCGTCACCTAATGGCTCTCTTATATTTCCAAGCTCACCATCTTTAGGCTTTTCATGTGAAAACCTCCAAGAATATTTCTATCTTTAAGGGAAATTTATACTCCTTGTAGTTTTGCTTTGTATGCTTCTAACCCCATTTGTTATAAAGATGCTGCAAAAAATTAGATTTGGCAAGGTGCAATGAAAGAGTAGATAGAGGCTATTAAAAGGAATGAAACATAGAGTTAGTTGACCTAACAAAAGGGAAGATTAGTTGACCTAACAAAAGGGAAGAATGTTATTGGGCTCAAATGGATATACTGTACCAAGTATAATGCTGACAGTACAATTCAAAAGCACAAGGCTCACTTGGTTGCGAAAAAGATACTTACAGTAGTAAGGCATTGATTTTGAAGTAACCTTTTCTCCCATGACTCGCTTTGAAATGGTGAGAACTTTTCTAACCTTAGCTGCATAATTTCAATGGCTTGTGTATCGATTTAATGTTAAATCTGCTTTCCTAAATGGTGAGATAGAAGAAGAGGTGTATGTTTCTCAACTTGAAGGTTTTGTTAGTGATGATGGTAACAAGGTTTACAAGTTAAAGAAGGCTCTATAGGCCTTAAGCAAGGTCCACAAACATGGCATAGCAAGAATAATTTTTACTTTCAAGAAAATGGATTTGAAAGGAGTAAAAATGAGCTAACACTTTATATAAGGAAGAAAGGTAAATTTCATTTTCTAGTGATGTGTCTTTATGTTGATGATATAATTTATATAAGGTCTTGTAAGTCTCTTATTAAGGACTTTAAATCTTGTATGATGAAAAAATTTGAAATGTCAAATTTAGGCTTATTACATTATTTTCTTAGGCTTGAGGTAAAGCATAATGTAGATGGGGTTTTTATTTCTTAACAAAAATATGCTACTGATTTGTTGAGAAGGTTTAATATGCTAAATTGTAAATTTAGCCCTAACTCCCACCAATGTGAATGAGAAGCTTGTTGTTAATGATGGCATTGGTATGGTAGACACAAGTTTGTAGAAGTATGGTTGGTGGTTTAAATTATTTATCTCATACAAGGCCCGATATTACATTTTCAGTAAGGATAATTTCAGGGTTTATGCATAACCCAAGCAAGCCTCATCTTGGGATAGTAAAGAGGATATTGCGATATATTGTTGGAATTGTAAATTTTGGAATTTGGTACTTAAAAATATTAAATATTAAATTATTTGGTTTTATTAACAATGATTAGGTAGGTTGTTTAAATGATAGAAAAAACACTTCTAGATATATATTCTCCCTTGGCTCAGGTGCTGTTTCATCTAGTTCAAAGAAGCAAGAAATTGTTGCTTTGTCATTATCAGAAGTTGAATATGTAGTTGTAACTGCTTCAACATGTCAGGCAATATGGTTAAGAAGATTATTAGCTGATTTTCAATATAAAGAAAATGGTGCAATAGAGATTTTTTGTGACAACAAAGCAACAATTGCCATGACAAAAAATCCAACTTTTCATAGTAGAACAAAGCACATTGATCTCTATTATCACTTCATCAGAAATCTGGTTGCAGAAGGAACAATTGTATTGAAGTACTACGGAATAAATAAACAAGTTACAGATATACTCACAAAGTCACAATCATATGCTAAGCATGAATACTTTAGATTACAAATGGGAGTAACAGACTTTGAAGCAAATGGGAGTGTTGAGTAATACTTATGCTTCAAGTTTTAGAAGATTGTTTTTCAGATTGTCTCCATTAATCTTTGAATAAGCAAGTGGGCTATGTTCTCCACTTATGTTACTTGCTTATTTTTAGCTGATTTCAGTACATGTGTAAGCCTATTTAATGGGTATCAAATAGTAATGAAAAAGAAAAAAAGATAAATTTTTATTCAAAAAGTTTGTCTCTATTCTTGACTTTTGTTCTATCTCTTTCAAATAGTTACTTTTAACGTGGGGGCTTTTAAGGCACCTGGGCCTGATGGACCCAAGCTATCTTTTTTTTCTTAGGAGCTAATAGGGTATTATTAGTGATTTAGTGTGCAATTTTGTTAAGGGAGTGTTCAACAACCTTGAACTTATTCGTCAAGCCAACCAAACTCATATCATTCTTATCTTAAAAGTTGACAATCCCGATATGTTTAAAAACTTTTAGCTTATCACTTTGTGTAACGTGGTCTTTAAAATTATTACAAAAATTATAACCAACCCATTAAAGTATGTCTAGAACAAGCTTGTATTATCCAAGCAAGTTAGTTTTATTCTAGGGTACCAAAGTATTTACAACATCATTATGGCTTAAGAAGTGATACACTTTATGAGATCCAAAAAAAAGAATAAAAGGTTTGTAGTAATGAAAGTGGATTTAGAGAATGACAAGTTTGATTAGGGTTTCCTTAAAGACACCAATGGGTAAATTGGCTTGGATACCAAATTTGTTGAACTCATCATGAGTTATGTTTTGAGATGCAAAATGTTGTTGTGGAATGGGGAAGCCTCCAAGGTTTTTGTCTCGTCAAGGGAGTAAGTTAGGGCAACCCTTTCTCTCCTCATCTTTTTGTTTTTTGCATGGAATGGTTGGGCCATTTTATCCAATCAGCAGTCAAAGAAAAGTACTAGAAACATTTAAAGTTTTTTAGAAATGACCCTCTAATAACCTATCTATTTTCTACTAATGATTTGATTTTATTTGCTAAGGCTTTCCTAGATCTGCTTAACGTTATGAAGGAGTGTATGATTGTTTTCTACAATGTCTCAGGACAATGTATGAATATGGGGAAGACTAAAATGTGTTGCTCTAGGAATGTTCACCACTTTAAAGCAACCTAGCTAAGTTAAACCTTTGGGATTTCACTTATAGGTAACTTTGGGAAATATCTTAGCATTCTTCTTTTACATAAACATGCTTCACATGCTAACTATTCTCATATTTTAGATAAAGTGCAACTAAGAATCTCCTCTAGGAAGGGCATGCTTTTAAATCTTGTTGGTTATAATACCTTCTTACAAATGTTCCTTTTGGCTTTCCCAAACTAATCCATACAAACCATGCATTTCCTAAAAAGAAATGTTTTGTGACAAGCTAGAATGGATTTGTTAAAGATTTTTGTGGGGCTCCAGTGGTGGTTATGCACCTAGTTGCGTAAGACAAAGTGTCCCATGAAAGATAGGAGGTTTCAAGGTGAAGAATCTTAGACTTCAAAGTAAGGCTTTCTTCATAAAGCTTTGTTTTGGGCTAAGGTTTTCAAAAGCAAATACAAGTGTGGTGACAATATGCTCCTTTGTGTCATTCAGAAAGTGCAATCTTCCATTACATGGCAAGGAATTATGAAGGTTAGAGAGCCTCACAAAAGAGTTTGTCTAGCTTTTGGGTACAAGGTTACATAGTGAACTTTTAGGTTGACAAATGAATCCTATTGTCAGTACCCATCCTGGACTATCATAAGCTTCATGGGTTCAAAGGACATAAGGAATGTTAGGGTGTGTGAGTTTGTTACGGCACAAGTTCCTGAAACTTGGAAAAGCTTGACTAGATCCTCCCAGCATCGATCAAAAGTGTGTTAGCTGTTATTCTTCCCCTCATCCCCAAACGAGATAAGACACGATGATTTGAAAAATAGAGCATGACAACAACTTCATAGTGAAATCGGTGTACTTATTGCTTTCAAACCTCGACGTCAATGAGCTCGAGAAAGTTTAAGAGCTGATCTAGTAGTGGCTAGTGTTAAAGAAATTTTATAGCTTCTTGTGGCTCTTAACCCAAGATCATTAACTAACTAATAAATATTTCTAAGTATAACATATCTAATAATTTAGGGTGTGTTTTTGGTTGTAGTGCCATGGAAATTGTAAAGCATTACATCTATGATTATGAGTGTGCTAGATCTCTACAGTAGCTAATAGCACACTCAATACATTAAGGCCCTTCTCTCTCAGTGTTGGGGTACAAATGGATCCGTTGGAATTTCACCAACAAGGGTAGTATTGATGTAGTTTTACACCTCCCTTGAAGAAAGTTCTTTGGCTGTGTGTGTTAGGTGATATGGACCACGAGATATGGAAAGATTTTTAATGACATTGACACTGTCCCTGTCCCAATGAAGATGCTCCATAGCTGTATGAAAGGGACCTTGGAGGATGCCAATATTTAAGATAAGCATGTCGCCATTGGTTTGATGAAGATTGAGCATTTGATAAACTAGAAATTCTCTAAGAAGGGAAAGGTGAAAGTCAATGTTGATTATAAGTAATTCAGTATGGTTTGGTGTCTTATGGAAAGCGGATCAGAGATGTTTCAAGTAAATTGATTAAAGGCCTTAGTTGCAATTCTGGGGTATGCACTATCATAATGGCTAAAATTTGGGGTATTCTTCTTAGCTTGAGGCTTACTTGGGAAGAAAACTACAGGAAGGTTATCATTGAAGTTGTCTCTCTTATGGTCGTCAATCTTGTACTTAAGGGTTATGACTTGAGATACTCTTGCTTTAGCTTAGTTTCAGATATTAAAGATCTCAAGGGACATATTGATCTATTGACATTGGCCACATCTATAAAAGGGCTAATGGCAATACAACTTGGCTCATTAACTATGCCTACCACCTTCCTCTTGGTCATTATGGCTTCTTAAAACCTCTAGGCAAGGTGCTATACTTGTATGAATGCAGATACAGAAGGGAATTGCTCTCCCTTGCCTCATTTATATTGAGTTGGTTATACTATGGGCTTTTGTCCTCTTTCTTATTCAAAAAACATATAAATCTTAAATAGTTAACATGGACATATATATATATATATATATATATATCAATATGAAATGTTAAAATGTAGCTAAATATCTATGATTGTGGAAAATTTTGGTAATTAAAGTATCTAAAACTAATTTAAAAAATTTTAAGGATAATATGAAATGGTAGCACGGGCAAGTTAATAGTTTATATAGTACTAAATTACCAATCTTATCGTTTTATGATTGATGGTGTCATAAAAATTTCATCTTTTTTATTTTCAATAATAAAATAAAAATTAAAGTAAAAGCAATATGTCAATAAGGAGATAAATATGTAAATAATTATTTTTTTAACATTGATTAATATGTAGGTCAAGCATTTGAATGAAATGCTATACATAATGAGAAACTTGGATTAAGGTACAATTATATCATTGTAACAAGGGCCCTAATCACTTGAAGAAGTCTTAACCTCATATAAGAAAACCTCCCGAGGTTACTCTCTTGGTTCTTCTTCCATTGGGCCACAAGAATGCTTGTCTTACAGGACCTTTTTTAGATGTCAATAGGAATTTGTTGAAATCTTCAAGGCCAAATGGGTGGACTAAAGGCTCTTTTAGAAAGAGCCAAGAAGATAGCCTTCCTACTATCCCAAAGTATGGAACAACCAATTCCCAACTAGTTGAATGAGGAGAGAACAAGTTAAACACATGAAAGGATGATGACCTTGGACTAAAAAAAAAAGGACAAACATATCTATGTGACTTCAGGAGTAATAGGTTTATGCAATCAACCTTACCATTTCCATGGTCTATACAACCTCCCTATGAAAAATCAAGAAGCCTATACAATCCACGTAATCTTAAGAGTGATAAGCTTATACAGCCTAAGAAAACATAAGTTTATATGACCACAAATCTCCACAATTCATGCAACCTTACGAGTAATAAGCCTATAGGCCCAAAACTAGAAATAACCAAAACGGCCTTAGGACCTCACGTCCTTAATGGTTTAATGTAACAAAAAGAAAGAGAAGCAAAGCAAACAATAAAATAGAAAGCCATTACCAAAACAAGTATAAGCTATCATTATGTGTGTGTGTGTGTGTGTGTGTGTGCAGGTGCACATGCACGCGTGCGCATGTGTGTGTCTCTATATATATATATATATGTTCAACATTTGTAAGATGAGAGCATTTGAGGGAGAACATATCCATATGGTGTAACTCATGACTTTCAAGGTGTTACGTTTCCTATTTCCTTATTAGAGTAGTGAAAAAAATTTGAATTTTTGCTAAAAATTTTAACTATATATCAAATAATGGATTTCATATATATAATATTCACATGTTACAAATGATGTTAATATTGTTCCAATGTTACACAATTTGTTCCTAGACCATAGGATTGTATGTACATTAATTATTATTACATTTATTCAATGAATAAAATATCTCTATTGTCAAAATATTATCTTTTAAACATTGGAAGGTTGGTCCACTCCTACCATTTTAATCTACTATTAGTATAGTCTTAGTTCTATTAAGTGTGTGAGAATTTACATTCAATTTACATTCTTAAGAAGAACACAATTAGTTTTGTAAAAAAATAGTAATGATATAATAGCCATGTGTGCAAAAAAAAAAAAAATTTCTTTTGTTCCCTCTCCTATTTATGGCATATAAGAATAGCAAACAAGTAACAGCATATGAAAGATCATTCATACATTGGAACATCAAACATAAGGAACATATAAATGCAGGCCCTTTAATAGATTCATTTCTGCATATGAAATAACATGTTACAGACGCCATCTTCTAATATCATTATCTGCGGCATGATTAATGTATCTGTGCTCATGATAATCAACATGTTTCACATAATTGTGTTACACATAATCACATTTAGATATAATCACTTATACACAATTATTACAATACTATTCATCATGTCTAAGGATAATATTTTTTAGCATTATGTAATAAACTCAATTCATTACTTCTAAATTCCACTTAAACTTGGTACATGTTGGCACGTCTTACTATTGCACTCATAAGGCCTTACCATGGTTTAAAGAGAACAATATTCCAATGAGTACGATGTTATATCATATCACCATGCATGCCATTCTAAAAAGATGCAAATGATCATGCCTTGAAAGTGATGATGACAGGGAAAACTAGTTCCTAACTACTATACCAAGCATCTCATACTAATTGATATAAATATAAATTTTCATAATGATAGGTAACTTACTAAGTATATCATACTACTTTGTGTGAGCTATAGGTTTTTAGAACTATTAAGGAGAAAATTGTTATCCTTAGTCATTATAATCACCAAAACCATCACCTTTAATAGGCAGGAGTAAACATTATTAGGGAGTCCCTTAAAATAGATCTACAAATCATAACTTGAAACCTAAAACCTAAAGTCACAGGAAGGGCCCCCAACCTTTTTGTGAACCCCTATCATAACTTTGACCTTGGAAGAGTGGGATTAAACCTGAGTAAGACTCCAACTCCTAAAAATCCAAATGATTATATTCTTCTTTTTTATAAAGACAGAAACTCTATCTCTATTAATGAAGACCATTTCTTGGAATTTCATCCTTTGAGAATTTTGCCTTCTAGAGACTTATTGTAGAATTAGGAATTCATATAATCTTGTTTCCAAAAACCATCTTTTATCGGAAGTCTATTCCTTCAAAACCCTGTCTCTACCCTAAAATTCCTTTACTTGCAAAAATCTTATCTCAAATAACAATAATATGCAATAATCATCATACAATTCAAACATATACAACTCGGTGCAGTTACATAAGAGCACAGTTTTATATAAATATCATATCACTCAAATTTATATTCTAAGTTATCTAGGTCATATTTCATAATCCTTACCTAATCATTACAAGATCATATAGCAAATTGTAAACAAGATCATAAAGTAAGCCACATATAACTACAGTTAATGTGGTCATTACTATTACTAAGGATACTAAATACACCAATCATACGCAATATGTATGCTATTAAATCTAATCTATAAAATCATTGGTTGTCTGAACTCATTCTAATAGAAACCTTTCCTTTTTACCATATATATATATATATATTAATGTTTTTGGTGTCTTAATTAAGTCCTATCAAAGTACTTCATAACTAAGGTCATCCATGCAAAGGAATGGTTTTGGGTGAGTCTTCTATACATGCATTTTTAATTAACTCCATAAAGAATTATATAATTCATTATTGTATCTTAATCCTTTGTTCCATAAGAATTTAGTTAGGTAATTCATATAAGTCATGCATGCAATAATTACACCAAAACATACACAAAGTTCACAAAATCACACAGTTCCTTAGAATCACATAGCCTATACATGATTACATGACTATACCATGCACATCTCAAGGTTAAAACTTACTAATATAGAAGAAAAATACATGGCTTGTTTGTATTTATATGGTTAGACCATGTAACTTTAGGTGCAAAGAATTTTGGTCACAAATCATGTGCCACATGCCCAAGTCGGGTGGAAAATGCATGTTACACAGCCTGGCCATCTGTTTCCCAACTACTGCACAGACAAAATACAATCAAGGCAAAATTTATGATTGATGATGCAACATGAGGAGCATGACACTATAGCATTATTGCTTTTGTATTGGAAAATATTCTTTCAATTTTTTTAAAAAAAATTTGAAAGTCTTTGAAATTTTAAAAGCTTATATCTTTTTAACCACTTAATCATTTTGGTCAAATAATCACTTATTTTGATATTTCTTTATGAGATTTACGTAGTAGAAATAAAAAAAAATATAAGTCTAGAAGAAGAAACAGTAAAAGAATGCAAGTGTAGAGGGTGAAACTTCAAAAAGATATAACTCAAGGCCTGATAGTTCGATTAGGGCTCTTTTTTTGGGTATTTTTTTTGAAACGGACATGATCTAACCTACTAAGTTTCCCTAAAAATGCATTTTTACTTTTTTAATTTTAAGTCTTTTTATTTTCCACTCTAAAAATGTGTTTTTCATTTATCTTCTTTCACCTAAATGTGACAATCATATTTATGAGAGATTTGACCTCCTTAGCTATTTATTATTTATAATTGTATAATGTGTTTAAAAATTTTTAGCTAAAATTATAAAATGACCTCTAATAAAGATTTCTTTTCATTTTGGTCCCTATTTTTTTAGCATTATATTCTCATTAAGTTGGATTGAGCCAAACTAGTCAGCATATCTAACTTAGTGCTAGACTTGACCCTGCTGTATTTATTTATTTTTTTAATCCAACTTGGGCCAATGTAGTACCCTAAGTAAACTACCCATAGTCATCATAGATGTCTTTTGATATCTAAATGACAATATATATATATATATATATATGTATATATATATATCAAACAACTTCACATCCCTCCATTGTACACCAGTCAGATCAAAATAGCTTTTGCTAGACCCGAACTGATTAGCTATGTAGCTTGTGATAATTCCTTGCTTTCTATACAGTTAACCAGATAACTAGCAAATTGAGACGTCCGCCTGCATTTTCACAATTAGAGTTCAAAATTGTGGACAACTAGCCATCTGCATTGTTGTAGAGAGCGTAAATGCAGGACTAAAGTAAATAGCATTACATTATATTTGCACTGATTTTTAGCCAAACTGGACCTAGAATATGCTTAAGACTTCAGTTAAAATTCTTTCAAGTGTTGGTTGTCAAAATTTTCAATAAAAATATAATATATGAAAATGATTTTTTGAAAAACTCAACTGAAATATAAAAAATCTTCACTTGTTATAATTTTACTAAAGATTTTGATGGCAAATTTTTTAAAATTTGCATCTGTATGTCATCTTTGAAGTATTTGGTACAGTTAGGATTCTCTACATGCCATTCGCTTAGTCCCCCTCGCTCCTATTGCTAAGGATATGCTATCAAGCGAGTATGGGGTATTTTCAGCCACTGTAGTTTCATTAAGCCCAAAAGAGAAGATAATCCTGCCAGAAATCAGAATAGACACGCGGCCAATTTGGGAGCATCTGTGCCTCGACTTCCATGGTATATGTTTATTTGCTAACCTCTTCATTCGTCTAGGTTGCAACTTGTTGAACCTTGTTTGAAAAAACAGTAACGAATAAGAATTTAAAGTCTTAGGTTTAACACTCCGTGGCCCACAACCAAAAAGTATGAAAGTTAAAAAAGAATAAAAAGCAACAGATGAATAATACTAGTTCTAGCTAAACAAGCCTAACATGAATGCCACAAGAAAAGTATATGTTCTATGCTTCCCCACTGAAAATGGAACCTACAGACAACTTGGGCAGGCAAGGAATCTCCAATGTGTTAAAGTCCAACAACAAAATTCCATGGGACTTGGAAGGCGCATCATATACTCGAGAACTTGAAAATTGGGGGGGCAAAGAAAAGAAAAAAGCAACCCTTTCATTGGTAGACAACACTAAATCAGCATCCACAAAATCGAACCGCATAAGGTGACGTGGAAAATACATTTGGGTTCCGATAAAGAAAGAAAAGAAATGGAAACTGAATTTCTGATCAAATTCAATTGACGAATTAACCAATTATGTTATTGCTTAATAGTTTTCCGAAAACACTGATGCTTGACAAATAGAAAATTTTATACGTACTTGTATTGACGTTGTAAATGCACATACTTATTACAAAGTTGACCCATCAACATACAAAATCTTGAACTGAGGTCACTATTCTTATAGAATCAAGGGAAAAAAAAAAATTGTACATGGATGGATGACTATAAGTATAACTGGATGAGCTCATCGCTAACTACAGATGGAGTAAGCACGCCTAAATCTGTGAAAAGCAGAGTCAGATATTAAGGAGGTGTATAATCCAGGGCTGACCTTTCAACCCCAACCTTGGATGGAATTGGTACACAGAAATAAATTGGGCATAAGGCAGGGGCCAAGTCCTCTGGGTCCAGAGGATAAAGACGAGCAAACTGCAGAGTAACACATACAAAACGGAACTTTAGACTACTTTCTTGTTTCAATATAAAAAAAGAAAAAAAAAAACTATAGAATATCATTCCTAAATAATGTCATGCTTAGAAATCGATGCATGCATACTAAAATATTACTGAGATATTCAGAAAAATACCAGAATGATTTCTTTGAAAGGCAAATATATACCTTGTAGCTTTTAGCAGCTAAGCAGACGGGTTTATTTATATTCTGTGCAACCAGTGCAATTTGGTATGTTCCCATCAAGTTAATTATACCCCCAGTCCCCACTTTCAACCAATCCATCTGCCCCCACCAGTACCAAGTCCACCTCTTCCATAGAATACGCCACTGCAGAGTCTACTAGGAGTTTTACATAAACATCAAGCTTGGCCAGCTCATTGGACAACTGTAAACCTGTTCGGTCTGGTCTTACCTCTGCAAATTTACAGAACGAAAGTTTTAAGTTTGGTTCACAAAATGCTAACAAAGTAAACATCAGAGCTAAGGAATTCACCCAAGAGTTCAAACTGGGATTAATCAAGGGAAAATGGGAAATTATAAAACCTAGATATTGAGAACCTGCTATCAAATGAATGGGTTAGTTTTTTTTTATAAAAAGAAAAAAAAAACGTCCAACTCTCCCATCCAAATTTTTAAGAGATCAATAGAAAGAATATGCCTGATTGCCTAGGATAGAAGTGCTTAATCTTATCCAATGGTTATTATATAGAGGAAAGAAGATCAATTACCATATAATTAAATTGAAAAAGGGATAATGGTGAAGGTTCCTAAATTGAAAGAATCTCAATGTGAGCATCTATTACAAACACCAATAAAAAAATATAAAATTAGTTAGCTCAAACCTGTGCAGAAGACTCAAAATAGTTTCTTATTTTGTGCTGCCAGTTTCAGAACTTCAGAGACAACTCTGGAAAAACCATGAACCAAAATTGTACAACCATCGAATTTAAAATCTTGACCCAGCATTGCAATAATTTTGCAAGCCCGCAAAATAAAGCAATTTGAGTGCAAATGTGAGTAATTGAATTATTGAAATTATTTGCCAGTGAGCAATCAACTCATTGATATGCTCCATATTTTTCCTTATAAGAGATTTCCCCAAACTTTTCAGCACGTTCAATTAGGCAAGACTTTGCCAAATAAAGTCTTCATATTGTGAAGCATAAGTCCTAGTTACATATACATATAGCAAAAACAGATCGCAGCCTGCTGTCAAGGAGATGGAAGTTATATACCAGGAATGTAAAGCACATCGGAGTTTAATCAGAAAATTCAAGTTCTAGAATGTTAGCATGTATTTTCTAATTTTAAATTCTAAATTCTAGGTTATTTTGAGATCTTGTCAGACAAGTTTCCAAAGACCCCCATTTAAAGTATTTAACCCACAGAACAAGTAGAATTGGTGTTACGTGGAATCGGGGACTTAACAGTCAGTTAGAAGTTGTTAGGGCATAATAGTGAGTTTGTTAGTTGTTAAGAAGCCACAACAGTATCCTTAACATTATAAATAGAGGATAGTCCATATGTATGTGAATGATTTGAATACTTAGTGTGTTTAGGTTTACCATGAATCAATTGGAAACAATAAAAAATACTCATTACTATACTATCATCTAATACATAATACATCTACTGCAATTTTCTCCGCTATCTGATAACTTTACATGAGTCCAATCATAAATCCACTCCCTTCTCTCTTTTCTCTTCCCAGGGCCACCTCTTTTGATTTAGACAATTAACATCTCACATTGCCTTCCCAAAAGGAGAGTCCACCACCACCCAGCTCAACAAGCTCAAGACTCACATGTAGGACCTCCTCTTTTCAAGGGACTACCAGTATTCCATTGACTAAGGAGCCTTCACAAATCCATTTAGTTACAGGGTTTATCCCCATAATTTAAAATCATTAGTATTTAGAATAAAGACAGTTGCTCCTTACCCAATGGCGTTATATGAAGTTAACATAATTGTTTTCCATGGATGCAAACTTGTGTATCATTAAAATTCCATTGTCCTAGCAATTCTTGTGTTTGGAAACTGTAGCACAATCAAGCTAGTCAGTAAACCAAGAGGTGTATCTACAACACTAGAATTGCTCCTTTACCCTCCAAAACTTACAGAGAGAAAAACCTACGAATGCAGCATACTCTTTAAACAAGCAGCACATCTATAATACTCTAATTTGCCGAGCTAGTCCACCCTCCAAAACTTACAGGAAACAAAATCTCAGAGAGTGCATCATACTATGTTAAACATCAAAGCAGTTTCTCAAGGCTTCTTATAAAATAAGATGCAAACTTGACATATCACTTTTGGATGAAATATCTAGAAAATGTGCATAACCCAATAATCCTTAAAGAACTAATTTATGTTGTGCATATCATCATCTGTATAAAAGCTATACTATTATCAGTTTGACACGTGCAATATATTTGAAAAACTGGCTACACTACATGTGGTTTTCTAGGAGGAACTGTACTCCTCAGTGTCCTAACAGATTCCTGTGCATAAGGAAAATGAACCTACAGCTTTAGAAAATATTATTTTCAGAAACTTAAACCGGGGAGATGTTAATCTCTAGAAATCAATCATGACATATGCCAAATCGACTGATGTAACTACTTCCTTCCACTTGCTTGCTTAAGCCTTGGACCCGCAGAGGATACAAAAGAGCGCCCATATGAATTTGGAGAGCTTTCATCTAGCGTAAATCACTTATGCAATTATTTGAAAAAAGCAATGGTAATATATATCCCAAATTTCAGTTCCATAATATTTTCTTGCTCGTGTAATAATCTATACATTTGATGATATAGGAGTCCCCCATCTCCCTCCCACTAACGAGAGTATGGACAAATGGTATTGAATTCACAAGTTCGCATATAAATGATCTTTTACAACCAGATTATCTTTTGTCAATACAGAAATATCTTCAACATTAGAACAACTTGCCGCCATACAGCAGATGTATTCAGAATTTTTTTTAAAAAGGTGAACAGTTTAAACTCGCTCTAAAGCATCAAAGTTACTTATAGGCAACACAAAGGAGTGAAATGACTGGCAAGGCATATTTAGGGAGAAGCAGCTACGAACCTGGAAGTATCACACCCAAAGGTGTTAGATACTTGCGAGAACCCCCAAAAAAAATAAAAATAAAAGTTACTTATACGCAACCCACAATTGATAAAATTTCAATCAACTGCAATACAAATTCCAAAAATCTCGAGTGGGGAAAAGTGGGGAGAGTGAAAACTAAAAGAACCCGAGTTTAATTAATTCTGATGCATATTACCTCTTCTCCACAAACATAAACAGAACCTAAATGTTTAGATCTCGTTATTATTCATGCATTTAACGCGCATCTAATTTTGTAAAGCGTTAAACCAACAACTAATTTCCAATTATAACAACCGAAAGCACGTTGTGAGGTGATAAACAAGAGAAAAAAAGGTAAATAAGAAACTTTCTTACTTCGAGAGAATCCGAGGCTTCCTTTACCTCAAT
Organism: Erythrophleum fordii; assembly: GCA_032878935.1. Lineage (NCBI taxonomy): Eukaryota > Viridiplantae > Streptophyta > Magnoliopsida > Fabales > Fabaceae > Erythrophleum > Erythrophleum fordii. The sequence continues at coordinate 8,247,917 of JAVQMF010000042.1, forward strand.
TTCCAGCTCCACCACTGTCGTAGCCTTACTAGACCTACTCATCGTAGCTAAAGCACGTATCGCCGCCACAGCCTCAGCCAAATCGGGTTGTCTCCGTCAGTCATTAAACTCATCATTCACACATCGGTGTTTCGGCCGGTGGCTGCCTGAGCTTGGGCGAGCCAGCCACTGGTGACCACGCCACGATGAGCCGCCCCGGTTTGACTCGTTTGATACTAAGTGACCTTTTGGTACAATGTATAATAAGATTGATGAAGTTTGATAGGATAAAATTTAATAAAATTTTAATATTATACAGTATTTAATATAATATTGTATAAAATAATTTATTATATAAAATAATATTATTATTTATTTAGTAATACATTATATAATATTGGATATGATAAAAATTAATTATTTTGACAAAAATATTTTTTATTTAAAAAAATATTATATTTATATAAATTTATTGTGTTATTTTAATTTTTAAAAAAATAAGTGAATAGGATTATATATAATGCACGGTTACCTAGTGACATGTCATCATAGGGTTACATCAAGTTAAATAACTAAAAAATAATTGAGTATACTGGTCATATTAGCCAATTTCATTTAACATAATGAAAATTTTATTTTTTTCTCAAAGCAAAATATAATTTTTAAGGATTTATATGACATTTTTATTTTTTAAGAGTTAATTTATAATTTTTACTAAATATTTAAAAAAAATGACTTAATGAGTTTAAGAAACTAATCTATTCCTAACTTCATACTAAACCAATTAAATTGAGTTTAATACTAAATTAATTTTTCTGTAATTTATTCTAATCCTATTAATTTTTTTATAAATTATTTTATAGGGATTTATATAAAAATTTTATTTTTTTAGGATCATTTTATAATTTTTATAAAAAATTATTTCATAAGGATTTATTGAAAATTTTATTTTTTTTAGGGTTATTTTATAATTTTATAATTTTTACAAAAAATTTAAAAATAGTTCAACTAACTCGATCTCAACTAGTATTAATTAAATTCGATTCAGCCTAATCATTTAAAATCAAAAAATATTAATAAGACTTTATATATTAAAACTTAATCAGGCCTAATTCCACTCCTCATCAAGGTATGATTAGGTTATACATTATTTTGATGTAAAAGAGAGGTATGATATATAAGTTTATACAATATATTATATGCATCAAATAAGTGATAAATTTATAATGTATTGTATTAACTTATACTATCAAATCTTATATGATATACCAAATATACCCTAAGCAAAAATCTCAGGGCTAAGGTTCTAAAAAGTGTTTGCCATTGGAGATCAAGGAAGAGTAGCAGAGAGACGGAGAATGTGTCGGGTTTTGAATCGGTGTCGTTTTGTTGCTTATTCTATTTGAATCGTTTAAATTTTTTTTTTGATACATGTTTAAATTTTATTTTAATAGTTTGGATTTAAATGTTTTTTAATTTCTTTAATCTTAATTTTTTATAAAGTTAATAATTAAAAAACCATTTTTGAATTTAAACGATACAAATGACATAGGCATGACTGAAAAGAAAAAATATTGGATAAAGAGTGATAAATGATGATAATCTCTTCCACATTTATACGTTTAGTAATTGTGGCTTCTCACTTCCTTAAGAAAATCCTTTCAATCGAGACAGAAAATAGGAGCAGGGCAAAAGAAAAGAGAGGAAGTGAGTTTGTTGAAATAGAATTAAAGATGAAGAAATAATATTTAAGTACTTTAACTTTATAAAATTGATATTAAAAAATATTAAAATTTATTTTTTTTTTAAAACCCAAATTATCATATTTCAAAAAGCATGGGAATCAGGTCCTAATTTTGCCATGCACAATCTGACTGAGCCCAAGTTTCTAATTTTGGTGCTTAAGGTTCAAAAATAGAGTAAAATGACTGCTCTAAATTGAAACTCTGGGTGCATTATTAAGTTTTAAAAGTTAAAATTCTTTGAACTTAATTTAAAGAATTTTATACATTTTAACTTAAAATTAAAAAAAAATCTTAAAATTAAAAAAAAAAAGTTTTAACTAAAAAAATTGCTTTATCATTTCAACTATTTTGACAAATTAACATAGCACGAACTAAAATGAAAATAAAATTATAAAAAATATATAAATATTGGTAACTTATTATAATTCATTTTAACTTCAGTTTAATACTTCTATTTTAATTTAAAAATATTTATTGAAACGATCTTATACTGATTTTAGTTCAAGGAGGTGAAATATAAATTCTTTATATTTTTATGTAGAAATTTTAAATGGTTGATGGGGATACATATCACTATGAAACGTTAAAATGTAGCTAAATAGGTATGATTGTGGAAGATTTTGAAAATTGAAGTATCTAAAAATAATTCAATAGCAATTTTAAGGATAATATGAAATGTGAGCGTGGCCAGGTTAATAGATTACATAGTACCAAACTCCCAATCTCATCTTCTTAATATTGATGACGTCATAAGCATTCAGCCTTTGTTTTTTTCAACAAAAGCTTATATGTCAAAAAATTCATAGCGAGTTTCAATACAAATTTTAGTCTTATACGTAGTAACAACTGTAAATATATTAAAAAAAATGTGATTGGTAAAAAGGGCCTATTGTAGAATATATGGAAATAGAGGAAAATGTTTATTAATCATCACTAATCTATGACAATTTTGCATTTCATCACTTCTAAAGTGATGCATGTATCCATATATATAGGCAAATATGCAATATGTGTAACAAAATTATCAATCACTTAATTAATTAATTGAAGATGGTGTCAAATGCCATGAGGGAAGCAAAGAATAAAGTGAATATAAGTTTCACACATGTTTAGAATATGAACAAAGAATAACAAGTGTTGAATTTTTATTAAAGAATTAAGTTTTTTTCTGTTTTTTTTTTCTTCTTATACATAATTTAACATAATTTTATGGGGACATGTGCTTACTAAGTAAATATAACTTAGGAAATAAATTTAAGTGTTAATGTTTATGTTCTTTAATAATAACATAATATGTATGTAAAATTTTATTTTTGAAAGAGTTATATATATCATATACCGAACTACAAAAAATATACAAGTGTTGTATTTTTATTAAAAAAATTTATAATGAACGTCATCTAAAAATTAACTGCGTGTTCCATGTGAATGATTTAATCCTTGCTTTTTTAAAAAATAAAATTTATTTATTGTTATTTGATGAATGTGTGCCCACTACATTATTTTTAAGGACAAGATTTAGCTAAAATTTTATATTTTATTAGATTCTTTAATAAATACACAACGGAAGAACGAAATTTTTTGAAACATCAATTTGTGTGATACAAAAAAAAAAATCATTAATCATGTTTTAACCTAATACATAAATAAATAAATAAATGAAATAGATTTAGATAAAGCTTTTTAAGTGTTTTATATCAATTTGTAATAAAAAGCATAATATATATATTTTTTAATGAAAGACCCAATCTTTCTTTTTAAAAAGAAAAACTTAAACATATTTCATTTATTTTCGAATCATATCAAATATAATTTTATATTATAAAATTATATTTTATTCTCATTCCCATCAAAGATGTTTCTGCACCAGTGAAGCTTTGAGAATCTCCCAAGAGAGACCCAACAACCGAAAGTAAGTTTTATCCAAAATAATTTTCATTTAATTTTAGCAACTGCTTTTAGTTATGTGTAGCAGGAAACCCACTTTGTGAGCTTATATAAGCCCCATTCTCTGCAACTTCTAATCTGTGCATCGTTTTCTTCACAATGGCTAGGAGTTCTATCAACCCAGTTATCCTTCTCGCCAGGTTTTGTCTCTCTCTCTCTCTCTCTCTCTATAATCACCTTCCTTACAATTCTTCTTTCTTTTTCTCCAAAATATATATCTCTGCTGAATGTGTGTGTGTTGTGCGTGTGTATTCTTAACGATATTGAATACAATTAATGCATGGTGCAGCAAGCGATGTTATAAAGTTGCAGCGGAGAATGAAGCGTCGGCGGAGGCTGCCACGGGGGGGAGGAAGGCGGTGGAAGAGACATCGGCATCCGGTGGTGATGTTCCGGCGAGAGGGGAAGTCTTTTGGATGAGAGATCCTAAGACAGGAAACTGGATTCCTGAGGATCACTTTGGACAGGTTGATGTTGTTGAGCTGAGGAACAAGTGTCTGTCCAAGACACACAAGCTTTAAATAACTTGGTTTCTTACTGAAATCAAAGTCGATTAAAGACTTAATCTAGAGAGGACCTCTTACTTTTGAGAGGCTCATCAAAATGTAGTTTAAAAAACTTTTTATTATAGAATAAAAATCTCACCTTTTGAATAACTGCATATTCTTGTGTTTTCCTTAATTAGCATGTTCATGTCTGGTTTGCGCTTTTTTTTTTCCCTTCCTTCTTTCCCTTCTCGTTTTACTGCATGGCCAATTTTCTCCTTTTATGCGAACGTGCTTTGTCGTTTTCTTTCTTCCACCTAGTCCAACTCAGCACTTAGTCGTCCCCCGTATATTCGCTATCTCCATAAGCGGCTAATTAAGGCTTAAACAAATAATAAGTTAAATTATATTTTTATTTTTTGAAAGATGTTTAAATCATATAATTTTTTTTATTTTAAAAAATTACATTTACTCTCCCATAAAATTAAAAGATACACTATAACAAAAGATGAGTTATAATTATATCTATTTTTTGTCAAAATATCCTTTTATATATTATTTATACAATAAAACAAATATTAAATAAATATTTGACTAATATAAAAATAATCAATTTTTTTTAATTTAAAAATGAATTTACAATATCACAAAATTAATAACAATGAAATAGAAGTTTAAAAATATATATTTTTAATAAAAAATGAATATTACTCTGAAGAATATTTTAGTTATATTTTAGCTTGAAGAGTTTGTATATGTTTTCATAATTAACAAAAAAAGACATATAATTTAAGTATGACTTAGGGAAGAGAGAGTAATAATAATAATAATAATAATAATAATAATAATAATAATAATAATCTTTTTTTATTTAAAAACAAACAAATTACAATGCATAGCATACAATACTAATAATAATAAAAATAAAAGCCATTTTTCATTCCAAAAAACAAATTACAATTCACATACAATACAGACACACAAACCAAAATAGCTCCAGTTAATGTATTTGTTGAAAATGTCACGGGTGCTATACTAGAAATGCAATAGTTTATGCCTTTTTCTATGCAAATTCAAATGATCATTTTGCTATACTTTGTTCAACACATAATCTTAATGCGTAAGAAATTATTCGCTCTATATAAGTTAATTTAAATTTATTTTTGGCAGCTGGATCTATATGTTAAAAATTCTTCTTAGGTAAATTTTTTTTTTCCTAAGAGACGTGCAAATTATAATGATCCCGATCTTTTTTATTTTTAACACTCTTTTCACAATAACAAATAAGTTATAATTACACTTTATTTAACTAAAATACACCTTATATCTATTAGTTATATAATATAATAAGTATTAAATATATATTTAACCCACATAATAGTTCATTTTCTAAATTTAAAAAATTATAAAGTGATGATTAAAAAATTATTAAAAGCAAAGAATATGTTCATAATTTTTTTTAAATTTAACTAATTTAAAATTAATAATTTAAGTTAAAAAATACTATATGTATTAAATATATTTTAGTAAACATAAACATTATTATAAATTTAATGAAGTTCTAGAATAAATTAAATTTATTGTTTTTAACATAAGATAAATGATATTGAAATAATTTTCTTAAAAAATTTATATTTTTAATCAAAGAAATTAGCATTACTTTTTGAGGTACTTTGATCAGAGTTTGGTTTTAGAGGAGTAAATTTATATTTTTAAAATAAAATGTAAAGCTGTGTAATTTGGATATTTCTCAAAGGAAGGGAGAATAATTTATCCAAATTTTTTTATATGTTGAAGAAGAAAACATTTTTTTTACATTAGAGTAAGAGTAAAATGCTCATACCCTATGGGTGCCCATAAACCTTACCTGCGTTAATTTTGGTATAGAAAAATTTTTTTAAGTATTTTTTTGGTTTGGGTATGAATCTGGTTTTGGTATGAATCTGTGTTTAGTCTTAATTTGATAGAAATTTATGCATTTTGAATTTCTTTTCAGTAAATGGGTCCAGGGTTCGAAATTCAAATATTCAAGAAGGATGAAAATTTTTTTACCTAACTAAATATAGAATTGAAGATGGGAAGATTTACAATAATTAATGTACTATTTGAGTATTAGTGCGTCACATTATTAGAACTAATTTTCATTGATGATTTCTTTTGGGTTGGGTGGTAAGGTGTGAATTACAAATCATAGTTCCAAAAATTGAACTAGATTGAAAAATTGGTAAGTTAACCATGGCTTCAGTTCAGTTAATCCTAAAAATTAGATAGTTAAAAATTGATTAAATTAATCAAAAACTAAGAAAACTAATAGATTTGTCAATGAACTTATTAAAAACCAGTTTCTGATTTTTTCTCTAAATTAGAATTTCAACATTCTACAATAGAGATTTACAATATTTAATTGATTCTATCTGACTCATTTCATATAAATTTATTTTCACATGTAAAATATTTTAAATAAATTTTATTTTTTAAAATATTTATATTTTTAAAATATTATTTTACAATATATTTTTATTTAATTATAAAATATTATATATATATATATATATATACTTTGACATGGTTCAAATCCAATTAAACCCTTAAACTATGCATTGCTTCTATTCTAATTTAAAGATGGATCTAATTTTTAAAACATTAGTAAAAATAACAGGGTTTGCAATCTTTCAAAAACAATCATTTCCAATATTCAACACCATTAATAGAAAAGCCTCAAAAATAGTGTACGGGCATTTCATCAAGAGAATCAAGGGTTTCATTAGCATTACTTACACATTACTAAAAAATTAGCATTTTGTGATGGTTGACACCAGGACATAACGACAGGTGTAACCATTGCTAAAAATTTTAGTAACGATTACGAGATCTGTTACTAAAAACTCCATCAGAGTCATTGCGATAGTTGTTTTTAATTATAGGAACAACCATCGCAAATAGTTTGTTGCAATGATTATGGCACAACTATAGCAAGTATGGCACTAATTTAGCGGTGCTTATATACAATTGCTGCCAAAAAAAATTGTCGCTAATGCAATTATGACTTTTTTCCCAAATTTAGGTTTTTTTTTCTTTTAAATTTTTTTAATATTTGAACCTATTATAAACATAGCTAAAAAATAACTAGTACACAATAATCATGAGAATTATAAATTTTAAGTTATAATTACATATAAAATTAAAAATTAGATTTAATACATATGTAATAATATTATCACAAAAATAGCAATCCTATAAGTAAGTTCTACAAATATAATATCATTTAACAAATAATCCTATTAGTGATAAATCTACTAATAGTCTTCCGCTTAATTGGAACATTCTCCTGCACTTGCTTGATACACATTCTTTTAATCAAGTGTCTAAATTAAAAATATAAAATTTCATCAGAAACATAAAAAAAAAAATTACTTAATGAATTCATCATAAATATTACCATTAGAGTTTGGAAGGAAGCTAACTCAAGGGAAGGAGATCCTAATAATTCTAGAGAGCCATTGTTACATCAAGTGTTCTTGCTTTTTTAGCCACCGTTGTTTGTAATTGACAAACTTAACTTTTTAGCTTTGTTGTATAATGAATAGTGGAACTAGTCACACCATAAGAATAAGAGGAACATCTAAACACTTGAGATGGAGAAGGATCCAATCCCAACTCTCAAACATGACCTTAGTGCTTTGACTTTCTAAAGCATAAGCTAATGAATATTCTAATAGATATTTCCTAAGATCAAGATATTGAACTAGATTCATGTTCAGAAATCTTTTATTGCATTACCACATTATTACTTGTAACATTCGGTCCCTCCATAAACATGAGAAACACAATGTTCGGTTTCTCCGTAAATGTCATAAATGAGCCAAATATCAAAAGAAGTCCCCGAAATAAAAAGGTTTGTGGCCAACTAAAATTAGGATAAAATTTTAAATATTAGAAAATAAAGATTTGAGGTTTAAGATACCCAAAAACCAGAGCCAAAAGAGCTCAAAAAATTTGCCGAAAAAAGTAGGGGTATTTTTGTAATTTTTGAAAAATTTGAAAAACTCATAGGAGAGCTTTTTAACCGAACAATTTGAGCTTTTTGGGGTTCTCAAAGGCCCTAAATACCATAGAAACCCCTAAAACAGTTGAAACTCCTCCGGTGAGCGATTTCGGCTGTCAGTTGACTGAAACTTTGATCAAATGGTTCAGAATGGTTTTAGATCCTTCTTGAGTGATTTCAAAGGAAATTATTATGATTAAGAGCCTAAGGAATATGATAAAAAAGATAGATTTTAAAAATGAGTTGAAATGAGCCCAAATGAACAAAGCTACAAAGAGGGATTAAATTGCAAATTTTGAAAGTTGCTTAAATGAATCCCTAGACTTATAAAAATGTCCCACCTCTGGTCAAATCTCCTCACCAACTCTCCCACACATTAAAAAAAATTAAGAAGGGCTGAGAATGGCACACAAGAGGGGAGGCCAAGGAAGGGAGAAGAAGCTTTGAAGAGTGTAAATTTTAGCCACTTTTTCTTACTCCTTGCCTTATTAAACTTCTTCTCCTCTTCTTCCTCTTCCTTCTCATGGTTTTGGAATTTAATTTGGTGTTGTTTTTAAGGCAGAACAGAGGTGGAATTTTTGCATTTGGTGAGGGGAGGCTAGCCAAGTGAAGAACAAACCAGGAAAACCAAGAATCGAAGGTATTTTGCTACTTCCTAAGTTTAGGTCTCCTTGCTCCTCTTCTCTTCAATTCCCCCCATGTAAGACCAGCCATGAAGGATTAAATTTCTAGCTAAACCAAGAATAAATCACATGAATTAGGGTGTGGGAATTTAGAATATGCAAAGGAAACCAAGTAAAAGCCATTGAATTTCAAGTTAGCAAAGTATAGGATTCTTGAAGAGTTTGTAAAATCTATTTTGATTCATAAATTTTCTAGGCTATGTAAGTATTTAATTGAGCTTCTAAGACCTCTAAGAAGCCTCCCAAGTGACTCTCCCATCAAGAAAAAATTGGAAACCCCTTGAACCTCAAATGCTTCCATAATGTTGGCCTACGACAGATGGAGGGGTTAGAGAGTGTTTTAATTTATTCTAGCCTTGATTTGGGACTTCATATGATAGTAGAAGGTGGGAGGAACCCTTGGGAAAAATTTAGAAGCTATGGATTGGGAGATGAGGCAATAGCTTCCATAATGTGACCTTATGAAGCAATTTGTATCTAGGCTTTTGTAAATGAATATGTAATAGCTTCAAGGACCTTAAATGAGGTCAAGAGGCCTAGAAATAAGAAGAGAATGGAGCCAAGAACTTGAATCATGATGGTTGCTTCAATAGGCCATTTATGGAACCATTATGTGACTTATGGAACCAATTATGTTTTTAAATATAAGTTTAATGTCCTAGCTTGTTTCAAGAGTGTAATTAGCTTCCATATGATGTGTCTAGGCCAAGAGAAATGATTTCCACCTTCTTGGGTGTGTGAGGTCAAGGGAAAGGACTCAAAGCTTAAGGAAAAAGTGTGTAAATGCAAGCAAGGTAGCTCTCTCCACCTTCTCTCATACATAGATATGTGTTTAGCTTGCTTTGGAATATGTGTATATGTATTTTCAAGTTATGAAAAGTATGTTAGCATGCCTTTATATGCCATGATTCTTGATGCCATGTTATGTTTTCCAATGATTACATGATATTTGTATAAGTTTACTTGAGTGTGGAGAGGCCAAGAACTCTTTCCTTTGGTAAGGATGAGCCAAGAACCCTTGAGCTTGGTTGAGACAAAGTAAAGAGTCTCCCAAAAGCAAAGTGGGCTCCCAAAAGTATGGTTGAGTTTAAAGTGCTTAAAGAATAGGTGAGGCAAGTCCAAAATCCATGAGGAGAAATGTGAGGCCAATCCAAACACTTGGTGAGCTCTTGAATGTCTTTTATGATATGTTCATATGCTAAGCTTGCTTTTTAAATGTATATGACTTCCATTTTCTCCATGCGTACATTTTTAAGGCTTGCTTTACATATATTATGTATGATTGAATGAGAGATGAGCTATTGGGATTCTTTGAATCTCACTCCCTCCTCTCCAATATTCTAACATGCTAGGTGGACTAAGTAGTTATGGTGAAGGGAGCTAACAACCATGAAAGAAGGAGATTGACAAGCCTAGGCCTAGCTTTCATTCTTTTTGAATCCATAATGATGCTTCACAAAGTATATGATGTTGTAAATATACCATGACCCTTGAGACATGTATAAATACACTATTATGTGATGTTTATATGTATGGATATGATGTATGACCTCTAACATATGTTTTGAGTATCTAATGCCAAAGTATGAGAATTGAAAGTTTGATGGATATGTGTATAAGTGGGGGTTGAATGGCCAAAATGAGATGCATAAGATTTGGGACCATTTGTGCAGCTCACACAAGTCTTAAATATACTTTTAGACTTGCCCAAAAGGTTTCAAAACTAAGGGAAATCCATTTAGCAACTTTGGTGCCCTATATGAAGCTAAAATTAACCATTATGGAACTCTATGTCACTTTTTGGCCAAATGAGTTAGTCTTGATCTGAGATTTGACATGCAATTAGGTCTCCTTGAGAGATTTTTGGGAAGCTAAAGAACATAATTTTTGAAAGTCTAGAAAATATTTGATGAATTTTCAAAGTTGGGATTTTCTATTGATTCTGGTATGTTCACACTGGTAGATTTGTATTCTGTGTCATTCAATGGGAAAATGGTGTCCAATTCTTGTGAAATTTTACAAGCATAAACTAAAGGTCATAATATTTTTTTGGCCACTGAGATCACCTCATTTGGAGGTCTGAGCAAAGAGTTATGTATTTTTGAAGTTGGTTGTCAGTAACAGTGGCACCCTAGGAGTCCAGTCACTGTTCCATAGATTTCCAATGGCTAAACATATTTTTTCCATTCTGGAATTATTTTTAAAATAAATTTAACATTTGTAGCTTTCCAAAATGACCAAATATGTGTGATTTTGATTTTTATAGAATTAGTTATGAATTTTAGAACTTTGTATCAATAATTTGAAGCAGCAGCCCAGGCAGCAGCGACCTCAGTGGATTTTCGGATATCAAACTTTCTCCCCTTAATGATTCACGAGCTGAAATTATTTTTATCATGGGTATCTAGAGCTTTCTGGAATGGTAAAGTTTGTTTGATTTTTATTTTTTTGGATTTCATTATGAATTTCTGAAGTTATGACAGAAAACTTGAAAAATCTGACCATGGCTAATTCGTGGAAATTGGTGTGTTTCACCCACTTGTATGAGTTCCAAGCCCCTTTCTCGGATGGTTTTAGATTGTATTAGTATAATTAAATATGAGAACTAGTTTAATGAGTTCCCTTGATCCCTGGGATGCTGAATGAAAAATTTTACCCGTAGAGAAAGACATCTTGATCCATAACTCCCTATGCCACTATGTTGTTTCCATAGAAATTATATGAAATGAGGCATGGGAATTGCAACCTTAAGTATGATGCAACACAAAGAAAGTCACTATTTTCTCCTTTTGCCTTATATCTTCATGAATATAATGATGTGAGGCATGTATATATATAATATGATGACCTAGAAGTTATGGTGTTACATTACCAAATATTACCAAGCCCACAATTACAAAAATTGCTAGGGAGGGAGTTACTTAAATATCCATTTGTTATAGTGAGATACTTGCAAATTTTGAAAAAGGCATCCTTGTTGGCATTTGTCAATGTGAACAACACTAGAGAATATTTACCACTTTTATTAGGCCAAAGATCAAATCTGATCGCCATTTCTTATAAGTGTCTTAGAGCATTTAAATGGTCTTTTGATTTTTTAATTTCATTTATCAAAGTAAATATCACATTATCATGGTATTTGTGGAGTAACAAATTGTCTGACTAATATGAGAGTTCAAAAAATATACTCTTCTTTTACCATTTTTGAGTTTCTCCTTCAACACCACCAAACACTTGAAATATTCTTGCTTGACCTTTAACTTTCATATCTTTTCCAAATATAACATTAATACTTTCAGCCTATTTTAAAATTTTTAAGCCACTTATTGCCTTTGGTGGATTTCTTTTCTCTTCCTTGCCATTAAACAGACTTTGAGCCAATCTAAATTTATGCCTTTGGTTCAAAAAAGGTCAGTAAACGATAAAAAACCACTTTTAACTATTAGGAAGCTAAACAAAAGGTGAGTCAAAGTTACAAGATGGACAAGCTGACCCAGTATGCATATTTCATCCAAATAAGGTTCTTGGGCCTAAAAAATTACTAATAGTTCATAATAAAGCTACATACATGCTAAACACTTGTTTACTATAGCAATCAAAAGTTTTAACTCGACATCCCACAAGTCTTTAACTCTTTTATTAATGGTTGCGAATAAACATTTATATTATTTCTCAATGCTCCCTCCCCAAGAATAATCATTGAAAGAAGAAATAAACTTTGTTTCATACATATCCAAGGAAGGATGTTGTAAGGCATATATATCACTGGAAAAATGTTGTAATAAGTACTCAAAATGCCAAATGGATTGAAACCATCCATAGATAGTCCAAGACATATATTCTAAGGATCTGAGGCGAATTTAGGATTCATTAAGTCAAATTTCTTTCATGCCTCAAAGTCCTTTGGATGCCTTATCATGCCATTAGAACTTATTTCCACTTCATGCCATCTCATATGTTCAACTGTCTTAGAAGACATAAACAACCTCTGCAAGTAACTTCAATTTCTTTTTATTACCATTGAACACCCTTAACCCTTTGGTTTTCATCTAGATATATTGCATTTTTTTGCAAGCATCTTTATCTATATCCTCCCCCCAGTATAGCATGTAATCATTTGAGCATGTATAAATTTTAGCATAGTGGAGCCTGAGTTTGTCGATGATTTTCTTGGTTTCATAGAAAGAATATGAAATCTTTACATGTTCAAAGACATTTGCCAATAACTTTAGTATCATAGACATTACCTTGTAGCTTATTTTGCATAAGCACTTAATGTGATACAATTTAACTAAGAAAGACAATTTTGAATACTTATTGCACCCTTCATACAAATTTTGTTATTGATATCTAATTAACTTAAAGAAATTCGGACTCTTATAAGACATTTGATCCAATGGTAGAGACATTACTTTAACTTCATGCACACTCTCATCATTAGGGTGATGCCAAAATGTATCATTGACCAATGTCTTATATAAGGTTACTAATAACAATCCTATCCTAAATTACATGTGGCGCTGGAGAAATTTCAATTATAGTGTCTAGTGCACTTGTCTCCTCATGTCTAAGTCAAATAGTATATTGGAAATTGTTTAACAATTAGATAATCATACATTGCATCTATAATTTGTCATTTGTTAAACTTGTATTCAGGATATGGATATATTATTCTTCCTTCAACAAATTTATTAACATATGCAAAGTCTAAAATCTATTCAATCCTTCCATTATATTCAAGAGTGTTCCTAAATCTCTTCATCCAAAATTTATCCATTATTAAAAATAATAACACTTTATTGAAAATAAGATTCTAAGCAAAGAATATTTCATAGCATTACTTTATAAAAACAATGAACTTGTTTTATATATGTATAAAAATAACCAAATTATATATATATATATATAGGATTTGAAAAAATAAATAAATTTAGGATTAAGTAAACATAATAAATTAAGATAAAAAATAAAATAAAGTGAGAAAATTAAAGAAAGGAAGGGAATTGAAAGATAAAGTCTAAATACATACATAATTAATAGTTCCTTAATCTAAAATCCAAATAATTAGCTTAACTTTTTTTAATTTGTCAAACTAATTTCACAGCCACTACAATATGCAATAGTTAAGTTAAGAAAATTTCAAATATGCAATAAGTTTAATTGAAAGGCTAAACAAAATGTAAAGATAAAGATATATTCATCAAATTTAAATTAACAATATCAAAGAATAGAGAAAATAAACAATGTAAACTTAGGACTCTAAATAAACATTAAACAGAAATGGGTTTCTAAGCAAACATCAAATTCAAATAAAAAAATATCAAAGAATGTTTAATATATGTATGAAAACAAAATAAAAATAAAAAATCAAACATTAAAAATAACTTATTTTAATTAAAAAAAATTCCGATAACAAAAGCTACTTGTAAACACAAAAAGTTTAAATGATCATAGATTTTAGCACAAATTAATAAATTTTTAGCAACAAGAAGTTAATATATCTTTAAAAAGTAAAAAAAGAAAATATTGAAAAAATTTCCTCAAATTAGTTGAAAATTTAAAAAAAATGGAAAAGATGAAACTAAAATAGTATGGACGGACGATGAATTACACGACAGACAACAACGTGATAGCAATGGCAAGGCATGGAATAGGCAGCAGAAATCTTCCCAAGGTTTCAAAATTTTTGTTTCCAAACCTATGATATGTTATGAGAGGTTTCAATTTGCTAAATCAATTGCTGCAAACTAAACCAATGTAGCAACTATTTGGACTATGCCTTTTTGCTTATAATCATAAAGTGTTTTTAGTAGCGATTGAAATCGTCACAAAGCCTTTTTTTTTTGTAGTCACATTGTGTAATCCAAAATTTAGTTAATTAATGTTACATTTTTAATATCCTAGATATTTTAATATATGATAATATGAGGCATTATAATAGTTAAGATTTTATATTTAGTATAATAATTGAAAGTCATCATAAAAAAGATATAATTAGTATTTTATTGAGCTAACAATACAAAATCATCTTACATGTTTCTTTTATATCTAAATTATTATATATAATGAAGATGGCAATATATATATATATATCAAACTACTTCATATTCTTCCATTATACACAAATCAGAACAAAATAACTTTTGTTAGGCTCAAATTGATTAGCTTCTATAAAGTTAACCAGATAACTAGCAAATTGAGATGTTCGCCTGCACTTTCATTATTAGAGTCCAAAAGTATGCATTGTCTTAAAGAGCATAAAAGCATGACTTGAGTAAATAGCATTACATTATGTTTGCTGTAACAACCGGGAAAAAGAAAAGAAAAGGGAAAAGAAAGGACATGAAATCTGAAAATTTTCGGAATCCAGAATTTCTGCCAAGTCCTCTCGCAATAGCGAGAAATGGTCTCGCTACAGCGAGAGAGCTAGTTCGCCACAGCGAAGGCGATTCTAGCTATAGCGAGTGCTGGCAGCAGCCCATACAAAAATCAGGGAGTTGCCCGCTGTAGCGGCGCCATAGCGAGAGTGAAGTCTGGAACTGACGCGATTTCGCCATAGCGAGTGGTAAATCTCGCCATAGCGAAGGGAACTGGCACGAGCTCGCCGTAGTGAAGGTTACACCTCACCATAGCGAAGCCAAATTACACGAGCTCGCTATAGCGAAGGTTAGTTTTCGCCGTAGCGAGAGTCGGTCCGGAAGAGAGTAAATAGCGAGAATCAGACTTCATTAAACGCCCAAACTCATTTCTTCTCTCATATCTGCCCTAAGCTTCGACCCAAAGAGAGAAAAGAGGCGAGGAGAGTGTGAGAGATCAAGAGGAAGAGGAAGATTAAGGGAAAGGTAAGGTAACTTCTCCCATTTCTCTTCAGATTTCTGATCCCCTCCCTTTGCCCTCTTTTCCTACGGTTTTGTTTGCAAAAATGGACGATTTCTGGGTATGGGTCAGAAGAGGGAAAGTGGAAAACGCTTTTGAATCATTGTGTTTTCTTTGAAAATGTGGTTTTCCACTACCATGGGAGCTTGAGAGAGAGAAATGGGTAATGGCATTCTAGAGAGAGAACCCTAGGTTGTATGAGATAGAAGGGTTGCTCTAAATTAAAATTATAAGAGAGTAATTGCATGCTTTTGGTGTGTTTAGGCTCAAGTGAAACACCTCTATCAAGGTGTGTTTGTGAACCTAAGGAGGGAGAGGAGACATTGAAAGGAAAAGCTTGTGTTGGCTTTGGCTCCAAAGGTAGCTCTCTCTTTCACTCTTTCTTGTAGCATTCTTGGTTGTAATAGTCATTGTATGATATGTATATGCTGAATGTGTGGAATATGCCATATGCTATTGGTTTGATGCATTGAATGTCAATATGCTTGTATGTTGAAATATGAGATTGCTCGGGTGAGGTAGTGCCGAAAGTCCCATGAGATGGGTGAGGTGAAGCCGAAAGTCCCTTGAGATAGGTGAGACAAGGCCAAAAGTCTCAAACGAGTGAGGCCGAGTCAAAAATCCTTAAACTCGGGTGAGGCCATCCAAAAGTCCCTAAACTCGGGTGAGGCTAGACCAAAAGTCCCTGGAGCTCATTTTTGGGCATTGTTGTGATTCCATAGCATGTACATAGTGTGTTGGTTGATTGAGAATGGCTAAGTGCTTATTCACATGCTTTGACTTGTTATATGTCTTGATTGCTTGATGGATTGAGTGCTTGAGCTACTGAGATTCTCCGAATCTCACCCCTTTCCCCTCCCAACTAATATGCTAGGTGGAGCTCAAGGAGAACCGAGCACCCACCAAGGAGCCTAGGAGCATGCATAGTTAGAGATATTATTTTTTTTTGATATTGTGATGTATATATGATGTAAAGTGGTGCCAAATGAAGATGTGCCCACTATTTTTGAGATGTAAAGTTTGTAACACATGTAGAAATATGAAAGGATGATGTATGAACTCTGTTATTAGCCAAAGTAATGGAAATGTGGGTTTTCACCCCTTTTGATGCATGAATGATATTGTGTAAATTTGGCCATAGCATAGTGAGATTTGAATGTATAATGATTTGGAGCATATGGACATGTTAGATATACTAGTTTTATGCTTTTGAACTTGTCCATGTGGAGTGAGAATGTGAGAGAGGCTATTTGGACCCGTTTTGGACCTTTGGGGTGCCAAAATCGGTATTTTTGTGAGCTCCGTCAAAATATGACCGAAAGAGTTCCGTTTGTCATGAAATTTGGCATGCCTCTAGAGTTTGTAGAAAGCTTCTTGAAAAGCTAAAGTGGGTAATATTCGGAGGATTATAGAATATTTGGGAAATTGTTGAATTTGGGAGAATTTAAGGGATTGGTCATGTACTGTTTATCTAAATCAAAAAATGAAATCTGTGGCACTTTTAGACCAAATGGATTCCAAATGTGGTGAAATTTTATACACATAAACTAGAAAACCAAAGTGACTTGTAGGAACTAGAATCACCCAAATCGAAGCTCTGTAGGGAGAGATTGAATCGACTGAAGTTCTGTATCAGCATCAGTGAGCTTATCTGACCCCCATCACTGTTCCATCGGTTTTCAGGGTGCAGTAGCTACTGAACTGATCTAGACTTATTTTTCTCCTCTAGTAGACATCCGTATCTTTCTGAATTAGTATAATGTGCCCAGATTGGATTTTTACGGATTTAGTTATGCATTTTCGAAAATCATGACAGCAAGCTGCACTAGAAACAGTGACAGCTGGACCTTCCTCCCATTTTCGATGTCAAACTTGGTCCAAACCCGGAGATTGTGATTGGGAATGATTTTTAGTGTAAATTTGACACTTAGAGCTTTCCAGAAAGCTAAGTTTTGCTGCATTCTCATTTTTCTACAATTTCTTATGATTTTCCAAACTTAGAGCCAAAATATGACTTTTGGGCCCAAGTGAGAAAATGTAATTTTTATAGTTTTCGGCTCTATACCCGTGGCCTATGGTTTGTTTTATGCTATGTATGAGTTATCTATATGGAGTTTGAGTTGAGGATGCTTGAGATGGGTTCACAGGACCCACGGGGTAAAAGATGAGTATATGAAACCCTGGTTCATAGCATGTAAATGCCACGGGAGAGTAGTGACTCTTTGGAAATCATATGGAACCGAGCCTATGGAGAGGCTAGGTAGTGAAAGGAGATTAAGGTGTCACATTTGCATTGAATTTTGGACAAAATTGGACCTATGATATGCCTAAGAGTTTAGCTAAAATTCTTGAGGTGTTTATTATCAAAATTTTTAATAAAAATATAATATATGAAAATAATCTATTTAAGAAACTCAACTGAGATATAAAAAATCTTCACTTGTTATAATTTTATTAAAAAATTTGTTAGTAAATTTAAAAAAATTGCATTTACTTGTCATCTTTAAAGTATTTTGTATATAGGTGTTAAAGTGTTAGGCTTCGCAATGATCTTATGCATAGCAGAATTTAAAATTTTGATCATTGAAACTCATTCCCAAGAATATGCATAAGAACATAAATCAAGATAAGATAAAAAAGTTACATTTTATTTTAAGCTACAATCAAATCATACGTGAAACCTTTTCTCACTTGCATTTATATTAAAAGACACCTCTCACTATCTAAGGTTAGGGTCTTTCGAAGTTCTAAGTGAATTAGTATTTCAGAAATACTTTCTTGTGTCGTTTGTGTTACCTTTTTATGGTTTTATATTTATAGATTTAAGATTTGGTACTATCCTAATCCTACCCAAACTCTAATTTTTAATTCAACTTAGGCTTTTAAAACCCTAACTCAAGCCTTATAGAAAAGTGAGGAGAGATGCGCTCAACATAGTGTCATATTATTTAATATTAATTTAATATTAAATAACCTTACATTATATTATTGTTTGATATTACCTTAATATTAAATAATGCCATGTAATTATATTATTATTTAATAATATAATATGAAATAATATTATCCTAATATAATATAATCTAATTATATTATATTACTCCTTATTATTGGGATTTCTTATCCAACTAAAATTCTAATAATATTATAATGTTTCAGTTTCATCCCTACTCTTTATGTGTGATCTTATAGGTTCTTATTATATTGATAGTGACATAAAAAGAATCCTCTTTTAGGATCACAAACAATAAGTGATATTTAGCAATACATAACTACCATCCAAGTAATAAGAATATTTGTAATTCAACATACCTAATATGTGACTAATACCATGCAATTTAGTCCATTTTCTATTGATATCTAGGTTAAACTCGAGGCATGGAATGTGTCATCCTCATCAATGTTCAACCTATGTTTACTAGTAGACTAATTAAAACAAATTATTAATATCACACATTGATTCATTTCATCATGGCCATACATTTCTTAATCTCACTCAATCAAAGGACTCATGGATATTACTCTTCTTATACAAGAAGGACAAAATCTCATCTACATCACTCACATCTCTTCACATGATTTATGATATACCTAATCATCATCCTATTGGCCATTCCGGTCAAATGTGACACATGATGATGTTAAAGTATTTAACTTTTTATGCAGGGAACCATAGTGACTTCAGGTCAAAAGACTTCTTTGACTATGGTCACGTGAGAATTGTTAATGACACACTCTATAATCTATGTAGAATTCTCATAGCGATTTAGTCCAATACACTTGTTCTTTAACAGTATGCCTATGTATTGACTTGATATCATATATCCATAACCTAAAGTTATCAATCACTATATATACTATTCTTGATGTATTATTGCTATTTCATATTGCAATAATACTTAACTAGAAACAATTTAAGAATAACAATTATTTTACGTACAATTACCATATTAAGTTATATTTCCTAGATATAAAACCAAAATATACCAATTGTATTGTCTCAAAAATATGATACAATGTATGATGTTATTATAATTATCTCATAATTAGTTCTTAGAGCATACACTAACAATTTCCTACTTACACTAGAGTCAATCACTCATCTATCTAATATCGAGTGACCTAGTATGACTATTATTCTTTTGTGCGCTAAAAGATTTGTTAGTGGGTCGGCGATGTTATCATTTATTGGTACTTTGCATATCTTCACATCTCCTTTATTGATGATTTCTTAAATAAGATGGAAGCATTGTGTAACACCTACTCTAATAACCTAGATACTTAGCAAGAAAGAAGCACAATATGATAAAACCCCTGACACACCACATAATAGGTTAAGGGCTTGGTCCCAATTGTAAAGACTCAGATATCTGTACAGTTTAAACACTATGGAGGCTCAGCCTCCTCAAAACATTTACTATTAGTTTAAGAGCCCAACTCCAACATAGCCTAAAGTCACTTGCTCAATATAGAATTAATAGTCCAAGGGCTCCGCCCCTCGTATTCATTAAACAAGTCATAATTTCCAAAGTTCACATCTAATCAAATTAATTCAAATACTTAGTAAATAAATTCAACATGTGCTCGGGGAGCACAAAAGCTAGCGGCTCACTTCTCCGATGCCTTCCCTTGCCTCCTATTCGATCCTTCACCTGAAAGTGTTGAAAGAAGGGTGAGCACTAACGTCTCAGTAACCCAGAGTCTTACCATGTGCATACAAACCAACAACCATACCCAACTAACATACAATAGGCCTCCATACAAATCCTACATCACTATTATTAATTATTAACATAAAAGATCATAAGGTATAATTTGAAACAGTTATATGCACAACATGATAAAATGCAATATGTGTAACCTCCTTTATTGCTCCATCCAACCTTATGCCGCTGACTGAAGCCATAGACTTATCCACGATCTGGCCCACACATTGGACTGACCAAAGCTACTCCAGTGCTCGAGATGTACTTGGCCAAAGGTACAGAGCCTAAGCCCAGACTATGGCTCCCCTCCTTGAAAGACTAAATCAGGAGGTGTCACTGTCCTACGTTTCCCCTTTACAAACCCAGCCAGGTAAGTATTGAGGAATGGGGCCCTACAAAAAGCCAACCACTGTGCGCGAGGTGGAGGCAAACCGCATGGTCATTGTATCATATATATATCTCACCAACATCTCCTTAACCCATCATTAATGCATGTCATATTTATCCCGAATTCATACGAGCATGCTTGAAAAATAAAGAACCTTATATGGTATACCAAATAAGACGGACAAGCATTCTTGAAAGAAATAAAATACTCTAAAATTTCACATCAATAATTTGAGCTCACAAGCATGCTTGAAAATGAAACACTACATCATAATTTTATTATAACTGCAAGCATGCTTAACAGGATTCTAGCAATTCCATTAATTTCACAATCATTTACTTTTACAGTTTTATAATCCCATATAGCTTATTTACCTGTACCACGCTCAGCAAGATAAACTTATTTATTTAATTAAAATTACAACAATAAACCAGTTTGCACACACATGGAAAAACCTCTAATTACCTGTTCTCCTTAGCTTGTAAGATAATCAAACAGCAATCCAAGTAGTAAACGCTCTCAGCGAGAGTCTACAATGGTCACACATGTATAAAAAAACATTAATATTTAATTAAAAAATACTAAAGAATTATCCTAAAGCTACTCTGCGGCTACTTTAAAGTTACTCTAGGACTTTAAAGCTATCCTATAGAACCCAAGACTCTCTTTTAAATCCATTACCCTTTATAACTTAATTAGTTAATTAGGTTAGTAAATTTCATGTCGAGTTTTAATTTATAGAATTTCTCAAATTCCTAAATCTTAATTTCTAATCTAAATTCATATTATATGATATATATGATATATAAATTATATATATATATAAATTCATATGATATTATATATATATATATAATATTTATAATTTCTTATTATATTAGATATATTTATATAAAGTCATTATAATATATATATTGTGAAAAATTCTTTACTCAATAGAAAGAAAGAAAAAGCATGGAAGTTGTCAGGAAAAGAAAAGAATTGCTTTGTACTATGCAAATATGTTATATATATATATATATATATATATATATTAATCCATGCTATAACATTACCTGACAAGAAGAAAGGCTAGAAAGTGCTATGCAAATATGCATATATATTAACCAATAGCATATATTACCTAACGAAACAAGGAAAGGCATGCGGCGTTGAAGAAAGAAAAAGACGAGGGCGAGAGAGAGAGGGAGAGAAGAGGAAAAAGAGAGATGTGTGCGGTAGAGGAAAAATTTAGAAGAATGGTTAGGTTTTTTTTTTCTCCTCAATTAAGTTAATTTAAATTTGTAGAAATTATTTTTTTAAAAAAAAATTAAACTAACTTTCCTTTCTTTATCTTATTATATATATGTATATTTTAAAAACTCTACCAGATATAAAATTGATCTCAAAATGACTAAAAATAATTTGAATTATTTTAAAATTTAATAAGATGTTCAAATTACTATTTTAATAATCTATCATCACTTAGTGTACCTTGAAATATACATATTTATAATTTTGTGTTATCTTCTATTGTAAATATATATATATTCATATATGTGTGGATATTTTAATAACCATTTGTTATTATTATTTTCTATTTAATTCACTCTTAAAATCTCTAAGGTCTCTTTAACCCTTTATTTTGTATAAAAAAAATTCAAATATTTGATAATTTAAATTTTTAATAATTTTTTTTCTATCCTACTCTTTTGTGTCAAATCCATAATCCTATATCCCATTTAGGGTCACCACTAGTACTTTGTCCTAAATGAAAATTGGGATGTTTCACATTGAAGTATATGTTTAGATTGTTAGTGAGATTTAGGTTCCTTAGCCTGTGTAATAGCCCCATTGTTGTCACAATAGAGGTCCACTGGGTTGGAAATGTTATGAACAATTCCAAGTTTAGTAACAAATTTTTTTATCCAAATAGTTTCTTTTGAAGCTTCTGAGGTAGCAATATACTTAGCCTCTATTGTAGAATCTACTACTATCTCCTACTTTAAACTTTTCCACCTTTTAGCAACTCTATTCGAGTAGAACATGTAACCTAATTGCAATCTAAAGTCATCTTTATCGGATTGGAAATTGGCATCTATGTAGCCCTTCACTACTAGTTCTTTTTCACCTCCATATACCAAGAATGAGTCCTTAGTCCTTCTCAAATACTTGAGGATATTGTTGATAGTAATCTAGTTACTCTCTCTTGGATTTGATTGATACTTGCTTATCATGCTTAAGGCATATAAGAATCTGGATGAGTACATAGCATGGCATATATGATAGATCTAATTCTTGATGCATAACAAATCTTATCCATGCTGTCTTTCTCCTCTTGAGCCATGGGATATTAAGATTTAGAAAGACTTATGCCATGTGACATGGATAGAAATCCTCTTTTAGATTCTTGCATGTTAAATCGTTTCACCACTTTGTCAATATATGTACTCTGACTTAAGCTGAGCAATTTCCTTGATCTATCTTATATATCTTGATGCCTAGTACATAGGCTGCTTTGCCTAAGTCCTTTATAAAAAATCGATTCCCTAACTAGGCCTTTACAGCTTGTAATATAGAGATATCATTACCAATGAGTAGTACGTCATCCACATATGATACTAAGAATATGATTGTGCTCCGACAAACTTTTTTATAAACACAATATTTATCTTCATTTCTTATGAAACCAAATTCTTTAACTGCATCATCAAAACAAAGATTCTAGCTTTAAAAAGTTTGTTTCAATCTATAAATGGATTACTACAACTTACACACCTTTCTATCATTTTTCAGAGTGATAAAATCTCTAAGTTGTGTCATATACACATCCTTATAAAGCTTTCCATTTAGGAAAGCAGTTTTGACATCCATTTATTGAATTTCATAATCTGTTGTAACAGTAGGCAAGATCCTGATGGATTTAAGCATAGCAATTAGGGAATGGGTTTCATCATAGTCTATACCATGGAGATACCTATAGCCCTTGGCTACTAATCGCCCTTTGTAAGTGTGTACATTACTATCCATATCAATTTTCTTCTTGAAAATCCACTTGCACCCGATAGGTTTTACCCCTTTAGATGGGTCAACCAAAGTCCATACTTGGTTAGAGTATATGGATTCCATTTTAGATTTCATGGCCTCAAGTCATTGCTTGGATTTTGGACCCTCAATAGCCTTTTAATAGGTTGTGAGCTCATTTTGGTCTATAAGCATTATATCACCTTGTTGAGTTATGAGAAATCCATATCTATTGAGCTCATGACAAATCCTACCAAATCTACATGGGCCTTATGTCACTTGAGTAGGCTCTTGTACCACAATGACTTATAAAACCTACTTAGGTTCCATAAAAGGTTTAATGTTTTCTTGCATCTCTCAAACCTCTTCAAGCTCTATTTTCCTCCCATTGCTTCTTCTCAAAATGAATTCTCTTTTGAAAAAAATCCTAATTCTTGCGACAAACACTTTGCCTTTAGAAGGATTATAGAAGTAGTATTCGATTTGTGGCCAAGCTTATTTGAGACTTATCTCTTAACATAAGCCTTATAGACCTAAATCTTTATAAAAGACATACTAAGACACTTCCAAGTCTATATTTCATATGGTATCTTTCGAATAGTTTTAGAGGGAACATAATTGAGTATGAAAGCTACTATGTTTGAAGAAAAATCCCAAAAAGAAATAAGAAGATTACATGACTCATCATTGATCATACTATGTCCAACAAGGTACGATTCCTCCTTTCTAAAACACAATTGCATTGCGGCATTCCTAGTGGAGTGAGGTGTGGTATAATACCACCTTTTTTAGATAGTCATAGAACTCTTGACTTAAGTATTCTCTACCTTGATTTGATCAAAGTATCTTGATACTTTTGCGAAATTAGTTTTCTAATTCATTTTTAAACTCTTTGAACTCTTCAAAGGATTCAGATTTGTGTTTCATAAGATACATATACCTATACTTACTAAAATCATTAGTAAAAGTGATGAAGTATTAAAAACCACCTTTAGTAGGTGTTTGAGCATGTCATAAGCTTCCATGTTCTCATGTTGCTTCTAAAGCTCAGAGTCCATGGCTGCTAACATTAGGTAAGCAACATCCAATGCATCCTTAGAGTGCTTCCTATGAGTGTTTCTTTTAGCACGGGACGCTCCTACTTCAGGTTGTAGAGAAATGGGTTCTTTTAGAATGTACAACTATCGTTCATGTTTGAAGACTATCCTCAAGTTCCTATACCAATCTAGAAAATTTATCCCATTTAGCTTGTCTTTCTTAATGACAAATTGCAATGATAGGTTACTTGAAGTGTAGGCCATCTAATGTCTATAATAGAAATATGCAAAGTATCACATTTTGAAAACATTTAATAAGGATTTTTATTAAGTTCTATTCCCATTATTTTATTCAAATTAATAGCCCTCATTATTAATTCAAAAAATTATATCACATATATTTTTTAGAGGGCTAAGATTCATATTTCATCTAATATTGAGCTAACTTTAGCTGATCACCTAACATAAACTATTTAGGTAGGTAACTTTTGTCAGTTGCATCTCATGCAACTCTTGGATAGTTACATGAACAACTTTTTGTCCTAGTCCATGTAAATGAACGAAAATCCAATTCTATGCCTTTAGGTCCTAATTTTATTGAGAACAACCTAGTTAAGTCAAACCTAATAAGGTAGGCGAATATCATTATTATCCTTCATGCTTCACTAAGATAGATGGGATACCTTACTTTAGCACGCCTATCCTTGGTCAATTGAGGCCTTGGTGAGTGCTAAATAGTGGAAGGCATCACAAATTATTGACTTAATATTTTATTTAAGAGATTTATTAATTTTGTAATTTCACCATCACATGTATGCATTTGAGATAAATATCTATTACGTGAGGTTTGGGTATAAGGCCCACACTCATGTATGAAGTTATGTGTGCATATAAACTTAAATATAAAATTATCATATGCTTTTAAATTAAATATCATATAACTAATAAACAAGAAGCATCTCATGCCTTTAAATTAAATATCATAAAACAAATAAACAACAAGTATCTCTTGCTTTAAATATCACGCACATACACTGTATATATTGCATATTATATAACAAACACAACTATCACGTAGTTAAAACAATTATTATCACATAATAATTAAATTACAATTAAAATGTCACATAGTATGGCCTAAAACCTATCTCTTAATAATATCCTAAGCTAACTCCTCAACTTCTTCTCTTGTTGCCTTCATTCATAATTACAAATTTAAAGTAGAAAGCTCGAGTTACATTTGAAAGGAGTGAGATGAGAAGAGAATGTACATCAAAAGATAGAAGGAGGCATGACACGCAAGTTATATTTAAAATCTAACCATAAAAACTCCATAGGCTATACTATGCAACATAAATATGAAATATCATAAATATGTAATATGAATATCATAAATAGCAAGATAAATATAATTTCACATTCAAAAAATAAAATCATTATAAAATCCTTTTTTTTATATTACACTTTTTGAACAAAAGGAATTTTTGTACCCAATGCAGAGTTAGCATGGCGATCCCATTATCAAATAACTTCATTATTGCGGTAATTCTTTATGCTATCAGATAGTGTCACCCATAGCAAATTTGCATGCTTATTAAATAGTATCACTGTGGCAGATCTACACACCATCAAATATTGTCATTGGTGCAGTGTTGTTTGCCTATGTCGTGGGAATGTTGCAAGTCATCAAGTAAAACACAAAAAGGACATTTAGATGAAGATTAAAACATTCAATTCATATAATCCAATCTACATATGCCCATCTGGGCTTTGATGCCCCTATTAGGTTTTGCAGTGATCTTAGGCATAATAGAATCTAAAATTTTGACCACTAAAGCCCATTTCCAGGAATATGTGTAGGAACATAAATTAAGATAAGACAAGATAGTTACCTTTTATTTTAAGCTATAATCAAATTATATGCGTAGATCTAGTGATTTGCATCTTTACAGTATCCACACGGAGTGGGTAAAACCTTCTCTCACTCTGTATTTCTACTAGAAGATGTTTCTCACTATCTAGGGTTAGGGTATTTTGAAGTTCTAAGTGAATTAGGTTTTCAAAAACACTCTTTAAATCTTTCGTGCCACCTCTTATGGTCTTATATTTATAAACTTATAATTTGATACTTTTTTAATCATACTTAAACTTTAATTTCTAATTCAAAAACCTTAACCTAAATCCAATAGAGAGCGAGGAGACATGGGCCTAATATAATGTAATATTATTTAATATTACTTCAATATTAAATAAGCTTACATTATATTATTATTTAATATTACCATAATATAAAATAATGTTACATAATTGTATTAATATTTAATAATATAATATGCAATAATGTTATTTAATATTACTTTAATATTAAATAATATATTATTCTATAATATAATATAATTATATTATATTGGACCTTATTATTGGAATATCTAGTTTAACTAAAACCTTAATAATATTATAATATTTTAGT
Organism: Erythrophleum fordii; assembly: GCA_032878935.1. Lineage (NCBI taxonomy): Eukaryota > Viridiplantae > Streptophyta > Magnoliopsida > Fabales > Fabaceae > Erythrophleum > Erythrophleum fordii. The sequence continues at coordinate 8,275,281 of JAVQMF010000042.1, forward strand.
TTCATCCCTACTCTTTGTATGACCCTATAAATTCGTATTACGTTGGTAGTGACCCAAAAAGAATTCTATTTTAAGATTACAGACAGTAAGTGGTATTTAACAAAACATTATTACCACTCAAGTAATAAGAATATTTGTAATTTGATATACCTAATCTGTGACTAATATCATGCAATTGAATCTTTTTTGTATTATTATTTAGATTGAACTTGAGGCATATAATGTGTTATCCTCGTTAACTCTTAACCTACATTTCTTGACAATAAGTAGACTAATCAAAACAAATTATCAATATCACATATTGATTTATTTGAGTATGGCCATGCATTTCTTAGTCTCACTTAATCAAAGGGCCTACAAATATTACTCCTCCTATATAGGAGGGACAAAATCCTATCTATATTGCTCACATCATTTTACATGATTTGTGATAAACCTAATCACTGTCCTATTAGCCATCCTGGTCATAAACGACACAAGAAGATGTCAAAGTATTTAACTCTTCATGTAAGGAACTGTAATAATTGCAGATTAAAGGACTTATTTCACTATAGTTAGATGAGAATTGCTAATGACGCATTTGTAATCCATGTGGAATTCTCATATTGGGTTAGTCCAATACACTTGTTCTTTAATAGTGTACCTATATATTAACTTGATATTATATATCCATGACTTAAAGTTATCAGTTACTATACATACCAGTCTTGATGTATTATTATTATTATCCTATATCATAATAATACTTGACAAGAGATAATTTAAGAATAACAATTATTTTAGGGACAATTACCATATTAAGTTATATTGTGTAGATATAAAATCAAAATATAATAATTGTATTGCCTACAAAATATGATAAAAGGTATGTTATTACAATCATTTCATGATTGGCTCCTAGGGTGTACATTGACAAAAAGGTTTTATCAAGTTGGTATAGTTAGGATCCTTGCACACTACTTCCTTAATCACGTTCTCTCCTATTGCAAAGGATATACTGTCAAGTAAGGTATGGGTTATTTTCAGTCACTATATTTTCATGAAGCTCAAAAGAGCAAATAATCTTATCAAAATCAAAATAGACATGAGACCAATTTGGGAGCATCTATGGCAAAATTGATTTCCATGATATATGTTTCTTTGCTAACCTTTTCATTTGTCTGGGATGCAACTTGTTGATCCTTGTTTGAAAAAGAAAGGCCACTAACAAAAAAGAATGGAAGTCTTAGATTTAACACTCTATGGTCCATAACCATAAAGTATAAAAATAAAAATGGGATCAACAGAAATAGATGAATAATTACATTTCTAGTTAAACAAACCTAACATGAATGCCACAAGAAGAGTATATGATCCACAAAAAATGGAACCTATAAATGACTTAAATATGCAAGGAATCTCCAAATTGTTTAGTCTAATAACAAAATTCCATGAGACTTGGAAGGTGCATCATATACTTGTGAACTTGAATACTAGGGGGTAACTTTTGAGTTTTGAAAGGCTTATCAAAATCTTATTTAAAAATTTGTTTATTATAAAATAAAAATCTCACATTTGAAGAGCACGCATTTTCTTGTATTTTGCTTAATTAGCATATTCATGTATGGTTTGTGCATATTTTTTCCTTTCTCTCTTCCTTCACGTTTTATTGCATGGCCAATTTTATCCTTTTATACAAATCTTTGTCATTTTCTTTCATCCTCCTAGTCCAAGTCATCCCCTACTCACTATTTCCATAAGTAGCTATGGCTAAAAATGAAAGCTAAATTATACTTTCATCTTTTGAAGCATCTTCAAATTTTGTGAGTTCTATTTTTAATTTTACAAATTTACATTCACTCTCTGATGTAATTAAAAGATGGACTATAATTATGTTTATAATGTGATGTATTTTTTACATATTAATTGAATTTTAATATTAGTTAATAAGATTTGTTATGTTAATTTTATACATTTTTTAATAGGAATATTATTAATGCTCATGAGAGAAGGAAAATGTAAGGAAAACTAACCTTATGTACTTGATTGGAGGCCCAATTTGTTTTGTATGTAGTGCCTAAACCTAACTTGGAAAGGAAAAAATCAAAATAGGAAATTCCTTGCAAGAAAAGAAAGGATACCTAGAACTATAAAGAAAACAAAATAAAAAAAGTCTCTGCACATCAAGGCTATAGCAAAAAAAAAAAAAAAAACCTTTGCAAGATAGTATAAAAAGGGGAAAAAAAAAGGAATCAATGGAGGCATGCAACAACTTTAAAAAAGCAATTTTGGGAGTTGTCAACATTGTTGGAGACCAAATAACTTCTCTTTAAAGCTGTTGTGACAATTTTTCTACTTTTATATTCTTCTTCTTCTTCTTCATCATGACTTCTCTTGGAATAGTCATTAATGTAGCTTGAGTAATTCATTTTTAAGATACCAATAAGTCTTTAATCAAGTCATAACAAGTGGTAAAATTTTGAAGCATTTTCCTTTTAACAATATAGCCATAGCACATGCATCCTTTTCTCATCTTGCAATTTATATTCTTTACATGTTTCACACATCATTTATCATTCAGGACTTATAATTTTCTAGAATATGATGCCACAAGCTCAACATCAAGAATCCAAATAAAATGGCCATACTAGGTAATACATAGGCTCCAAATGGAACTTTCATACTTCTTTTGGCCAAACATACATGATGAACCATAATTAGCCTTAAGCCTTTTCCAACATACTCAATTCATGAATACTTGATTATTCATGATAATACCAATTTCGAGATACAAAATTCTATAATCAACTTATTAAATTTCATACTGCAAGGACTATACAAAAGGATATAAAATTCTCGTCTCAAGAGACCTCACACGTAATCATTCTCAATTAATTAAAATTCCACAACAAATGGGATCAAGAACCATTTTAAAACTTAATATAACATTTAAATGCACTTGAAGGCTTAATTAGTAGCTATCTCCATGACAATTAGAACAATTTAACTCCTATAATATATAATACCATAGTTATATCAATAATCATCAATCACATTATGCTTATCTCGGCCAACCATGGACAAGGGAAAAAAACCAGTATAACTCTATAATTGTAGGCCTAGTCTTGGCCTAAAGGAGAAAATGAAAGAAAGCCATGCAAATTATCATTCCATACTCAAATCCCAGCATAAATCTCAATTGTAAGGAAAAAAAAATTATAGGATTTGATACTACACTATCCTTGAGCATAATACTTATTTCATTTCATAAATCAAGAGTCAAGGCACCCTAATTTAGTGCATCTATACACTTTCTTATCTTAAACATTCTTATGCTAAACAAAAGGCTCCAAAGTAATACAATAGCAATTTTCCAATAAGGCTCAACATTTAAATTACAATAAATTACAAAAGAATAGCACAATCCAAGTAAACAGCCCCAATATCATATCTATAACAAAAGACTATTCCAAAAGAGAACTAAATATACAAGAAACTCATCCAAGCTTATGGCTCTCAAAGGCCCACTTGCTTGCCCTTATCATGTGGCATGGGTTACATCTAAATTACAAACTAAAGTTATTAGTATCATGTGGCATAGGTTAAGTTACATATAACAAATGAGATATTTAATCTCAATATCAAATTCCACCATTCAGAGCTTATATAATATCACCCAAGGATGGAACACAAGTATATGTAAACATCATTATAAAGGCACTTAGGTTGGCAATCATATAAGTTAGCTAATAGCCACTAAATCATGAACTTGCATACTTTGTATTGGTTTAGGAAGAGCTATTGCACTCAATTTCTTACCACATCATGCTTGATGCCATAAGGCACCTATAGCCACAAGAGCTTATGAAACATAACATATATAGTTAACTCATGTTATAAAACATTATAAGTGCAACATATACTCATATATTGTCACAACCCACAATTTTAAGTATGTTGGCACAAAAGACACCAATTTCCCTACCATAAATGGATTTGTATAGACAACCTCCCTCTAAAATTCAGATAATTCCCTTAGTTGTATCTTCATATAAATAATAAAACTAGAGTATCATTTCTGAATCACTTTTATACAAAACGTATAAGCTTTTCTTTTATGTGACTTTTGTAGAAATTTCGGCAGAGTCTCCTCTATAATTTGGACCTCCCGATATTTCTACAATCAGTCAACTCAACAGTACATCCAAGAATAACAAAATATAGACTTCTAGGGATTGGGGATACCCTAGTTATGATTCAGTGGAGCCACATTCTACACTGTTCAGAACAAAATAAATTACAAGCATCAAACAAAATACACCCACATGAACAGTTGTGGGCTCGTCAAAAGAAATAAAACAGGAGATCTACAGCTAGTAGGCAGCTCAGGGTAGGCTAGGGTCTTCATCGCTCTCTGAAAAAAATAAATTAAGAAAGAGTGAGTTTGATACTCAGTGAATAAGTAATGTCAACCCTTTTAAAAAAAAAGGGAACAAGGCCCGAAAAATACTCATATATATATATATATATATATATATATAACACATAAATTTCGCCTTATGCATATCATTTCTTTAAGATGCATCAGAATATCTAAGCAGAACCAAATTGAAATAGACGCAGAGCACACAGCTCGCGGGGAGAATAACCACAGACGTAAAGCACTTGGCTTGCGAAATAAATAACTCCACATGTGGTAGCTACCCACACGGGGCTAGCAAAACCCCTGCTAGCTGAGGTTCAGATCATGGTGCACCAAGGCTAACAACTACTGCTGTTAGCTACAGAGTTCTGAACAAATAACCTCTACTTCTTAAAATAATACTTTTCTCAATTTAACATTTCAGGCAAAGTACCAATTTGCAAAATTTCACGTTCAAATCAATTTTCAAATAACATAGATATGACAGAACATTTAAAAACGTCTCTCATAAATAGATTTCAAAATGTCAGAGCACTGCAAGGAAACTTAGTAAAAAAATAAGAAATAGGAGTTACTCACGGTCCGCATTACTTACTCACCTTCTAGGATGATATCAACATTCCCTACCCAGTCCTCAGCTCTAACTCAATCTCCTGAGTACCCTACAATACCCGTTCACCAGATTTTAGAGTGTGAATAACCAGAAGATTCATTCCCTCAGATTAACATATGAAAAAAAACCAAGGTTCCTTAGGTGTTATAGGTATTTTCGGCATATTAGCCGCGGCCAATTCTTCTCTGTTTAACCCCCTTCTATATCACTAATTTCGCCGCGGCTGAGTTGGACATTCGCCGCGGCCAACATACATGGCGCTGCGGCGAATAAGCCTCCTGAGCTTCCTCGCTCGTGCTCTCGATATTGGCCGCGGCCAATCCCTCCTTCCGCCGTGGCCAATTCCCCTCTGGAAGAGTTAGCCGCGGCCAATTACTTAATTCGCCGCGACGAATTACTCTCTGGGTAACTTCCAGCTGACCTCTCAACTTTCGCCGTGGCATGGTTAAATCCATCATTCTCTCCTCCATTCATGCCCTCCATATCCATACAACATACATATACATAGTTATAGGTTTAGATATATATATATATATATATATCCCCTTGCACTCTCTTTTCTTTTCTTTCTACACACCCTTCCATCAGCTGGCCACACACACCGAATCACATTTCAGAACAAGCAAAACAGGGGGAAGGAACGCAGTGTAACTAGGACCAAAAACTTACACACTTACAGCAGCAACTCCAGGCTTGGAGGAGACTGGTTTCTGGTGTTAACTCCCCCAACCACTAGCAGCAGACTTTGAACCAGAAAATAGCAGAAAATGAACCCCGGAGCAGCAGAAATGGTGAGGAACAGGGGAGAGAAGATGAAATTCAGTTTCTAGTGCAAACTGCTCCTTTTTATAACCGAAGGGATGGGTATGGGTATGGTTTCGGTGCTGCAGAAATTTGGAGAAGCAAATTACTTAAAGCCCAATCAAAAAGTGGATGAGGAAGGGCATTTCGGAAATTGCAGAAAGAAGAAGGAAACTTCTACGTGGCAGCTCAATCTCTCCCTTTGAAAAGTCAACTTTCCCATATATATATATAACAATTCATGCACGTCGGGTTTTACATATATAAACATTCCAATACTAAGCAATATATAGGCACACAAAGAAGGGTAGAATTGCTACCTTAGAGAATTACTACCTAAAGCCAAGCAAACTTTTCCAACTTCAACCTAAAATGTTCTTCCCCTTGGCCTAAAGCCTCTCAAGTACTACCAATTAACTTAAAAAACCTAAAACACCATATTGGATAGCATGATAAGCAACTAGGCATTTTAACCATGAAAAGCTCCAAACTTAACCTAAACTTAACATGTAAAAAGAGCTTTTATACCACACTTTTAGTTCCAAATCATGCTTTAACTTTCTAGACTCCTCCATTAATTATACCATGGTCTAAAACATGCCATTCCAAATTTCAAACTAGGCTAAAACACATAAAGTATCATTACCATCACCTTTTTTTTCCATTTCCCTTATTTTAGGCTAAAATTATGACTTTCAATAGGTGGACTTTTCATACATTTTAAGCTTTCTAAATTTTTTATATTAGTCCAAGAGAACACTTTAAGTGTCCATTTGGTTAAATTTTACCATCTACATATATTACTGTAGTTGACCTCTTTGTCCACAAAGTACAATGTAGCATTAAACTTAAGGTCGGTCATTCCTTTTTCTTAGTTCAAATTTCAATTTCACCATTCAAATAACATTTTTAGATCAAATAAAATATATATGGATAGCCACATAACCATAAATTCAGCTTAAGCATCTAAAGTGCCATTACTTACATCAAACAAGAATAAATTTCCAAAGTATGCACACTTTAGCCAAGTTTATCATCATTTAATTCACGGCTACTTTTAATTCACAAAATTAAGTCTCTAATATCTCAATTTATTCAAAATATTCTAACATTCCAAAATTCTATCCTCGGCTAAGGTATATATATAATTAGACCCATATGGAATTTTTCAACAAAAATCCATTCAAATCCTCATCATAAGCAGGTGTTCTTACCACTTATCAACACTTATATCCATAGGAAACAAAATATCACATCTTCATCATAATGGCAAAAAATTTTAGCTCCTTAAGGTTCAACAAAACAAAAAATTTCAACTACCAAGTGGCATAAAAATGGTCTAAAATGTTATCTCACTTTCTTTGCTTAAACTTCTTTCTAAAATGGCCAATGAAGGGAGCATAAACAACCACTCAAGATTAGCCTTTCAAGACAAAAATTACATTAATAGAAAGCCCTTGAGGAGAGGAAAAAGGCCTTAACTATAAGGAAAGCTAAAAAGGTCAAGAACTTATATAAAAAACGTGAAAACCATTTCTCCCTCTTCTACCAATTTCTTCCTCCATTTTTGTCTTGATTTTTGCTACAATTTCTCTTTCCTTTCAACTACTAGAAACAAGCATTGGTTAGCCAAGGAAAAAAGACAAAAGATGAAATAGTAGGTGCATACCTCCCTATGTTTGAAAATGATATATTTTTGGACTATTTTGCCCCTGATTTGGATTTTTCTTTGATCTTGCCCATGAATCATGTACATTATTCTATACTGTTAATTTATTTATTGTATTGGCTCTTTTACTCAAAAATAATTGATGGGCTCTTAGTGGCTTAAAATTGTCAAATTTATCCCAATGCTATTAGATATCTTGATATACAAGAAATTAGAGTTTTGGCCTATTTTAACTGTTTCGAGACCTCTGATAATTTTATTTAACCTTATATTAAAGGAAAATAATTTATTTTCTCATTATACTACTATTTATGTATAATTATCATTTCGACCCTATTCATTGCATAATTTACCTAGCATCCCTAAATAGGCCTAAAGTGGTCTTTTTGATCCCTTCTCTCTTATTTTTAATTAGGCTTCTACTTTTTTAATTATTTCTTTTATCTTTATCTTTGGGTAAATCCATTATAAATTTACTAGTCATTACATAACTAAACCCTTATTTGAGATTTTAATGGATTCGATTAATAACTATGATTGATTATGGATGATTGTGAATTGATTTTTATTATTTAATATATTGTTTTAGTTTTTATTTTCTTGTGGATAACTAGCCATTATTTACATGCATTTTTTATATGTTATAATAAGAGGTGAAATAGCATATTAGATCATTAGGACAATAGACTTACACTACCAAAAAAAGAAAATAATATTTTGCAACAGTTGCATAGCATTGGTTGTAAAAAATGGATATTATGACATTTTTAGTAATTGCTGCAATGTAGGAGCAGTTGCAATTATTGCATAGCATTTAAATAGAGTTCGGCTTCTCTCTAATGGAAAGTGGGAACATGACGATCCATTTAGGCGTGTTGAGATGTTTAATTTCTTTTTTAAATTAAAAAAAAGGAAAAAAATGCAAGATACATGAGACTGCATCATCATGTTCCCGCCCCAACGGGAGAGAAGCCATTCGTATTTAAAATAACCTCTTTTGTAAGATTAGATTTACAAAAACAAAAAGGAAACCCATTTCTCTCTTATAGCACCATAAAGGAGCAACTTCATTGCCCCGCCAATGCAACCACCACTGTTGTCCAACCACCTCTCGCTATTGTCATCACATTTTCTTTTCTCTTCCATTTTCAATTATTTTTGAGGTATTTTTCTCTATATTCTTCCATTTTTCAAGATTTACTGGATGATTGATATCTCAAAGATTGTTTAAATGCTTTATTTTTTTGTGTTCTTGAGTATTTAAAAATTTGATGGGAGAATTTTTTTTATTTGCATATTTATATTAATTTTAAGAGGCTTTAATTTAAATGTTATTGAGATTGTTTGAACAGAACAAGTTTTTTAGTGAGATCAAAGGAAATTAAATTTATGGAATAATATATAATAATTTTTAAAGTTTTTTTATGATATAAATAGTATTTTTAAATTGAAAAACCAAAATTTGTAGAGGGAAAAAGGAGTATAATTATAGAGTAATTCAATATAGTTTAGTTTAGAATTTGCTCTCTTTTTTACTCTTAGTCTTACCCATTTTTAAGCACATACACTAGCCAAGATTAACAAATATTGTTATTATTATAAATTCAGTGGTATGACAAAGTTCTGATGCATCCACCTTGGTTTACCATGCCACACATGCAATTTGCTCTCATGATAAATTGGTAATTTAGTTTTATTTTTCATGGAATCAAGTCAAGGGTATCTACTCTTTTTCTTCTAACTAAAAGTTTGAGTTTAACTATTCATTCAATATATATCTAGATTGTTATGATGGGAGTGATGTGTATTATGAAAGCATCCGATATCCCAAAATATGTATCATGGATATGAATGTTGTGCAGAGCATTGGCAATTACAATTCAAAATTAAGTGGTGTAAGTACTGATGGTGCAAAAGAAACCAAAAATTGAGTGAAGCGGCAAAAATCTATGCATAACCTTATTGTTAACTACTTAATCCAAAAAATTTCAATGTATTAACATCCCAAATTATGTGGGATTTTGGGGACATTAGCTAGAGGTTTGATTCTTGATCCAATTATGCTTGTTTGGTTTTTGGCAACAAAGAAGATTTTTGGTCCATTTGTTAACATTGCTTAATTATACATTGCTTATTGGATAACATGCATTGTCTTGTATTTTCCTTAATTAGCATATTCATTTATGGTTTGTGCATTTTCTTTCATTTTTCTTTTCCTTTATGTTTTAGTGCATGGCCAATTTTGTCCTTTTATACAAATGTGCTTTGTCCATTGCTTTCATCCTCCCAATCCAAGTCATCCCTTACTTGCTATCTCCATTATAAGTAGCTATAGCAAAAAAAAAAAAAAAGCTAAAATTATACTCTCATCTTTTGAAGCATCTTCAAATTATATATATATATATATATATATTTTTTTTAAATTTTACTAATTCACACTCACTCTATTATGAAATTAAAAGATGAGTTACAATTATGTTTATAATGTAATGCATTTTTTATATATTAATTGAACTTTAATTTTAGTCAACGATCAAGTTAGTGACATTTTTTGTACCAATTTTATACATTTTTGAATAGGATATCACGAATATTGATGAGAGAAGGAAAGCCTAATTTGTCTTGTAAATTGCGTCTAAGCTTAGCTTGGAAAGAAAGAAATTAAAATAAGAAATCCTTATAAGAAAAGAAATGAATCCTAGAACTACAAAGAAAACAAAATAAGAAAGTCCAAAAAAGGTGGAGGGAAAAAAAGGAATCAGTGGATGCATGCAATAACTTTAGAAAAGCAATTTTGGGAGCTGTCAACACAATTAGATATTGAAGAACTTCTCTTTGTAAACACTATAATAATTTTTATATTTTTCTATTATTCTTTTTCATCATGAATTCTCTTAAAATAATTATTAAAATTTAATTTTGATCATCTATAACTAAATCCTTATATGAGGTTTGGATAGATTCGATTGATGACTATGATTGATTATGGATGATTGTGAATTGGCTTTTACTATACTAATATATTATCTTGGTTTTTATTTTCTTGTGAATAACTAGCCATTCTTTACATTCATTTTTGAGATATTATATGAAGTATTAAAGGTGAAATAGATTACCAAATTATTAGGACAATACACATAGCGTAGGTGCTTTATAAATATAGTAGTCTTATATGACTTGTATGATTTATGTAAGCCGAGTCGCTATGCGATGATTTACACTAGATTTCAAAGACTTTTTTCAAAGATTTTAATGGGTTTAAGTCAATAATTTGATCACGAAAGTAGGCATAAGATTAGTATTGGCGTTTTGTCTTGAAAAAAAATAACATATACATGAAGGAATTAGGTCATTAATACGAGTAAAAGTCAATTTGATATGTTCTTTGTTAGTCAATCATGGGAATGTAATTGATGAAATCCAAACTTTGGAGCTTTTCATAATTAAATTAGTCTAAATTATTATTTCAATATTGCATGTTGCAATTAATTTTTTAGTTATTAGTTAGCTCAAATCCTTTTAATTAATTTTTGTAATAATAAGGACAATTACAATTTTGGTAGGTAACAATACTTCCCTATGCAACAATATCTATTCCTCTTCTATGATACTCATTTAAAATAAATATTTTATGCGTGTATATATATATTTAACTAATATAAAAATAATTAAAATTTTAAAATTTAAAACAAATAAATTCACAATTTTCAACACAAAATTAATAATATTGAAATAGAAATTTCAAAAATATATTTTTTAATAGTTATATCTTTAATAATATAATTAATAGTACTCTTAAGAATATTTTAGTCATATTTTAACTTAGAGAATTTATGCATGTTTTTATAATAAAAAAAAAGGATGCATAATTTAAGGATATCTCAAGAAAGAAAGAGTATTTAATTACCTAATAATAATAAAAGCCATTTCTTATATTAAAAAAAAAAAGAATTCATAGTATACACACAAACTACAATAGCTTTAGTAAATGTATTTATTGAAAATGGCACGGGTGCTATATCAGAAATGCAATAATTTGTGTTTTTTTCTATGCAAATTTAAATGATCTTTTTGCTATATTTTGTTCAACACATCATCTTAATGCGTAAGAAATTAATTGTTCCTCTGTATGTGTTAATTTAAATTTTTATGCAGATGGCTCTACATGTTACAAAATCTTTTTTGGAAAAATTAATCAATTTTTAAGAGATGTGCAATTTACAATGATCTTCTATTTTATTTTGAAAATATAAATTATTTTTTATTGAAATAAAAAAATTATGGTACATCTTCTCTGCAATTTAAAATAAATTACAATTACACTTAATTTGGCCAAAATACACCTTATTGTTATTAGATAGTTATATAATATAATAAGTATTAAATGTATATTTGACCAACATAAAATAGTTTATTTTCTAATTTTAAAAAATTATAAAATCATGTAAAAAAAATTATTAAAAGAAAAGAATATATTCACAAAATAATTTTTTAATTTAAATAATTTAAAAACAATAATTTAAGTTAAAAATACTTCATATTAAATATATTTTAGTAAGCATAAACATTTCTGCAAATTCAATAATGTTTTAGAATAAATTAAATTTATTGATTTTAATATAAAATAAATGATAATGAATTTTTTTTAAAAAATGGTTTTTGAATAAATTATATTTTTAATTAAAGAAATTAATATTCTTTTTTTAAGGAGATCATAGTTTAGTTTTAAAGGAGCAAGTGTATATTTTTAAAATAAAATGAAGAACTATTTAATTTGGATATCTCTCAAAAGAAGGAAGAATAATTTATCTAATTTTTTTATATGTTGAAGAAGAAAACAATTTTTTACATTATGGATGAGTAAAATGTTCATACCCTATATGTACTAGTAAAATTTACTGTCTCAATTTTGCTATAGAGAATTTTATGAGTAATTTAAGGGTTCAGGTTTGAATATGATTAGCAGGTTATCTACCTACCTCAGAACCATAGTATGTGTGTGTCTCTCTCTTTATATATATATAAATGTTTTAGAAAATACTATGAGTTTATGAATAATATTAATAGTTTTTCGAAATATTTTATTTTTTGTTATGATTTTATATCAATATATTTTATGTAAATGAGTCTTAATTGAGAAACATTTATGCATTTTGGATTTTTTTTACTAGGTTCGGGGTTAGAAATTCAAAGATTCAATGACAATAAAGAATTTTTTACCCACTAAATTAGAATTTGAGTATATTGTTTGAGTATCAATGCAGTGCATTATTAAAACTACTGTTTTGTTTTATTTTTTGTGGGATGGGTGCTAAGGTTTGAAGTATAAATCATAGTTCAAAAAAATCAAACCAGACTGAAAATCAGTAAACTAAGTGTGGTTTTTATATGATTGACTTTAAAAATTGGTTAACTAAAAATTCATAAAAAAACTAGTTGAACTAATGAAAAAAGAATTATAAAATTTGCTCAATTTAGCATTGAATCAAAGATTGGTGTTTTAACTTTCGTCTAAATTAGAATTTTAGCATCTTATAATAGAGATATATGATATTAAACAAGCTTTACCCCACCCATTTCATATAGATTTATTGTCAATAATAAAATAATTCAACTAATTTTTATTTTTTAAAATTATTTATATTCATTTTAAATATTATTTAATATATGTATTAATTTAATGATAAAAATATTATATACATATATATATATAACAATTTGACCTTGATTCAATCCCAATCACATCATTAAGTTGTGCATTATTTTTCATTTTAATTTAATTATCGGTTTAATTTTTAAAACATTAGTACAAATAATAATGCTTACGATCTTTCAAAAACGATCTTTCCCAATGTTCAATTCCATTAATAGAAAAGCCTCTAAAATACCGTACGGGCATTTCATCAAGAGAATCGAGGGTTTTATAAGGATTACTTACATTGTGTACTCTGAAAGTTAGTTAACTTTGTTATATATATATATATATATATATATATATTAAATATCCTGGATGAAGCCTTATAATATTTAAGATTTTATATTTAGTATAATACTTGAGGTTTCACCAAGTTGGAACAGTTAGGAACTTCTGCACGCCACTCTCTGTGTCTGTCACCCTCTTCTCTTATTGCAGAGAATACATTGTCAAGTTGTTATGGGGTATTTTCGGTCACTGCAGTTTCATTAAGCTCAAAAGAGCAAATAATCCTGTCAGAAATCAGACATGGGATCAATTTGGAAGCATCTGTGCCTGAATTGATTTCCATGGTATATGTTCCTTTTGCTAATCTCTTCATTTGTTTAGGTTCCACCCTGTTAATCCTTGTTTGGAAAAGAAAAGCCACTAACAAAAAGGAATGGGAAGTCTTACACCCTATTCCGTAGCATGCGGTTGAAGGAGATGGAGAAGGAATCTTTTTTTTATATCTCGTTTGGTAGCCAAGTTTTGTCCAAATGTTAGAAAGGAAAAAAGAATCGACTTTTTTCAAATAAACAAGCAAAAATAGAAGAGAATGGAATTGTATTATTAATTTTTTTTTATTTAACCAATCATACAAATGAAATATCATTTTCATTTCTTTTTATATTATACTATATATAATTATTTCATTTCATTTATATTCTCATTTTTTTTTCTATTTTTATACTTAATAATTTTATATATTTAACGGAATGTTAGATTTAATACTTCGTGGCCTACAGCCAAAAAGTATAAAAAAGTATTTAAGAAAACGAATAAATAGCAACAGGTGAATAATGTTAGTTTTAGTTAAACAAGCCCAACATGAATGTTACGAGAAGAGTATATGTTCCGCTAAAAGTGGAACCTACATACAGACAACTTCAGCAGGCAAGGAATCTCCAGTGTGTTTAGTCGAACAACAAAATTCCGGATTTGGATTCTCTTCACCAAAATTCCATGAGGCTTGGAAGCGCATCATATACTCGAGAACTGGAATATTGGGAGGGCCCCAAATAAATAAATAAATAAATAAAAATAAAAAAAGAAAGAAAGAAGCAATCCTTCCATTGGTAGTCAATTCTAAATCAGCATCCACAAAATCGAACCACATAAGGTGATGTGGAAAATGCATTTGGGTTCTGATCAAGAAAGAAAAGAAATGGGAAAGTGAATTTCTTATAAAATTCAATCGAAGAATTAACCACTTACGTTATTGCTTAATAATTTTCTAAAAACATTGATGCTTGACAAATGGAAAATTTTCTTCACGTTTATATTGATGTTGTAAATGCACATACTTGTTGGAAAGTTGACCCATAATATGCATGATCTCGAACTAAGGTAAATACTGTCTTGTTTCGATATAAAAAAAAGGAAAAAATAAACTACAGAATATCATTCCTAAATAACGTCACGCTTAGAAAACGACGCATGCATACTAAAATATTACTGAGATATTCAGAAAAATACCAGAATGATTTCTTTAGAAGGCAAATATATACCTTGTAGCTTTCAGAAGCTATGTAGATGGGTTTATTCATATTCTGTGCAACTAATGCAATTTGGTATTTCCCCATCATGTTAATTATACCCCCAGTCTCCACTTTCAACCACTCCATCAGTCCCCACCAATGCCATGTCCACCTCTTCCATAGAATAAGCCACTGCAGAGTCTATCAGATTTAGGAGTTTTACTTGAACATCAAGCTCGGCCAGCTCATTGGACAACCGTAAACCTGTTCGGTCTGGTCTTCCCGCTGCAAATTTACGGAACGAAAGTTTTAAGTTTAGTTCACAAAATGCTAAAAAAGTAAACATCAGAGCTACAAACTTCACCCAATAGTTCGAACCAATGTTTTAAATTGCAGTTGAGGCTGTGTTGCCGTTGCAGGTGTTGCGAAAATTATAAAACATGTTGCGGGTATTGCGGATTATTGCGGATGCGGAGCGGAACGCATCCGCATCATGTGATGCGGTCCGCATTTTAAAACCTTGGTTCAAATTGGGATTAATCAAGGGAAATTATAAAGCTTAAATATGGAGAGTAAGGACAAATGGTATTGACTTCGCAAGTTCGCATATAAAATCATGATAAAAAAACAAATTATTAAAAGGAAAGAATATATTCATAATTTTTTTAAAAATTTAACTAATTTAAAAAATAATTTAATTTTTAAAAATACTATTTGTATTAGATATATGTTAGTAAACATAAACATTATTGTGAATTTAATGATGTTCTAGAATAAATTAAATTTATTGTTTTTAACATAAGATAGATGATATTGAAATAATTTTTTAAAAAAATATTTTTAAAAGGGTTATATTTTTAATCAAAGAAATTAATATTATTTTTTAAGGTATTTTGATCAATGTTTGGTTTTAGAGGAGTAAGTGCATATTTTTAAAATAGAATGTAGAGTTGTGTAATTTGGATTTCTCTCAAGGAAATGGAGAATAATTTATCCAATTTTTTTTTTTTATATGTCAAAGAAGAAAATAATTTTTACATTAGGGATGAGTAAAATGCTCATACCCTATGCGTATTGGTAAAATTTACCCACTTCAAGTTTGGTATAGAGAATTTTGAGTATTTAAAGGTTTGGGTTTGAATATTCACCCTACCTTTGACGCATATGTGTGTGTATTAATCGAAATAATTTATCGTAAAAAAGTTTTAGAAAATACCATCCAAATATCATTTACGGGTTTTGAATTACATTAATAGTTCTTTAAGACATTTTATTTTTGTTGTAATTTTATATAATTAAATATATTTCATGTAAATGAATCTTAATTTGAGAAAAACTTACACATTTTGTATTTCTTTTCGGTGAATGAGTCCAGGGTTAGAAATTCAAATATTCAATAAGGATAAAGAATTTTTTTACCTACTAAATATAGATTCGAAGAAGGGAGAATTTACAATAATTAATACTATTTTTGGTCTTATATATAAAATATTTTTTTAATGTTTGATTTAGTCTAAAATATAAGAAACAAACTACTAATATCTGTATATTAATTATAGTATTTTAATTATGTTCTCTATTAAATAAGTCTTTTAAATTATGAGTAGTAATTATCATTAATTTTAAGAAGAAAGTACATATATTAAATAGGGGCATTTTTAAAAAATAATTTTTATTTGGGACTAAATTATGAAGATTAATTACTTTTAATTAACTTTTTTAATTCTCGTAAATTAGTTATTTATTTTTTATATATGAGACTGGAAGTAGTATATCGTTTCAATATTAATGCATTGCATTATTAGAATTACTATTTTTCATTCATTTCTTGCCAGTTGGGTGCTAAGATTTGGATTACAAATCATAGTTTTGAAAATTAAAGCAAACTAAAAAAATTTAGTTAATCAGTCATAATTTTAATCTAATTGATCTTGAAAATCAATTAACTAACATTTAGTAAAAACTTGGTTGAATTAGTTAAAAACTATGAGAACCAGTCGATTTTCATTAAATTAATCAAAATTTATTTTTTATTTTTCATTTTGTTCTAAATTAGAATTTTAGCAATTTTTAATAGAAATTTACAATATTTAATGAACTTTATCAAACTCATTCAATATAGATTTAATATCAAGTGTAAAATATATTAACTAATTTTTATTTTTTAAAATATTTTTATTTTAAAATATTAATTTTCAATATAGATTTATTTAATTATAAAATATTTTATATGTTCATATTTTTATATATATCAAAAAAATAATTTTACCTTAATTCAAATCCAATTGATTTCTTAAACTGTGCGTTGCTTCTTATTCTTTAATGACTAATTTAACTTTTAAAACATAAGTAAAAATATCAGTGCTTGCAATCTTTCCAAAACAATCATTCCCAATACTCAGCTCATAGAAAAGCCTCGAAAATAGTGTACGAGCATTTCATCAAGAGAATCAAAGGTTTTATAAGGATTGCTTACATCGTGTAATCTAAAAGTCAGTTAACTAATGTTACATTTTTTAATATCCTGGATATCTTAATATATGATCGTATGAAGCATTATAATATTTAAGATTTTATATTTAGTATGATAATTGAAAGTCATCATAAAAAAATGTAATTAACATTTTATAAAGTTAATAATATCAATTCATCTTACACCTTTTTTTCTATCTAATTTTTTTTGGGTGACATTTTTCTATCCAAATTATTATATACAATGAAGATGACTATATATATATATATATCAAACTACTTCATATTCCTCCATTGTACACAAATAAGATCAAAATAGCTTTTGCTAGATCCGAACTGATTAGCTTCTGTACAGTCAACCAGATAACTGGCAAATTGATACGTTCCCCCTGCACTTCCACAATTCGAGTTCAAAAGTGTGCATTTATGTAGAGAGCATAAACGCAAGACCATAGTAAATAGCATTATATTATATTTGCATTGAATTTTAGTCAAAACTGGACCTAAGATATGCTCAAGACTTTGGCTAAAGTTCTGTAAGTGTTTATTATCAAAATTTTCAATAAAATATAACACATGAATTTTTTTTTTTTTTGGAAAAACTAAACTGAAAAATAAAAAATCTTTACTTGTCATGGTTTTAATAAAGTACTTAATGGCAAATTTTTAAAAATTGCACCCACATGTCATCTTTAAGGTATCTGGTATATAGATGTCTCAGTTTTCATCAAATTGGTACTGTTAAGCTCCTCTGCATGCACGCTACCCCCTCAATCACCCTGTCTCTTACTGCAAAGGACAGAGTGCCAAGGCATTAGAATCCCCTGCAGTAAACGATCTTATTGCATGGGATCCTGTAACACATTTTAGGTGTTTAACTTTTTTAACAGTTTAGGGATGAACATAGAAGATAAAAATTTTAATCGTAAGAAATGTACAATTATAATTTTTAAAGTATGATTTTTTTTATAGTTAAAATTTTTAAAATGTAATTTTTTCTTGCAATTAAAATTTTTATCTTCTATGTTCATCCCTAAACCTTAAAAAAATAAAAAATAAAAACACCTTTTAAATGTTACAGGATCTCCTGCAGTAGGAACTTGCAATAGGATTCTCTACCACAAGGGACCGTGATTCCACTGTCAAGTTAGAAATGGTATATTTTCGGTCACTTAAGTTAAGCTCAAAAGAGCAGATAATCCTGTCATAAATCAGAATGGACATGGGACAAATTTGGGAGCATCTGTGCCTGAATTGATTTCCATGGTATATGTTTCTTTGCTAACCTCTTCATTTTGTCTAGGTTGCAACCTGGTGATCCTTGTTTGAGAAGAAAAAGCTACTAACGAACAAGAATAGAAGTCTTACTCCGTAGCCCGCAACCAAAAGTATAAAAGCGAAAAAGGAATAAACGGCAATAGATGAATAATACTTGTTCTACATAAACAAGCCCAACATGAATGCCACAAGAAGACCATGTGTTCCACTGAAAATAGAACCTACGGACAACTTGAGAGGTAAGGAACCACATAAGGTGATGTGGAAAATGCATTTGGGTTCCGATCAAGAAAGAATAGAAATGGAAAACGAATTTCTGATAAAATTTAATCGAAGAATTAACCACTTGTGTTATTGCTTAATAATTTTCTATAAACATTGATGCTTGACAAATAGAAAATTTTCTACATATTTATTTTGTTGTTGTAAATGCACATACTTGTTACAAATTTGACCCATCAGGCATGCATGATCTTGAACTGAGGTCACTATTCTTATAGAACGAGAAAAAAATAAAAATAACAATTGTGATTTCTCAAGGCCTCTTATAAAAGAAGATGCAGACTTACATATCACTTTTGGATAAAATATCTAGAAAATGTGCCATGTATATAACCCGAAGAACTAATTTATGTTGTATATATCATGATCTGCGTAGAAGCTATACTATTATCAGTTTGACACGTGCGATATTATATATTTGAAATACTGGCTACACGACCGCCTTGTGGTTTCTTAGGAACAGTATTCCTCACAGTCCTAACAGATCCCTGTGCATAAGGAAAATGAATCTACAGCTTTGGGTAATTTTTTTTCAGAAACTTAAAGGGGGGAGATGTTAATCTTTAGAAATCGACCATAGCATATGCCAAATTGACTGAAATAACTACTTCCTTTCGCTTGCCCGCTTAAGCCTTGGACCCGCGGAGGATATAAAAGCGTGCCTATGTAAAGTTAGAGAGCTTTCATCTAGTGCAAATCACTTATCCAATTATTTAGAAAAACAAAGGTAATATATATCTCCAAATTTCAGTTCCATAGTCATTTTTTGCGTGGGTTATAATCTCGATATTTGATGATATAAGAGACCCCCACCTCCATCCCACTAATGAGAGTAAGGACAAATGGTATTGACTTGCAAGTTCGTATATAAATAATCTTTTACAACCAGATTATCTTTTGTCAAGACATAAATATCTTCAACGTCAGAACACCTTGCCGCCATACAGCAGATGTATTCAGAATTTTTCTAGAAGGTGAACAGTGTAAATTTGCTCTAAAGCATCAAAGTTACTTATACGCAACACACAAAGAAGTGACTCGATTAGCAAGGCATATTTTGTCATACCCCAGAAGTACGCGTGCAAACGGTACAAAGTAGAAGGTAAATCCTATCTTCGCATGTCTCATTTCTCAAGTCAACTCCTTCCTAATTCCAAAATAGAGTGATATATATATATATATATATATATATATGTATAATATGCTTGAGAATTTATTGACATAATAGCCTCCATACTTCATTTCAATATTATCAAAAATGATTTTTGATTAATCTCTTTGTAGAATTTTTGGTAAAGTCTCCTCTTAAAACAAAGACTTTCTGAAATTTCTACATACAGATATGTGTGTGTGCATGTGAGATATGCTTGGGAACTAATTCACATAATGGCTTCCACACTTCATTTCAATACTATAAAAAGGATTCTTGATTTTATCTTTTCATAAAAATTTTGGTAGAATCTCCCTTAAAATAAGAACTTTCCAAAATTTCTACATTCAGAAAATCATTCCAATAACACAAATAAGAGAACTCCGCTTCCAT
The DNA here is from genome assembly GCA_032878935.1 of Erythrophleum fordii. Lineage (NCBI taxonomy): Eukaryota > Viridiplantae > Streptophyta > Magnoliopsida > Fabales > Fabaceae > Erythrophleum > Erythrophleum fordii. The sequence continues at coordinate 8,295,775 of JAVQMF010000042.1, forward strand.
TCCTATCTATTAGACCACATTATTGGGTGGGGATCTTACCTATGAGTTACATAGAGCTAAATCTATGATACAACAAAATAATAATACAAAATACATCAAAATCGACTTGACCCATGCAATCAATGCAAGACTCACTAAATTGAAGGATGTTCCATGCTAAGGAGTCAAGGGAGGCTATGGATCAACTCTATTATAAAAAATTTCAAATACTTAATATGTAATAATGTCCTATAATGTAATAAACTAATAATTAAAGAAGAGAGTAAATAAACAATTTAATCAAATATATTAATTATCTCAAGGTCAAAAATTTATACTGTTATGACCCAAATTCTGAGCCATGACCGGCGCGTAGGCTAAACTAATCTGAAAATTTGGTTAGCCTAGCAAACTTTACAAAATTTAAAGTCAACTATTATATCATATATTTTAATTAACCCATATAACCCAAAAGTTTTAAAAAATTTAATATTTAGTTCATTATGTCATTAGGGGCTACCGAAAATTCGGCAGCATCTCCAATAAAAAATTGAACATCCCATCCTGAAAAATAAACTAAACCAGCACTAGCACCAGCAACAACAAGTTACATATAATCAAAATACTTAATTAGAAAAGTATAAACAATATTTACATATTATAAGTGACCATATAACATGGACAATTCCAAAACTCTTTCCCTACACCTAAATGCTACCACATCATGGAGTTTGACACAATTTCACAAAATTAAACACCTACTCTAAGAGTCTACACGAGCTCCCAGATCACTTTACTTCTTTACTTGCTGGTCTGAAAAATAAGGAAAGAAGAGAGATAAGCATACCACTGGCTTAGTGAGTATATAAATAATAAAGTGCATAAAGAGAAAACAAGTGCATATCAGAGTTTTTAAAAAATCAATGATTATCAAATAATTTAGGCAATAAATTTTATGGATGAAATGAAAAATAATTATTTAAATAAAAAGAAACTTTTAGATAAAATTTATATTTTCTAAATATAAGAAAAATATTATAAGAATGGATATCATAGAGAGGAATCAAATCATCAAACCACATCATCATATATCATGGCATTTTTTTGGATTCATCCAATCTTATCACTTTCACAATATACATCTAGTACCTCAGGTCGCAGCACTGGATACATCACATCGCAGTGCCATCACAATTCACAACTTATTCTAGGTGCACCTAGGCCGTTATCTCCGCTAACAACTACAGGATCCTAACTAGATTCCCATTCATTATATAAAATAAAATAATTAAAATAAAATTCCTTCAAATGACATTTAGCTATCAAAAATAAATACGAAATTAAAGAAGTAAATAAATAATTAACTAAGGCAAGTTAACCTTTATTATAATCTCTATAACATATGAGATCACAAGACAACATAAAGTACTCTACTCATAAATAAATTTATACACACCACCACTTTCTTTTCATCAAATTCATTCTTTTGCGTTTCACAAGAATATATCACGCCACATTTCAACTATCAATTTCTTTTGATAAATTTATTAAATCACTATAAGAATATATATATATATATATATCCATTTTGAAGTTTTGAAAACACCGAGCACATAAATCACACAATTGAAAATTTTACCATAGAAAATATAAAATGGAATAAAATAAATAAACCACTCCATTATCTACACACTCACCAGTTGGGACTAATAGTATAAGTCCTAAATTCCTATTCTTTAGTGCAGAGTCCTAGTAGCATGAGTTTCCCCGATATCACCTAAAATTATAACCAATATAAATTATTTATATTAACCACTTTAATAATATCCATAATTATTTATATAACCTAATATACTCCCTAAAACATAAATCCCTAAATTCTTATATACTTTTTTTTTATCCTAAATACTAACCCTAAATTTGGGGGTTTTCAATTTAAGCTCTCATAACTCTAATTAAATTTAAAACTTACTTCAGAGTACATGATAATTGGAGATAGGAGTGTCAATTTGTTATTTTAAAGATTCAATAGTGAAACCCATTTTGAATGTCCAGCCACGACAACCACCATATGAAGGGAAAGAATGAAAAAAATTTTGAAAAGAAATTGAATGGGAAAAAAAATGGGGAACAACAAGGGGAAGAGACCATTAGCACAAGAAGGAAAATAAATCAACACCATTTGCTTTCTTTCTTCTTCCACTTCCATTCTCTCTCTCTCTCTTCTTTTTTTTCTCATGGTGGTTCATGGTCAGCCAAAGTAGAGGACTCACCGAGGATTAGAGCTAATCGGAGCTTGCTGGAGGTGGTTGCGTAATGGGTGGAAATCCACTATGGTAGCATTAGAAAAAAGTGAGGAGAGAATGAGAAATAAAGCAAAATGGAGAAAGCTACAGGAAAAGACGCTGAAAAGTGGCAAGTCTCCGAGAAATGGAATGAATGAAAAAGGTGAGATATAATATTTTAATAATCTTTGGCTACAATTGCATTTTAACCCCTAAAAGTTTACTGTTCTTTAACGTGGTGTCTAAATGATTTAAAAGGGACCTAGAAAATTTTTAAAACTCTAGAAATAATTTTTTTTAAAAAAAATTATTTAGTTTTTATTTTAATAGCATAAAGTAATTTATTTTATTTTATTACTTTATTATTATTATTATTATTAAAGTATTACGTATACCTTTTAATAAAATAAACAATTTATCAGTGTTCAAACACAGAAGCATTTTAATAATTATTTACTACTATGACAATCATAAATTGATGAGAAATGACATTAATAATAAGATAAGCATGCAACTTTCAAAAATTTATATTAATGATTTATCAAAAAGCTATTCTTTAAAACAATTCCATTGGAAGGACCTCATTAAAACAAAATAGCTATTTTAGGCACACAATCCATATGGGTAAATAACTAATTCTTCATAAGTTTTCAGCTCACCTAAAATAACATCCATTTGTTTCATGTGTGATAGTTGTCACATGGGACTAGCAACTTCTATATTCCTTGCTAGTTGGGGAATCAATCATGGTAGAACGAGGCTAACAAAATTAATGTTAGCAACCAATGTTTTGTATCTAATCCTTCATAAAAGCATTTTCATTAGGTATAAAATCATATTACTCAATTCATACATAGTCATTTCTCACAAATAACCAACATAAAAATTTGTAAATAAAATTTATAGGATTTCTCCCATTGATTTTATATATGTATCAACCATTTTCAAAATAAGGATTTTCACTTTAATTTAAAATGCCTTTCAATAAATTATTGATGCACTAAAAATTTAAGACTTAAAAAATCATGATATTTTATAAATTATGAATGGCATGGTAAGAAAAATATGAAATATCAAACTATAATGGAATATTATTTACTCATCGATCATTCATATACACAAAGTATTATCTACTACTTCCACACAAATCCTTTCCTAAATAAGCAGCATCTTTAAAGTTCTTATTATGACAATACCAATACTATTACTAATATATTCACAGTTACACCTCGAACCAAATTGACCTAAAAATTCCTATAGAACTAAATTAGCCTATTTATCCCACCCTACAAGGTCATACTAGTCATATAACTTTCACAGTTTGATATCATACCCACGCCTCATCATCACCCTCTTGGAACAATCACATCATAACAAGATTTTTACTACATTAACTTCCAAGTTTAGTAGTTCGCAACAAAGGTCCCCTTGTTCACAAATTTCAATGATTATGGTCTTGCCAAATCATAACTAGACTACAATCCTTATAAAAATTACAAGGGCTGACCTTACCTAATTTGATAGTCACCAAAGACAAGAACCAATGCCTCATTGAAGAAGCTTTAAAGCACTAATTTTGTTCCAAAATTGCATCCACCAAAGGCCCACCCAAAAAGCCACAATCAAAAGAGATGGAGCAGCTGAAAAGATGCAAATTTTCAAGTTGGGAAAAACATGATTAAACAGTTGATATTATAGAGGTGGGATGAGCAGTATAAGGAAAAGAAAAAAAGATAAAATGGAACTCCAAATTCAAGTGTGGAAGCTAAACAAGAGAGGAATTATCTTAACCAAGACAAAAGGTGCCTACTTTCATATGAAAATTTAAAATATAAGAGCCCATAAATGTTGACCCAAAGACTTTGATGATAGCAAAACGTTTATCAGACTTATGTAAAAGTCCATGATTTGTCTCGGCCCAAAAAGGGATATTAAAATGTTTTTGAATTAACGTGTAGTCTTACTTTTCTTTAAGAAGCTATGTTTATAGACTAAATGACAAAATGAATTATGTGAAAAAGACAAACGAGTTATGGCTATTTACGTACGTGCTGAAGAGTGTGTTAACAATGTATGTCGTATACCTCTTACTTGAAAACATGTTATGCTCTTAATCTTGTTTCAAGCTTCGTGATTAGCATTTAATTCGAGTTGACCAGATAAGCTACATAAACGAACAAAACCTGCGAAGACTGAAAGGTTTGAATGTTGGAAAAAAAATCAAGCTTGTGTTAGTAAAGTTAAATGATGGAGATTAGAGTTGTCTCCATTGGATAGTCATTACAAGAAGTCTATAAATACTCAAAGCTATATACATGAAAGATCACAGAAAATCAAGAGAAAAAGAGCTAGGAATTTGAAATGTGATTACTTGCTTCAAATTTGATATATTGTTGTAAAAAGCATTCTTGTGAGAGTGTGATATTCATTGTAAAAGAAAAGGAGTGTTGATTGAAGATTGAAAAAGAGTTTAAGTTGAGTTGTTGAAAATGCTCTCGAAGATATCATAGTGTGGTGAAGTTTGTAAATGGTGTTATTCACGTATCTATAAAATTTTGTTGTATAGTAAAAAATCCCTTAAGTATTATAAGGGGATTGAATGTAGATCAAGATTGACCGAACTAGGATAAATATTTGTGTGCATCTAATATGTGTTGATCTTTGACCCTCCACTTTCGAAAGGCCTTACCTTGACTTTGTTTGCATTATTAACTTCATTCACATGAGCTCTTTACAAACACTTCTGTTTCAACATCAGCAAAACTATCTTACTTATTACGTATTTGTCTATACAAAGGTCTTCCACTTATGTGTAAGCTAAAAATAGATGACCATTGGTTCGCCACTTTCAAAAAGATATTAAAATTGCATATTCTGCACATTACACCTATTTACCCTCCTTCTCCGTATGATTATCAATAAATGATCCATCATAACTCACGGGGGAAAGGAGAAATAAAGCAGACATTGCAAGCTAAAATTTGGGAGATACATTTTATTTAAGTTGTTGCACTTCCAGCACAATATATAACAGCTTGGTAAAGGAAGAGACATTGGAAAAAGGAGGAAAGAGCTGCTCACTCAAAGTTGTAGTTGAAATCCAAAGAAAGAAAGGAACTCCTTAGTCCCCTTCATCATCGAATAGCAATAGAACGGAGTTGTTGCATTGCTGTGTGTTGAAGCTCTCTGCTGGGGACAGTATCTCGATGGAAGAAAGGCATGGGATTTTCCCCTAGAAGAGGATTGAAGCAACAAGAAGGAGATGGGAGGGAAAAAACTTTGAGAGAAATAAGGAAAAACACAAGGGAGCTATCTTATTTAGTTCTGATAACAATTGGGGGGGGGAATGGTAATTATAGGAGAAGTTTTTTATTTTGTTGCAAAATTTACACTTGACCCTTGCAAAATCGAAGAATGTTTTATCTAAGCCTTTTTTTTTTATACATTTCAAAGAAATCCTTCTTTCTATATTCTTTTTTTTTTTTCATTCTTAAATTTGATCAACATTCTCCTTTTAATTTCTTCTAACTTACACATTTATTATTCCATATGCTCTCTAGAATTCCTAACTACCATACTTTTGCTCCTTAAATAAGATTTAACATTTTGGGTTATTATAAATTTAGAGAAAAGAAGGTAGAATCTTGAAGTGTCACACACAAAGGTATTAGATATTTGTGAGCAATGTTTCAAAAATCAAATCAAACTAGTCAATCAAACCAAAAAATCAATAAACCAACCTTCAATATGACCTGTTAGAACCACAGAATTGATAAATTAAAAAATTAATAAAAAATCATCTAAACTAATCAACAACTACTACAATAATAAAAACCAAACGTTAATAAATCCAAGCCATGGGCCCTGTTGACTAAGGGTGAACAAAACCGAACCAAACTGCCAAAAACCGAATAAAACCGATTAAAAATTAGTTTGGTTTGGTTTTTGTGATTGTAAAACCGATTAAATCGGTTCAGTTGTCGGTTTTCTCCATATTTGGTTTGGTTAACCAAATCAAACCGAACCATTAAAATTGCAATTAATTAAAATTTAATATTTTTTTCTTTTTAGATTAATAAGATCTTTTGTCAATTAAACTTGTATCAAAACTATATTTTTTATGTGGTTCAAAAAATATGCAAATTATTTATACTATTTTATTATAAGATATTACTTTTATTTTTTTTTCACTTTGTAAAGCTTATTTGTGAATGTATGAAATTTGTTTAGGTAATATATATATATATATAGTAAATTATTCCAAAGTTATTATTGGTCAAAATTTTAAGATATGTAAGATATTAGAAATTAAATTCTACATATTATAAGAAATAAATTTTTTTTAAAAAAATTATTTTTAGACAAAAAAACATGAATTAAACCGGACCAAACCAAATCGAACTATACCAATTAAAATTTAAAACTGATAAGGTTTAACAAAATGCTAAACCGATTAAGTTGGTTCGGTTTAATTTTTGCTCAAAACCAAACCAAACCAAGCCTTTGAACACCCTTACTGTTGACTATCCAGCAACTCAGTCCAAGAAACTTCTTAGTCTTTCCTTTCCTTTCCATTTTTAAAGCTACATACCCGCTTCTCCTTTTGAACTAACCGATGTAAGACTTCTATTATTCTATATACACTAAAAATATTGGCTTCACAATGGGAGTGTCTAACTCTAATTTAATGTTGAAGATTAATTTGTGCAGTGAATTTAAATATACGATGGTTTCCCATTACTTGCCGAGATTGAAAACAACCTCTCAAAAATCTTGTAAAGTCATTAACAATGAAGATCAAAGCACCAAAAGAGATGGGAACCCAAAAGATGCGAGACAAGAAATAGAACTCGTAGGATTCACTGAGGACTTCTTCATACCGCACCAGTCGCTGTATGCGCTATATGATCATCTCACCGGAGAGAATGGCAAATAGTATCTCGAAGTATAAAGGTAGGGGGTGGTTTGCTTCTTTGTCTTCCTCTAGCTCTGACTCCGATTACTTTTCCTCAGACGAAGTTGATAATAATGATCGAAGACACTTGTTCGAAAATGAACATCACAATATTGTTTCAGACCCAAGAGTGAAGAAAAGAATGATGAGCCTGAAATTGATCTCCAGACTCGAGCAATATCTGCACAAGAAAAGGAGTTAGAAGAGTAGTTCAATTGTCAAAAGAAAGAGCGAACGAGCTTAATCCAATAGAATTTAGAGCTACGACTTCAAACTGAGCTAGAAAGTGTTGGTGAAAATGAAAGAAGACGAAGTTTCTGGTTTGCAGGGGGAACTCGAGGACCATGAGAGTCAGGCAAGATCAGATATTAACCCAATAGAATTTGGAGCTACGACTTCAAACTGAGCTAGAAAGTGTTGTTGAAAACGAAAGAAGACGAAGTTTCTGGTTTACAGGGGGAACTCGAGGACCATGAGAGTCAGGCAAGGTCTGATATTGTAATACCTAAAATATATATATATATATATGTAATATAAATAAATAAATAATATATTTTAGGAAAAAAAATATAAATAATTTTTATATCTATTTTAGGTTCATAAAAAAAATTTTAAGGACTTTTCTAATCTTTTCTAAATATCAATCAAAGAAATTAGACTTGTTAGGGGAAAAAGTGCAATATTAGCCAAAGAATACTTTAATAATTCCTAAACACCTTCTCTCTCCCTCTTTTTCATCAGATGCAACGTTTCCCTTCTTTCTTCTTCATTTTATCCAGGAAAAGTTCCGTTTCTCTTCGCTACTCCATATATTTTCATCTCAAAAAAAAATTCTCTCTTCTATTTTGGTTACCTCCATCACGCATCTACCACCGTTAATCCCTATTCCGGCGTGCTTCAATCCTGGTGCTTCTTCCCATCATTACAACTCCATTATTCTCATCTTCTTCCTATGTTTCTTCGCCGTTCAGCTGTAATCTCTGGATCCTGGAGGTATTTTTTTTTCTTTTCTTCTTCCTTTATCTTTCTTTTCCATTAATATTGATCCTTTCACATGTTTTATTGAAGCAAAAAATTCCCTTCATGTAGCTCTTTTCATTCCTAGTGCCGTGGGTAAGCTCCAAGATTGGGGTTTCTTGAATTTCAACATTTAAATGTAAATTAACCCTTCTAAAGTTATCTTTGGAGTTCCAAGAAGTAAGTTTTAAACTTAATTTGAGTTATGGAAGCTTAGATTGAAAAACCCCAAATTTAAGGTTAGTATTTAGGATAGAAATGTATATAAGAATTTAGGGATTTATGTTTTAGGGAGTATATTAGGTTATAAAAACAATTATGGAAGTTATTAGAGTGGTTAATATAAATAATTTATATTGGTTATAATTTTAGGTGATACTAGGGAAACTCATTCAACTGAGACTCAGCATTGAACAGTAGGGAATAGGGACTTATACTATTAGTCCCAACTGGTGAGTGTGTAGATAATAGAGTGGTTTATCTATTTTATTCCGATTTATATTTTTCATGGTGAAATTTTCAATTGTGTGATTTATGTGCTCGAAACTTCAAAATATATATATATATATATATATATGATGATTTAATAAATTTATCAAAAGAAATTGATAGTTGAAATGTGGTGTGATATATTCTTGTGAAACACAAAAGAATGAATTGGATGGAAAGAAAGTGGTGGTGTGTTTATGTTTATTTATGAGAAAGTATTTTGTGTTATTTTGTAATCTCATATATTATAGAAATTATAATAAAGGTTAACTTGCCTTAGTTAATTATTTGTTTACCTTTTAATTCCTTATTTAATTTTGCTAGCTAAATGTTATTTGAATTATTTTTATTTTATATAATGAATGGGATTCTAGTTAGGATCCTGTAGCCGTTGGCGGAGATAACGGCCTAGGTGCACCTAGAATAAGTTGTGAATTGTGATAGCACTGCGATGTGATGTGTCCAGTGCTGCGGTTTGATTGTGAAAGTGATAAGATTGGATGAATCCAAAGAAATGCCATGATATATGATGATTTGGTTTGATGATTCAATTCCTCTCTATGATACCCATTCTTAGAATATTTTTCTTATATTTAGGAAATATAGATTTTATCTAAAGATTTCTTTTTATTTAAATAATTATTTTCACTTCATCCATAAATTTTATTGCCTCAATTATTTGATAAGCATTGATTTTTAAGAACGTTGATATGCACTTGTTTTCCTTTTATGCACTTTATTATTTATACACTTACTAAGCCAGTGGTAGGCTTACCCTTTTTCTTTCCTTATTTTTCAGACCAGGGAGTAAAGGAGTAAAGTGATCTGGGAGCTCGTGAGCTACCAGACTCTTAGAGTAGGTGTTTAAATTTTGTGTAATTGTGTCAGACTCCATGATGTGGTGGCATTTAGGTGTAGAGAAAGAGTTTTGGAACTGTCCATATTATATGGTCACTTATAATATGTAATATTGTTATTACTTTCCTAACTAGGCATTTTCATTATGTAACTTGTTAGTGCTAGTGCTGGTGCTAGTGCTGGTTTATATTTTTCAGGATGGGATGTCCAATTTTTAGGGGAGATGCTACCGAATTTTCGGTAGCCCCTAATGGCATAATAAACTATATATTAAATTTTCTAAAACTTGTAGGTATATAGGTTAGTTAAAATATGTGATATAATAGTTGACTTTAAATTTAGTAAGGCTTGCTAGGCTAACCTAATCTCCAGATTAGTTTAGCCTTTGTGCCGGTCATGTCTTAGAATTTGGGTTGTGACAAAGTTGGTATCAAAGCTATAGTTCATGTATAGGTCCTAGTAGCCACAGGATTGGGAAGTTGTAGAATCTTGTGTGTAATTGTGTATTTGGCTAGCACACTTTACATGCAGGAAGCTATTATTGCCAAATCCTAATCATGGAGTCTCATATTATAGTCTGTGTATAGTTTATATTTAATTTTTATATTTCTATTAAAATTATCAATTGTGTGCATATTACTTTTATTTTAGGACGATACTGCCAAGAAAAAGGATGGCGCCTAAGAGATATGTTCCTGATGAGGCTTCTAACTTGCCTCATGCCACTGCTCCGGCACCTAGAGGCCGAGGGCGAGGGGGTGGTAGAGGTCGCGGACGCGATGGTGGCCGTAGACCTGAAAATGATCAAAGAGTTAAAGCCGCTGAAGCAGCAAGGGTTGAGGTGCCTGAGGCTGAGCAAGCCAATCCAACATTAGCTGATGTTGTAGCTAGGATGCATGCGATGCAGCAGACTATGATGGTAATGTTAGGTATGATGCAGCAGCAGCAACAACAACAGCAACAACAGGAGCAAGAGCAACATATAGACCTTAGGCCTAAACAAGAACCCAGGCCACAGGGGGAGCAGCCAGTTCCACAGAAAAGGGGTAATGAGGTTCGGTTGGTTGAATTTATGAAACTCAAACCTCCTTCCTTCTCGGGTACAGAAGCAAGTGAAGACCCACAGTACTTTTTGGATGAGATAGGCTGACTTTGTCGGGCACTGGGGTGTACGTCTACTAGATCAGTCGAATTAGCAGAGTTTCATTTGGTGGGTATGGCTCGGACGTGGTATGAGACCATGATGCAAGGAAGGCCACGAGAGTCACCTCCTCTGGGTTGGGGGGAGTTTTCAGAATTATTTATGAGGCGGTTCCTTCCACAGACTGTCAGAGATGCTAGAGCAAGGGAGTTTGAACTTCTTAGATAGACAGAGGATATGACAGTTTCAGAATATGATATATTATATACTCAAATGTCCAGATATGCTCCACACCTGGTGGCTACTGAAGAAATGCGGGCAAAACGATTTGTTCAAGGTCTTTTAGATTATTTATTTCGATCTGTAGCAAGGACCCATTATGATTCATATGAAGAGGTAGTTGAAAGTGCTAAACTGTTTGAAGCTCGAAGTAAAAAGAGTAAGGTATTACAAGAGACGCGTAAGCAGCAACGCACTGAGAGTACTCGAGGCGGCTATCAAGGCCAAGGTAGTGGTAATGCATCAAGAGAGATTGGAGTAAGCTATCAAGGCCATCATCAGGGTTTTCGACATCAGGGAGGCTATAATAGCCATTCATCTAGTATGATACCAATTAGTGGAAATGATCAACCACGCTCCTCTCAGATTAGCCGTGATAGAGGGAGATCTTTTAAGACTCTTCCCTCTTACCCTACTTATGGGAGAGTTCATACTGGAGTTTGTTTTGGACCAGGGAAAGTATGCTATCAGTGTGGTCAGCAAGGCCACCTCAGAAAAGATTGTCCTACATTATCGGCTCAACCATCCTCTAGTCATGCATCAAACCCTCCAGCATTACTGTCTTCTCCAATACCGACAGTACCTTTAAGACAGATTGGGGGTTCTGAAGGTCGAGGTTCTAGTGAGGCCCAGTCTAGTGGTAGAGGGTTCAGAGGTAGAGGTCAAGGACAAGTTGGGAAAGGTCAAGCTCGTGTTTTTACTATGACTCGTCAGGATGCTCAGACATCAAATGCAGTAGTTGCAGGTATACTTCCAGTTTGCTCTTTTGATGCACATGTCTTATTTGATCCTGGGGCTACACATTCTTTTGTATCTCCATTCTTTGCATTGCGGTTTGGCAGAGATGCATCACCTCTTGATGAACCATTAGCCGTGGCTACACCTACAGGAGATGTAATTATAGCTAATTGTGTGTATAGATCATGTGAAATTCTAGTAGGAGAAAATCGGTTACTAGTAGACTTAATAGTCCTCGACATGACGGACTTTGATGTGATCTTGGGTATGGATTTGTTATCATCTTCTCATGCCATACTTGATTGTCATAATAAAGTCATGAAATTTAAATTGCCAGAAGGAGGAACTATTACTTATCAGGGTGATTGAAGCTTGGCACCTAGTAATTTAATCTCTACCTTGGGTGCTAGAAGGTTATTGAGAAAGGGGTGTAAAGGCTATCTAGCAATGGTTAGAGACACACGGGTGACAGAAGTAAGTTTAAAAGAAGTACCTATAGCATGTGAATTCCCTGATGTTTTTCCAGAAGAGTTGCCAGGTTTACCACCAGACAGAGATATTGAGTTCTGTATAGATTTGATTCCTGGCACTTCACCTGTGTCTATACCCCCATATCGTATAGCTCCATCAGAACTTAGAGAGTTGAAAGAACAACTACAAGATCTTCTTGATAAAGGCTTCATATGCCCTAGTTCTTCTCCTTGGGGTGCTCCGGTGTTATTTGTGAAAAAGAAAGATGGATCTATGCGGTTGTGTGTTGATTATAGGCAATTAAATAAGGTGACGATAAAGGATAAATATCCATTGCCACTAATAGATGACTTGTTTGACCAACTTCAAGGAGCTCAATGCTTCTCAAAAATTGATTTGAGGTCAGGGTATCATCAATTGAAGATCAAAGGAGAAGATATTCCAAAAATAGCTTTTAGGACTCGTTATGGGCACTACGAGTTCTTGGTCATGTCCTTTGGGCTTACAAATGCTCCAGCAGCTTTTATGGACTTGATGAATCGAGTTTTCAAACCATATTTAGACCACTTTGTGATTGTATTTATTGATGATATTCTTGTATACTCGAAGAGTAAAGAAGAACATGAACAACATTTACGAATGGCCTTACAAACCTTGAAAGAGCATCGTTTGTATGCTAAATTTTCAAAATGCGAGTTTTGGTTAGATAGTGTGGCTTTCTTAGGACACACAGTATCCAAGGTTGGGATTATTGTGGATCCGAAGAAAATAGAGGCAGTCCAGAGTTGGCCTAGACCTACTACGGTGACAGAGATACGTAGTTTTCTTAAATTAGCAGGATATTATCGCAGATTTGTTAAAGAATTTTCTAAGCTTGCAGCTCCTTTAACCAAGTTGACAAGGAAGGGCATAAAATTCCAGTGGTCTGATGCTTATGAGCATAGTTTCCAACAGCTAAAAATTGTCTGACTTCTGCACCAGTGTTAGCTCTTCCATCGGGGAGTGGGGGCTATACAGTCTATTGTGATGCTTCAAGAGTGGGTTTGGGTTGTGTCTTAATGCAACATAGGAAGGTGATAGCTTATGCATCTAGACAACTTAAGAAACATGAGCAGAACTACCCTACTCATGATCTTGAAATGGCTGTAGTGATCTTTGTTTTAAAAATATGGAGGCATTACTTGTATGGTGAGACCTGTGAAATTTACACTGATCATAAGAGTCTCAAGTATATTTTCCAATAGCGAGATTTGAATTTAAGGCAAAGAAGATGGATGGAGCTTTTGAAAGACTATGATTGTAATATTTTGTATCATCCTGGTAAAGCTAATGTGGTTGCAGATGCATTAAGCAGAAAATCAATGGGTAGCCTGGCCCACATAGTGGAAGTTAAGAGGTCTATGGTGAAAAAGTTTCAGAAGCTTGAAGAAAGTGGAGTAAGGTTAGAGATCACAGGATCTGGTGCCTTATTAGCCCATGTGCAGCTCCGTTCTAGTTTGGTAGATAGAATCAAGGCTACACAAGACCAAGATCCTCAAATGAAGAAGATCATTGAAGAAGTCCATGAAGGAAAGCTACAAGAGTTCTCAATGGACTCTGAAGGTATTTTAAGGTGCGGTTATAGGTTATGTGTGCCGAATGTAGAAGACTTACGGAGTAAATTGCTAGAGGAAGCTCATCATTCAACTTATACTTGTCATCCAGGTTCTAATAAAATGTACCAAGATTTAAAGGGGTTGTATTGGTAAAAAGGATGTGGCAGAATTTGTATCTAAATGCTTAGTGTGTCAATAAGTGAAGGCTGAGCACCAAAAGCCCGCAGGCTTGCTTCAGCAAATTGAAATACCGGAATGGAAGTGAGAGAGAATTACCATGGACTTTGTAACTGGATTGCCTAAAACTATCAAGGGTTATGATTCAGTATGGGTGATTGTAGACCGCTTGACTAAGTCCGCTCACTTCTTGCCTGTGAAAACTACTTATAGTGTAGCTCAATATGCTAAACTTTATTGGATGAGATTGTCTCTCTTCATGGTGTACCGGTATCCATTATTTCAGACCGTGGCCCACAATTTACGGCTAAGTTCTGGAGGTCTTTTCAAGAAGCACTTGGAACTAGATTGGATCTTAGTACTACCTTTCATCCTCAACAGATGGACAGTCTGAACGTACAATTCAAATATTAGAAGATATGCTACGTTCATGTGTCTTAGACCTTGGTGGGAGTTGGGATAAATACTTGCCTTTGGTGGAATTTGCTTACAACAACAGTTATTAATCAAGCATTCAAATGGCTCCTTTTGAAGCACTGTATGGTAGGCGTTGTAGGTCGCCTATTGGATGGTTCGAAGTGGGTGAATCAACACTATTAGGCCCAAACCTAGTTCAGGAGTCAGTAGCCAAGGTAAAGCTGATCCGTGAAAGGCTATTGACTGCTCAAAGTAGACAAAAGTCTTATGCTGACCACAGGAGACGTGATTTAGAATTTGCAGTTGGAGATCTTGTGTTCCTACGTATATCGCCAATGAAAGGTGTCTTAAGGTTTGGCAAGAGGGGAAAGCTAAGCCCTAGGTACCTTGGGCCATTTGAGATTCTTGAAAGGGTAGGAAATGTAGCTTATCGTTTGGCTCTTCCACCAAACTTTGCAAATGTTCATCCCGTCTTTCATGTATCAATGCTTCGAAAGTATTTACCTGACCCTTCTCATGTGCTTCAACCACAAACAATACAGTTGGATGAACAACTCACTTATGAAGAGCAACCCGTGGCTATAGTTGATAGAAAAATCAAGAGATTAAGGAACAAAGATATAGTTTCAGTGAAAGTGATGTGGTAGAATCATTCCAAGGAAGAAGTAACATGGGAAGTTGAGGAAGTTATACGTGAGAAGTATCCATACCTTTTCGAATCCATTGGTAAGGAGCTTGCTTAAAATTCAGAGGACTGAATTTCTTAAGAGGGAAGAATGTAATATAAATAAATAAATGTCACAACCCACAGATCTAGTATGTTGGCACAAAAGATAACAAATTTCCCTACCACAACTAAAAGTATCATTTCTGCCTTTTGTAGAAATTTCGGCAGAGTCCCCTCTATAATTTGGACCTCCCGATATTTCTACAATCAGTTAATTCAACAATACACCCAATATATATATCAAAACATAGACTTCTAGGGATTGGGGATATCCTAACTATGATTCAGTGGAGCCACATTTTTCATTGTTCAAAACCAAATAAATGACAAGCATAAAACAAAATACACCCACATGAACAACTGTGGGCTCGCCAAAAGAATAAAGCAGGAGATCTACAGCTAGTCGGCAGCTCAGGGTAGGCTAGGGTCTTCAACGCTCTCTGAAAAGTAATTTAAGAAAGAGTGAGTTTGAAACTCAGTGAATAAATAATGTCAACCCTTTTAAAAAAAATGGGAACAAGGCCCGAAAAATACTCATATCTATATATATATATATATTCATAACACATAAATTACGCCTTATGCATATCATTTCTTAAGATGCATCAGAATATCTAAGCAGAACCAAATTGAAACAGACGCAGAGCACACAGCTCGCGGGGAGAATAACCACAAATGAAAAGCACTTTGCTTGCGAAATAAATAACTCCATATGTGGTAGCTACCCACACGGGGCTAGCAAAACCCCTGCTAGTTGAGGTTCAGATCATGGTGCACCAAGGCTAACAACTACTGCTGTTAGCTACAGAGTTCTAAACAGATAACCTCTACTTCTTAAAATAATACTTTTCTCAATTTAGCATTTCAGACAAAGTACCATCCATACCAGTTCAATAGATAAGTTTCCAGATAACTCAAACAATGTAAATTTGCAAAATTTCACGTTCAAATCAATTTTCGAATAACATAGATATGACAGAACATTTAAAAACGTCTCTCATAAATAGATTTCCAAATGTCAGAGCACTGCAAGAAAACTTAGTAAGAAAATAAGAAATAGGAGTTACTCACGGTCCGCATTACTTACTCACCTCCTAGGATAATATCAACATTCCCTGCCCAGTCCTCAGCTCTAACTCAATCTCCTGAGTACCCTACAATACCCGTTCACCAGATTTTAGTGTGTGAATAACCAGAAGATTCGTTCCCTCAGATTAACATATGAAAAACCAAGGTTCCTTAGGTGTTATAGGTGTTTTCGGCATATTATCCGCAGCGAAATACCTCTTAGCCACGGCCAATTCTTCTCTGTTTAACCCCCTTCTATATCACTAATTTCGCCGCGGCTATCATTCGTAGCGGCCAACATACGTGGTGCCGCGGCGAATAAGCCTCCTGGAGTTTCCTCACTCGTGCTCTCGATATTGGCCGCGGCCAATCCCTCCTTCTGCCGCGGCTAATTCCCCTCTGGAAGAGTTAGCCGCGGTGAATTACTCTCTGGGTAACTTCCAGCTGACCTCTCAACTTTCGCCGTGGCATGGTTAAATCCATCATTCTCTCCTCCATTCATGCCTTCCATATCCATACAACATACATATACATAGTTATAGGTTTAGATATTTATATATATATATCCCCTTGCACTCTCTTTTCTTTTCTTTCTACACACCCTTCCATCAGCTGGCCACACACACAGAATCATATTTCAGAACAAGCAAAACAGGGGGAAGGAACGCAGTGTAACTAGGACCAGAAACTTACACACTTACAGCAGCAACTCCAGGCTTGGAAGAGACTGGTTTCTGGCGTTAACTCCCCCAACCACTAGCAGCAGACTTTGAACTAGAAAATAGCAGAAAATGAACCCAGGAGCAGCAGAAATGGTGAGGAACAGGGGAGAGAAGATGAAGTTCAGTTTCCAGCGCAAACTGCTCCTTTTCTGACCGAATGGATGGGTATGGGTATGGTTTCGGTGCTGCAGAAATTTGGAGAAGCAAATTACTTAAAGCCCAATCAAAAAGTGGATGAGGAAGGGCAATTCGGAAATTGCAGAAAGAAGAAGGAAACTTCTACGTGGCAGCTCAATCTCTCCCTTTGAAAAGTCAACTTTCCCATATATATATAACAATTCATGCACGTCGGGTTTTACAATAAATAATATATTTTAGGAAAAAAAATATAAATAATTTTTATATCTATTTTAGGTTCATAAAAAAAAAATTTTAAGGACTTTTCTAATCTTTTCTAAATATCAATAAAAGAAATTAGACTTGTTGGGGGTAAAAGTGCAATATTAGCCAAAGAATACTTTAATAATTCCTAAACACCTTCTCTCTCCCACTTTTTCATCAAATGCAACGTTTCCCTTCTTTCTTCTTCATTTTATCTAGGAAAAGTTCCGTTTCTCTTCGCTGCTCCATATATTTTCATCTCCAAAAAAAATTCTCTCTTCTATTTTGGTTACCTCCATCACGCATCTACCACCGTTAATCCCTATTCCAGCGTGCTTCAATCCTGGTGCTTCTTCCCATCATTACAACTCCATTATTCTCATCTTCTTCCCATGTTTCTTCGTCGTTCAGCTACAATCTCTGGATCCTGGAGGTAGTTTTTTTTTTCTTTTCTTCTTCCTTTATCTTTCTTTTCCATTAATATTGATCCTTTCACATGTTTTATTGAAGCAGAAAATTCCCTTCATGTAGCTCTTTTCATTCCTAGTGCCGTGGGTAAGCTCCAAGATTGGGGTTTCTTGAATTTCAACATTTAAATGTAAATTAACCCTTCTAAAGTTATCTTTGGAGTTCCAAGAAGTAAGTTTTAAACTTAATTTGAGTTATGGAAGCTTAGATTGAAAAACCCCAAATTTAAGGTTAGTATTTAGGATAGAAATGTATATAAGAATTTAGAGATTTATGTTTTAGGAAGTATATTAGGCTATATAAACAATTATGGATGTTATTAGAGTGGTTAATATAAATAATTTATATTGGTTATAATTTTAGGTGATACTAGGGAAACTCATTCAACTGAGACTCAGCATTGAACAGTAGGGAATAGGGACTTATACTATTAGTCCCAACTGGTGAGTGTGTAGATAATAGAGTGGTTTATCTATTTTATTCCGATTTATATTTTCCATGGTGAAATTTTCAATTGTGTGATTTATGTGCTCGAAACTTCAAAATATATATATATATATATATATATATATATATATATATATATGATGATTTAATAAATTTATCAAAAGAAATTGATAGTTGAAATGTGGTGTGATATATTCTTGTGAAACACAAAAGAATGAATTGGATGGAAAAAAAGTGGTGGTGTGTTTATGTTTATTTATGAGAAAGTATTTTGTGTTATTTTGTAATCTCATATATTATAGAAATTATAATAAAGGTTAACTTGCCTTAGTTAATTATTTGTTTACCTTTTAATTCCTTATTTAATTTTGCTAGCTAAATGTTATTTGAATTATTTTTATTTTATATAATGAATGGGATTCTAGTTAGGATCCTGTAGCCGTTGGCGGAGATAACGGCCTAGGTGCACCTAGAATAAGTTGTGAATTGTGATAGCACTGCGATGTGATGTGTCCAGTGCTGCGGTTTGATTGTGAAAGTGATAAGATTGGATGAATCCAAAGAAATGCCATGATATATGATGATTTGGTTTGATGATTCAATTCCTCTCTATGATACCCATTCTTAGAATATTTTTCTTATATTTAGGAAATATAGATTTTATCTAAAGATTTCTTTTTATTTAAATAATTATTTTCACTTCATCCATAAATTTTATTGCCTCAATTATTTGATAAGCATTGATTTTTAAGAACGTTGATATGCACTTGTTTTCCTTTTATGCACTTTATTATTTATACACTTACTAAGCCAGTGGTAGGCTTACCCTTTTTCTTTCCTTATTTTTCAGACCAGGGAGTAAAGGAGTAAAGTGATCTGGGAGCTCGTGAGCTACCAGACTCTTAGAGTAGGTGTTTAAATTTTGTGTAATTGTGTCAAACTCCATGATGTGGTGGCATTTAGTTGTAGAGAAAGAGTTTTGGAACTGTCCATATTATATGGTCACTTATAATATGTAATATTGTTATTACTTTCCTAACTAGGCATTTTGATTATGTAACTTGTTGGTGCTGGTGTTGGTTTAGTTTATTTTTCAGGATGGGATGTCCAATTTTTAGGGGAGATGCTGCCGAATTTTCGGTAGCCCCTAATGGCATAATAAACTATATATTAAATTTTCTAAAACTTGTGGGTATATAGGTTAGTTAAAATATGTGATATAATAGTTGACTTTAAATTTAGTAAGGCTTGCTAGGCTAACCTAATCTCCAGATTAGTTTAGCCTTTGCGCCGGTCATGTCTCAGAATTTGGGTTGTGACAAATATTACATAATTGATGGCACAAATCAAACACTATTACCCTGGAGGCGAAAACTTATGTTTCTTTTTGGGGCGAGCATTGATATAGGAGGGTGCTGCGTTTATAATAAGGATTGAAAAAACGACAAGCACTACAATATATATCTTAAGGGAGGGTGCTGCGAAAGTGCTCTTTATACCATGAGCTCCTTCTATGAGTATTTGGTTTGGGTGTTGAATCATATAATTTGTAAGCCAAAGTGAGGTGAAGTTGAAGCAGACATTCCCAGCTTCCTTATATCAACGCTTTTGTGATGTTGAAGGAAAAGTATAGTGTCACAGGAGTTTTGATTTTCCATCAAGGTTCTGTTTTGACTTTTATATATATGAAAAAATAAATAAATAAATTTTGTTATCATTTATTATATTAAATTTTATGTATAAACTTGTAAACATGATAACTAATAAATTAATTGTGAATCAGTATTTTCACTTATTCAATAACCTATTAAAAAAGATTGCTTGTGAGAACCAATAAAAAGCATTTACTTATAAGCAACCCACAACTGAAAAATTTTCAATAAACTCCAATACAAATTTCAAAAGCCTCTAAGTGGGGCAAAAGAACCCGAGCTTCATTAATTCAGATGCATGTAACCTCTTCTCCACAAACATCAACAGAACTTAATTGTCTAAATCTAGTTAGTATTCTTGCATTTGACGTGCATCTAATTTTGTCAAAGCGTTAAACCAACAATTAATTTCTAGTTATAACAACTGAAAGTACGTTGTGGCTTCCTTGAGCTCAATTTCCTACTCCGTCATTGTCGTAGCCTTACCGGACCTAATCATCGTCGCTAAAGCGCGTATCATTGCCTTAGCCTCAGCCAAATCAGGCTATTTTCGCCGGTTATTAAACCCGCCAATCACACTAAATGGCTTGTCAAAATCCGACACAATGACTTAACCACCGGCAAATTCCCCATCATCGGTGTTTCGGCCTGTGGCTGCCAGAGCTTGGGCGCGAGCCAGTCGCTGGTGACCACGCCATGATGTGCGGCCTTCGTTTGATAGTTGGCCTAAATCTTAGGGCTAGGGTTCTGAAAGGTGCATGTCAGCCATTGAAGATTGGGTAATAGTACCCGGAGGAGGAGAAATGGAGGAGAATGTGTTGGGTTTCAAAGCGGCATGGTTTTGTTGCCTGTTGAGGAAGAATGATGCTGATCGCCTCCACATTTATATGTGTTGTAAGCATAGTTTTAAATTGCAGTCCGCATCATGTGATGCGGCTGCAATATTGCTGTTGCGGCGCTGGCCCCATCCGCATTTTTTAGCCGCAATACCCGCAATCCTTCTTATGCTATCCGCAACGCCCGCAACCGCAATCGCAACCGCAACCGCAACTTAAAACCATGGTCGTAAGCGCGGCTTGTCACTTTCTCGGGAAAATCCTTTCGGTTGAGATAGAAAAAAAGTTGGGCCACCCCCCGGGGGGGGAGAGTAGAGGAAGCGAGTTTGCCGGAAAAGAGTTGAAAGATTCTGATGCGCTGAGAATCAGATTATGATTTTGCCACAGTAATGGCAAATCTAATTGAACCCACGTATCTATTTTTGGTGCCTGAGCGTCAGAGACGAAAGTAGAATGACTGCCATAAATTAAACGTGGCATGACTCCCATGAATTGAAAGTTCGGTTAAATTATTAAGTTTTGAAAGTTAAAATTATTTGTCCATAATTTAAAATTTAAAAAGTTTTATACATTTTAACTTAAAATTAAAACAATTTGAAAAGTAAAATTATTTGTTAGTTCTGAATTAAAACAAAAATATTAAAATTAATTAAAATTAACTGAAAAACTTGCTCTTTCATTTCAACTATGTTTACAAATTAACATATCCCGAATTAAAATCAAAATATAAATATAAAAAATTATATAAAACTGGTAACTTATTACAATTAATTTTAACTTTAAAATATTTATTTAAACAATCATATACTGATTTTAGTTCAAGGAGGTGAAATATAGATTCTTTATATTTTAATAGAGAAATCTTGTGTGTGTGTGTGTGTGTGTGAGAGAGAGAGAGAGAGAGAGAGAGAGAGAGACGTTAAAATGTGGCTAAATATGTATGATTGTGGAAGATTTTGATAATTAAAGCATCTCAAACTAATTCAAAAGCTATTTTACGGATAATATGATATGGGAGCATGACCAATTTAATAGTTTCTATATATAGTACCAAACAACCAATCTCATCATCTTAAGATATTGATGATGTCATAAATATTTAGGGATGGATTAGTAATCTCTATGTAAAGAAATTACTTTTATATAATTTATGTAAAATGTCTAGCTATTATATCTTTATAATTATACTTAATAATATTTCACAACTGTTTTATTATATTTTTAAATAAAAGTACAAAGATCATTTCTATATTCAAAATCTTTTTTTTTTCACTCTCTTCACAATGACATTTTTTTTACATTCAACATATTAAATGAGTTAATCTTTGTTATTTTTAGTGAAAAATAAAAAATAAAAATAAAAGCAATATGTCAATATATAAGCAAATGAAAATGTAAATAATTCCTTTATAAGACTAATATAATATATGATAGCTTTCAATTGTGATATTTAGCCTACATAAAATTTCAATTTAAGGTGATGAAATCTTTTATTCATCGCTAAAAGGTAAAGGATAGAGAAAACCTAATTAAATATTAAGTTGCGTTGGCAATTGAAGATATGACAAAACAGAAATGAGAATGTATTGCTTAGAATACCTGTAGGGTACAAATTCTCACTTCTATGACCTAAGCGAATAAGAAGGTAATCTTTGGTTAGTTGCCAATGGGTAGGATAAGGTAATGAATTCTAATGGATGATCAATGCTACCAAAGTCTATATCTAAATTACGACTCATTTTCTGGTCCAAAAATAGAATTAAGTCTATTTTTCTTTTTATATTTAGAAATTCATGTCCTTAGGGTCATGTAATGTTACTTCAACAATATAGGTCTAAAATATAGATTGAAATGTTTTGAGCTTATGAAGATATTAAACTTGTAAGGTACCTATAACAATGTGCAAATTTAGTAAAATTTAATTTAAGAAACATGATCTTTGATGAAATATATCTCTCCATTTTTTTGTGGTAAAAAATCACTTTTTTCAGTAGTGTTGGTAAATTTGTGATACGTTAAATCGTTAAATTTTAGAAGTTTAAACAAATTAGTTTCAAAATTAAAATTTGAGAAGGATCAAAATTAACACACACACACACACACACACACACACACACACACACACACACACATATATATATATATCTTGTGATTTAGTCCTTTTTATTTTTTTTATTTAATAATGACGATGTGAAAATGTGGATTTTAATTTTAGGATAAAAATTTAAATATACAGACTGCTTAATTAGGGGATAAACCATGATGATGATGATAAATTCAGATGGAGAAGGCAGATGAACAAATAGTGAAAGACCAAAAGTTTTTATATAAACCTAATTGAGTTCAACTCTAAATTATAATAATCAAAGAGCTATATGGGCTTTGTAATATTATTTTTTATAAATTTTATTGGAGGCATAAGGATAAATGAGATATAATAAAATACAGTTACTCAAAGTCAAAGATACCCCCACATTATCCAATCAATATAAGGATAATGTTATGTAATTAAGAGCAAAAACATTGTATCTTCCCTAAGCAGAGCAGGTCTGCGACTACAAGATACTCTCTAAGAAGAAAACAAACTTGAAGAATAAAGCTTCTCCATTAATTCTTGATCTTGTCTTGCTTTGTTACTTAAAAGGATACTGTTAATTTCCAAGCCATCCATGAAGAGAGGGAAAAAAAAATTGCAACCTTTGAACAACAAACCAATTAACTTCATCATCTGCATGATTTGGTATCTAGGAACAAACAATCCCTTCTGCAATATTAAAAAAAAATCAAATAAATACAATTTTGTTTGTAGATGCATACTTTAGGTTCTCTAATAACAACATATAACAAAAGAAATTTTTTTTTTAACAAGTAAACATTATATATATATATATATGATTGAGTTTTCTAAAGAATCTAATAGCTAGCAACAACTTCGAGATAGAACTTAACCTCTAAAACAATCAACCTTTTAACATTTTTAGGTCTGAGGCACAACAGTAAAATTCAAAACCATCATTACTTTTTCAGACTGGCAGCAGCAAATTTTACTACGCGGAACTTGGGGGTAGATTGCAAAAATATTTTTTTAAATCCTCTGATCTTAACGTGGATAGCTTGTTTCTTTAACTAAAGAGAAAAAGTGAATTAGTTAAGATGCATACAAATTGATCAACGATCCATGGAGTGCAAATTTTTTTTTTTTGGGGTAATGTAAAAGTAGTTACATTTTACAGTTAATGAGGCTGTAAGCTACAACAAGCCCCATGATCAGAGAAAGGTCTATATTTGGCTCCACTACCATTGTCAAAACATCGTCTCCCAAATCAACTCCACAGCTGATCTTTCTCCTTAACTGCTCATAAATAAATATAAAATATAGGTGTTATGTATATAAGAGAAGCTTATTTAACCTAAGGTTTTCTATCATACTACTATATCTATAAGCAAAATTTACCTCCGCAACAAGCCCTCCAAACTGATCAGAGATTTTGCAAAAAGATGACTTCCATGTGCTGCTTTCTATTTTGTGAGAATATGGTTGATTCTTATCCAGTCCAAGCATAACTTCATATGTCAACGCTTCTCTATAAATCCTGCAAGTTTTTCTAACTCGAAAGCTTGGTTCTTTCTGGTCATTATTGGATCTGTAGCCCTCCCAGACCCTGGAAAACTTCGATTTCTACCAAAAATAACACATAATGAAATTCAGTTTAGCTTTGTCTGAATTACTGTAACTTGGTTGATACTTCGTTATTTAGACATTTCGAATACACTACTATCTTACATTATTTTGGATACCCAGTATATAGGATACTTGG
Organism: Erythrophleum fordii; assembly: GCA_032878935.1. Lineage (NCBI taxonomy): Eukaryota > Viridiplantae > Streptophyta > Magnoliopsida > Fabales > Fabaceae > Erythrophleum > Erythrophleum fordii. Next base: position 8,320,294 of record JAVQMF010000042.1, read on the forward strand.
TAGTAAAGATTCTTATCTTCGGTATATGACAATTGAGAGTTCTCGTGAAAATAATACAAGTGTTATTTTATAGAAGTTAACAAGAAAAAATTTTAGAAAAGTGGGATCCCTTACTACTTTTGGTGGAACAAAATATTACTCAAAATAGTATTAATGTCATCTTATATTTCCTGATTTCTTGGATGAATAGATATTTTAAATATCGGTGTATCAAACAGAAACATCTTAAATATATGTCACACGACATCTGAGATAGTACAACCAAATAATGAGATTGTCTACCTTTCTTAGTATGGTAAACAAGACATTGCCTTTTTGATCCATGAGAAAAACTTCGTCTGCACACCTGATGTTATAGTTATCAACACGATACATAATTTGGCCTTTGGAATCAAAGACAGTGCAGCCATTTCCATTTAGTATCAGAGATTTCATCCATATGGTAAAAGTTTCTTGTTTGGAAGTGAAGTAGGAAGCAGTAGCAGAGGAATGAAAGGGATGAACTCTTGCCATGGCTGAATTTGCATATGCTACATTAACAGATCATAGTGCTTTTTATATGCTGAATATAGAGAGCTCCATGAAGATATTGAATCATATCTTGATTAGTTTAAGACAATGAAAGCCTACCCTAGTTATCTTTATCTAATAAAACATGGGAATTGTCCATAAAACAATACAGATTAAAGGGGTATTTTTATTTTAAATTCTTGTCCTTTAAAAAAAAAAAATCAAAGAATGACTTCGAAACTGCAACTTTAATTAGACGTATGATGCTAATTTCTTGGAACTCTTTGCCTTATGTCATATTGGATGAGCATGAAGTGCAGATACATGGTTCCTTAAATTATAAGTTGCATAATGCAAAGTGATGCAACATTGAAGATAGAATTATGGTTTACTTTATTATTTAATAATGATAACTATTTTTTGAAATTTATAATTTTGTAATTAGTTATTTGAGGCAATTTTAAGATTAGTTAATTGTCAGGCATTAGAGAAATATTATTCCATCATGGAGTTTTATTAAGATTAACATTTCTATTTCAATCTATAAGTACGATTACAATTTTTTCATTTTGACATTTGCAAATATCAATCTTTTAAAAAGTGAATCGATTATTAAACCAAAATAAAGAGCCGTTCATGGTTTAGTGGTCTAATTGTGATTGAATTGTTTATATATATATATATATATAAAGAAGTATATATATAAATATATATAAAATTTAATTTTATAAATAAAATAATATTTCAAATAGATAAAATATTTAAAAATATGCAAATTAGTTAAAATATTTTGTATATATTTACGAATCTATATGAAATGAATTAGGCAAATTTCCTTAAACACCATAAATCTCTATTATAAAATATCAAAACTTTGATTTAGACTAACAAAAATCAAAAATCAATTTTTGATCATTTTTATTGATTTTTAATTGATTTGATTTTTTTTATTGATTATTTGATAGACAGATTAGAAAGGTCAATCGAATCAAAATCACAGCCAGTTTATCAGGTGTTCAATCTAACGGGGCGTTTTGGTATGATTTTTTGAACAATAATAAATATAGTTTTGCTTGAATAAATTGTTATCCCTTTGTCATCAATAAGAAATATTATATTAATCAATTTTGAGAAATTGTCTCTTCTGTTTTCCTTTCTGTGCACATGTTTTAAGAGGGTTATGTCAGATTGCTCTATAAGACCAGATTCTGCGTTCATGCATTTACGCCTATAGAAATGACACAGCAGGTATTGTGATATGCTAATTAATTGGGCTTAGAGGGATAAGGCCGTGTTATCCTCAGCCAGCCATTTTCCACCTGGGACTTTCTGCTTTGCCGATGCCAACTTGAATATGCCAAACAGAGTTGTTTCAATGCATGATCACTTGATAATTGACAATTTCATTGTTCAATATCTGTTTGCCAGTGTTGACCTATAGGGTTCTTCATGGTTTTTAATTTATAAAGGTTGAATAATTAACCATATCTTGATTTATTTAAATTAAACCGATATCCCAACAATTTTGTGACATTAAAGAAGGCTTCAGCTTAATTTCAATGATAAAATCAGCGCTTCAAACCCAGAGGGTTATAGTTCATGGTAGAAGTGAGCATATATACGAGTTCCAATTCTTGCTAGGCCAATAAATTTTAAGGTCGAATCGTGATTTTTTTTTTTTTTGAATTTTATACTATCATCAAAGATAACTAACCTTTGACGAAATCGAGGGGTTGGATGAATTACAATATATGCAAACTCATATAAACTGCTTAATTGTAATTTAAAAAAAAAAAAATTGTACTTCAACTTCTGGTGTCCGTTAACACAATAAAAACATCAATTAGGGCACTAGTGCATTCCTGTAATCACACTTTACTTCAATATTAAACTTCATGCTTCATTAGTTGAATGGACTTTTATATACTTTTTGGCTGCTTCTTCTATTTATATTATTATGTCTGCCTCTTGGACAATCTTGATTAGAAGTAAATGGTTTATAATAGATTTTGGATAGGTATTAAAAAATTGAACAGGAGTATAGTTGGCCGACTTATCTTTTGTACCCCTCTTTTTTTTTTTGGGTTTTTCTGATTGGCTATTGACTATGCATTCTTTTTGTCTCAGTTTCTCAAAGCTGACATATTAAAAAACCATAAGAATGTGACTGAATTTATAAATTAATGCCATAATCAAAGGTGAACAAACTAATAATTAGACACGAGGTAACTGTGAAAGTAACTAGATGTGCATTATCATTTAAGCTTTTACCCAATTTTCCCAAGTCCCAATCCGTGTCCAAATTTGGTAAGGCTACACCGGATTGCCCAACATTATTATTATTATTATCCCCTTCTGTTTATGTCAAGTGTTATAAAATTCAAATTAATTAAAGACAATTTTGTGATATTAATCATATCAGCCGTCCATTGTTCTTTAACTTTCTTTAGGTAAAGAACTTGAGTCTCACAATAAAGTTACGAGATTTATAAACATTGTAAAATAATTATAAATAGGACTTTAGTAAAATAAAATAGTTAACCTTTGATTATTGATAATAACACTTTGATAAATTTGTTATTTATCTTTCTTGACTCTCTCTATAAAGACTGAGGTTAAGAGTTCAATCTAACACTATTGAAGGGATTATCACTACAAAGAAATAGACTTTTAGTAATAACTTTTAGTGGTGATTTAAAAAAGTGATCGCTAAAAATATATTTTTAGCAACGATTTTATTAAGTTATCACTAAAAGTTGTCACTACAAAATTATTATTGATTCCGAAAATATTTTTAGCGGCAACAAAAAAAATAGACACTAAAACTATTTAGTAGCCACAAAAAGTTGCCGTTAAATATTTTTTGCGACGACATCGACATAGCTGCCATAAAAAAAAATATATTTCATGACGACCTTTTAGCAGTGATATTTTTGTTGTCACTAAATGCTTTAGTGCATAATTTTTGTTAAATAAAAAATATAACTTTTTTCGGCGACAAATTCTCGTTGTCACTAAAACATAATTTTTAGCGGCGACAGGTTTTGATCGTCACTAAAACATAACATTTAGTAGTGACATAACTAGTCGTCACTAAAAGTCTAAACGCTAAATTTGTATCCATTAAAAATATTAATGGCAAAATTTTTAGCAACCACTAACTTTAGTCGTCACTAAAACATAACTTTTAGAGGCAACATAACTGGTCGTAAACAAAAGTCCAAGCGTCAAATTTTTATCTATTAAAAATATTCATGAAAAAAATTGTATCGACTACCAGCTTTACTTGTCACTAAAACACAATTTTTAGCAACTACTAGCTTTAGTCGTCACTAAAACATAATTTTTAGTGCGTGACGGGTTTTAATAGTCACTAAAACACACATTTAGCGGCAACTGTATTAGTTGTCATTAAAAGTCTAAACGCCAAATTTTTACTAATTAAAAATATTAATGGCAAATTTTTAACAGTCATTAACTTTAGTCGTCACTAAAATATAATTTTTTGAGGCGACTAATTTTAGTCGTTACTAAAAACTAACTTTTAGTGGCGACAGATTTTAATCGTCACTAAAAGTCCAAATGCTAAATTTTTATCAATTAATGCCAAAACTTTTAGCAATCAACAACTTTAATTGTCACAAAAATATACATTTTAGCAATGACAACATTTTCGTCACTAAAAGGTCTGGTGTCAAATTTTTGTTTAAATATTAAAAATTTGTGTGCTAAAACTTTTAGTAGCGACTAGTTTTAGTTGTCACTAAAAGATACCTAATAGCAGCGACCATTTTAGTCGCTACTAAAAGTTTTGGAGCCAAATTTTTGATCAAATAAAAATATTTGCGCCAAATCTTTTAGCGACGACTGATTATATTCGTCACTAAAAGTTAATTTTTAGTGGCGGCTAAAATAATCACCGTTAAAAACTTTGACGCAAAATTTTTTACTTATTAAAAGTTTTTGCATAAAATATTTTTGTAACTTATTTTTAATATATGCAAATATACAGGACAAAAAAATAAATTAAAATATTTTTAAGTTAAAAAAATATTTTTAAAGTTAATAATTAATATATGCAAATATATAAGATTAAAAAATATTTTAGTTGTAATCATTAATTATGATCATTAATTAAAAAAATAAAACTAAAATTTTTATTAAGTTTAGAAAACGTAATAGATTTAAGAAGTTAAAATTTCAATTTTTAGAATTCATGAAATTAATATGTCTAACATTTCATATGTCAAAGAATCCATATATCTAAATTTTCAATTTTTATTTTTATGATTCATTTTATTAATGTGTCCTTTTCAACTTTTGAAGCAACGTAAACAACAAAGAGGTAGAAAGAAAGAAAAAAATGAAAGAAAAGAAAAAGGAATGGATAAAAGATTGAACTCCATCTTAATCTCTTATCATTGTAACATTAATTTTAGTTTGGTAACCCTTTTAAATTCTTATTTTGTTTTCTTCTTCATCCATTAATGTCTTCTTCTTCCTCATGTTCCATGGCTTCAAACTTGATACTTTATAATGAAAGCAAAAATATAATGATTTCTATGAATTTTTTGGTGAGGGGACAGTTATGGATGTGAATTTAGAACTTCAATCTTGATACTTTAAACTTGGAGAGACCTTAAATGATTTTTTTTTTTTTGAAGATGAGCCCCAATGTAATGTAATGAGCCCTAGTGTAATGATTTAACATACATTTCCTGTTGAGACAAACACATATACAAATTCTAGATAGATAAGCTGGAGGATGACTTATATTTAGGATTAAGAACTCCAAATGTTTTAGTTGGAACAAAAATATAATGAGTAGATCATAGAAAAAGATATATTAGGCTATTAAAGAATAAAGATTCTAAATTCTTAATTAATTTTTGAGTTCAGTTATGTATTTCTTAATTTTTATCCTCTTTATTGTTAATCAAGTATTTGAATTTAGAACTTAAATAGAATAAAGCTTAAGTAAATTATAAAAAGTATTATATAATTATAGACTTATTTTAATATTGGTGAAAGGTAGTGAAAAAAAAAATCACAAAATTGAAGGCCTAAATAAACTTTTTTGAGAAAAATAAATGACCGAATCGCCTTCGGCATTCGCCACGCATAGATCTCAAAAAAATACTCAAAATGAAAAAAAAAATCACCTCAAACGGAATACGGTACACAAAGTTATGGCATTTTGAAGTTTTATCCTCCAATCTTATATTTTCTTCATAATTTTTGTTCTAAACCTAACCTATATTTTTTATTTTTTATCAATCAAACTATTTTTTTCATTTATATATCAATTATCAATTATTTAATTATCAATATATTTAGAATGATATTATATCATTACAAATAAAAACCTAAAATAGAGTTTTACTGAAACAATAAAACAAAGGCACTTCAACAGTAAAACCTAGACTCAGTTTTTGTTCCCTGCCTTATTTTTTTTCCCCATCTTTCCCCTTTCCCCCTTTCCCACTTTCAAACCTTCTTCATATTCACTGGCAAAGGCTATTGCAAATCTTTCTCAATCTTTGTTCTAATACATCTCTCTGGTTGATTTCATTATGAGTGAAGCTATTCTAACAAAAACATTTTGCACACGAAAAATAGAGTATCCCTAGGAGCTGATTTCACTGTGGAAGAGGAGAACACAGAAACTAAAGAGGAAGGAAGCTATGTAAGTGGTAATATAGTTCATTGTTTGCTCCTTCTCTGGTATATTGTTTGATCCTTCTCTTGTCTATCGTTTACTTCTTCTCTAGTCCATTGTTTGCTCCTTCTTTGTGCAATTGATTTTGTGTTGAGTGCTGTGGTTGTGGCTAGCAGAACTGAATAATGCCCACTAGGTTTTTATGAATAATGCCAATTTTGAATCGAATTTACTTTCTTTTTTTTTAGAATTTCATCTTTTTTGTATTGGTTTCTTCTTCTTTGATGGCTACTTCTAACCTCTGTGAATTTCTTATTTCTGATATGTAAATTTATAGTAGATTTTGCTAAACATCTAAAAATAATTTCTAATGTTTCAAACTTACTTCATACAACACAAATTCTCAAGTGCTAGCTCCTCAAACAATATCAACTGTGGCTCCTTGAATCTTTACTGTCGCTGCTATAGCATAAAGGTATTATTTTTCTTTTTAATGAACTATCAAGCTTGGTATTGTGATATTTTGCTATGACATTTAACATCAATTCTGCTGTTGTCTTGATAGTTTGCGGTGACACTGATGAAATGGTTTTAAGTTCTGATATGTGCCTAAGTCTTTTAAGGGTGGAATGGTTGTTTTTAAGTGCTGTAAATTTGGTGCCTAAATCAAATTTAGTCTAATTCTTTCTAAATTATGATATATGCCTATAAGTGCTGCAAATTTGGTGCCTAAGCTTTGATATATGCCCATAAGTTCTGTAGGTTTGGTGCTTATAAGTGCTGTAGGTTTGGTCCTTATGAGTGCTGAAATGTGCCTTTAAGTTCTGATATGTGCTTTAGAGATTTAGTCCAATTCTGTTGCCTTGATAGTTTGCTGTGATACTGAGGAAGTCTGGTGTTAATTTTGATATATGCCTATAAGTTCTAATATGTGCCTAAGCTTTGATATATGCCTTTAAGTTCTGATATGTGCTTTAGAAATTTGGTCCAATTCTATTACCTTGATAGTTTGCTGTGATATTGCTGAGGACTGGTGTTATTTCTGATATATGCCTATAGGTTCTGATATGTGCCTAAGCTCTTATATATGCCTTTAAGTTCTGATATATGCTTTAGAGATTTGGTCCAGTTCTGTTGCTTTGATAGTTTGCTGTGATACTGTTGAGGACTGCTGTTTTTTTTTTTTTTAAGATGAAGTATGGTGCTTAAGTTTTTTAAATGCTATAAACTTAGTGTTCAAATTACATTTAGTCCTATTTTCATACCTGTGTGTGTCATACCATCATACATTATGTATTTTAGCTTTCTATAGTTAAGACCTTATTGAGAAGATGACGGGCTTGTCGTACAACCCTCAAAATAAAACTAAGTTGAATTAAAAATGTATTATAGGGCACAACCTAGGTCATCTCCCTTGGAAATGGAGTTCAATGCTTAATTGGGTTTTCTAAATGTTAAAAATCCTAAAAGCTATCTAGTTTGGGGGTTTTTGAATGAATTAAACTATCCTAAAACTAAATTGAAACAAATTTCCTAATTTCTACCTAATTGGATGAATTATGGTGAATGATGGGCTTGTGACTAGCTTAGGAATCGTCTCTTGGTATCCACTATCCTTATCCTAGTCTAATTATAATTAATTCTGGCCTAAGAGTTCCTAATTGTGTTCATTAGCAAATGATCTTGAATAACCATTTAAGATTCAAGAAACTAGCAATTTAATGTTAATTGAGACCTCAACTCTCATTAGATTACTAATTCTTGTGATTAAGACCTTTGAACACTTGAATTAATTGATTAACTGATTAATCTAGCCTCTGAATCATTATCCAAAAATGTTTAATTAACCAACTAAACATCAAGGAATCCACAAATAGACAATTAGGCACATAATCTCACTCATGCATTTCATCGAACACCTTCGGGGCATACATGGGAGATTAGAAGAAATTGAACAATTCAGAACTAAAATTAATCAATTAAAACAACAATTATCTTCCTAATCAGTACCTAACCAGCTACTACTCAATTACACAAATTCCCAATCCAATATTCCTTAACCAAGTAAATACAAGAAAGAGAAAAAAGTGCTGGAAAAATTAAAGAAATCTTAGCCAGAATTTTGAGTGTATCCATGGATTCAAGCTTGCACCAAGAGCTTCCTCCCTTGCTAGCCTCAAGTGAGAATCAGAGCTTCATTTTTTTGGTGGATGGAAATGGAGGAAGTGGAGTGGAGAATGACTCTACGAAGGCGAAGGGGTGGGCGTATGACGATGGGAATGGAGTGAATGGGCCAAGGATAAGCGAATGGAGTCAGCCGAAGGGAATAAAGGCGTGAATGATTTTGGGCCAAGTCAATGAAGTGTTGGACGACGTCGTGATCAGTAGCCTCTCCTCGTGCTTCATTTATTTTCCACGTGCTCTACCCTCCTTCAGCTCCAGCGTTTTTACACGCTCTAATCATGTGCCCCTCTCATGCTCACTTTCACGTGCTCAGCCTTCCCATTTACCTGTAGCTAAATGCATGTGATAAAAGGTGGGCCCCATTTCTTATTCAGCTCATGCATCCATGTGATTCCTCCATTTCAGCTTCAAATTCACGTCGGGTTCCACGTTGCTGCCCTTCATTTTCTCCTTCCCCACGCTGTAGCTGGTTCTCTGTTCAGCAGCTCTTCTTCATAGACCAGAACTCAAGCCTCCTTCCATGTATCTTCTTCTTCATTTACTGTTGGTTTGTGTTTTGTTTCCAGCTCCTTCAACCCAGCTTTTGCTTCTTTCTACTTCTTTGATTCTTCCAGCCCAAAGCTTCTGTTCATGGACTTCCCTGTAGCTTTACTCGTTGCTTCGTGTTTGTTTCTCTGTTTCTGCATGTTCTCCACGTTGGTTTCACATTGCTTCCTCTATCCAGCCATGCTCCTTTTGCGTTTCTACCCAGTGTTGCTAGATCTCTCATTGTGCTCAGCTTCTTCTCTTTCACCCCGTCTTTTCTTTTCTTCAGCTTGTAGCATTGGAACCCAAAGCTTCTTCCTCCATTTTCTGTTCGCGTGTAGTCCTTCCACGTGCAGCTCAACGTCTTCATGCATGGTTCTGTTCCTTGCTTCTTCTTTATGTGGCTACAACCCTTTTAGTTTGTGGCTTTCCTTTAAAGCTCTAATTGCCCAACAAAAATCTGCACAAAGAATAAGAACAATTCAATAGGAAAATTTACAAAATCATTTAAAATAAAATTGTGCATTAAAATTCCTAAATTTTGCAATTAAATTATTAAAGTATAGAAATGGCTATTAAAATGAAATCTTATCTAATTAAAGTTTTAAAGCCATATTTCATTGTTAAAATGCCTAAGTTAGGGGATTAAAATATATAAAATATTATGGTTATCAGAAGATTCTAAAGGAGTTGCCCAATTTTGAGTTTTTTCAAAGTTTCTCAATTATAGATTATTTTGTCATAAGGTAGAAGATCTTGTTGACATGGTCTTATCCTATCAACAAGGCCTTCAATTTTCTTTTGCTAAATTTGAGATCTTGTCAACAAGGTCTTATCCTGTTAACAAGGTCTTCAATTTTCCTTTGCTAAATTTGAGATCCTGTCCATAAGGTCTTATCTTGTCGACAAGATCTGTAACTCTATCAATAACATCTTATAACTTGTCAATAATATTGTTTACCTTGTTAACAGCATCTTATTACTACCTCTAGAAAAAGGATGACTTATTCTCCATATTCATTACAACCTTTCCATCATCACAATGCAATCATATTCAATGTTTAGCCTTGGTCTCACAACCTTTCCATAGGTGAAGTGGAACTATAGGGGCTCAAAACTAAAATTAACATATGTTCCAATTCCTAATACTTTTACACTTGTAAGATTATTTTCATTATAAATATATCATGTACAACCTTTCATAAGCAACATATTACATCAAAGCCTATACTATTATCAATGTTAATATCACGCTCTTAGAAGTAATATAAAGGAGAGTGTGACATTATGAATCCCTTATTATGTTTTGTACTAGAACAAAGTTTGGTTTTAGTTCAAATCTAAAACTTAGAGATCTAAACTAAAACATAAGTATATAATTCGTTACATGTAACTCTTTACATATAACTAAAACAAAGTTAAGCAGTGATGGCATAGACTTAACATAAGTATATAATTCTTTACATGTAAAAAGATTTGACTTGTCCACAGCTTAACTTGCAATGATGTTGATTAAAATGTAAGGAAGTAACAGAAATGGATAAAAGTTAGATAAAGATCAATAATAGAGTTTATCCAACATATAGACGAGGAGTTGATGAATTTTTACAATGGGTTTTTAATCAACCAAAGGTGATAGATATGATTCGATGCCTATACAAGGGGTGTAGGAATACAGAATGAAAGAGTCGCATTGACGTAAAGGCAGATCTATTAAGGAAGGGTTTCAACCCAAGTTATGAAGTGTAGGACTCATATGGAAAAGTTTGTCTTGGTGCTTACAGTTCATTGCATCAAGATAATGGTGGTGAGGTAGCTGATGATATAGTTGATGAAACTGATGAAGAAGATGATATTATTGGGATGCTTTATGATGCATATGGTCATGCAGATTCAAATGAAGGGAGCCGTGAGTCAGAGAACCATAAGCCACCTAATGGGCAAGCAAATTAGCTCTTTGACTTGTTGCAGGTTACTCAGACTGACCTCTATCCAGGTTGTAACAAAGTTTCAAAACTCTCTTTTATAGTTAGGCTACTCCACCTTAAGTGCCTTAACTATTGGAGCAACAAATCCATGGATTCATTATTAAGTTTATTTAAGGATGTTATTCCAAAGGAGGCATTAATACCTTACTCCTACTACGTAGCAAAGGAAGTTATTCAAGAGTTAGGAATGGATTACACTAAGATTGACGCATGTGAGAATGACTACATCTTGTATTGGCAAGAGCACACCAATGCTCAGTCATGTCCTAAGTGCAATATGCCTCGATGGAGGTCAAACAGTTATAAAGGAAAGAAAATTCCTCATCAAGTGTTACGATATTTCCCTATAAAGCCTAGGCTACAAAGGCTATACATGTCTCACCATACAGCTGAGGAGATGAGGTGGCATAATGAGGAACGCATTAATAATGGTGTTTTGTGACATCCAGCTGACTCTATTGCATGGAAATCATTTAACTAGTAGCGTCCAGAATTTTGTAGTGATCCAAGAAATGTTCGGTTAGGCCTAGCAAGTGACGGGTTTCAACCTTGGGGAAATATGAGTACTAATCATAGTATTTAACCAGTTGTATTAGTTCCATATAATTTGCCACCATGGCAATGCATGAAGCACCCATATTTTATGATGACTTTTTTAATTCCAGGCCCCAAAAGTCCAGGTGATGACATAGATGTGTACCTCCAACCAATGATTAAGGAGTTACTTAAATTATGGGAACAAGGAGTAGAGACATATGATGCCTATAAGAAGTCTAATTTCAAGTTGTGTGTAGCATTATTGTGGACAATTAATGACTTCCCAGCATATGGGAACCTATCAGGATGGTCTACAAAAGGAAAACTTGCATACCCCTGTTGCCACAAAGACACATATTCTATTTCGTTACAAAATAAGTTGTACTACTTGGGCCATCGTCGCTTCCTGCCAACCCATCATCCATAGCAGTGAAATTAAAGGGCATTTGATGGGAAAGTTAAGCATAGAGTTCCACCCTCTCCTTTAACCAATAATGAGGCACTTTGTCAATTACAAGCATTATGTAATGTAACTCTGGGGAAAGGTCAAAAGCAAAAGCGTGGGCATGTCACTAATGCATTTAATTGGAGAAAAAAAAAGTATCTTTTTTTGCTTACCTTATTAGAAAACATTGTTGATCCGACACAACTTTGATGTTATGCACATTGAGAGAACTGTTTTAAATAACATCGTGTTATTTGTTATGGGATTAACTGGAAAGACAAAAGATACAGTAAAGAGTCAGTATGACTTGGCTGGCATAGGAATTAGATCTGAATTACACCCGATAGAAGAAGAAAACAAAGTTCTAATTCCAGTTGCTTGCTAAGCATTGTCCCCACAAGAGAAGTTAAAAGTTTGTAACTTCCTAGCTACTTTGAAAGTGTCTGATGCCTTCTCTACAAACATTTCATGATGTATTAACATTCGTGACAAAAAAATCTATGGATTGAAGTGTCATGACCACCATATTTTATTACAAGATATATTCCCTATAGCATTACGTGGCTTGTTTCCCAATGAGATATCTGAACCTATATTAGAGTTGGGTAAATTCTGTAAGAATTTATAATCCAAGTACCTAACAACTGAAGCTCTTGATCATCTTGAATCCTAAATTGCAAGCATGTTGTGCAAATTGGAAATGGTTTTCCCACCAGCCTTCTTTGATATCATGATCCACTTGCCTATCCATTTGGCAAGAGAGGCAAAGCTCGGAGGGCTCATACAATATAGGTAGATGTACTCTATCGAGAGGTAACTTATTACACTAGATATGCCTTTTATAAATTTCATTGATACTCTACGCTAAATTCTTTATTCAAATCCTCTTATGTATTTAGGTATTTGCGAACATTAAAAACATATGTTCGCAACAAGGCTCGACTAGAAGGTTCAATAGCCGAAGGGTATTTGGCAGATGAATGTCTTACTTTTTACTCTCGTTACTTAAAAGACATTCCCACCAAGTTCAATAGGCTTGCCAGAAACGATGATGGACTTATGAGAAAGGATGAGACATCCATCTTTAATAAAAGTGGCCAAGTCCGTGGAGGTTACGAATCAAGATTTCTCTCTAGTGTGGAGTTCAATCGAGCTTGTATGTATGTACTCCACAATTGTGAAGAGGTTTGGCCATTCATAAAGTACGTTCTTGGAGCTTGGTAACTCCTTCCAAATAATAACTTCTTCAAGAATTTGTTGCCCTAACTATGTTATTCATTGCAAGGAGCATAAGAAGCATATGGAAATGCACAGATCAACAGTTTAAAAGTTCCCAAAATGGTTTCGTGAACAGGTTAGTTTCTAGACACTGCACTAGGATGTAAGAATTATGTGATAAATTTTGATCATAACAGAATTTTTCAATAGTGATCTCTCATTGTAGGTTGCAAAGTTAAGCACACAGGGTGAGGGTAGTGATGACCTCATGAGTTTAGCAGCTGGCACATTCAAAGTGGTTCATCGTTACTCAGCATTTATAGTGAATGGCTTTAGATTCCACACAAAAGATCGTGCCTTAGGCCGAAGAGCAAATAATAACAGAATACTTGTGAAAGTTGATGATGAAGATAAGAATAAAGAGTATTATAGTGTGTTAGAGGACATATATGAGTTGTCATATATTGGGCATAAAAAAGTGTATTTATTGAAGTGTCATTGGTGGGATGTGGCTCATCTAGGAAGAGGATACAAGGTTGATAAATTTGGAATCACTAGTGTGAATACCTGTTATTCACTTAACTCTAATGAGCCATTTGTCTTAGCATATCAAGCTGAACAAGTATTCTATTTAAATGACATAGTTGATGTAAATTGGTTCATTGTTGTCAAGACAAATCCACGTGACCTGTTCAATATGCTTGAGGTGACTGATGATGACGTCAGTGGGGACTTTAAAGGAGGACCCATCGATGAGGCATATTAACAAGATGAGATCGAACTATATGTGGTCCTTGACGATAATGTGGGAAATGACTTTGTGGTCCAGTTGCAGAGGGATGATGTTGCTCCAGAGACTCTAAGTCATTCAAGCAAACGCCTACGAACACAATGCCCAAGTACAATTAATGCAGGATGTGAATTCATTGATGACAATGATGAGGATGTGTCAACTGACAAATGATATTCAGAAGACATACTTGAGGAGGAGGATGAAGTCGATACTGACACCACAGATACTAACTAAGATTAACTAAGATTCTATGGTATTTAATAGTACATATAATAAATGACTAAAATATTAAATTTGTAGATAGCATCCTATTTCATTGAGTATTTTTTATTTTGATAAAGTTAAAGATCTTGTTCATAAAGTAGAAGATCTTGTCGACAAGATTGAAGATCTTATTAACAATGTCTTTAAATTCAGTGGCTGGATAATATGTTGTTAACACAATTGAAGATCTTGTTGACAAGATCCTGAATTCAATAGAGAGAAGTCTGAAACCTTGTCTACAGGAATTGTTATCTTACAACAAAGTATTCTTTAATTGAGAAACTTAGAAAAGCTAAGATCTTGTCAACTTGACTAATACCTTGTCAACAAGGTTTTCTATCATAATAAGTTATAACATATAATAAGCGATAATTATGATAGTTTCTATAAGGTTGTTATTATTATCATCATTGTTTTGAAATTTTAAAACTTCCCTTCTTATAATTCATTTCTTGGTTAAAAATTTCATAATTTTACAAATTGACATTGTTCAACTACCTTGTTCTCATAATAAATGTGGAATGATCTAGAAAATGTCCGGTGCTGGGCATGGGAGAGGGGAAGAGGCAGACGAGGCTTAGGACGTGAAATAGACAAGGGAGGCAGAATAACATGAGTGATGTTGCATGCCCACCACGTACAAGAGGGCAACTTGAGCATGATGCACTAAAAGCTCAATATTCTCTATTGTCACTAAAGCCAGTTGGTGAGGAAGAACAAGAACAAGATGGTTCACCTCTTACCCAGCTATCATGAAACCAAAGTAGTGCAGGTAAGCAAGGGAAAGAATATAAGTGTTTGGTTAATTTTTTGCCTTGTGTCATATATAGGTATATTTATTTTTTATGTATCATCATTTAATCATTTTCTTTTTTCTATATTGTTCAGCTTCTTGCAGCATTGTTAAAAAGGGTCGAGGGGAGTATAAGTGTTTAGGAGTTGACCTTAAAACAAAATTTAGCAACAACATCTTAATTACCATGTCTAGGACCACTAAATGGCTTATTGGAGATGGGGCTTAAGATTTATCTAGTTACATTGGTTGGGTGGCACGGACTACTGTGTCCTTAAGAGATGGTGATTGGAAAGATATTGCAAATAAAGATGGCGACACCATGTGGTTAAAAATAAAGGTAACAAGTTACATATTTTAAATGCATATCTTTAACTAATATGCAAATACCTATGTTATGTTTACAATTATAACTACTTATAATTTGAATTTGCTATTATATTCTTAATGTATAGGACAAATTTGAAGTTCGCAATCCTCAACAGGAGGTGGTATTCAAGTCTTACTACATGGGCTCGATACAACAACTCTTTAAGAATTGGAAGTCTTCATTGTCAAAAATATATAAGAACTACATGACTAACGAGAAGAGGCAAACAGCAAAACTAAAGGATGTTAGCCTTGAAGGTTGGGATTAGCTAATTTAGCACTTTAAGTCCGATAAGTTTCAAGTCTTTAGTTCAAACTTTATTGCAGATGTACTATTATTAATTAAAATTATCATTAACAACACTTTGCCTTTATATGCAGGCTGCAAGTAGTAGAAATAGTAGAAATAGATTAAAGTAGGTAACATTATATACATGTGGTACCCACTCATTTATAGAGGTTGAAGAGTCTTTGGTGAACATCTCATTGTATTTTAGGAGAAATTTGTTTCTATATTCACTACTACATTTTTTCATGCTAAAAAGCTTTGAATACTAATGTCTGAAAAATATGTAGAGGGACCTAAAAACAGGGGAGCCAGCAACAGCTGATCGAGTATGGGAGGCACAACATACTCGTCGAACAAAAAAAGGGAAGATAGTGTGGGCTGATCCACAATCCCAGGAGATCCATATAACGTTCTCAAATTCATTAACTTTAAACAAATTGTTTGTATAATTTTCCATACTTCTAACTCATGTCCTGCACTACAGTCACGCATTCACGATCTTGTTATTCAATAATAAACAACAAATGAAGAGGCACGCCTAACTGGAGATGAGATATTAGCTACCGTACTGGGGGAGAGATCAAGCTATGTGCGTGGCAAGGGATATGGGAAGAAACCCTCGAGAAAGAGAAGCATCGACGAATATGAAGTAGAGTCTAGAGTTTCTTCTGCAATAGAACAAGTGCGTGAAGAGATATACCAAGAAATGGAACAAAAACTACAATAGGAGCAAGCCCAAATGCAAGCACAGATGCAAGCTAAAATTCATGCTCAAATGGCTGCCTTCATGGCTACATTCCAACAAGTATCTTTTGCACTTCTCTTTTTCTTTTCAATGTTAAAAAACTTAGTGTTATGTTTCTTTTCAGTAGGGAAATGTACCTTTGATGAACAATGCTTCAAGTGGAGAAGCTCAATAATTTTGTGAGTAATTAAGAGTTTTAATGATTGATTATTCAACTAACACAAATAATGCATCTTAATTTATAATACCATTTTCCTTTTAAACTTTTAACATTAATTTGTTTATGGCATACATAGTCTTTCAAACATCATGCTTTACTGAAATTGGAATGTGGTCTCAATTTGTCACACAGGTAATTGCTTTGATGGAAAAAGTTTTGACATTTACAAAACAAAATGAAGTGTCTAGATTGAATGCTAGTGCCTCTCCCTTGAATTACGAAGATTCAAGCAATTGCCAATACTAACTTCTTGCCCTTTTCCTTTTGTTTAGTAATGTTGTAATGCTATTTTAAACATTGAATAGTAGAGTGTATGTGTAAGTTTAAAAAATTATTCATATGACAAGTTTTTGTATTTATACTTATTGGATGGACCTCTGCAGTAATGTATATATCAAACTTGTTAGCAAAGTTTGATTTGCTCTCCTTTTGCTTATGTATTTTAAAATGTTAGATTTTGTAAAATGATATATGTTATTAGAGATTTAGAAGATTTATTTTTCACCATTTATAATATTATAAAATCTATTTTAGTAAACAGGATTGAAGAAAATAATTAAGAAAAATATTAAAAATATGAAAAAAATAAAATAACCTCTTTAGTGGTAACTAAAGTTATTGCTAATAGTGTACCAATATTGTGGATAATAGTTTATGCTAAAGATATATTTAGTGGCAACATAAAATATTGATGCTAAAAGAAAAACTTTAGCGACGAAAGAATGATTTGTTGCAAAAATAGGCATTTAGCGTCACCAAAATATTTTGCCACTAAAAGCATACATTTAGCAACGACAATACTTGCCACTAATTCCTCTAAATACCCACTAAAAGGAATTTCGGCGACTACTAATGTCTTTGCTAAAACAACATTTAGCGTCAAGGTGTATGTCATCGCTAAAGATCCCCAACAAAAACTTTTTAAAAGGCCAAATAGAATGATTTTTATGGCAAAAAGGTCGCCGTTAAGTCTCTTGAACTAAAGGGTCGTCTCTAAAAGTATGCATTTAGTGATCACAAAAAATTTTAGTGTCAAAAGATATTATTGCTGCTAAAACCATACATTTAGTGACAACTTTTTTCGTTTTTAAAAATATTTTTTGTGACGACATGAACCTTTAGCGGCGAAATTACATATATTTAGGGGCAATTTTTGTCGTCGCAAAAAGTCTTTTTAGCAACGACAATTTTTTAGCCATTAAATCTCTTTAGCAACAGCTGTAATTACGGTGACTTATTGATGACTACATTGTCATCGCTAAATAGGTTTTGCGACGACTTCTGATATTTTAGCGACAACTTTTGTCGCCGCAAATTCCATATTTTTTTGCAGTGTGTATCACAACCATTGCTAAATTCAAGTCATAACTTGTAATGATTGTGTTAACCAAATCAAAAAAATTATTGTGACAGTTGTTCTTGTGGTTGAAAACAATCATAGTAAAGTGACCTAAAACGAAGCTTTTAGTAGCAGATGTTGCAACCGCTGCTATGACAAAAGAAAACCCTCATAACTAAAATAAATCCATCCACCATTTTCATTGAAAACTGAATAATAAAACCCATGAGTTCTAGTTCTAACATGGCTTATGCAACTAGTAAAAACATAAGTTTTCACCATAGGAGAGTTTCCTCCTTCATTCCAATGACCAAACAAAAAGCAAATCTTCAATTGAAAAAAAAGTACAATGCCTACAAACCTTAAATTCTATCATAAGGCAAATAATTCACATATTATAGTCACAATGCTAGTGTTTTTCTGACAATTGATGGAAGGAAAGCATGATCAATAGAGAACAAACAATAAATTGAAAGGAACAAAAGAAGAATAAGATGAGGGATAGAGGATAAAGCCAAAATTGTAATCACAGAGTTTAGAGTTGGAGAGATATCAATTTCCATGGACACCTTTGGAAGATTAAGCATTAGGAGAAAAATCAAAGGAAATGGGGGCAAAGGATGATAACAGAGAAAATAAAAGAAATGTCAAAATTTGTAATCTTTTTAATTCTCATAATAATTTATTGTGATAATTAAAAAAGGTGTAAATTTTTTTATTCTTATAATAAATTACTGTGAGAATAGCAAAATATTATGAGAATAGAAAATTTTTTAATTATCTTCTTTTCTCATGATATTTTATTGTGAGAATAGTAAAAAAATTTATCTGTGAATCTCACCATATTTTTTCATGAGAATTAAAAAAAATATTTGTTAATTTTTTTTCTTATGAAAAAATTCTGCAAGAATTGTTAGTGCATTATTCTTATGGTAAAATACCATGAGAATAGAATATATATATATATATATAATTTTTTCTCACTGTATCTTATCATGAGAATAGTGAAAAAATTTAGGTTTTATTTCTTTATAATTCTCTACATATTTTTTCTATGAGAATTTTTTCTCATGGAAAAATTCTACAAGAATGGTTAGCGACTTATTCCTACCATACTATGGCACTTTTATCATATTATTGCTCTTGGAATTCTTTCAAAAAATTCTTACAAAAGAGAAACTACAAGAATTTACCATAAGAATTGTGAAATATTTGCAAATTATGACAAAGCCTACAAGAAATTTTGTGAGAATTTTCTACCACACAAATTCCACGAGAATTTTCCATAAGGAAAACTCTAATTTCTCGTAGTGTTTTAGATTGGAAAAGCAACACTCACAAGTACTTTACAAGACAATAAAAAGTTGAACATAGTTAAAGAGGCTAAATCATGTCCTATTAAGGAAAAAAGATGGATTTGATGAAGATGAAACATGTTCAGGACTTGGTTAATCTTCCATTTGAATGTAAGGAAATTGAGAACAAATTTGTTCTTAAGATAAAAAGAGAGAAAGGAAATTATATTTAGTGAAAGCTATAAAACTCATTTAGTTGCTAATGGGTATATACAATAGGATGGTATAACTATGAAAATACATGTTACCTATTGTATGATTTAATTCCATTAGGCTAATCTTAACTATAGTTACAAATTTGAACTTGAAATTGCATCAAATAGATGTAAAAATCACATTTTTAAATAAAGAATTAGATGAAGAAATTTTCATGGAACAACTATTAGGATCCATAAAGAAATTAATAGAGCATAAAGTTTGAAGGTTCTAAAAGTTTATTTATTATAAACTAAAACAATCATCTAAATAGTAGTATTTGAAATTTCATGGAGCCTTCACATGAATTTCAAATGATTTTAAATGACTTAAAGAAAATGTTGTGACAGATCATTGTTTTTACATTAAGCGATTTAAAGAAAATGTTGTAATATCATCCTTTTTTATGTGGATGATATCCTATTAGTTAGGAATAATCTAAATTTAATAATAAATGTTAAAGAGTAACTATTATCTTGAGTTTTAGGATGAACGATATGGATAAAACAAAGCATATCTTTAGAGTTGAAATCTAAAGAAATCACTTGAAGAAATTAATTACTTTTTTACAAGAGAATAATATGCAGAAAATCCTTGAGCAATTGATTAAACCCATTGATACTCCTATGGTAAAAGGTGATAGTCTAAGTAGTGAAATATATCCTCAATCTAAATCTAAATGAAAAATTATGGAGAAAGTCCCTTACTCTAATACCATTAACATAGTGTTTGCAATGATGTGTATAAGGTTGAATATTTATTAGTAATTGGCCTTATGAGTCGGTACCAATCAATTTTTAGTCAAAAGCATTAGAATATTGTTGAAAGAATCTTAAGATACTTGTAGGGCATCATGAATTGTGCATTGTATTATTAAGAAATGATTACACTCAATGCGATACTTTAATATGAATTAAGCTGAAGATCTAGATATGCAAAAATCAAATTTTTTTATACATTCTTGCTGATATAATTGTGTTATTTCTTAAAGATGCAAGAAATAAATATGCATAGCACTATTCTCCATGGAAGCAGAATTTATTGAATATTCTACAGTAGAACAATAGGCTATATGATTGAAGAGATTCATAGAAAACTTAAGGATCATTGGTGGGATATTTGAATCTAATATTGATTGAGCAACCATAACTTAACTATAATAAAAACTCAATATCATAACAAGACTAAGCATATAAACACAAGAATGTGAAAGATATAATAGCACAAAAGAGTATTACTCTAAAATATATCAATGCATAATATATTAATTGATCTTCTAACAAAACACATACCTAAAGATGTGTATGAGGAAGATATATAAATTCTTTTAATATGCATAGAATATAGAATATCACACCTTATATACAAGTTGATTGTTAACTAAATCAATGTGTTATGCAATAATCATAGATAATATATACACAATGATAGTATGTATTATAGGTTAATGAGGTTTTCATGTGAGTAACTACCTTTGGCGCTCATGAAGAGTAAGTAAAGATGAGACATGTGAGTTTTCCATATAAAGCAATAGAAGCACTAATATGGCAAAAAAGGAACATAAAGTATAAATATATTACCTCAACAAAAAGGAAAAAAAAAAGGGTCAAGATGAGATCCAATGATATATGGATAGAATTATGAAAATCCATCATTTATAACAGTTGTAGTTAGATGCATATTCTCTTATAGGCATTATGGAAGGTAAGTAAAATGGTAAAATTCAAGTTAGGCAGTATGGGTGTCTAACCTAAGATTTATATAGTGTTGATAAATTAAATCAACATATGATCTTATAAGATAAGAGAAATACCATAACATACAATTAATACTGTATGCACTTAACAACTATAATTGAGAAGTAAGTAAATAGATCATTGCTTCACTAGTCCTAAAAAAGGAAACAAACCATTTCATTGATGACCTTGTGACTTTAACAATATTATGAGGAGATGAGTAAGTATTTGTTATTTTAACATACATCTTATTATGTTTATGATAATTCAACTTAAAAGAGTATTAGTAAGAAAGTAATTGATTCTAATTTGAGTAGTATGTAAATGAAAGAAATATTACTTAAGATATACCCTACTATGCTAGTATTTGAGGCATATCCTTATGAAGTTATTTTAGTAACATCATAAAGTGTAGATATTATACATATAAGAAAGTAATTTAAGTAAGATTAAAGTCAAGAAATATTAGATTTGCCATGAGTAGAGGATATATGGATGAATTTAGGGCATCTAAGGCAAACAAATAAATGTGTATTATATATCTAAGAGATGTATCTTTTATACTAGTCTTATAATAGAATTTTTAGTGTAAGAGTTTTGATATATAATATTCAAGGCAAAGCACCTAATATGAAAGTCGAAGCAAAATGTTCTTTTTGTTCATCTTAGTATGTATCAGTGGGAGATGTCGGAATTTTGACCACATATGATAGGTTGATCCATAACTTAATTCCATTAATTAATTCATTTGTTAATTGTTGACTAATTAATATTATTTAAATTAGTTTTATTTGAATTTAAAAGAAAAAAATGGCAATTTTTGTAGGTTGCAATTTTTTTAAAAGAGAAAGATTGACAAAACGAAGTTGAGAAACGTAAAAAAATTTTAACATATGTTAAAATAGAAAAGCCTTTCCTTTAGGAAAAGAGAGAACACATTGAAAAGAGAAAAAAAAAATAAAACAGTAAAAAATCTCCCTTCCTCTTGTTTTGCTATGGACTATGGTGTATTTGTTATGAATAAGTGATTGAAGTTTGTCTGGTAATTCAAATTTAAATTATGTGGAATAGAAGATTTGAAAAGATTATTCTGCTAAAAATAAGTACCTCGTATCCATGCCAATTTTTTCTTTGCCTATTGTTTATAGTGAAAATTGTCTAGTTCCTAGAGATGTACTTGGTTATAAAAAATCCTTAGGTCTCCACTTTTGCTTATTAGATTTTTAAATCATATTTTAGGAATTTTCTCCCCATATTTTAGTTTATTTGTTATTTGTTACTGTTGCCATCTACTTATTTTTCTTAATAATATGTTAGGGGAATTCATTATGAAACTTTTGTAAGGCTAATAATAAAATCAGAATGTTCTACTCTGGTGTTTTAACTTTTTACTTAATTTCTTAGTGTAGTTAATAAATATTGCTAACATACCGTATTGGTTCTATTGCCAAATTAGGCTCCTTCTATTAGATTCATAGTATTGTAGCAGCATTTTTCTTGCACTGCTTTTTGCTTATACTTCAGGAACTATACTGAATTACTAATAATCAGATCATTGAGTTTGATCAGCCTCATTCATATTGCACGATGAGGTGGCTTGCATCCTAATTAACCATATGATATGCCTACGATGAAATATTAGTTTCTAGAAGGCTTGTGAAATTACTGATTTTAGATAACCTAAAAGAAAAACATAATCCTCGAGAGAATAGCATTCTATGAACTGAAAGGGGACATAAGATGTGGAGCGGGACAAGTATCGGCTCTTATATTAAAATAATAAAGGGAACCTTGATGCATGAAGATTCAGTTTAGTAGGCTGCGTTTGGGACGAATATGGTTGAATCTCAGTGAAAGAGGTATTGAAGGCTAGGTCAGGGTTGATTGGAAGGAAAAAGAAATTGGAAATTGGCGAATTGGAGACTATTTAGGTACAATATGATAACTGATTTATTTGGAAACCCTGGTAGTTTAAAAAAAGAAAAAAACGAGGCATATCTAATTTTGTTTCAAGTTGATTCTGTCAATTTAGGGAATAAGATCTGGAATTACTTAAGCTGTAAAACATATGACTGAGTCATTTGCGTTAGAGGAACTTTTATATCAAAGAGACAAGCCTATTAAGCCTTCTATTGTAAGCCTTCTAATTTACATGGTAGCTATTGAAACGAAAGATCCATATCTAATTCTTTTCCAACTAGCATTTTTAAGATGAGAGATTTTTTTCCCCCTGCAGAATTGCCATTGCTTTTAAATTTCTGCATGGTTTAAAAATGTCTTATTTCATCATCCATGCATTTTTCTACATCCTTGTGCAGTTTTTTAGTACTTTTTTATAACAATCTATATGTACTTCTGAAGCTTCCAAATATTTTGTTGTCATATTTTTGGTGGACCTTGTAACTTTATCATTGTTGTTTTGATAATGATGAATTATCATGTTAAAATGACAATTTCACTAAGCTTATATATGTAGAAAAGGTTACCAAATTGCTTAGATTTGTCTACAACTTCAGTGATTGGGATCAAAGCTTTTTTCACCAATGTGCGCAACAAGGGAGCTCAAAAATTAGAACGTACTTTTTTGTACCATGTTCCAAGTTGATAGTATTTTTGTGTATCATTATCAATATTTTTGTTGAGGAAGTTGGTAGTAGTTAAAAACAACTTTATATTGGTTGTTTATGTTTTGAATGCTTCAATTGTTGAAATATTTCGGGAAAAAAAAAAAGGGAACCGTGGATCCAAAGTCCTTCTCCTTGCGATGATGTCAATGATTGTAAACAGCCAAGTGCAGTTTCAGCTGCTGTACTGAGGACGAACATTTTAAATTATGATGGTGACTAAATAGTACTACTACAAACATCTTTATATCCAAAATTGAAAGTTTATGCAAGCATAAATCCCATTGGGCCTGTGTTATGTCATGTCTATTACATATCCTTTTTGCCCTTACTATAGGCCATTCTTTTTTTGTTTGGGGGAATTCCTCCTAGAATGCCAATGTCGAGTCTCGATCATTGAAGCAATGGCAAATTCCTTTTTTAACATTGTTGCTGTTGGAGATTGTGCCCTAAGCCAATCATTGTATTGCGAACATTGTTTATTATTACGAAATAAGAGTTTTCTTTTTATTACATTATTATATTATTTGCATGTTTATATATAATAATATCCATGGATAAATTATTTTTTGAATTATCCAAAATGTCCCTAATCAATCATCCTTGTGGGAACAACGATGAATTAAGATTAGTATGATTTTGATTGATTAAGTGTTAATCATATATGATGATATGAATCAAAATCATAGGCGTGTGTTAGAGAATAGGACGCTGGATAGACCCGTCATGAGATAAGTTACATGGATTAGGTCATAAATTTATCTCATATATAACTATGTCATTGATCTGTTAGACCTGAAATCACCATAGATTCCTACATGAAGGACACTGTACTTTGGCATAGTCTAATGTCACCTTTAACCAGGTGATTATAAAGACTATGATCAGGTATAATGAAATTCATGTAGAGGAAGATGAGTGGTCAAGATGGAATTTGTCCCTCTAATTAATAGAGAGAGATATCTCTGGGCCCCTCGATGAGTGTGACTGAGAAATGCATGGCCATGCTCAAATGGAAAGGGTTCCATCTTATATCAGTCTGCTCGGAGATCGAGAAAGTTATGATCGAGCAAGTTGAGAATGACATTTCCATGTCTCATACTCGATCTAGATATCGTGTGACAAAAGGGATATGATAGGGTTATAAGATAGGTTGCATCGGATCACCGATCCCGTATGATTTGGGTAGTCACAATGTCTTGCTAGAGGCCGCTTGTGATTTGTGGGTCAAATAGTGTAGTTGGCCCACTGCCAACATCATATGGGCCTGCAGGGTCGCACACAAGAACAGACCAACTCGAACTAAAATGTCCACATTCATTGAATCAGAAATGTGTCTAGATTCAATGAATATCTAGGATGGAGGAATTATTTATATATATATAAATAATTAAATTCAAAATATATTATATTATATATATATATATATTATATTTGATATTATATATATATATATATGGATTAATTTAAATTTCATTCTATCAGATAGATTTAAATTTAAACTAATCAGATAATTTAAATTAAGCTCTAGATATTGTTAGTTTAAATTTAAACTATAGGATAGATTTGAATTTAAACTAATAGATATATTTAATTAATTTTGATTAATTAAATATATCTGAAACTCTAGTCTATAAATAGGGGTTTCCATATTAGAAAAAATAATATACATAGCTAGAGCTAGAGCTACTTCCAAAATCCTTAGAGAGAGAGACATCGTACGGACGTCGTACGGAATTGTACGAAACGTCGTACGGACTGTACGTACTGTACTGACAGATTGCTAGCACACTGCTTTGAGTTGCTGAACCCCGTTCGTGTGGATACCAGTAGAGGGAGCTGATCTGCGGTCAGTTCCTGTGATCCAAATAAAAGCAAACAACAAACTCAATCGGAAGAAAAAAGGTAATTCTCTGAACCTATTCAGTTTAAGTGATTTTGGCGGATCCTTGGTGGGAATTGGGATCAAAGTTTTTTAATGTTTCCGCTGTGTGCCTCCCATAATTCCCAACAGTGGTATCAGAGCCTCGTCAATAATTGCTTAAATTGAATACCTGTGTGTTATAAGAATTTTATCTTATAATCAATTTTTTCGCATGTGCTAATATAAGATATGTATGCGATATTGATTTGATCAAATTATTTTTTTTTTTAAAAAGCATGAAATCTAAGCGTAGAAGTTCTTTTAATTCGTTCATATATATGATATATGTATAGTTTTCAATGTGATTGGGAACATAATTATTAATCTGTTACATATATATATTTATTTTGTACAGATTATATTTTATTTTCAATGCGAATTCGTTTCGCTATGTATGTGATACATTGAATGAATCCGCCATTGCTATCTAATCCTAGCACAACACAATCTATTTTAAAATTAATTCACTAAATTTACAACCTTTCATATTAAATGAGATGTTTGTAATATGTGTATTGTGATTTGCTTGGATGGGTATGGTGCATGATATGGCCCTAGGATACTTATGATTTGTAATTTTTAAAATACGACGTGCGTGTCGTACCTCTCTCTATTCATTCTAAATGTACATTCTTTTCTTATCTCACACTCCCCTCGAATGTTTAAACGAGGTTTCTCTTTGTATATATAGATCTTATCTTAGAGGAATCCTCTCATTGGCTTGTGAGGAGATAGGATAGATGGGCCATATTGTGTCACATTTATTTTAAGATTTATGATGAGATCATATGCATGTATGTATGCCATCGTAGTATATAATTGTGTGACAACTAGTTTTAATGAAATAATGAAATAAAATCCCTCATATAAAATTTTAAGTTATAATGCCACCCACTAATGAACATCTGTCAAGACTTTGATCACCTGACTGTAGGTTCCACCAAAGTGGGATACATTTAGGTTATCTTAGTAAGACAGATTGGGTAATGGTGATACTCATAAGTTTCATAGTGGTTTGACTTAATTGAAACTATCAAAATGGTTTTGGGTTTCAAGGCATTGATGGGATTAAACATGCAAAATCATGTGATGAATGAATCCTATAAAAGATCTAAGAGTTACATGTAATGTAATTGGTAAACGAGTTACCTACCTAAATAACTTAATTTTAAGCATCTTGCCAAAGCAGACTTATAATTAAGTGAAATATGGGTCTTAGTCCACTAAATTAAATTGAGGGTTATTTTTAGTGGAAAGTTATTAATTTGATTTTTGCATATTTTGTTGTAGAAAAATGTCGACAAATAACTCTGCTACACTATCATTGCGATCCGTCCTTGAGAAGAACAAACTCAATGGGACAAACTTTCTTGACTGGTTTAGAAACTTGAGAATTGTTCTCAAACAGGAAAGAAAGCTATATGTTCTAGATGAGCCCATTCCTGAGGAGCCTGTAGCCAATGCTCCAAGAGCACAGAAGGATGCCCACACCAAGCATCTCAATGATTCTGTGGATGTGGGATGCCTGATGTTAGCCACCATAGTCCCAGAACTTCAAAGAGATCTGGAACTTATGGAGGCTTATGAGATGATTGTGCATCTCAAGGAAATGTTCCAACAACAGGCAAGGCAGGAAAGGTTTGAAACCACCAAGGCCTTACATTCTTGTAAAATGGCTGAAGGTGCATCAGTTAGCACTCATGTTTTGAATATGAAAGGCTACCTTCATCACTTTGAGAGGCTCGGATTTCCCATAAGTCAGGAGTTATCTACAGATTTGATCTTAAACTCACTCCCTGAAAGTTATGACCAGTTTGTCATGAACTACAATATGAACAACATGGAGAAATCTATTTCTGAACTGCATGGGATGCTTAAAACTGCCGAGCAAAATATTAAGAAAAATCCAAGCTCTGTTTTAATGGTTCAAAAAGGTAAAGGAATGAAAAAGAAAGGCAAAGGCAAAGGAAAGGGCCTGAACAATAAGTTCAAAAACCAAAACAAACCCAAACCCAAGCCTGAAGCCAAGAAGGCAAAGCCTCCCAAGGAAGGAGTTTGTTTCTTTTGCAATGAACCCGGTCATTGGAAAAGAAACTGTAAGCTCTACCTAGAAGATCTAAAGAAAAAGAAGAATAGCGGGGCTATTACTTCAGGTATCTATGTTATAGAAATTAATCTTTCTACTTCTCCTACGTGGGTATTAGATACTGCATGTGGAACTCACATTTGTACAAATGTGCAGGGTCTCAAAAGGAGTAGGAAGTTGAAAAGGGGCGAAATAGACCTACGAGTTGGAAATAGAGCAAGAGTTGCTGCTTTAGCCGTAGGTACTTATGAATTAGTTTTGCCCAATGGGCTTTTGTTAATTTTGAACAATTGCTATTATGTTCCTGCTTTGAGTAGAAACATAGTTTCACTTTCTTATTTGGATAAAGAAGGTTTTATTTCAATTATTGGGAATAATAAATGTTCTATTTATCATAATGACATTTTTTATGCGGATGGTGATTTGCATGGTGGTCATTATTATTTAAATATTGATATTCCCAATAATCAAGATGTCTATAACATAACTATCAAGAGGATCAAGACTAACGACTTGAATCCGACCTATCTCTGGCACTGTCGTCTAGGCCACATAAATGAGAAACGCATTTCAAAGCTCCATCAAAATGGACTTCTGAAATCATTTGATTTTGAATCATTTGACACATGTGAATCTTGTATATTAGGAAAGATGACTAAGGCACCTTTCACTGGACATAGTGAGCGGGCCACTGACTTATTGGGCCTAGTACATACTGATGTATGTGGTCCACTAAGTACAACTACTAGAAGAGGCCACTTGTACTTTATTACTTTTATAGATGACTATAGTAGATATGGTTACATCTATTTAATGAAACACAAATCTGAAGCTTTTGAAATGTTCAAAACATTCCAAAATGAAGTACAGAATCAGCTTGGTAAATCTATTAAAGCACTTTGATCCGATCGAGGTGGTGAATATTTGAGCCAAGAGTTTATTGACCATCTTAGAAATTGTGGTATTGTCTCACAATTAACCCCACCAGGAACACCACAATGGAATGGCGTTTCTGAACGAAGGAACCGAACCTTATTAGATATGGTTCGATGCATGATGAGTCAAACGGATCTTCCACCATCCTTTTGGGGCTATGCATTAGAAACAGCTACGTTTACACTAAACCGTGTTCCATCTAAAACGGTTGAAAAGACACCATATGAGATATGGACTGGGAAAAAGCCCAGTTTATCTTTTCTTAAGATTTAGGGATGCGAGGCATATGTTAAGCAACAGGCTTCAGATAAGTTAGCACCCAAATCTATAAAATGTCTTTTTGTGGGTTATCCTTAGGAAACTAAAGGATACTACTTCTACAACCCCACTGAGAACAAATTATTTGTTGCTCGAAATGGTATCTTTTTAGAAAGAGAATTCATCTCTAAAAGAACCAGTGGGAGTAAGATACATCTTGAAGAAGTTCAAGAGTCACAAAATCGCATTGAACCTGAGATGGAAAATCGAGAAGACTCACAACAAGTTGTTGAGCCTACTCAAGTAACACAAGGCCCACGAAGGTCTGATAGGACACGACATCAGCCTCAAAGATATCGTGATGTGTTGCTCATTGATCAAGATGAGCCAACCACTTATCAAGAGGCTATAATGGGATCAGACTCTGAGAAATGGCTAGAAGCCATGAAGTCTGAGATGCAATCCATGTATGACAATCAGGTATGGACCTTGATTGACCCACCTGAAGGTATAAAAGCCATAGGGTGCAAGTGGGTTTTCAAGAAGAAAACTGACATGGATGGCCAAGTGCATACCTTCAAGGCACGATTGGTTGCAAAAGGATTCAAACAAACACATGGTATAGACTATGATGAAACCTTTTCACCAGTCGCTATGATCAAATCAATCAGAATCCTTCTTGCCATTGCTGCATATTATGATTATGAGATTTGGCAAATGGACGTGAAAACAGCATTCCTTAATGGAAAGATGCTTGAGGATGTGTATATGACACAACCTGAAGGTTTTATTTGTCCAGAGGATTCTGGGAAGGTTTGCAAGCTTCAAAAATCCATTTATGGATTGAAACAAGCATCTCGAAGTTGGAATCATCGCTTTGACGAAGTAGTCAAAGATTTTGGTTTTATCCAAAATATTAATGAACCTTGTGTTTACAAGAAGGTTAGTGGGAGCACAATTGTATTTCTAGTGCTTTATGTTGATGACATCCTACTTATTGGAAATGACATTCCTACCTTGCAGATTGTCAAGTCTTGGTTAGGAAAGTATTTCTCAATGAAAGACTTAGGCGAGGCCAATTACATCCTTGGGATTAGGATCCATAGAGATAGATCCAAGAGGCTAATCGGTTTAAGTCAATGCACCTACATAGATAAGGTATTGCATAGATTTAGTATGCAAGATTCAAAAAGGGGTTTTGTACCTATGTCTCATGGCATCAATCTCAGCAAGACTCAGTGTCCTAGTACACGTGATGAGCGAGAGCGCATGAGTAAGATTCCATATGCCTCGGCTATTGGATCTATCATGTATGCCATGTTGTGCACTCGACCAGATGTCTCATATGCCTTGAGTATGACTAGTAGATTTCAATCAGATCCAGGTGAGAATCACTGGACTACCATCAAGAATATCCTAAAGTACTTAAGAAGAACTAAGGATGTATTCTTGGTGTATGGAGGATTGGATGACGAGCTTGTTGTAAATGGTTACACAGATGCAAGTTTTCAATCTGACAAAGATGATTCTAGATCGCAATCAGGATTTGTATTCTGTTTGAATGGTGGAGCAATAAGTTGGAAGAGCTCAAAGCAAAGCACTGTGGCTGATTCTACAACAGAAGCTGAGTACCTAGCAGCATCAGATGCAGCTAAGGAAGCTGTTTGGATTAAAAAGTTCATCACTGAGCTAGGGGTGGTACCTACCATCTCAAATTCGATAGATTTGTTCTGTGACAACAATGGTGCAATAGCACAGGCTAAAGAACCTAGGTCACATCAAAGGACAAAACACATACTTAGGCGATATCACCTTATCAGAGAAATCATTGATAGAGGTGATATAAAGATATGTAAAATACCAACTGATGACAATGTTGCTGATCCTCTTACTAAGCCGCTTGCACAGGCTAAGCATGATCGTCATGTTAGGTCAATGGGTATTAGAAACATTAATGATTGAACCTAGTGCAAGTGGGAGTTGTTGGAGATTGTGCCCTAGGCCAATCATTGTATTGCGAACATTGTTTATTATTACGAAATAAGAGTTTTCTTTTTATTACATTATTATATTATTTGCATGTTTATATATAATAATATCCATGGATAAATTATTTTTTGAATTATCCAAAATGTCCCTAATCAATCATCCTTGTGGGAACAACGATGAATTAAGATTAGTATGATTTTGATTGATTAAGTGTTAATCATATATGATGATATGAATCAAAATCATAGGCGTGTGTTAGAGAACAGGACGCTGGATAGACCCGTCATGAGATAAGTTGCATGGATTAGGTCATAAATTTATCTCATATATAACTATGTCATTGATCCGTTGGACCTGAGATCACCATAGATTCCTACATGAAGGACACTGTACTTTGGCATAGTCTAATGTCACCTTTAACTGGGTGATTATAAAGACTATGATCAGGTATAATGAAATTCATGCAGAGGAAGATGAGTGGTCAAGATGGAATTTGTCCCTCTAATTAATAGAGAGAGATATCTCTGGGCCCCTCGATGAGTGTGACTGAGAAATGCATGGCCATGCTCAAATGGAAAGGGTTCCATCTTATATCAGTCTGCTCGGAGATCGAGAAAGTTATGATCGAGCAAGTTGAGAATGACATTTCCATGTCTCATACTCGATCTAGATATCGTGTGACAAAAGGGATATGATAGGGTTATAAGATAGGTTGCATCGGATCACCGATCCCGTATGATTTGGGTAGTCACAATGTCTTGCTAGAGGCCGCTTGTGATTTGTGGGTCAAATAGTGTAGTTGGCCCACTGCCAACATCATATGGGCCTGCAGGGTCGCACACAAGAACAGACCAACTCGAACTAAAATGTCTACATTCATTGAATCAGAAATGTGTCTAGATTCAATGAATATCTAGGATGGAGGAATTATTTATATATATATAAATAATTAAATTCGAAATATATTATATTATATATATATATATTATATTTGATATTATATATATATATGGATTAATTTAAATTTGATTCTATCAGATAGATTTAAATTTAAACTAATCAGATAATTTAAATTTGATTCTATCAGATAGGTTTAAATTTAATTCTATCAGATAGATTTAAATTTAAACTAATCAGATAATTTAAATTAAGCTCTAGATATTGTTAGTTTAAATTTAAACTATAGGATAGATTTGAATTTAAACTAATAGATATATTTAATTAATTTTGATTAATTAAATATATCTGAAACTCTAGTCTATAAATAGGGGTTTCCATATTAGAAAAAATAATATACATAGCTAGAGCTAGAGCTACCTCCAAAATCCTTAGAGAGAGAGACATCGTACGGACGTCGTACGGAATTGTACGAAACGTCGTACGGACTGTACGTACTGTACTGACAGATTGCTAGCACACTGCTTTGAGTTGCTGAACCCCGTTCGTGTGGATACCAGTAGAGGGAGCTGATCTGCGGTCAATTCCTGTGATCCAAATAAAAGCAAACAACAAACTCAATCGGAAGAAAAAAGGTAATTCTCTGAACCTAT
Organism: Erythrophleum fordii; assembly: GCA_032878935.1. Lineage (NCBI taxonomy): Eukaryota > Viridiplantae > Streptophyta > Magnoliopsida > Fabales > Fabaceae > Erythrophleum > Erythrophleum fordii. The sequence goes on from JAVQMF010000042.1 coordinate 8,352,825, forward strand.
TCAGTTTAAGTGATTTTGGCGGATCCTTGGTGGGAATTGGGATCAAAATTTTTTAATGTTTCCGCTGTGTGCCTCTCATAATTCCCAACAGTTGCATCCGTTAATGGCCTTTGAATCTTAATTTCCTTGTTAGATTTCAAACTATAGAGGCACAAATATTTATCCAAGCAATCTGTTTTGTTCACATTTATTTATCGCCACCTGAATGGGAAATTCAACGAAAATTATGAGATTTCTTTATCCAATGTTGGGATAAAGCAGTATTATACTGTATATTCTTACTACCACATGAAAAGTGACCCATTGTGGTTTTTCTATTACCCATGTAAATTGGCTTAGGATATTAATTTAGGATATTTGTAGAATTTGCCCGTTTATTATTTATGATGCATACTTGAAGAAGTGGTTGCTTTTTCCAATTATGCACATGGTGTGGCAGCGGAAAGCAGGATGGCCTTTATGGATCGATTGCTGTCATGGAGAGATGACTGCTTGAAAGAAAAGGAAGAGAAAGAACGTATTAAGGAAAATATACTTAAATCGATTGATATATATTATGAAGCTTTCGACACACCGAAGAAGAGTGGAAGGGAGGTTAGTTATGTATAACTTTCCTCGTTAAATACTCTGCATCAATGATTGGACTAAAAAATCTGATCACTTTATTGCATGCAGTGGTGCCAGTAATCTCGTATTATCATTATATTTTTTAATGAAATATATTTCAAAATCTGGTCTTTCATTCATAAGCAGTTGTGCTATTAATATCATATCATATTTTTGTAATGAAGCCTATCTATCGCTAAATTAACTTATTACACTAACATGCATTACTCTTGGATAACCCTTATGTATAAGTGTCCTGTACATAAGAAAACATTTGAGGGTCTTGCGTTAGATTGACCTAGAGAGACTTTGAAATTGGAGTAGTGGAGCAAGAAATTGACCTTGTATTGTTTTCTCAGTATGTTAGTTTTTGCTACTTCATTTTCTCATATATACTTTTGAGCACTCTTATTTTATATTTTTATTGTCCAAAAATATTTTTGAAGAAATTGGGGAAGGTATATATTAGTATGATTGATCTTTGTTTTATGCTTTAACAATATGAAATAAATTTTTTATAAAAATCCTTTAGTGGTGGCCTTTTTTCATCACTAAAATTTTTTAAATAAAAAATTTATTAGCAACTATTTTTACCATTGAAAGCTTTTCTTTTTTGTAGTGATTCTCACAATGAATTATCGTGATAACAGAACAAAAAATGCAAATTTTTTTGCATTTCCACTGTAATTTACCATGAAAATTGGTTTTTTTTTTTTATAGTTCTCATAATAAATTACAATAAAAATTCTATGAAAAAATCACAAATTTCATCACGACTTTTGAAAGCAACTTTCACTAAAAATTTTTGATATTCTCATAGAAATTTTTTATGAGAACATTTTTCTCACAAAAAAATTTGCAAGAATTGTGAATTCTTATTGCTATTTTTTTTATGACCTAAAATCTATAAAAATTTTCACAAGTATAGCAATTCTTACAAAAATTTTGGGTTTTCCTCGTAGAAAAATTTTGCGAGAATTTTGCTATTTTCTTGTAATAAAATCAATATTTAGGCACATTATCTTGGTTACTCCTATGTAATGGGGTTGTTTGTTTAACCTTCTCATTTTGTATAAAGCTCTTATTTGATTACATTAAACTCACACTTGGATCAACAAGTCAAGGCACAACTATTAGTTCCTTTCTATCTTTATCATATATTTCAAAGAGATGTCTATTTGTCAATCTCTCCTCTATTAGAAAATTTATTCTCTAAAAATGTGACACCTCTTGATTCATTTTTAATTATGCTTCTATCTTCATTTTTACAAATGAAAACATAATTCTTTAAAGGTTCTAAGTATCTAATAAAGATACCTTTCTCAGCCACCAAGCCTAATTTTTCTTGTTTATGGGAAGTATCATAGACATAAGTAGCTAAATTTTATGGTTTTAGGATGCTTAAATCTAATATGCTATTTGTTTACAATTCATAAGGTGTAGAAATAAATGATTTAAAAGGCATTCGATTAAGTTTAAAGACAATTGTTAACAACATATTACCTCAATAAGAAATGGGTACATTTGTCTAAACTATCATTAACCTAACCATTTTAAGTAAAATTCTATTCATTTTCTTAGTAACTCTTTTTTGTTGTGGAGTGTCAGAAATTGTCAATTGTCTTATTGATTCCTTTCTTTTTATAGAGCTTTTCAAACTATTTTGACAAATATTTATGTCCACAATTGATCTTTGAAGTTTTTATCTTGCTATTTTTTTTAATTCTCAATCATATACTCATATAGTATCTAAAGCACTCAAATGTTTTCAACTTATGAAAGATTAAATTGTATTTGTCCATATTGAGAATAATCATCCATAAATGTAATGAATTAATTATAATGAATTTTTAACCCTAATTTTTTTAAAAGAATAATTTTCTAACTGCTTTACTTATTTGGCAATGTTTGCACATTAACATTTCTAAACTAAGAAATTTGACATGGGGAATAAAAGATTCAAGCTTATGAGACCCTAATGCTAATGAAGGGATTTTGCGATATTTACCTACAACAAAATGATCTTCTCAAATTTTTTATCTCTCACAATTTGGACTAGATCGAATTACAAGACAAACTCCAATCACTAGTTCATAACAAATGCACCATAGTCTATAGAAGAAGAGGAGGAAGGGAAAGTTTATGGGCCTGTTTAATTTCTTGTTTTCAAAACAGTTTTTTATTTTTAAGAAAGAAAAAATAGTTTTTTATTTTTAAGAACAAAAAAACTTGTTTGATAATGTATTTTTAATGAAATGTTTTGCAAAACAAAAAAACATAATTATGTTCAGAAACCAAAAAATTAGAATATTTTTTAAATGTTTTGTAATTTTTGTTCTACAAAATCAGGAAAAAAACAAAAAAAAAATAGTGATTTCTTAAAATAATGATTCAAACAGATATTTTAATTTCTTTATTTTCAAAATTTGTTTAAAAAAATATCTGTTTTGAAAATATTAAAATAAGAACAAAATCAAATAGGCCCTATATTGTTCTATGTTTTTTTTCTCTTCTCTGTGTATTCTATCTTTTCCTAAACAAAAGATTTTCCTTTTTATTCCAATGCAAATTAAAATTTTCTTTTTTGGTTTCTCAACTCCTTTCTATTAGTTTTTATCTTTTTAAAAAAAATTGTAACCTACAAAAGCTATTTTTTCTGTTTTAATTTCAAATAAAATTAATTTAAATAACATTAGTTAATTAACAATTAACTAATTGACTTATATTAATGAATTATGAGTGAACCCATTTTAAATGACCTAAATTCCAACAATTGCCTTGTGAAAGAACCTATTAACATGAAAGTTTGAATTGCTAAGACCCAAGAATAAGATTTATCTAAATGAGGGAAGGGAACTATAGTTGGCCACCCTATCATTTTTTCTCTTCATCTTTGTTAATTGGTTGACTTATCTGATAGATTACAGAGTTTTTATTCGTAATTCTCAAGCTGGCATATGATGGAAGCCATAAGAGATGACTCTTAATTAATTAATGCCATAAAAAAAGGGAAGGAAATAATAATGGAGCAGAATTTATTCGTTGAAGTCGGTTAACTTTCATTACCATTTTAAGCTCATGACAATTTCCCCATATCCTTCTTAGAAACCAATTTTGGTAGGACAGAGCGAGATTGAACAATGCCCTATGTTTGTTTGTCAGTCCTTGTCAACTCTGTTGGAGAATTGTATGTGTGTGTGTCAAAAGGTAAGAGAAAAAGAGAAGTCTCACATTGCTCAAATAAAGGAAGGCCAAAGGGTATAAATATTAACATGTGATTATGGAAGAGCAAAATGGGTCTAGGAGGAGAGTGGGCTCGCGCGCACAAAAAGCTGGGCCAACATAGCTGAGCTCAGTTGAAATTCAACGATTTGTCCCCCCTGCCCGCAAAATATACGCAGTGTTGAACATTTTTTACCGTTGCCGGAATTTAATTTTTTGAAAATTAAATATTTTCAAATAGCCTTCCAGAAAATTCACAAATTTAAGGCTTCGGTTATGAGTTCATTATGTGAACGTTTCTGAACGTTAATCAATATTTACTGGTAATTACTAATCTATTTTTTTATTTTTATTATCTAATATAATGTTTATTAATTCTCATGTCAGAAACCGCCCAACGTTCAGAAACGTCCTCATTAATATAATTCAATATGGTCCAACGTCTCATTATTTTCTGTACCTATAAATACCGCGTTGCTCTTTGGGTTCCACACACCACAGCTCCGGACAATATTCAAGCTGCTCTCTCCTCTCCTCTTCTCTCTGTCCCTGAGTTCTTATCTCCGCTGTTCTGTTTCCCTGCGACATCGCAGAAGAATCCGTTCAATCCTGGGGAGTGCCGTCTTGTGGCGAAATATATCTCAAGGACAGTGTCCTTGTACACGGCTCGGATTTATTTTATACTAACAACTTCCTTGTGCAGCTACTGAATCGTAACAATCTTGAGAGATATGGAGTCACAAAACAATGCTCCTGCTTTCGATGGCCCTACCGGTGCCAGTTTTGGTCCTACATCCTTTGCTCCATTCACACTACCTCCGATGCCAATGTCTAAGCCACCACTGGATATTTCAAAAATTGAAATGTTCGATGGCAAAAACTTTCGAAGGTGGCAAGAACGCGTTTACTCAATCCTGGACCTATATGGAGTTGCTGCTGCACTCACACAATCTGAACCTTCGTTAGATATTGACCAAAATCAAAGGATTACTTGGGAATATGCCAACAAGGTATGCCGAAATACCATCATTAATACTTTGTCTAATGATCTGTTCGATGTTTACTATGTGTACAAGGAAGCAAGCAAAATTTGGGAATCGTTAATTGCAAAATATACTGCTGAGGACGTTGGAAAGAAAAAGTTTGTTGTTGGAAATTACTATAGATGGGAGATGACCGAGGACAAGGATATTAAGCTGCAAATTAATGAGTACCATAAGCTGCTAGAAGAGTTGAGGGCAGAAAAAATCAACTTACCTGACGAGTTTATTGCTGAAATTCTGATTGAGAAGCTGCCTGAATCATGGAAGGACTACAAACAACAACTGAAACACAAACAAAAGCAATTGCCATTGTCGGACCTAATCACTCATATCATAATTGAGGACACAAATCGAAAAGAGATGCAAGCTGCAAAAGGCAAAGAGATGACCTCAAAAGCAAATTTGGTGGAGACAAAGCAGTATGCCAAGAGGTATGACTCTAAAACAAAACCTGACTACAAGCCCAAGAGTTCTAACCCCAAATTCAAAAAGAAAGGGAGTTGCTTTGTTTGTGGAAAACCAGGCCATCATGCTGCTCAATGTAGAAAGAGGGCTAGAAATGACAATCCTCCTAGAGCCAATTTGGTTCAAGGAGATGAAGAAAATGAAATTATAGTAGCGGTCATTTCTCAAGCTCTCTTAGTATCCGATGTGAAAAAATGGGTGGTAGACTCTGGGGCTACCAGGCACATTTGTGCAAATCGTGAGATGTTTGCCTCCTATAATCCTACCAAGGAAGGAGAAGACCGTGTTTACCTTGCTGATTCCCGAACTGCAAAAGTTCTAGGAAAAGGAAAGGTTGAACTAAAACTCACATCTAGAAAAACCTTGTCACTCAGTGATGTTCTTCATGTGCCTGATGTTAGAGCCAATTTTAATTTCTGTAGCTCTATTAAGCAAAGCTGGGGTTAAGGTGTCATTTGAATCTGATAAGATCGTAATGACAAAGAATAATGTATTTGTAGGAAAGGGCTATTGTACTCAGAGGCTGTTTATTCTCAACATTGCTGATATAAATGAAAATGCATCATCTTCTGCTTACTTGCCTGTCTTTATGGTTGATACTTTTGATATATGGCATGCTCGATTAGGACATGTTAGTAAGTCATATTTAAAGAAAATGCAAAAACTTGGTTTAATTTCTGAAATTAAAAATGATTCTCTAAACAAATATGAAATTTGTGTAGAAGCTAAATTAACCAAAAAGTCTCATTTTCCTGTAGAAAGAGAAACTGAATTGCTTAGCTTAATACATACTGATTTAGGTGATTTAAAACAAACTATGACAAGAGGTGGGAAAAAGTATTTTGTAACTTTTATTGATGATTTTTCTAGATATACTAAAGTTTATTTATTGAGAAATAAAGATGAAGCTTTTGATAAATTTCTTTTATATAAAGCTGAGGTAGAAAATCAATTAAATAAAAAGATTAAAAGGGTTAGGTCAGATAGAGGAGGAGAATTTGTTTTATTTAATGACTTCTGTGAAAAAGAAGGAATCATTCACGAAGTAACTCCTCCATATTCACCTGAATCAAATGGAATAGCAGAAAGAAAAAATAGAACTTTAAAAGAAATGATGAATGCTATGCTTGTAAGTTCTTCTGCACCAGATAATTTATGGGGTGAAGCTTTGTTATCTGCATGTTTTTTACAAAATAGAATACCTTATAAGAAAACAAATAAGACACCTTATGAGTTATGGAAAGAATACACACCAAATTTAAAATATTTGAAAGTGTAGGGGTGTCTTGCAAAAGTTTTATTACCTGATCCTAAAAAGAGAAAAATTGGTTCTAAAACTTCTGATTGTATGTTTATTGGATATGCTGAACATAGTGCGTCATATAGATTTCTAGTTTTGAAAAGTGATATTCTTGATCATAATATTATTATTGAAACCAAAGATGCAGAATTTTTTGAGCATATTTTTCCATTAAAAATTCAGCATATGTCTCAAACAGCTGAAAATTTGCCTTCTTCATCTAAAGTAAATGAAAGTGAAAATTTTGTTGAAAATTTAAGGAGAAGCAAAAGACAAAGAAAAGAAACTTCTTTTGGAAATGATTTTTATACTTTTATGTTACAAGATGAGCCATCAAATTTTTCTGAAGCAATTTCATCTTCTGATGCTCATCTTTGGAAAGAAGCAATTAAAACTGAAATAGACTCGCTAAATCAAAACAAAACTTGGGTTTTAGCAGACTTGCCTCCGGGAGCAAGACCTATTGGTTGCAAATGGGTTTTTAAAAGAAAATATAATCCTGATGGATCCATTGATAAATATAAAGCGAGGCTAGTAGCTAAAGGATTTACTCAAAAATAAAATATTGATTATTTTGATACTTTTTCTCCAGTAACAAGAATTTCCTCTATTAGAATTTTGATTGCTTTAGCTTCAGTTTACAAGCTTTTTATTCATCAAATGGATGTTAAAACTACTTTTTTAAATGGTGATTTAGAAGAAGAAATTTACATGGTACAACCTGAAGGGTGTGTTGCTCCTGGACAAGAAAATAAAGTTTGTAAACTTGTTAAATCATTATATGGATTGAAACAAGCACCGAAACAATGGCATGAAAAACTTGATCAAGTTTTAACAAGTGATGGATTTTCCACTGTTGAAGTAGAAAGATGTGTTTATACAAAAATTATGAATGATGGTTGTGTGATTATCTGTTTATATGTTGATGATATGCTTATTTTTGGTACAAGTATAAATGTTGTGATAGAAACTAAAAGGTTTCTTTCTTCTAAATTTGATATGAAGGATATGGGTGAAGCAAAGGTGATATTAGGTGTTAAGATCATAAGGAGTAAAAATGGCATTTTACTATCTCAAGAACATTATATTGAAAAAATTCTTAAAAAATTTGGATTCTTTGAAAAAATACCTGTAAGTACTCCTTATGATGCTAGCACCAAATTAGTTAAAAATAAAGGTAATTCGGTAGCTCAATCTACATATGCACAGATTATTGGGAGTCTATTGCATTTAATGAATTACACCCGACCTGATATAGCATATGCTGTGTGTAGATTGAGTAGATATACTCACTGTCCAAGTAGTGAACATTGGTTAGCTTTGGACAGATTAATGAGTTATCTGAAAGGTACCATGAATTATGGTATATGTTATAATAGATTTTTCGATGTATTAGAAGGGTACAGTGATGCTAACTGGATCTCAGATTCAGAAGATACCAAATCTACTAGTGGCTATGTATTCACTCTTGGTGGTGGTGCAGTAACCTGGAAATCAGCTCAACAAAATATTATAGCGAGATCCACTATGGATTCAGAGTTCATTGCTCTGGAGTTGGCTAGTAATGAGGCTGAGTGGTTGAAAAACTTCTTAGCAAATATTCCATTAGGTGAAAAACCAACACCATCAGTGTCATTACATTGTGATAGTCAATCGGCGATAGCTGTTACTAAAAATAAGACCTACAATGGCAAAAGTAGGCACATTCGTTTAAGACATAATATTATAAGATAGCTGTTGAAAAATGGAGTTATATCGATCGATTTTGTAAGGTCAGAATTAAATCTGGCAGACCCCCTAACCAAACCTTTAGGGAAGAAACAAATTTTAGAAACATCGAGGGGAATGGGACTTAAGCCAGTTTGAAAATTAACAATGGTAGTAACCCAACCTCTGTGATTGGTGATCCCATGAAGGAGGTTCATATGGGTAAAAACAAGTCATTCATTAATTCTGCTAACACTTTATTATTTTAGTTCATTCCTATGATATGAGAAAAAGTGTTAGAATGCATTGTTGGCGAGGCTGAGCAAAAGCTCTTAATGATTTCATATTCCTTATGGATGGTGTGATCATTGCAGTCACACTTGATGAAATCACCTATATGAATGTGGAGTGGGGCCGCTCCTATGAGATCATGGCAAAAATCTTTAGAGCATTCATTAAAACCAGGCACGCGCAAGGCCGTAGTTTAAAGTGCAAAACTGTGATAACAGCGGAAATTGTGGGGGTATAAATTGACTCTTAAGGCCTCTAGTATACAACGAAAAATTGTTGGTTCATAGAAGCTATAAGCTTCACCTACAATTGTGTATACTAAGTTTTATTAGTCTAGGAATGGTTCATAGTCCATAAGACACCATATTCGAAATGTTTATACCCATATGTATAACTCAGATGATAATGATCTTTTGACACACATGTGGGGGATTGTTGGAGAATTGTATGTGTGTGTGTCAAAAGGTAAGAGAAAAAGAGAAGTCCCACATTGCTCAAATAAAGGAAGGCCAAAGGGTATAAATATTAACATGTGATTATGGAAGAGCAAAATGGGTCTAGGAGGAGAGTGGGCTCGCGCGCACAAAAAGCTGGGCCAACATAGCTGAGCTCAGTTGAAATTCGGCGATTTGCCCCCCTGCCCGCAAAATATACGCGGTGTTGGACATTTTTTACCGTTGCCGGAATTTAATTTTTTGAAAATTAAATATTTTCAAATAGCCTTCCAGAAAATTCACAAATTTAAGGCTTCGGTTATGAGTTCATTATGTGAACGTTTCTGAACGTTAATCAGTATTTACTGGTAATTACTAATCCGTTTTTTTATTTTTATTATCTAATATAATGTTTATTAATTCTCATGTCGGAAACCGCCCAACGTTCAGAAACGTCCTCATTAATATAATTCAATATGGTCCAACGTCTCATTATTTTCTATGCCTATAAATACCGCGTTGCTCTTTGGGTTCCACACACCACAGCTTCGGACAATATTCGAGCTGCTCTCTCCTCTCCTCTTCTCTCTGTCCCTGAGTTCTTATCTCCGTTCAATCCTGGGGAGTGCCGTCTTGTGGCGGAATATCTCTCAAGGACAGTGTCCTTGTACACGGCTCGGATTTATTTTATACTAACAACTTCCTTGTGCAGCTACTGAATCGTAACAATCTCTTGCATTCAAACTAATTGAATGTAAAGAAACATTCTTAGATCTATCAATAATTGGAATAGCACAACAAAATAATTATAAAATTAATATGTTTATTTATTATTTAATTTATTTATTTATTTTATTAAAATAATGATAATTATATGGGCTAGGTTTATTGTGAACTTCAATTGTGATGCGATAACTATTAAATATAGAATAATGTTTTTTCCATTCCATTATATTTATTATTATAATTATATTAATTAATTACACAAAAATCAAATCAATCATATTAAAAGTTATTAATTATTAAATAAGTTAATATTTTAAAAAAAATTATGTAATATTTCATGTAATGAGACATAAAATATTAAATTGGTTAAATAAAATATTATTTCATATTTAATAGCATTTATATCATATTTAAATTTATGATTCGCTCAAGGGCAGAATTAAAAAAAAAAAGGTTGGAGGGTCATTACAGAAATTTATATGTAAAACTTATTTTTTTTGTACTATACATAATTTTATAAAAGCTTAGATGAAAACTTTATTATTTTTTTGGGTCATTCTTGAATTTTATCAAAATTTTTGTATATATAATAATTATCACTGAAATGACGAGAGGGCCAAAACCTCCACTAATCCCTTCATCAACTGGAATTCACAATATCATAATTCTTTCATTAAATTCGTTCTGTGTTATACTTTTCTTGAATGTAAAATCAAATTTGTCAAAAGTACTTCAACAACAGCTGGAAAAAATAATTTTTTCTATCCAATCATTTTCTTGGCATTCATTTTGATAACATCTGTTGCCTTCTGGATGCAATCCAAATGCTAACATCCCTGCCTCTTAGATGTTTCTACAATCTAGAACTATAGCAAAAGTCTTTATAGGAGTAAAAGAAGTAACTTTCACTGATATGCTGATTTTTTTTTTTTTGGTAGAGAAGTGGCCTCATTTGTAAAAGAGATACTCATAAAGGTGTCAACTTGGGCAAATCAAATTATGGGATTTCAGCTTTGTATATCTAGAAATAAAAGTAAAATTATGTTTCCAAATTTGTAACCTTCTTGTTCTCATAAACCTCAAAAAGAAGAAAACTCAAACCTTCACGAATCAAGAGACTCAATTGTTACAATGTTAAAAATATATTTTTAATCTCTTAATTTTATCTAAAATTTTATTTTCATTATTTAACTTTATTTAGCTTTATTTTAATCTCTTAACTTTACTTTAAATTTTACTTTTATCTCTTAATTGTATTTAATTCTAATTTAATCTCCTACTTTTACTTTAAATTTTACTTTTATTCATTAATTTTATTTAGTTCAATGTATCCATTAATTTAAAAAAACTATCCAAATGCTTTTTTTTCTCCTTTAACACTATTAAATTAAAATACTTGACAAAAAAGTTATGTGCAGGTTATAGGTAAAGTAAAATGAAAACGTTAGTTAAATTACAGCAAAGTGGATAAAATGAAATAAAGGCATAGAAAAAATTTAAAGTAACATTAAGAGACTAAATTAGAATCAAATAAAATTTAATATATAAGTTAAAAGATTAAATTGAAATTAAATAAAGTTAAAAATTAAAAGAATTGTCATAAATAGATACACATGATAATATATAATTAACACAACTAAAAATCCATATAGACGTTATATTTTTTTAATAATATCTTTTTTGTTACATAAGATGTCACTTACAATGGTGTTATTTTAAACTATTTGATGTATTAAATACTAATATATTTACACCAAATAATATACAAGCATTTGAAATACAATATAATATTTGTGATACTAAAGTCAAAACGATAATATAGTAAGAATCTTTTAAATTAATTATAAATAAAGATATAAAATAAAATGTTATAAGAAAATGACTAATGTATTTTTATTTCTAATTAATTCAATTGAATTATGTTTAATATACCGAATGTGTCTTAAAATTGAAAATAGTGAGGGCAATTTTAGGTTTAATGTTTGTGGTCTCTTTGGATTCAACCACGTACACGTAGCATACGAGGATTTTGACTCAGGTGCAATAGCAAGATTTTTAAATTATTCATACACATTACCTGACATCTTATTTCTCCAGATGCATTAAGTTATTATTATTTTTTTTTTAAACGGGTCATGCCTCAACATGAGGCGTGACCCTTTTTTTAAAAAAAATTTACAAAGGGTCACACCTCATCCTTTAATTTTTTTTAAAAAAATTTTGGTGAGGCGTGACCTTATTTTTTTTAAAAAAAAAATTTTTTATGGGTCACGCCTCACATGGCAGCAAGAGATAGGGCATATGGAGATTGTGTTGCCACATGGACAATTTTAAGTGGTTTATAAAATACACTATCCTATATCCGTTGCATTGTTGCATTTCCTGATTCTCCCTCTTCTTTTTTAAAGGCTCCTCGTTTTCTCCTTTCGTCCCCACACCTCTTGTCTCGCCATTCTTGTCTCCTTTTTCTTCTTCTTCTTCCTCTTCTTCCTCTTCTTCTTCTTCAGTAAAAATTTTATTTTCTTCATATACATCATCCATCCTCTTATATTTGCTGTTTAAAGGAGAAGGAAGAGATCCAGTAGAGCACTCCATCACAGTAGCTACATTGAAAGTAAGGAAGAGAATCTCAAAAAAAAAAAAAATTACAGGTATGTTTTAGATATGAAAAAAATATGAGTATTTGTTATTACTTATTAAATTTAAAATATGATTATTTGTTATTACTTGTTAAATATAGCTATGGATGAAATAATTTTATTTGTTACAATAAAATTATATTATAAATAAAATATGAAATTATTTAATATTGTGTCTTAATTTTAAATTTAAAAAATAAATATATTGTTAGTGATTTGAGTATACATGTAGAAGAAATAAATTTTTTTATTAAAATGAAGTTACATTATAAATAAAATTAGGACTTTTGTAAAGATGCTAAAAAAAAAAAAGAAATGGTTAATGTTTGTGTACAAATAAAATGAAATAAAATGTTTAAGTACAAAAATGTATGAAAAAAAATTTAAAAAAAAAAACTGTTTATTGTATGATGTGATAATAAATATTAGTAAAAAAATATAAAATAAAGAAAGAAAAAAATGTTAAATAAATATTTTAGGTAGGAGATAATATATTGAACAAATTTTTTTATAAAAATGCTATGTAAATATTAGATGAAAAAAATACAAAAGAATTATAAAAAATTGAAAATAGCATAATATGTGAGCAAAATCTCAAAATTAGTGTATAAAAATAAAAAGATCTAATAATGTAATGATAATAAAAAATAATAAAAAATTAGTCAAAAGTTGTTGAAATGTATGAAAATATTATTTAAAGTTGTTAGATGAAATAATAAGGAAAATTTTGTGAACAATATATTAGAAAAGAATTAAACAATGAAAAAAAATATTATAAAAGAATAATACGTAGAAAATAACAAAAGGTATAACACTATAAAAATGGAATAAAGAATAAATTTTTATAATGTAAGTCAAAAAATATATACAGTAACAGAAATAAAAAAAAAATTAGTATAATTATAAAAGTAAAATATGATAAAATTGTAATGTAAACAAAAATATATATATAATAAAATGAAAATAAGATCTTTAGATAAATTGTTAATATTGGATGACATTATAATAAAATATGATAAAATTAACAATTTGGGCGATCATGTATAATACATAAAAAATAACAGAAGGTATAACACCATAAAAAATGGAATAATGAATAAATTTTTATAATGTAAGTAAAAAAAAATATAGTAACAGAAATAAAAAAGTTTAGTATAATTATAAAAGTAAAATATGATAAAATTGAAATGTAAACAAAAATATATATATAATAAAATGAAAATAATATCTTTAGATAAATTGTTAATATTGGCTGACATTATAGTAAAATATGATAAAATTTGATGAACAAAATTATTAGAATAAAATATTTAAAAGACATAAAAAATATTTAACTGTTAAATGAAAAAATATAGTGAACAAATATTGTAAAAGAATAGGATTTGTTAGAATTATATTAATTGGTAATGAAAAAATATATCAGTTGGATAAAGGATTGTAGTTGTTTATAAATGTTGTACAATGTTTTGGGTATTGGTGACAGTATTACGCAGTTGGGTGAAATGAACAACGGGAAAGAAATTATATACTTATATTCAAATGGACAAATATGCGAAACCGAAGAAAGTGCAACGTTTATTGCAGATACAATTGATGTAATAAGTGTCGACAATGACATTTCATTAGAAAGGTTGAAACAAAAGGTTGCAAACCAGTTACAGTTAGATTCAGATCAATATGTATCTGAATTAGTATATAAGCATCCAGTGTCATTAAGGCCCACAAAGTACCGAGCATGTAAGTTAAGGAGGGATGCCAATATCCAAGCAATGTAGATAACGAATGCAAAATTTCCATCACAACATGGTTCAGTTGAATTATATGCAAAAACAGCATCAAAGGAAATAGACTTGAATGTGGCAACTCAGGCTACAGTTGAATATGTGGCAAACCCACTTCCATCCTCCAGCCATGCCAACATCACAGATAATCAATATTCTCCTGTTGGTTTAGTTGACTATATGGCTCAACCAAGTTCATCTCGTCTGCATGTCGATAATATTGCCCAACTAAGTTTGGCACATGCACCAATTAGTGGCCCCATTTCTCATCCAGATGAGACAGAGGATATAATGGATGACTTTGAGGAGGAGGATGAATATGATGCTGCTCCTTATGATTGCAATGATGGTGGTAATTCAGATGATGATGAAGATACCGATTGCATAGATGCTACCGTTGATCCAACAGCCCCCATTAACATTTATGCTGACTCAACAGTTGCATTTCTTGAACAGATAGATGCAGATGATGCACGAATTCTTGATTATGCTGAAATGGAAGAGGCAGCGATAAACATGAACGATGACCAAGAGTTATATGTAGGCATGCTATATAATGATCAGCGTTCTTTTTCATCGTGCATTAAAGATATACTCGATACATACACATCATACTTTTAAGGTGTACCATTTTTCAAAGAAGTACGAAGATTACCGATGTGTTCAATATGAAAAGGGAGCCTGCAAATGGAAGGTCAGAGCTTGTTATCAAAAGAAGAAAAATCATTGGGAGATAACAAAATACAATGGACCGCATACATGTGTTGCAACATCATTGTCACAAGATCACCCAAAATTAGACTCTGATGTAATTTCAGTATATATTGTATCGATGGTGACTGAAAATCTCAGTGTGTCCATCAGAGAGGTCATTGAGTGAGTGCATTCTATATTTGGGTACAATGTCATATACAAGAAGGCTTGGAGGGGAAAAAATCAAGCCATCTCACATGCATTTGGAAATTGGGAGCAGTCCTATGCTTTGTTACCCAGGTGGCTAGCTGCTGTTCAACATTTCATACCCGGCTCGTACTATGACTTGATGCATAAAGAACATGTACCGACTAGTGTAGCTAATGGTAAGCCGATCATGTTTCATCTGGTATTTTAGACGTTTAGGCTGTGCATCAAGGCGTTCGGCTACTTGAAGCCTATGGTCCAAATAGACGGGACCTTTCTGTATGGAAAATATAAAAGGACAATTTTAATCGCAAGTACATAAGATGGTGAGAGGAATATTGTCCCACTTGCATTTACTGCAGTAGAGGGAGAAATATATGAGACATGAGCATGGTTCTTATTTAACCTCAGAGCACATATGGTAAAAGATAAAGATGAGCTTTTCTTGATTTCTGACCGTCACACTAGTATCTTGATAGCTGTGGCCAATTGGAACGTTGGGTGGCAGCCTCCGCAGGCTCATCATGTGTTTTTCCTTCGACATTTGGCTAGCAATATTCACAAAAAATTTATAATGCAATGGCTGAAAAAGCTATATACTACAATTGGTACAAACTACTATTACTTAACCTTATACAAATTTTTTTAATTCCATGACTACAATTTTATACAAACTATTAATTTTACTATCTATCTATCTATAGGTTATTCGTATGAGCAACATAAAGTTGATGAAGGACTAGCTCACATACGTCGACTTAACTCGCACGCTGTTAATTGGATTGACGAAATACCCAAGGGTCAATGGTGTCGGGCATATGATGTTGATGGTAAGCGTTGAGGGCATATGACAACAAATTTAGCAGAAAGTATAAATGTAATTTTTAAAGGAGTTAAGTTCTTACCGGTACTTAGCTTGGTTCGAGCAACATTCTACCAGTTAACCAAGTATTGGGTCCAATGCGGTGAGAAGGTAACTACACAACTTGAAGCAGGAGAAATTATATCTAAGGATATCAGATTAAAGTTAGCAACCAAAACTCGAAGAGCATCAACCTACAAAGTCCATGAATTTGATAGATGAGGGTCAACGTTTGAGGTGGATGAGCCATACGATCCGACTAATCAACAATTTGGGCAATCCTATAAAGTTAACTTAGTAGCTCGAACATGTGATTGTGGTGAATTTCAGGCTTTGAAATATCCCTGCTAGCATGTCTTAGCAGCTTGTGCGCATATTCGAGTAAACCATATACAGTATATTGATGAAGTATTTTGGTTGGAGACTATTTTAAAGGCCTATGAGACTGAATTTTGCCCAATTAGTGGCGAAGTATATTGGCCCCAAGTACGAGACCCAACACTTATTCCAGATCCTACAATGAAATGTGGAAAAAGTCATCCAAAGTCAAGTCGAATACGAAATGAAATGGATTGGCGAGAAGCTCCAAGAGTTTTACCGCGATGTGCGTTGTGTAGACAGACGGGTCATAACCGCGCGACTTGTCCATCACATTGCCCCCCAAACCCATAGTTCCATTGTTCTGTTAGAGTGTATTAATGTACTATTTATCGTACTACTATAGACTACCTAAAGTGTATTCTAATGTTTTTCACACTTGTGTTGTTATCAACTATATGCTTTGCACTATTTTAATTAACATTGTTTTGATTCTATATGCTATTTAGTTCATTGTTATATCATACCTATTTTATGCAATAGAAAATTACATTGTTGTGTGCCTAACTGCTCTATATTCTAACTAAATATTATGTTGTACAGTTTTGTATGATAATATTATGTCAGGACCGAGGCCTATTGTTCATCTAGGTCCAAAGGACGAGTCATTATTGTATTTATAGACAAGCACATCTCTTAGGCGGTGTGGTTGAATATGGTACGTTATTATGCATCTGTAGAAATCAATTTTTTTCCTTATGGCTGTCATATCATGCATAATGGTTCACACTTTTTCTCTCTAATAGGCAGATCGTATTTTTCGATTATGTCGAGTTGCGCATGGTTTACGATTAGAGTCTCCTCCAGTAGCTATAGTGCCACATCTTAGAGCTGCTGGCTTCTACGGGGTGTCTCGTCTTGCAGCACTTGACTTTGACCCTTCCCTTGTTTCAGTGCTCGTCGAGCGATGGCAGCAAGAGACACGTACTTTTCACACTACTTAAGGTGAGTGTACCATTACACTCCAAGATGTAACAATGCAATTAGGTCTTCCCGTGATGGGTCTTCCAATCACTGGTTCACTGAACTTCGACTGGCGAGGCATTTGTGAGATTCTCCTTGGGGTAGTGCCACCAGAGGAGGAGTTCGATGGTCAAAGACTTAGTATTACTTGACTCGTTAACCAATTTGAGGCACTTCCAGAGAATGCAAATGACAATGACATATTGCACTTCACTCGTGCCTATATTTTACGTCTCATAGGTGGTGTTCTTATGCCAGACAGGTCGGGGCATAGAGTTCTTCTTATGTACCTGACATTTCTTCAAGACCTCTAGGTAGCTAGTCTGTGCAGTTGGGGCTCCGCAGTACTAGCATACCTCTATAGAGAGTTATGCAATGCCACTGATTACAAGGAGGTTAATATCGATGGTTGTTTGACATTACTTCACTTATAACTTGGGATCGATTCCCTAGGCTAGCGCCTAAGAGGCCCCCACCTCTAGATCATCAACTTGATGTATATGATGTGATCCCTCCACTTACTTATAGGTATGAATTGTAACACCCCAAAATTAATTAAGGTGTTAATAATGTATTTGGACTAATTAAGAATAATTATCATGAAATAATTGGGCAAGCTTTATGAATGAAAATTTATAGAGAAATAAGTTCGTAATATAGGTTTAAGATTTCATTTGGGTTAAAGCCTAATTGGGGCCCAAGATTTAATTTGAATAAGTTATGGATAAGGATTTATGGAGGCCCAATGATTCTAGATGCAAGCCCAACTCCTTATCATGAGACTTGGGCCAAGAGAGATCACCTAACAATAGCTTAATTTGATTTAATGAAATAGAGGCCCAAGACCCAATTTACTTGAGCTCTTATAGTTGGCCCAATACACATTATGCAGACCCAAGTTAGATTGACTCTTGAAATTTGGCCTAACCCAACTACAACCCTGAAGCACAACTCATGAGATTCAGCCCAACTTATGAGATAAGGCCCAACAAGTATAAAAATCTGAACCTACAAGGAATTGGGCCATGGGGTCAGCACATTCCACTTATAGCTCTAAATTTTCTGCAACCCATCATTAAACCATGGCCCAATCACTAGAGAGGAGCCCAATTGGACCTTGGGCTGATGGGTCAGCCCATTTCTCATTAAAAACCCTAAAGGGTCAGCAACCTCCCTCCCCATTCAGCAGAAAACACAAGAGGCAAGGGAGAAAATTCGGAGGTTTAGGGGAGACTAGGGTTCTACCAACATGGAAGCTTCATTTTTTACTTCTAGAGGATGATTTAGCCAAGGTAAGTTATATATAACTTGACCCTCTCATCCTCCTCTTCATTTTGGTCCGATTAATTTTTGGGTTTGAGCATTTTCATCTTCTTCTCAAATCTGAAACTTGGTGTTGGGTGATTCCTTGCAAAATTTTCAGAGTTAGAGGTTAGAGGGATGATTAGGTAAGCATTTTCCTTCCATTTTGTGTATCACTTTGTTAGAAAATGCCTCTAAGGATGTATTATCATAATGGGTTCTGTTATTGTGTGAGATTACAAGGAGATAATGGTGAAAAACTAAATTTTTTGGGCTTGATGATTGAAATGCGAATTTTGGTGTTTCCATGGTGGATTTTCTGAGGTGAGGCTATGGGTGTTGTTAAGTGAGAATTTCCTTCCTATTTTGATGCATTTTCTATTAGTTTGAGACCCCTATAGTTGACCTATGATATAGGCTTTGGTTTCATGTGAAATTACCCAGAAATTGGAGTGAACTATGGCGATTTCTGGTGTGGGAAAGTTGGAATCCGAAATTAAATCCCTTGATAATTAGGTGAGTAACTTCTAGTCTGTCATTAGTAGTTTAACTCTTTGGATATTTGATTGTGATTAGAAATGATGATAATTATGCTTATTATAGGCTTGGTGTGTATTCGGATTATTATGGTAGCTAGGGGAAGAGTAATTGGCTTCATTGAGGTAACTGGGTTATTTTCCTAATTCCATGTATATGCTCATGTTAATCTGCTACTTGTTACATATGCTTGATTTTGAAATATTAAATGACTAGTTGACTACTTGATTGTTATTGTGATTGGATCTTGTGAGTCCATGGTGGAGCTGTGGTATGGCTGCCACCCGTGCATGTACTTCGATTGAGCACCGGGTTATAATCAAACCCCAGATGCACTGAGCCCTGGTTGTGCTCATGATGGAGTAAGTGTCGTGGACGGACCTCTCCCGGTGTTATTGGCCATTAACATGTTGTGTATGATTACTGGTATGGGACAGTAGTCATTGGTAGCTCAACTAGTTCATTTGCAAATTGAATTGATGATTCTGGTATTGATGACATGAAATTGCATTGGATTGATTGACTTGTACATATATATGGAAATTACCTTTTGTTACTGAGATTGTATATCTCACCCCATTGTGGGCTAACATTTTCAGGGACTGGACCTCTTAGTGGCAAGAAGAAAGTTAATGGAAGCTTATTAAATAGTTTGGTAGCACATAGGTTTAGAAGTCTTGTCATATTATGTTGGAACTAAGTTGCCAGATTTATATCATTGCTACATTGCATCATGAGTTGCCAAGCATAGGGATTGTATATGTAATTTGATTATCATGGAATTGAACACTATGATTGTAATTGGCTAATAATGGAAAGTATATCTAATGTTAGATGTCAATGGTGCATGATTTGTGTTGTCATTATTCTCTGGACTTGCTGATATAGGGCAATTAGAGAAAAGAAACTGACCCTTGAATCTTGAATTAGAGAAGAGAGATTAGCCGCATAAATTAGGCTAATGAACGCCATTTGAGCCCCACAATTAAAGTAGAGGAACCCTAGGGTGAGATTGGAGGGAGAAAGGAGAATATGAGTCCATATTTTCAAAGTGTAGGGCCAGAAGGTACTTAGCCCGGCCAATAGAGGCGAAGTTGCCCAAGGAGAGTGCCAGAGAGAAATTCGCCGGGGCGAAATGTGAGAGGTCGATCTGGGAGTCGTCCAAAAAGAAATTAGCCGCGGTGAATTAAGGAATTGGCCGCGGCGAACTTTTAGGAAAATATCCCTGACATTCTAGAGAGGAATTGGCCGCGGCGGAAGGAGGAATTGGCCGCTGCCAATATTGAGAGGCGAGTGAGGAAGTTCCAGGAGGCTTCTTCGCTGCAGCGCCATGTAGGTTGGCAGCGGCTAAGAGTAATTAGGCCGCGGCGAACATGCTGAAACACTTATATTAACTAGAAAACCTTAGTTTTCTATATGTTAATCATAAGGGATGATCTAGGGTCATTAGGATGAGTTATAATTGAGGAGTAATAGAATCCAAGGCTTATAAATGGATGTTTAATTCCTTTATGAACATAAGCATATGTAATCATATGATTGACGACTCTAATCATATTAAGGTTCAAAATTTTCTATATTTTCATGACCTATGATGATTAATCATATGTTTAACCTTAATTACAGAGATTAGAAATTGGGGTCGTCACATGAATGATAATTCCAGTTGAATGCTTACTGTATGATTTATGTTTCTTATATAATTCAAAATTAACAATGATTTCCTTTTACATCTCACAGGTGGATGCGTGTGGGTCAACATCCTTGTCCAAGAAAGTTAGCAATACAGCATTACAGAGTATTGCTAGATCAGATGAGAGCTGACAAAGTCTAAGACAATTACGATAAGTTTGTTGCATAATTCCTTTAATGCTAGTATACTCTTATAGCTTGTTATTTCGTTATTTGCAGATTATATGGCGTCCATACGATGCAGATGATATACGTCAATTGATACTTGACTATTGTCTGGTCTCTTCGGATATTTGGCTAGCATCTGTGCCACTTATTTGCTTTCACATTGTGGAGTGGCATTATGCAGATCGTGTTCTCTGACAGTTTGGTCGAATGCAGCCCATACCTAATGCTCCTTATAATTTAGAAGAGGCCCATACATTGACGCTTAAAGGCAAGACCCATTTGATTGGCAAAAAAAACATGAGAATTTTGTGCAAGTTTATTGAAATTAGCAAAATACTTTGTCACTTACACCGACATCATTAAAGCCTCTAGATCGCTCTTCAGAATATATGAAATGGTACTGGAGGGTTACTCGACGATGAATCCATCCTATCAATGGTGCCCAGGGTTTTGTGGTAACTTTTAAAGTCTAGCACAGTTATCTTATAAAGTTTTTTTTTTTTAATTTCAAATCAATATGACTCTTACTTTCTATTTTCAGGCCAATGTAGCTGATCGCTTGTACGTACTTGCTATGGACGACCATTCATTGTTAAGTCGCACAGTTGTTACTGATTGTACTAGCATCCTCGATGCACTTGGCGAGCATCGAGATATAACGATTTCTCAAGTTGCTCCTCCTGCATCTCAGTTGCCTAAACCACAACTTCCTCTTACTCGCACGGCAAAGATAGCTCATGAATTTATGTCTACTAGAGTATCAATAGTGGACGATCGACCTTATCGTGATACTACATCTGGTGTTGGTACTACATCTGCGATGCCTAGTCCTTCTTTTTATACCTCAGCAGATATGCAAGACTCTCCTAGTGTCGCTGAACCATCTTCTTTTCCAATAACACAATCACAAGTATACCATGATACAACAGGTCTATCTTCTTCCACGCCACCAGTTTATTTTCCTGATTTCAGGGATGTCAGCTCTTCATTTTATATGCTATGCGATTTTGTCCCTTTTACACCCCTATTTTCAGAGCAAATAATGTCTTCTTTTAGATTTGCTTCTGGGTCTTCTGTACACATTACATCACAACAAACGGGATATATCACACCAGATTAGCCTATTCCTCCAATTCAGTCACCTCAATTGAATCTTAATCCCGTAACCTACCAACAGGTAGAAGAAGAAGAAAACAATAATAACGAAGCAAATGAAAATGATGGCGATAATAAAGAAGCTGAGCAGGAGTTCGAGGTACAAGAGGCAGAAGAAGAAAAGCATCCTTCTCCACGACGCGCCCGACGATTAAGACCACAAACTAGATATGGCACTGAAAGCCATTTCTTTGGAACGTTCTATTTTTTTTTTTTTTTGTACTCGTAATTTTATTTTTTAGATAATAATAACATATTATAACTACTTTATTTTAATATTGAGTTCAGTAGTTAATTTTGATTAATTTCTCATTCAAATTTTTAATACTCTTACTTATTTATATAATTTTAAAAAAAAAATTACTTTCTCAATTAACTTTCATTTTATAATTTTGATGGCAAATAATTTTTTATCTCTTATCAATATTTTTGTTTAGTTTCATAATTTTGTTGCCAAATAATTTTTTTTCTCTTATTAATATTTCCATTCTATGACTTACTACTCCCAATAATTTTTTTAAAAATATACCTGCGGAATTACATGAGAAACATAATTTAATTCAAAAATCATAATTAATCTTAACTTCAACTAATAATACAATAAATTTATATTATTAGTAAACAAATAAATTATGCCACAAATATAATAAATTTAAAAATTTAGCTTATTATATATATATTTCATATAATAGTTATAAATTTTATTATTTTAATATTATTTATCATATTTATTTATTTATTTCGTAAATTTTTTAACACTATTATTAATTATTAAGTTCTAAAAAATTTAAAATTTAAAATTTAAACTACTTATTTATTGTTTTCAAAAATAAATTACATTCTTAATATCTTTAAATTTTTAATATCTTTAAAAGTAACTACGGGCAGTTTTTTAAAAAAATAAAGGGCCATCCTTTATAATTTTTTTTTTTAAAAAAATGGGAATGCATCCAAAAAAATAAGATGTCAAATAATATGTACGAATAATTTAAAAATCTCGCTATTGCTCCTTAGTCAAAATTCCTAGCATACCCACATTTAATTGGGAATAGTTTTGGTGACGTGCTTCATAAATGCATATCCGGCAAAAAGTGCTTCACATTCCAAGAAAATAATATCTCTAAAAAATTATATTTTACACCTTGGAATAAAAAAATTTATATTAAAATTTTAAAATTTTAAAATTTGAGTTTTAAATTGTAATTTTTTCATGCAAATTAAATTTTTGGTCAAAGTCATTTAAAATTATTTAGTGTAAATATTTTTACTTTAAAGTCTTAAAATATATTTTTTTCCTTCTTATCTTTTTCTTTTCCAAAATTAATAATATTTTTTTCGGTTAAGATATTCAACTTTTCTTTTGTTATTTCTCTGAAAGGAAAAGGGCATTACTGGAATTATGTGTACATTTTAAATCTTCTGCTTTGACTTTGTTAGCCATATGTATGAGCTTTGATGGGTCATGAGTAGGCGGTAAAGAAGTCTAGCATGCTTAAATTTATTTATTTAAAATAAACTAAAGTTTGAATTTGAATTTGAATTTGAATTTGAGCTTGAATTTGAATTTTTAATTAAATAAAAAATAATTAACTAAATCTGGATTATTTGTCAATTGAAGTAAGCCCCAAAAATTTACAACAAATATTATAAATATAATATATATTTGTGTTCTTGTAAATAAATAAACAGAAGTTTATGAATTTTTATCACAAAAAAAAAATTATGAATGTTTATATTATATGTGTGAATATATATATATATATATATGAAAATTTAAAAAATATATATTATAATTTGTTAATGATATATATAAAATTTTGTATTTATTATTTTAAATAAATTATTATATTTTATTGATACTTTTTAAAAAAAGTATATATAAATAAAATAAAATATTTTACCACAAACTATAATTTAATTATAAAGTTGATACATAAACTCTAAAACATAATAAAACACCTTCACGTACTTTCAAAATTTAATAGAACAGTCCATAAAAGTAGTGTTTAATCTTCATGGGTGTCTTGTTAAATTTTAAAAATTTTATTGCATCTTAAAATTTATTAATTTTGTGATCAGGCTATATTTCAAAAGTAAAATATACTTTTTCTTATAAATGATAAACATTTATAACATTGTAGTGACAACCAAAATGTTCGTAAGCTTAATGAGTCAATTATTAAATGTTAAATTTAATTAAATAAACTCAATATGTTTTCATTTAACAGTGGAGTTAAATTTAAATTTTTAACTAATCCAACTTGAATAATTCGCAAACAATTTATTCATTCATACTTTGGTGCTCCAAATTCCTTATTTTGTTTATTTAAACAACAAGAAATAAATTTTTTATACAATTACAAAGAAATAAATACAAAATGTGAGACTCAGTTTTAAAAAATAACTTCTAACATTAAAAATTTTGTATTTATTTTTCTCTAATTAAAAAAAATTTATACATTTAAACTTTAGATAATCTAAATTGATAAAATAAGCCCTTATAATAAAGTATTTGAAAAATAGATTTAAATTAATTTGTTGCATGAGGATTCCTAGATCTTAATACTTACTTATGATATAATTCTTCAGTTTAATTTAATCTTTATTTTGATCGATGAGAAGCCTTTTCATGAGGATTCCTAGATCTTAATACTTACTTATGATATAATTCTTCAGTTTAATTTAATCTTTATTTTGATCGATGAGAGGCCTTTTTTTTTTTAATTTTTTGGCCACATTGATGTGATTGTTTTAAGTAGTTCAATATTCATAAGGGAAAATAGGTAAAAATGATTTTTTTGTATGTAACAAATATTTATTTTGTCATGTAGCCACGTCAGCAGGTTTCGCTTTCAGGGTCGCACGAATTGAGAAGGGGAAACCAACGACTATTTGCAGCTAAAGAGAAAACAATGGAAGAAAAAGAAAATGGAGAGTTTTCACTCGATTTCTAACGATTCCCACAAACACACAGATTTCTAATGATCTTTTGTTTTCCCAAATTTAGCGGAAAAAAATTTTCCAGAAGAATTGCATGGAGGCCTTATAATTATTCATGCCAATGTCATGTTTCCTTATTAATTGATATTCTTCTATATGTGAATTTTTGAGGATGAACAACGTCGGAAAGGGATGTTTCATGAACGAACACGATCCAGAATTGAAGTTTATTGATTATTGAAATTGAAAAGGATCGTTTCTGGGTCGGTGTTTGTTTCCCTAGAATATCTCCACCTAACCTCTCTCCATCTCTCTGCTTCGCGCTTCTGTTTGAGCTTTCGGTGTGGAGGAGTCCGTCAACTGCGTTGCGCAAAATCTTGATTGCATCCCTTGTGCCTTAATTTAACAAAAAATATTGTATATGGTTTCAATGGGAATTTTAATCAGCATTTAATAGGATTCGGCTTGGATATCGTGTTTGATCCCCAGTAGTTTGTTTGATTGGTTTACTGGGGCAATACTTTTGTTTTAAACTATAGATTTCATCTTGTTTATTTCCTTAGCCTCTGGATGATGGGTTTATTGTCAAATGGGGAGAAGTTAACGGCTACGCGTCGAGTGATTGAAGAAGATAGATGAATTTGATCATTTTCAGTTGCCATTGTCCAAGATGCGTGTTTGTATCTTATATGTGATGGTAGAGAAAGATCTTCACGGGCATGAGCTTTTGTTTCCTTCGAATTCAGTCACTTTCTATTATGATTTTAATTTGACGTGGGTTTAGGCGGTAATCCGTGTTTAATTATGTAGATGGATTTGTGAGAGTTGAATTGGTTGAACTGTCAGAGAAGTAGGGCTCTCTTCACAAATTTTAATTTCAAGGTAGAGGTGGCAATTGGTTTTTTCAGAGTTTTGATTCTTTGAAGTTGTTTTCTAGACTGAGATGGAGAACCACAAACTTCCTCAACTAGGTTGGGGATTGTTTGTTGATGTAGAAAAATTTAATTTCAGACTGTGAGGGTTTGTATTGGAGTTGTAAATACAGTTGCTTAGGATCTGAAGGAGTGATTACATTCCTGTTGGGATTCTAGTTCTTTATTTTGGGTGATTTTCCAATTCAGATCATGGTCTATTAGGAGTGCCAAATGGGCATGTCATAATGAACGGGGAAGAACTTCTGTTTGTCAATGGATGCTCAACAAAAGACTTTCTCTGAAGTTGTAAGCATCATCAAGTCATGGATTCCTTGGCCATCTCAATCTGAACCAGCAAATGTGTCTAGAGTTTTTTGGATGCCCGATAAGAGTTGTAGGGTATGCTACGAGTGTGATTCTCAGTTCACCTTACTTAATCGTAGACACCATTGTCGTCTTTGTGGCCGAATTTTCTGTGCCAACTGTACAGCAAACTCAGTTCCTGCCCCATCTAGCGGCCAAAGGAACTTTTCAGATGAGAGGGACAGGGTTCGGGCATGCAGTTACTGTTACAAGCAATGGGAGCAGGGTTTAGCCACTTGTTATAACAAGAGTCAGGTCCCCAATCTGGATCATAGTTCTTCACTATCAACTTCAAGTTTGGCCAGCACTAAATCCAGTGTCACTGCTAATAGTAGTAACATCACTCTTTGCTCCCTGCCTGTTTCGATTGGGTCTTATCAACAAGAGCAACAGGCTTCTGGTCTGAGCCTGCATCAATCATCTGTGAAGGGAAAAAGCATTGAAAGGGAAGGTTTATCAGCACTTAGAGGGAGCAATGATCTTGTGGCAAATCAAGTGGATCCATTGCTAAAGCAATACGAATATTCAATGAACAGGTATTGTACTATTTCTCTTGGAATCACAAATAGAGAGAAACTCCTGTGTGATATTTTATCTTAATGTTTTTTTTTTTTTTAACTCAGACATTCTTCATGTCATTTGTGTCTCAAATATGGTTAATAGATCATCTCTTCTATTACATACATGGCATTCAAAATAGTGTTATAACCTTGTATGTTTTCTGGAAAATTAGAAGCAAGGACCAACCTATGTTTCATTTTACAAAAAAGGACCCATCAACCGCTAGGGCAGTTAATCCTGTGATGGAATGGTTAATGAATAATGATCAACCACTCTGTGACAAGATTGACCACATCCTCATAAGTGGTTAATGGATCTTCATTTTTTTTTTTTAATCACTACTAGTTGTTCTTGCTTCTAATTTTCCCTGATAATTAGTTATGATGGTAACTAAGCTGGTTAGACTGATTACATAAATATCGATGTGAGAGTGAGAGTAATCAAGAATCGGAGTCTTTGATCATGTGGATAATTTTTTGAACGGTTTGTCTCAGAACATATGCTTTTATCTTGCTTTAGGAGTGATGATGACGAGGATGAGTATGGTGTGTCTCAGTCAGATTCTGAAATAATTCATTATCCTGGAGTCAATGGCTACTATGGTCCAGCTGATTTTGATGGAAATAACAACATCAATGGATCACAGGTGCATCCTGATGAAGAAAACATCAATGCAGAAGTTCTGTGCAACTCTTCAGAGCACCAATGTTTTGACATGCAGGGTTTGGAAGAAATCCCAGCTATCATAAAAAATGAAGATGATTCTGATATCTTTGATGAAAATGAAGCACCTTCCTCTTTATATGTTTCAGCAGACATTGTTGCTGAACCTGTAGATTTTGAAAATAATGGACTTCTCTGGCTCCCTCCTGAACCTGAAGATGAAGAAGATGAACAAGAAGCTATGTTGTTTGATGATGATGATGATGATGATGGGAATGACATAGGAGAGTGGGGGTATGTACGCACACCAAGCAGCTTGGGAAGTGGGGAGTACCGCAATAGAGATAGGTCAAGTGAGGAGCAGAAGTTGGGCAAAGACAATGTAGTTGACGGGCATTTTAGGGCACTGGTAGCTCAGCTGTTACAAGTTGAAAACTTAACTGTCGAAGAAAATGACACCAACAGTTGGTTTGAGATCATCACTTCTCTGTCATGGGAGGCTGCTACATTATTGAAACCAGATACGAGCCAAGGTGGAGGAATGGACCCAGGTGGATATGTGAAGGTCAAATGCATAGCATGTGGGAACCGCAGTGATAGGTAAATGCTATAATCTGCATGGTTTTCTACGTGGAATATCCACATAGTGATGTTTTATGTTCTTCAGATCAATTAATCAATCCAGATGTTGTTTACTAATGGGTTTTATTATGTCATAATATAGCAACCCTAAGTACATTTGCTGAACCCAATGTCACACAGTTTGACTTCCCATGTGCATAAATATAGGCAGGCATGCAAATTTTGTGTTTGAGTGAAGTAAGGCATCTTTCTTAGATCTGCCAAACGAAAGTATTCTGAAGAAACAACATTCTTAGCTTTTGGTCCTTTTATTTGTGGTTCTACAAGAACAAGAAAAAAAAATGGTAATGGAATCAAAATCCTAACCAAAGCAAATCAATAGAGGCAAAATACCTTACTGAAGAGTTGAGAATTTTGTTAAGTTTTAAGAGAAAAATATGAATAAATTAAAAGACATGCAGTTGTATAACTTTGTGTTTTCATATATTGTATAGTCTCTAGCTAGATATGCATGTAGGATGGCAAGAGAATGGTCGTTAGATGTGGAGATAATATGATGAGATGAAACAGAGACTGACTTATGAAATCTAGAAGCCATTAAGGTCTCTTCTGATTACTCTCATTTGTCTTGTTTTTTATCCTATGAAATTGGCACATAGAGCGTTAACAATTTTCACATAAGTAATAATCTAATTGTTTTTATAAATTGTTCTTTAGAATCTGCATGAAAGGCCAAATTGGAACTTAATTTAAATGTGCATTAAGCTGTACAATGGGATAAAGAGAATTTTAATTTTTTATGGCCCTTACTTCCTATTACTTGACTTGCTTTGTGGATTTTATATTCTCAGTGTGGTGGTTAAAGGAGTTGTTTGTAAGAAAAATGTGGCTCATCGGCGAATGAAATCAAAAGCAGATAAACCTCGCTTGTTGATCCTTGGAGGGGCTCTTGAGTATCAGCGTGTTACCAATCTCTTGACTAGTGTGGATACCCTGTTGCAGCAGGTTTTCTTTTTTTTTACCATTTTATAAGTTTAGTGGGGCACTCACTTGGTTTCTGGAGCATGGCCTATTATGTTTACTTCCATGAGTTCATGCTAATGAGTTTGCATCCTTATCTAGGAAATGGACCATCTGAAGATGGCGGTGGCAAAGATAGCTGCACACCATCCTGATATCCTTTTGGTAGAGAAATCGGTTTCTCGATATGCACAGGAATATCTTCTTGCAAAAGGCATATCATTGGTTCTCAATGTCAAGAGGCCACTTCTGGAGCGCATAGCACGTTGCACAGGAACTCAAATAGCACCTTCAATTGATCATCTATCATCACAAAAGTTGGGAAGTTGTGAAACATTTCATGTGGAAAAGTTTTTTGAAGACCTAGGTGCTGGCTACGGAGGAAAAAAAACAGCAAAGACATTGATGTTTTTTGAAGGCTGTCCTAAACCATTGGGTTTCACGGTATGTCCTTTTTTTTTTTATTTTATATTTCATTTGAAGAAATACAAATTTTTGTGGAACTCTTTCTAATGAATTACAGATGGATTATCTATATGCACCCAAATCAATGATTGCTGTCATGTCCATCATTCCTTGGAAAATATATGCAACAAAATTTCATCCAAGATGTTTTGTTATTGTTTAGAAGCCATTCAATTATAAATTGCGTTCCATAGACTTGTAAGAAGTGTGCACTTAGCTCATCTGTTTCTTACAGATTTTACTTAGGGGCGCTGAGAAGGATGAACTGAAGAAGGTAAAGCATGTGGTTCAGTATGGAGTTTTTGCAGCTTACCATTTGGCTCTGGAGACATCTTTTCTTGCTGATGAAGGAGCCTCACTGCCAGAATTTCCTTTGAATGGTCCGCTAACTGTGGCCCTTCCAGATAAATCATCAAGCATTGAGAGGTCCATCTCAACAGTGCCTGGTTTCCTAATTCCTGGCAATGAAAAGTCTCAGGGACCTGAACCTTGCACTGAACTACAGAGAGCCAAAAGTATCTCAATAGCTGATCTAGCCTCAATTATTGGCAGTAAAGAGACCTGTTTGTCTGATGGTCATCAATCTATGCAACCAGATTCAAGTCTCAATCATTCAACTACCTTTTACCTCTCTTGTGTTTCTTCATTAAATTCAATTTCCGATTATATGAAGCCTCTTCCTTGTACCAGTGAAGACAGAAATGAAATGGACTCCAAAATATCTCCAGTGTCAGGAACTTCTGTAGCGAACAACTCTCTGGCAATTATGGATAATCATCCTTCTGTAAATGACTGTTGGACTTCAGATAAATTGGATCAAGGCATTTTGACTGACATTCCTGAAAACAGTCCCAGTCAAATGTCTACAAAATTACTGAGTGCTTCAGAGCTGTTAGAAGTTGCTCAAAACCATTCCAAAGAGACAGGAGCTGTGAATGAAGAGCAAGTACCTCTGAAAGAAGAGTTTCCTCCATCAGCTTCTGACCATCAAAGTATTTTGGTGTCTTTGTCCTCCCGATGTGTATGGAAGGGAACTGTGTGTGAGAGATCCCATCTTTTTCGTATTAAATACTATGGCAGCTTTGACAAACCTTTGGGTCGGTTTTTGCGGGACCATTTATTCGATCAGGTAGGTTTCTGTTCCAGAAATAAATGTATATGTCTTTATTTTCGGAACTATGGCTGTAGTTTTCATACTTTGTTTCATTGCAATACAGAGTTATCAATGCAATTCTTGTGAAATGCCATCAGAAGCACATGTGCATTGTTATACTCATCGACAGGGAACCCTCACCATATCAGTTAAAAAACTATTGGAAATTTTCCTACCTGGTGAAAAGGATGGAAAGATCTGGATGTGGCACAGATGCCTGAAGTGTCCAAGAATGAACGGTTTTCCTTCTGCTACACATAGAATAATAATGTCTGATGCTGCTTGGGGATTATCATTTGGGAAATTTTTGGAACTCAGTTTCTCAAACCATGCTGCAGCAAGCAGGGTGGCAGGCTGTGGCCATTCTTTACATAGGGATTGTCTTCGTTTTTATGGGTGATCATTTTCTTCCTCACATATATGAAATAAGCA
The DNA here is from genome assembly GCA_032878935.1 of Erythrophleum fordii. NCBI lineage: Eukaryota > Viridiplantae > Streptophyta > Magnoliopsida > Fabales > Fabaceae > Erythrophleum > Erythrophleum fordii. The sequence continues at coordinate 8,384,089 of JAVQMF010000042.1, forward strand.
AGCATCTAGTTCAAATTTTATTGATATTGCATTGCTTGTTATACATGACTATTGCCAAACTTCCACGCTTGTAATCTTTATCCCTAAATTATTTCAGATGAGCAACTTTGATTTTAGTTACTAATAGTTGAATTGAAATCAACCGTTTTGGTTATTTTTAGCATGACTCAATTATGCAAGAGAAACCATTCTTATAACCTCTTTTTGGAAGCCAAATAGATTTTTTGTGTCTTTATGAAAATGAGATAAACTTGATAATCTTATTGTGCCAATTCACGAATTCAGAATTGGTTTAGATTTTAAGTATTTGTGGGATTCATTAGTTCACTATTTTCATATTTCTCTTTCAGATTTCAGAGAATGGTTGCTTGGTTTTTAGTATTATAGATTTTGTTTGTAGCTTATATTTGTACTATTTTTGTGGGATTTATTTGTACATTATACTCAATTTCTTGCAGATTTGGGAATATGGTTGCTTGTTTTCGGTATGCATCAATTGATGTTCACTCAGTCTACCTTCCCCCACCCAAACTGGATTTTGATCATGGAAATCAGGAGTGGATACAAAAAGAGTCAAATGAGGTTCAATATTCAGAGTCTTAGATGTTAGATCTTTAAATAAGGTAGTTTAATCACAGACCTAATTGGTGGTTGTAACAGGTGGTTAACCGGGCAGAACTTTTATTTTCTGAGGTACTCAATGCTCTTAGTCAGATCAGAGAGAAAAGAACTAGTGCAGTGCCTGTTAATAGTGGACTTATAACACCTGAATCTTGGCGCCAAGTTGCTGAACTGGAGGAAATGTTGCAAAAGGAGAAAGTGGAATTTGGGGTGAGGCCCTCAGTTATTAATGCTTATATTTGGAGCCTCGTTCTGGCTAGTTCCTTCTCTTATAATAGACTCATATTTTGATTTATTTTGGTATTTATAACAAATTAAACCAAAGTCCTTTTTCTGTAAACAAGTTGGTGGACAATATAAATAGTTGTTTGAGAATTATGAATGGGAAGTTTGTCCATTGCACCATTGAAATTGATCAGAACAGCTTTACGGTGTGCTTGGTAAGAGTGAAATTATAAGAAATGGAGTGGAATCAGTGGAAATTTGCAATGTTTAATGCATTCGTCATGTCAGGTTCATTTTCAATTTTCCCACCTCCCACTCAATTTCTTTCATTTTTACTCGTGCCAATCACGTCCTTGGTATCTGTATAAATTTGTTTTGTTGATATCATGATTTCTGGTTTTTTCCTTGATTTTGTCAACAGAAATCCCTGTCCACTTTTGGATATTCTGTTGTCCATGTCCTAGTCATCTGCAATTTATACTCCAGAACTTTTGTAAAACTTACCAGCAGTTTTATTAATTTCTATAAATGAAGCAGCATATAAATACCGTGTACCTTATGGCTTGTGATTTAATCTTTCTTTCTTGTTTACATAGGATGCACTTCATAAGATTTTAAACCAGGAAAAGAGAAAGGGTCAACCTGTGGTTGACATTCTGGAAATTAATCGGTTGCGGAGGCAGTTAGTTTTCCAATCATATATGTGGGACCACCGCCTTATCTATGCAGCCAGCTCAGCTAATTTTAGCAAGCAAAGTGGTTTAAGCAGTTCAATTTCAGAGGACAAGGAGGATGAAAAATTGAAAAGTGCTGTGTCCATGCCAGGAGGCTTCAGCAGTACTGACTGTATTCTTATGAATTCAAACCTTAAAAAAAGCCATGACCTGGGAGGAGAAGGAGGACCTGATAGCAAAATTTCCCAACCTGATGTATTTTATCAAGAAATTGACATGGCCAAAGATACAAAACATGAGAAAGAGGATCAATCTGACCCTTCAAAACCTGGGTTAGGCATTCGCAGAGCTCTCTCTGATGGTAATTATCACACCATGCCTTGTTTGTCTGACACCCTTGATGCAAAATGGACAGGTGAAAAACATTCAGGGTTTGTAATCCCAAAGGATAACACTTCTGTAGCTCTTGATGCATTTATGGAAGATTCTTTGACCACCACTATACACAGAGAAGTTAGCAATCAAGGGAATCATGCAGAAGACCAAAATGGCCCCAAGAATACGCCAAAGGTAAATGATAATATGGAAGACTCTTTAGGCTGGTTGGGAATGCCGTTCTTAAACTTCTATCGCTCATTGAACAAGAACTTTTTAGCCAGTACGCAAAAGTTTGATACACTAGTTGATTACAATCCTGTTTATGTTTCATCCTTCCGGGAGATGGAGCTCCAAGGTGCAGCAAGACTGCTTCTTCCAATTGGTGTGAACGACACTGTAATACCAGTGTTTGATGATGAACCCTCAAGTATCATTTCATATGCCCTAATGTCACCAGAATATCATGTCCAACTGACTGATGAAGGAGAGAGAACGAAAGATGGAGTTGATACAATATCTTCATTATATTTTTCTGACTCAGGAAATTTCCACTCCTTCCTTTCTGCTGATGAAACAAATTCTGATTCTCAGAAAAGTTTTGGGTCAACAGAGGATATGTTGACATCCTTGTCTGGCTCTCGTAGCTCATGGATGTTGGATCCACTGGTATATACGAAGGCTATGCATGCCAGAGTTTCCTTTGGAGATGATGGTCCCCTTAGTAAGGTCAAATATTCTGTGACGTTTTACTATGCCAAGCGGTTTGAAGCCTTAAGAAGGGTTTGTTGTCCTTCAGAACTTGACTATATAAGATCCCTGAGTCGCTGTAAAAAATGGGGAGCTCAAGGTGGGAAGAGTAATGTATTCTTTGCAAAATCCTTGGATGATCGATTTATCATCAAACAAGTCACCAAAACAGAGCTTGAATCATTTATTAAATTTGGTCCTGAGTACTTCAAGTACCTTTCTGAATCATTAGGCTCAGGAAGTCCAACATGCCTGGCAAAGATTCTAGGAATATACCAGGTACCTGTCTTTATATCCTCAAATGTTCTAGCTTCTAAAATATTTATTTTATAGGATAAGGAGAAAACCTCCCAAGTTTAGTCGTGGGATGAAAACTTCGTCGGGCATCAAGCAGACAACTAAGAGGAAGATTTAAATAGAGGCCTGCTTAAGTTGTCCAGAGAAGTTTAAATGGCCATGTATTTTTTGATATGTTTCTCTAGCGAGCAGATTAATATATGGTAATGTAATACCAAAACTGCCATTCATCTTTTATTAAAGCATCTGTTTATACATATCAATCATGTTATAGAACACCAAAACTGAGATTTTCTGGTTTACAGATTGGTGAACCTTAATGAGTCCATTTTATACTTCGTAGTTCAGAACAACCTTGTTTTACTTGTACAAAGTTTGATGGTTATTTTGCTTAAATAAATGCCTTGGACACAGGAATTGAAACTTTCGGCTTTTGACATGGTTTAAATGAAAACAATATTGAATAAAAGAATCAAAGGAAGGATCCTGCAAAAAATCATGTATTTTCCTCTGCTTTGTAACATATCATCTTAAACATTCTGTTTACCGATTGCTTTCTCTTGGAAAGGTTACAGTAAAGCATCTTAAGGGAGGGAAAGAATCAAAGATAGACATCCTTGTTATGGAGAATCTTCTGTTTCGGAGGAATGTGACACGACTTTATGATCTCAAAGGATCTTCCAGGTCCCGGTATAATCCGGATTCTAGTGGGAGCAACAAAGTTCTGCTGGACCAGAACTTGATTGAAGCAATGCCAACTTCTCCCATTTTTGTGGGAAATAAAGCAAAACGGTTGTTAGAGAGAGCTGTCTGGAATGATACTGCTTTTCTTGCAGTAAGTATCAGAACTATTTATCTCTGATGTTCTTCCTTCTTAAGCATCTAATTTTTTCTTCCTAGCTTTGTAGGGGTCTCTACTCCCTACGGGCTTTTTCTTTATAAAATGCACATTATCTCATGGCGCAGAAACCAGAAGAAAAGAAATAAAGAACACTCTAAAACAACTCAAATATCAGACTTATTAACATCAAATAATAGAAAGGTGATGACTGTAACTAAGTATCTTTGCCTATTTATAGGCAGAGGATGGGCTAACATAGCTCTAAGCCCCAAATCAAAAGCTCTAATTAACATATTCAAATTGAAAGGTTTATTAAAGAAGCATTTGCATCGTCTTATGTCCATTTCACATGTTTTCTGTCTTGCTCTTCTACAGTCAGTTGGCGTAATGGACTATTCATTACTTGTTGGGGTGGATGAAGAGAAGCATGAGTTAGTTATTGGAATCATTGATTTCATGAGACAGTATACATGGGACAAGCATCTTGAAACATGGGTAAAAGCTTCTGGCATCCTTGGAGGACCAAAGAACTCATCCCCAACCGTAATATCACCCAAGCAATACAAGAAAAGATTCCGGAAAGCAATGACCACTTATTTTCTCATGCTTCCAGATCAGTGGTCTCCTCCATCTATTGCTCCTAGTAAATCCCAGTCTGATTTATGTGAAGAGAACACACAATCTAATTCAGTTGAATGATGCTTTGATGCTTTTTGTTTTTGTTTTAATTTTTTTTCTCCCTCATATCATATAGGAGTTTTTTGGTTCTTTTTTAGTTTTGTTGACGAGACATGATCAATTGTTAGAAGATAGAAAATAAAGGATAAAAAAGGAAAAAAAAAAAGGCTGTTAGAAGCCACAGGATGCATGTCTAGGGCAGAAATATTTGATGACCCTCTAGATGATATCTTTGTATAAAAATCTGTAGTCAATGTAACTAGCATCACAATTTGTACATATATATATCATAAATTTCTCAGAATTGCACTTGAACAGTTCAGATTTCAAATGTAATTATCATACTCTGCTTGGCTTTAGATGTTGGTCATTGTAGCAACGGCATGGGGCAATCTTTCTTCTTTGTCGTTTATTCCTGTTTCTTATTTCCAAAGAGGACATGCCAGGAACTTGATAGTTTAATAGCTAATTTTTGGTGGAAACAAGTAAAAGAAGAAAGGAGAATTCATTGGATAGCTTGGAGAAAACTTATAACCTTAAAATACAACGAGAGACTGGGGTTTAAGAACTTCAACAATTTTAATTTAGCATTGCTAGCTAAAGAAGGGTGGAAAATCCTTAACTCTCCAAATGACCTTTGGGTTAAAATATTGAAAGGCATCTATTTTTGGGATACTGATTTTCTTTATGCAAAGAAAGGTGTTAGTTGGAAGTGGTCTCGAAAGACCTACATCATAAAAAGTGGCTTGAGATAACATGAGAAAGAGGTATTTAGAATGATTTTCAACAAGAATTTAGATTTAATATCAAAGAATACGAAAAGTTAAGGTATGAGATGTGCCCAAATTTTAAGGATAAAATTTTTAAAAATAGGAGAGAATTGTAATATTTGGTACTTCAACATTAGACTAAATGAAATAGTTAGTATTTTTTTTCCAAATTAAATCCACAAATAAGAGTAAAGTAAATGATGAAAAGGAGTAAAGCCCAATTAGAAAAGAAAATGGGCTAAAAAATTAAGTTTTAAGTCCAGAAGAGACAATAATAACAAGTCTTACAATACATCAATAATAAATTAAAAAAATTAATATTCAATAAGATAATAAGAGAATAAAATATTTGTCATCTCAATATGACTAAATAAGGTTAACAAAATAACCAAGGTGAATAAAATTAGTCAAAATCTTAATGGCACATAAAATGAGAAAAATTAGTGATAAAATCATAATTAAATTGTTTTAAACTATTTTGAGTCACGGTGGATCCAGAGAATGATTATATGAATATAGATAATCTTAAAATGCCTTAAAGTTATTTAGAAAGATTAAGTTTTTGGACTAGAATCAAAGCTAAATGAATACAATGGCAAAATTATAATTTTAATCAAAATGATACAAAGTTCTAAGGTTTTGTTTTAAATAAAAAATAAATAGAGATAAGAAAAATTCTCATTAGCCTAAAGTAAAAAAGTATGCAGAGTTTAACTAAAAGGTGCCAGTTTGGCCAATATCCCTAAATTATACACGAATAAGTAAGTAGTAATAGTATCATAAGTTAAGCTATTTCAAAATGTTTTAAGCCATTATGACCCATGAAACTATATTTTTAATAAAGATGAGAGTTTAAAAGTTCATACGAAAGAGTCAGAATCAAAATGTACAAATAAATGAATTAGAATGAAAGAAAAGTGTGTATAAAGGGTAAAATTGTCATTTTCAAAATATCATAAAAGGCCCTCCCTTTCTTTAAAAATGACTAGTAGCTCTTCTCTCACCTTAGAACTAACATAATGGGCTGGAAATTTCAAAGGAAGAACACACACAAGAAAGGCCATGGAGGAAGGGATAAAAGCTAAAAAAAAAAGTATGTTTTAGCCACTTTCTCATCTCCTCTTAATTAGAAAACTTCCTCTTCTCTTTTCAAGCTTTCTAATGGTGGTTTTGGCTTCTTGAAAGGATGAAAATCAAAGTTGTTCATGGGAAGAAAGAAGCTCTTATTAGAGGATAAAGTGGAGGAAAAAAAATCAAGGCAAAGAACCATGCAAAACCATGTAAATTTCCCTTTAAGAAAGTGTGTGTAACTTGAGTTTTCCTCCTTCATATTTTCGTGTATCCCTTGGCCCATAGTGAACTTATGCTTTCTTATTTGAAATATGATAATTAAATGCATAAAAGAGTGGCCTAGACATGAATTAAATATGATTTAGTATGAGTTTGATGAAAACTAGCTAATTTAAGAACATGTTAGCCCATATATGTGTGGATTTCAACCAAGACATGTGAAAGATTGTTCCTAATGCTTTCTTACATGTTTTGAAGGTTTAAGAACACGAGGATAATGATTATAAGGTGCTTATAGGTTGGAACTAATAAAAAGTTCATGTTGGTCTAAAATTGCATAGTTAAAAGCATATTATTATCATTGTCTTTGTAATTTTATGAATTTAAGGATATCCATGGACCATATAAACTTGAATTGAAGCATTAGTTATGCTAAAATCACATGGCTATATAGAGGAGAATTTTCAAGCCCTAAAGTATGTTAGTTTTGGCCTTAAAAGAGAAATAAAAAGCCATGATCTATTTTTAGTAAATGTGATGATTTAGGAAGTTTCCAATGACTCATGGTTTTAAAATCAATCTACTTATAGGCTTTGTTAGAATTGCACTTTTCTATAAGAATTGCTTATCAAGCAGATATTGATAAGTCTAGATTTTCTCATAATATTTGGAAGGCTATTTGGCACCTTAAAGTATCTCCAAAAGTTAAACATTTCATGTGGAAGCTATTTATTGGGTCTCTTATAACAAAAAAGAATCTATGGCGAAAGAATTGCAATCCATCTCTAGTATGTCCATGTTAGTGCCCAAGTGTAAAATCTCTAGAGCACATGATTCTTCTATGTGAATGGGTTGAATTGTTATAGTATGGAAGTCCATTTGCTTTCAAAATGGATGAGAATAATGTGATTAAACTAGAAAAATGGTTTAATTGGCTATTTATGAGTTTGAAACTGAAGGAGTTTAGGTGTGTTTTTATTGCAATGATTTGTTGGTACGTGTGGAAATCAAGGAATGGGTTGATTTTTTGAAAATGAGGCCGTTCTTGTTACCACTTTAAAAAAATCCTACTTAGCTTGGAAAGAGTTTTAGAGTGGTAATAGCTGATTGACTTCTAATAGCCTTAATCATGCAAGGGAGAATTTGGAGGCTCATGGTTGGCTTTGTCCAATGCTCAACCAAATTAAAGTTAACATGGATAAGAGTTTTTCTCATAATGACTCTTTTATTATAGTTATCATTTTTAAGATAATTATGGAAAAGTTATTGAATGTTGTAGCTCCAAGTGTGATGCATCCTCTAGCTTCATGGTCGAGTCTTTAGCTTTGAGAAAGGGTATCAACATGGCATTAGACATGTGATTGGATAATGTGATCTTTGAATCTAATAACCAACCACTAGTGTCAATTGTGGTGGAGGAGAAATAATGCCCAAATTGGAAGAGTTCATCCATTGTGGAGGATAATTCCATTCTTAGCAAGTCTTTTGTAAATTTTTCAATTTGCTAGATTCTTAGATATTTTAACAAAACAATTGACTGGCTCGTGAAGCATTTTAACAATAAGATGCACCTTATTGGTCAAGAGTTTTCTCCCCTATCCCCCCTCCCAACTTTTGGTTTCTATTTTAGACATTGATGAATCTGGTTGTAAAGAAAGGATGGATTAGACGTTCCCTCCTCCCTTCTCCAAAAAATATTGTGTTGTTAGTTTTTTTTTTGTTAAAAATTTTAATATTATATGCCAAATAAAAAAAAACTAGCTATTTTATACAACTTTTTTTCTTTTGGGAAATAAATTTCTCTTTATTATATAAGTATGACAATGAAAGAATATTCTTAAAATCTAAAGTACTTTGTCCAAAGTAGATCTTTTATTGCTTTGGCAAAAGAAGCATTGTTTTACTTTTGTCAAAATAACATTTAAACTGTTTAGATTTGATTTGTACCTTTTTTTAAAATTTTAATCATTATTTTTTAAGTTTACAACTAAAAGACTATTTTCATTATGTATTATGCTTCATTTAAAATTAAAAATTGAAAAAAACTAATAAAAAATAAAATTTAGATTATCCAAATTTAGAAATACTTTTCTTTTGCTGCTTGGCAAACTGAACTCCTTGTTGTCTTGAAGGTTTTCTTATGCATGTATTTCCTCTCATAGCCTCTTTTAATTTTAGCAACATCCCCCCCCCCCCCCCCCCAATAAACAAAAAAAACACAAAAAATGGCTTGAAATAATGGGACTTCTTTGTTCATAATCTCATAATTTGTGCCTTTGGATCGCTGAGGCATCCAGACAAATTTATTGCTCTGTGATTAGGAAGCCATCATCAATTAATCTTGTTTTTCTTTTTTTCTTTTTTTTTTCTTTCTTTGAGATAATGTAGAACACAACTGATTTGAAAGAAAAAAGCTGTCAGGACAAGGATTGCCAATATGAGTCTGTACAACTAGCAAAAAGATGTGCTTCAGAAACAAACTCGAAAAAAATTGTTAAGTAAACCTCATTTATGGAATAATAACTATGCAAAATAATTATAGACAAACATATAAATATAGTAGGTATACTAGGACTTATCTCTAATAAATTTACACATTGTTTTATGATTGGTTTAATCTGATTGAGTCAACTTAAGAAATTTTCAATCCACATGCGATCCTCTATTTGGCTTGATTGAAATCTTCTGAAGTCAAATATGTTAGAAACAAATTCTAAAAAGCACCTATACTAACATAAATATAAGACATAAAACAGAGACATCATAACACCACAAAATATATAGTGCTTAAATATAAATTGAAATGTCATATTATATCTAATACAAGTGATCTCAGATATGTATTAAACACACTACAACTTCTTTGTAGCATCAATGTTTTGTAGGTCAGACTTCACAATTAAAACCATTGCAGTTTAAGTCTCGTTGAAGACAAACACGTTGAACTGAATGATTTATTTTCTCCCCTTTAACAATCTGAAGCCAACTTTGTTGAAGAAGAAGATTCATGATTTCGGCATCTCTGAACCCAGCAATTAAAAAAAAAAAAAATCTATTAGACTTAGACAAGTATAAAACGTCCAAATTTGGAGTTAATTTCTAGATTGAACAGAATCATATACCTTGGATGGTATATTGGTCTTGAAATTCGTTGAAAACGAGGCCCTTCATCGTATCCTTCACAAATGATCTCTCCACTCTCATCTTGGTAGCAAACTATGCCCTGAGATTCATCCTCATATGCCTGTTCAAAGCAAAGCACATATCACCAATAAACAAAAAGTTCAGGAGCTCCATTTTCTAGATTTTGTGTAGGGGAAAAAAAAAACTTGGAACGATTTTAAGATTCTTGTTTCGTGGTTTTTAAATACAATTATGATGGATGAATTTTTTTTTTTTTTTGGGGGAACAATCAGTTATACAATGATTTTTTTTTTGGGGAAAAAAATGGTCACAAAACTTGTTATGTCTTGAACATTCTCATATCCATGGTTCATGACATTGACGAAGAATCGTACCTAGAACAAGAGCTAGATAGATAATTAGCAAAAGTACAAGACTCAAGACTCGGAATATATGGAGATGGAAGAAATTAAAAAAGAAATATGAAAAAGGAAAGTAGAAAAAAAAATTTAGTTAGATGATAATTTTTTTCCGCTTGTTTGGTAAAAACTTCTCCCTCTAAAATCTTTTAAATTGAGATAACGTAAAACGACTTTGGAAAATTTTAAAAAGATGAGTTGAAAATTTTCCATTACTTCTCCTCCTTGGAGTAACTCTCAAACAAGAAAAATTATTCTCCATTATTCCCAATCCAAACAAATTATCAGTGGATGTAGGGATAAAGCAGATAAAATAAGAGAGAGATTACCTTGTTCTTGATGGAAGCTCTGATTCTGAGAACTCCAGGTGCTTTTCTCAACGGAATAGAACTGCGTTTGGACATCAATCTTTGTTTGCAATCTTTCGAAATGACCCAGATTTTTGAATGAGGATTTGAGTTGAAGTACAGTTAAGAGCCATCAATATTCTGATTACGCAACAACAAGAACAAGAAAAACAACCAGAAGAAGAATAGAATGGTTTTTGGTGGGGGCTCTGGCTGTATAGTAACAGGATGATGATCACGTCACAATGTTATTTAGTTTCTAATTAATGCTTTAATGGGAAGCGTCGGTTTCCTATCTTTCCATCATATTATTAATTCAAATTATTAATAGCTTCTCTCTTTGGAAATAGTAGAACGGAATTTTCATGCGTATAAAGATAGGATTTATATCGTCTAATTAATATGGACAGTTTAAATTTTATTTTTTTAATCTCATAATATTAAATCTCATTTTTTTAATTTATAACTAAAAGATTATTTTTATTATATATTCTACTCTTTTTAATTTTTTAAATTAAAAAAATAAATAAATCAATATAAACAATCTAAACTTTCTCTCATGCGACTAGAGAGAGAAGTAGTAGAGAGGATTCAATTTGGAATAGTATATATACTTCTTACAATATACACACACACACACCCTCCATATAGTTCATTTTGAATTTGTATAGTATACTAAACTAACGCTTAATATAAATTAATATTTTAGTTTTAAGACAGAACGGGCAATATATGATTATATTTTAGTTTTAAGACAGAAAATGGCAGTACATGATTGGTGGGAGGTTAGAAAGAGAAAGGAAAAAAAATTTAAAAGATATTTATTATATCTTTGTAATTATTATTTAATAATATTTTTTTAATAAATTTTTTGAAGATAGAAACACTAATCATTTCTCATCTATTAATTCACTTTTTTTATTTTTGTTTTCAATCTTAATTTTCTGTGTATTAAACAAATTCAATGACAAAATTATCAATAAAATTTGAATTCAACATATTTTGGTGACCTAGCTTGGAACGATTGCATACAAAGCTGATATGAGTTATTGACAGTTTTTAAATTTTTTTCTTCATCGATAAAATAATACTGTAAAAATATATGAGAAATTTGAAAATTAAATTGAGATTTTTTTTCTTTTTTGTATTTTACTATTAGTCCATATGTAGGGCTATAGTTGCTTAATTTTTACTTTTTATTGCCGGTGAACTCCAAGTCATATTTTTGGTTGATGGCGATGCGTGATGGTGCTTCTAACTTCTATTCTCTCAGTTGGTTGGATGGTCTATTCGGCAATTCACTATAAAGAGTGTGAAACTAAAGTGTTCATTATTTTTTGATTATATAAAATTTAAATAAGTATTTATTATCAAGTTTTTTAATATGTATACATATATGTTATAACAAGTATCTATTTTTTAACACTCAACTTCGCTTGATTAAGTATTCTTAAAAAATTGTTTATTTGTTATATGTTAATTAAAAATTTTAACAATAAATATTAAAAAAAATTACTTAACCTTTTTATTAAGGTAATGCTTAATTATTGTTCAGTTCTATAACTCTACTTTATATTTTCCCCTATCATGGAGGGTGTAAATAATATGAATAGACAAGCTGATAAAGATGACCAACATGATTTTAATATTCATTAAAAAGAGTACGAAAGCATCACAAATTAGAAGTTAGGTATAGCAGAATCACTATAATAATTGCATTTAATTGTTGATGATGAGTCTTTTTCTCCTTATCCTTTTTTCAATAATTACAGTTGCCTCCTCTTTCTTCCAAGCAGTTATAAAATGTATTTTATGGTTAACATGAATACTTTGTCAATGCACAGCATGTGGCTATCTAATTTTTGGGAGTAGTTTATGGTTAGTCCCATTCTTAATTAGTCTTTTATCTCACATTTAGAAATAATAATATATAACCCTCCTAAGAGAGTTATTTGACTTATTTCAATTAGTGAAATATGATATTATTAACATGGATTAAATTTTTATAAGAAGGATTCTAAATAGAATCTTAAAATCACTAGGTTAAACTTTTTTTTAACATTTGTAATATGAAATAAGGAAGATGTGATCATTAGTATTTAAATGTTTTAGGTTCAATTCTTAATGTATAGGAAGATAATAAATAAGGGGAAATTTCTTCCGGAAACAACTAATAATAGTAACACAATTAATAATAAATGTGAAGACAGAAGTATTATATTATATAATAGAAAACAGGTGGAATGACGCATGCTTGATTTTCAATAATAATGCTCTAAAGTCGTTGAAAATATAAAAAGAGGCCCTTAGTTGTCCACTTGGCATAACATTATAGAGAGGGTGAGTGATTAATAAATATTTTACGTGCAAGAAACTACAAGTAACGCAATAGATTTTTATATAGTTTATATGGTACTAACTTTTGTTTTCAACACCTGTCTAGGATGACTTCGGCGTATTTTTTTTTATATAGTAATGCAATATTTATTATATTTTTATAATTATTCTTTTATTTATCAAATTATCATTTTAAATATTAAAAATATAAAAATAATTTTTTTATCTCATTTACCTCCATTTATCTACTTTTTATATTCTCTCTTCTTTTCTAATATTGTATTAAACATACCTTAAAATTAGGTAAACTTTTTTATCCTAAAAAGTCAAAAGACATAAAAAGTTTAAGGGAGGAGAAGCTCTAGGCATACTAAATAGAGGATTTTATTGATTCTAATTAAAATTTTTAAATTTTTGTATTTCTTATGCAATAAAAAAATTAGAAGAAAATATTGGATAATTTTGTAAAGAGTTCAATTTTTTATTACAAAAATTAATGTATCTTTATGTAAGAAAAATGAATTCTTAATAAAATTATTCACAATTTACTTTTAGACACATGTTAAAATTTTTGCTTTCATGATATAATTTAATCATATTAAAGTAGAAATATCAAAATATATGTGGGAATGAAAATTTTACCTTTAAAAAAAAAATCAAATTGTAGATGTAGTTCTGAATATATGCGTTCAGATTCTCAATTCTTAGTGAAAGAAGAACAAAGGATTCTATATTATTATTTTTGGCGCAATATTATATTCTCAATTATTTCTTTAATGGGAAGCATCCTCCCCATGTCTGTTTCTATTTTCCGTTTGGTTTTGGTCAATTTCTCTAGCAAGAAGCTTCCAATGGATACCATGGGCCATTCCAAAGTTTTCAGATAATTTCAATGATCTTAAGTTTGCTGGTTTTCTCATGTTAGACAGCATATATAAAGTATTTATAATTTATTTTTGCCATTAAAATAAAAATTATGACGAAAATTTTAATGGAAAATAGAACACTTAATCATGTTAGATTTTGCAAAATATGTTCTGTCATTGATAGGAAGGGAAATTTAAAAAAAAATTATTCATATTAAAATCAATTAAAATGTATCAATAACAAAGAGAAGCTACTTTATTCGGTTACAACTTATTTATAAATATTTTAAATAAAAATTTTTGAATCATATGACAACTACAAATGATAGAGTAAATCACACATATCTTTTTTAAATTTTACTAAAATTATATAATTTTTTTTATTTTTAAAATATACACAAATTTTCTCTAAAATAAAAAGTTGTTTACATTTTAGTTCAATTTTAAATTTTTTTATCAAAATATCCTCTATTTAAAAATTTATTAGTTTTGAAAAATATATATTTAAATTAAAGGAGGGTATTTTAGTCAAAATTTTAAAATTAAATTAAGTGTAAAATAATTTTAGGAGAGGTCTATATATATTTTAAAAATAAAAAACCTGTATAATTTTTGCAAAATTTAAGATAAATCTATATATTTTACTGAAAATGATATCTTCTCCCTCATGCACAAAAAGTGATTTACGTGACAAGCAATTTTTAGTTAAATAGGTGAGGAGCTTTTATAATATCAAAACTTCAAACCCATGTTATGAGACTTGTAGGGAAGGACAACTTTAGCACTTTAAATAACATTCGTTTTACATTCCAAAAATATATCATTTCCGTAAATTCCAAACCTAAAATATCCAGATTAGACCGACCAATTAGACCAAAGAATCAATAATCCAACTATAGGCCCAATCCAATTGACTCTTAAAAACAATTCTTAAAAAAATAATTTTAAAAAACTGGTTAAAAATCGACTAACAAGGAAGACCAACAAGTTACCTGAATTTGAAGGACAAAACAAAACAAAAAGACAAACTTACACTACGGGACTTTTTAGCTCTTTCCAGGCATGAGAGTGTGTGTGGCTCTATAGACATACAATCAGCTACACTCTTGTTATTTGATGTGGGATATGTAGATCTGCTGCTATCTCATCCATCTCAGCCAAATGCAAGTCCCTTTTCTTGTTGGCTTCTTCACTCAGTTCACCGACAGCTTCCAAGGCCCAGATGGGAAGCTCGTCTACGGATTTGCTCTCCAAAGTGGATTACAAGTTTTCAAACCAGACCCCTCTGTGTCGGTCGCAAAGAACAACAATTACACAATTACAAGATGGACTTTGCTGACTTTGTGCGTGTTATGCTGTCCGTCGTGGTGTTCCTGGCCATCGCTTTCTCCGATGAAGGAGTTATTGACTGTTTGTTTCCTCAGAAAACAGAAGACGTGCATATAAGTGATGGATACTTGGGTTTTAATTGTGGGATTTGCTTGCGCTTCTTTGTTTCTTATCTTCCCTATTACTAGGCGCGGATTCTTCTTTGTGGCAAGATTGTCACGGTGGATGCTTTGCAATTATGCGAATAACTAGAGATTCATAGGGGTTATCAAAAAGTCATCATCTTTGTTATTCATCTTAGTTGTTTAAGCTCTCTGGATGGACACCATTAACTAGAAACTGATAAAAACAAAGGAAGAAGAGAATAATAAGGGATTGGTGTCAGAATCTTTTTCAATTGTTTTGCCAATCAAGAACTTGATAACATTATTTATATCTGGTGAGCTCGATCACAGTTTGAATTTAAACTTCTAAACAAATGTAGTGTCTCTATATATATATATAATAAGAAAAAAAAAAGAAAATTATATTTTGTTATTATTCATTATATTAAAATTTTAATATATAAAATTCAATATATATATATATATATCTAATTGTTGTTAACTCAATGATAATTCAATTATAATCAAACTAATAAACTGTGAATTATTATTTCTATTGATTTAAAAATTAATCTAACTTTAAAAATATTTTTAATAATTCAAATTTCTTTAATAATAATTTTTAATTATATTTTAAATATTTTTATTTTCTTATCTTTTTTGGCCAATATTTTATTTTCTTAGCATTTAACTTAACATTATTAGTGCATAAGGTTAAATACTATCCTGTCACAAGGCATAACTTATTCATAGTTAATAATAGTGTAATAACTGAAAAAGGAAAAAAAAAAACATTTTAATTTTTTTGATTTTATTTCCTTCACTTATATTTTTTTTTCTCTCTTCTTTTCTTCTTTCCGTCGCTTCTCACTGGGTCACCTTGTTTCTTTTTCATTCTTCGTTGCTTCCAGTTTCTCTCGTCCAGCCCCCTGCGAGTTGGTTCCCCCAGCTCCCTTTCCATTGATTAGTCACCAAATCACATCCCTGGCATCGTTTGGGCGTTTTCGAGCAACCTTCCCCTCTTATTCCATCGCTAGTGCCCTGCTGTTTCTCCATTTCGTCGCATCAGCTTTCATCCCCTTCAGCTCATTTGTTTCTTCTCCATTGGAGCTGCCATCTCTCTCCCTTCCATCACGATGCTTCCCCCGACATTGTGCAGACTTCATTAAGCTCCCTCGCTATCGATTCGAGCGTGCTGGTCTGTGAACAAGTCGGTAGCATTGCAAGATTGAGGTAAGCAATTTATTCTGACCCATTTATGTTTTTCATTCATTCCAATGCTGAATCTATTAAATTTCATCATTCCCTTCCATTTTTCGGCCTATCCCAGCTCAATGGGTTGTTAATAGGGTTGATGTACTTAGTTTATTTGCTTGGCTGAAAATGAAAGAATGAAATGGGGATCTTTTAATTAGGCTTCCAAGTCATGCAAATCTTGCATAGATCTTCGATTCTCACTTCCTTAAAATGATATGTGAACTCAAATGATGAATTAGAATTCAAAGGAAAATGGTTAAGATGAGGGGGCAGTTGTATGTACGATAAGTAAAGTTATTTAGATAATTATGATCTAGTGAAGTACCTATTAAGGATAGTTGTTTTTGGGTCTGTATAATGATCTAGTGAGTTGGGTGTTATCAGGGAATTCTAGGAGCTTTGGTAGTGAAGGAAACTGGCCTTTCAAGGTGAAACAAACATCGGGCTAGTATTAGGCACCGTCTGTAAGTAAATAATGGATTTCGAAGCATTTACCATTATCATTAATCTTGATATCGTTACTTTCTGTTTGAAATCATTCTAAGTGAGATACAATGTCGTTAAATATATATATATATATATATGTGCGTGTGTGTGTACATGTTTTTGTGGCAATAAATTGGTCCCGATGGAGGAACTGTTTAGAGAAGTAACCTTTAGTTATTTATTTTTATTTTTATTTTTATTGGTCCTAATTAGTTGTTAATATATATTTATAAATTATGCATTGATATTGATTGATTTAATTATTTGATATTTGAACTAATTCTTGTCCCCTATAATCCAAATTCCTTGTATAAGAAATATATATATATATATATATGTAATAATAATATTTGACTAATGATATATATATATATATATGAATTTAGAATTATGGGGTTGGTGTGTGTGCCTCATCTACAAGTGCATGCTACCGTCCTTAATGGGATTAAGTCATATGTTGTGAAGGGATCTGGGTGGAGAAGGAGCTACCTGTTAGGCGTAGCCACCCGAGTGAAATGGGTAAGGAGCTGCCAACAAGGTGTAGCTGCCCCCAGAAAGTATGAATTATGACATGTAAGTAAGAAGGGTAAAGAAAGGAGCTGCCTGTTACGCGTAGCCACCTGAGTGAAATGGGGAAAGGAGCTACCAACGAGGTGTAGTCGTTACCTTATCTGACCTAATGATAAACCTCCATCAAGTGATCACATTGAGAGACTCAGGTCTAAATGGGTATTATTACATACAACAGGTTGTGGATTTGCTAAATTGTAAATTGTGATGGTCTATTTATACACCCTTAATTCATTAGTTATGACCCTTGATTAAATTGTGGAAATCTGTTATTTGCTCACTGAGTTTTGGCTCACTCTTGTAACTTTTAAATTTTTCAGATAGCGCCACCAAACCCGATCTGCCTCCCTCCTCTTAGGTTCTAAGCCGTTGTGGCGTAAGCCTCCTTTTTAGAACTGGGGGCTTAATTAATTTTTTTTTTCTTTTGTTGTTCGTTGTAATGAGTTGATATTCATATTGTAAAGTACTTTAGAAGTAGGACCATTGGATATATGTTTTGTTTCTCCCTCCCCTATTTTGGTCCTTTTGATGTTTTGATGATTGGTTAAAGAGAGCAGAGCTCTCCGTTGCTGTTTATGTTGGATTCTGGCTATTTGTAGAAATTTGAGATGTCCTATTTTCAGGGGACACTCTGCCGAAATTTCTATAAAAAGCTAGTGTACAAAAGAAAAGAAAAAATATATATCTAACGAGGTGGGATTACACTCCTAAATATTATCGAATTAGTATAGTATAGCAATTCAAGCTGTAGATAAGAATTCCATATGGATTCCCTGCGTTGGTCACCTCCTTCTTTTTGGGGTGGCATGACAAGTGGTATCAGAGCATAAGTTCCTGTGTCCTATGAAATAAGTACTCCATAATGATGCCTTAGTTATTTTATGAACCCGGGCATAATTATAACTAAGATATCATTAGAGGCCTTATAGGGTGTTAATGGCTCCTTCTTTATGTGTGATACCTTAGGAAGCCTGGATGTTTGTGAATGTGCATGTCTATGAATGATTAGTTTTTCTTTGTTTTGTTCTAAACCTGTGCCTTGGTTTTTATAGAGCAATGATAACAGCTGGATCTAGTGCAACTGTAGGAGCAGTTGTAGAAGAGAATGCAGATGAGCCTTCTATTGAGGCTTCTGCCCCACCGATGGCCCCAGCCCCTAGGGGTCATGGTAGAGGAGCTAGTAGAGGTCGAGGTAGACGTGGAGGGCATAGTGGGCAAGGCAGGGCCGCCCCACCCCCAGTAGAGAATGTAACAGTAAAAGGATTCATGCCTCCTCAATCGCAATCAGGATCATTGGATGCTTTGGTGGCTAGGTTATAAGGGACTGTGGAGGCATTAGCAAATGTAGTGTAAGCATAGGGAGTTAGAATTGATCAATTAGTAAGTGTTATAGCCCTACAATCTCAAGCACAGGTTCAGCCTACTCCAGTGACACAGCCAATATAGAATGAAAGGAGGAATACTGATGACTTGATATCAAGATTCTTGAAGTTGAAACCGCCAATATTTTTTGGGTCTGATAGTCAAGAGGATCCCCAGCTCTTCATAGATGGTGTTGAGAAGGCGTGCTGAGCTCTTAAATACTCGGGTGAAGAAAAGATAGAATTAGCCACCTACCAGATACAAGATGTGGCTTATACCTAGTGTGAAACCTTATTCCGAGAAAGACCTGTAGGATTAGCTCCGATGACTTGGGAAGAATTTAGATAAGCTTTTATGGCCAGATTTTTACCTAAGAGCACCAGAGATGCAAGACGCCAAGAGTTTGAGACCTTGAGGCAAGTACCAGGCATGAGTGTCTCTGAATATAATATCCAATATACATAGCTCACACGTTATGCACCTCATTTGGTTTCTACAGAAAGAGATCAGATTGAGAGATTTGTGGACAGATTGTTACGCTCACTGTTTAATGCAGTAGTGGCTCAGGTTGAGCAGTTTTTCTCCTATGTTGTAACAGTTGATTATGCAAGGAAGATTGAGTTGTGAGAGATGGAAGATAATGCTCTCTTTTCAAAGAAAAGGAAGAGGATTGAAGGTAAGCACTAAGGTGTAGGGTACCTGACGAGTGGGTCAAGACTTCAAGATCACGGCCAGACATTGTCTCTAGTCTCAAAGAAACCTATGCAGTCTTCCAGTAGTGCAGTTAGTCAGCGATTAAATCATAGTGCTGTTGGACATCAGGCCTAGTATGGTCCAGTCTAAATGGAGCATGATAACAACTGTTGTCTTACTTGTGGGAAACTTCACTCGGGGCAATGTTATAAGGCAACAGGTGCATGTTATCTTTGCGGGCAAGTGGGACATTTAAAGAAGAATTGCCCGCTCTAACAGCATTGGTCTAGTCATAGATCGATTTCATCATCTCGTCAAATGGCTCTTATAGCAGTTACACCGATTCAGTTAATTCCCACCCAACTGAGTAGGGGTGTTGTTGGGAGAGGTGCAAGAAACAGGGGGCCAGCCTCTGCGGGGAAAGGACAGGCTCGGGTGTTTGCCTAATGAGACAGTATACGCAGGCCTCCAATATAGTAGTGACAGGTACTCTCTGAGTTTGTTCTTATGATGCTCATGTATTTTTTGACCCTGGTTTCACTCATTCGTATATATCTCCTCATTTTGCTAAGCGGGTTGGTAGGGATCTAATTAAATTAGATGATCCCTTCATGGTTGTAACACCGATTAGTAAATCGTTGTTAGTGAACTATATATACCGGTCTTGTGAGGTTCTTATCGAGGGTAAGGAAACCTTAGCGGACTTGACGATACTTGATATGACTGATTTTGATGTGATTTTGGGTATGGACTGGTTGCCTTCTTGTCACGCCACGTTAGATTATTATTCAAAGGTGGTAAGATTTCATATTCCGGGTGAGTCGCCCTTTTTGATACAAGGTGATCGTAGTGAAGTACCAACTAATCTTATCTCGTCACTGAGAGCATAGAGGTTGCTAAGAAGAGGGTGCCAAGGATATTTGGCTATCATTAAGGATGCTGATACACGAACGGTAGACCCGTAACAAGTTCTTGTGGTTAAGGAGTTTGCGGATGTGTTCCTAGAAGAGTTACCTGAATTACAATCAAATAGAGAGATTGAATTTCATATTGATGTAGTTGCGGGCACGTAACCAATTTCTATACCCCCTTATCGCATGGCACCGTTAGAGTTGAAGGAGTTGAAGGCTCAATTACATGACTTGTTAGACAAGGGTTTTATCCATCTAAGCATTTCTCCTTGGGGTGCTCCAGTACTTTTTGC
Source organism: Erythrophleum fordii (assembly GCA_032878935.1). Classification (NCBI taxonomy): domain Eukaryota; kingdom Viridiplantae; phylum Streptophyta; class Magnoliopsida; order Fabales; family Fabaceae; genus Erythrophleum; species Erythrophleum fordii. The sequence goes on from JAVQMF010000042.1 coordinate 8,404,707, forward strand.
GAAGAAAAAAGATGGGTCTTTTCGATTATGTATTGATTACAGGCAACTTAATAAAGTAACAATTCGCAATAAGTATCCATTTCCTCATATTGATGATTTTTTTGATCAATTGCAAGGTGCGCAGTGTTTTTCCAAAATAGATTTGCGTTCTGGGTACCACCAATTGAAGATAAAGAAAGAAGATATACCCAAGACAGCTTTTAGAACCCGCTATGGTCATTATGAGTTCTTAGTAATGTCCTTCGGGTTAACTAATGCTCCGGCGGCATTCATGGATTTGATGAATTGAATATTTAGACCTTTTTAGATAGATTCATCATAATATTCATTGATGACATCCTAGTTTATTCAAAAAGCCAAGAAGAGCATAAACAACATTTACACTTGGTGCTGCAGCGGTTAAAAGAAGAGCAATTATATACAAAGTTTTCTAAGTGTGAATTCTGGCTAGATCAAGTGGCATTCTTGGGCCATGTTGTTTTAAGGGATGGTATCCAAGTAGATCCAAGTAAGGTAGAAGGCGTCCAAAAGTGGCCTAAACCTACTACAGTTACAGAGATTCACAGCTTTTTGGGCTTGGTTGGGTACTATTGCTGCTTTGTAAAAGATTTTTCAAAAATAGCTGCCCCTTTGACCAGATTGACGCAAAAGAAAGTTAAATTTCAGTAGTCAGACGCTTGTAAAGAAAGCTTCCAAAAGTTGAAGAAGTGTTTGACTTTAGCCCCTGTCTTAACATTACCATCTGGGATAGGAGGCTATGCAGTGTATTGTGATACCTCAAGAGTAGGGCTGGAATGTGTTCTTATATAGCATGGACATGTGATAGCCTATACTTCTAAGCAACTCAAAAGACATGAGCAAAATTATCCTACTCATGACCTAGAAATGACAACGGTGGTATTCACCCTTAAACTTTGGCGACATTACCTTTACGACAAGGCCTGTAAGATCTATACCGATCATAAAAGTCTTAAGTATATCTTTCCATAAAAAGATCTCAACCTTAGACAACGCAAGTGGATGGAGTTACTCAAGGACTATGATTGCACTATTCTTTATCATCTTGCGAATGCCAATGTAGTAGTAAACGTCTTAAGTAGAAAGTCAATGGGCAGTTTGGCTCACATTGCAGAAGATAAAAGGCCATTAGTGGAAGAAGTTCATAGCTTGGAGAGAGAAGGAACGAAGTTTGAAATTACTAAATCCAAAGCATTCTTAGCTCATGTGCAAGCTTGTTCATTCCTTATTGAAAGGGTAAAGGCAACTCAGAGGTTAGATCCCAAGCTGAACAGGACGATGGAAGGAGTAAGAAGTGGCAGAAATAGTGAATTCATAGTAGACTTAGAAGGGGTGCTTAGAGTTGGAGACCGGTCGTGTGTGCCTAACATAGGGGATATAAAGAGAGAAATTTTAAAGGAGGCTCATCATTCAACATATACCATTCATCTGGGATCGACAAAAATATACCAAGATTTGAAGCAATCTTATTGGTGGGATGGTATGAAGGGAGATATAGCCGACTTTGTTTCTCGTTGCCTAATGTGTTAACAAGTGAAAGCTGAACATAAAAAACCAATAGAGTTGCATCAGTGACTAGAAATACTTGAGTGGAAGTGGGAGAGAATCACGATGGATTTCATAACAAGTTTACCCCGTACCCTGAAGGGATATGATTCTATCTGGGTAATTGTGGATAGATTAACTAAGGCGGCGCATTTCCTTCCTGTCAAAACTACTTAGGTGTGGCTAAGTATGCACAACTCTACCTAAGTGAAATAGTGAGATTGCATGGAGTACCCGTATCTATAATTTCTTATAGAAGCCCTCAATTTATCTCTCATTTCTGGAAGGCCTTCCAAGAGACCTTGGGTACGAGAGTGGACCTCAGTACTACTTTTCATTCTCAAACCGATGGGCAGTCCGAGAGAACGATACAGATTTTGAAGGATATGTTGAGAGCATGTATCTTGGACTTTGGTGGTAGTTAGGAGAGTCATCTGCCTTTGGCAAAATTTTTATATAATAATAGTTATAAAGCTAGCATCCAAATGGCACCATTCGAAGCACTATATGGAAGGCAGTGCAGGTCTCCAATAGGATGGTTTGAAGTTGATAAAGCCAAATTGTTAGGTCCCGACTTGGTACAAGATGTACTGGACAAAGTACGAGTGATAAGAGAAAGATTGTTGATAGCTCAGAGTCGACAAAAGTCGTATGTGGATCACAGACATTAAGACTTGGAATTCACTGTGGGTGATTTGGTGTTCTTGAAGGTGTCACCTATGAAAGGCGTGATGAGATTTGGAAGGAGGGGAAAGTTAAGCTCGCGATATGTGGGACCATATGAGATACTAAATAGGGTTGATCATTTGGCTTATTGTTTAGATCTACCACCAGAATTGGCAGGATTACATCCAGTGTTCCACGTGTCTATATTGAGGAAGTACTTATCTGACCCTTCACATGTAATTAAATCTCAGGATATCATGCTAGATAAGGGGTAGACATATAAGAAAGAACCTGTCTCAATTGTAGATAGACAGGTAAGGAAGCTTCACTCAAGAGAAGTGACAATGGTTAAGGTGCTATGACGTAACCACTCACAGGAAGAAGCTACGTATGAGGTAAAAGGTGAAATGTGTACCAAATATCCTCACTTGTTTAGGTTATGAGGTTAAAATTCCATTTTTCTTATGAAATTTGGGGACCGAATTTCCTTAAGGGAGGAGACTGTAATAACCGAAAAAGGAAAAAAAAATATTTTAATTTTTCTGATTTTATTTCCTTTACTTATATATTTTTTTTCTCTCTTCTTTTCTTCTTTCCGTCGCTTCTCACTGGGTCATCTTGTTTCTTTTTCATTCTTCTTTTCTTCTGGTTTCTCTCGTCCAACCCCCTACGAGTTGCTTCCCCTAGCTCCCTTTCCGTTGGTTAGTCACCAAATCACCTCCCTGGCATCGTTTGGGCGTTTCCAAGCAACCTTGCCTTCCTATTCCGTCGCTGGTGCCCAACTGTTTCTCCATTTTGTCGCATCAGCCTTCATTCCCTTCAGCTCACTTGTTTCTTCTCCATTGGAGCTGTCGTCTCTCTCTCTTCCATCGCGATGCTTCCCCCGAAGTTGTGCAGACTTCATTAAGCTCCCTTGCTATCGATTCGAGCATGCTGGTCTATGAACAAGCCGGTAGCATTGCGAGATTGAGGTAAGCAATTTGTTCTGACCCATTTATGTTTTTCATTCATTCCAATGCTAAATCTATTAAATTTCATCCTTCCCTTCCATTTTTCGGCCTATCCCAGCTTAATGGGTTGTTAATAGGGTTGATGTACTTGGTTTATTTGCTTGGCCGAAAATGAAAGAATGAAATGAGGATCTTTTAATTAGGCTTCCAAGTCATGCAAATCTTGTACAGATCTTCGATTCTCACTTCCTTAAAATGATCTGTGAACTCAAATGATGAATTAGAATTCAAAGGAAAATAGTTAAGATGAGGGGGCAGTTGTATGTACGATAAGTAAAGTTATTTAGATAATTATGATTGAATGAGGTACCTATTAAGGATAGTTGTTTTTGGGTCTGTATAATGATCTAGTGAGTTGGGTGTTATCAGGGAATTCTAGGAGCTTTGGTAGTGAAGGAAACTGGCCTTTCAAGGTGAAACAAACATCAGACTAGTATTAGGCACCGTCTGTAAGTAAATAACAGATTTTGAAGTGTTTACCATTATCATTAATCTTGATATCATTACTTTTTATTTGAAATCATTCTAAGTGAGATAAAATGTCGTTAAATATATATATGTGTGTGTGTGTGTGTGTGTGTGTGTGTACATGTTTTTGTGGCAATAAATTGGTCCCGAGAGAGGAACTGTTTGGAGAAGTAACCTTTAGTTATTTATTTTTATTTTTATTTTTATTGGTCCTAATTAGTTGCTGATATATATTTATAAAATCATGCATTGATATTGATTGATTTAATTATTTGATATTTGAACTAATTCTTGTCCCCTATAATCCAAACTCCTTATATAAGAAAAAAATATATATATAATAATATTTGACTAATGATATATATATATATATATATATATATGAATTTACAATTATGGGTTAGTGTGTGTGCCTCATCTACAAGTGCATGCTATCATCCTTAATGCGACTAAGTCATATGTTGTGAAGGGACCTGGGTGGAGAAGGAGCTACCTGTTAGGCCTAGCCACCCGAGTGAAATGAGTAAGGAGCTGCCAACGAGGTGTAGCCGCCCCCAGAAAGTATGAATTATGACATGTAAGTAAGAAAGGTAGAGAAAGGAGCTGCCTGTTAGGCGTAGCTACCCGAGTGAAACGAGGAAAGGAGTTGCCAACGAGGTGTAGCCGCTACCTTATCTGACCTAGTGATAAACCTCCATCAAGTGATCACATTGAGAGACTCAAGTCTAAATGGGTATTATTACATACAACGGGTTGTGGATTTGCTAAATTATAAAGTGTGATGGTCTATTTATACACCCTTAATTCATTAGTTATGAACCTTGATTTAATTGTGGAAATCTATTATTTGCTTACTGAGTTTTGACTCACTCTTGTAACTTTTAAATTTTTCAGATAACGCCACCAGATCCGATCTGCCTCCCTCCTCTTAGGTTCCAAGGCATTGTGGTGGTGAGCCTCCTTTTTGGAACTGGGGGCTTGGTTAATTTTTTTTTTTTTTGGTTTTGTTGTTCGTTGTAATGAGTTGATATTCATATTGTAAAGTACTTTAGAAGTAGGACCAATGGATATAGGTTTTGTTTCCCCTTCCCTATCTTGGTTCTTTTGATGTTTTGATGATTGGTTAAAGAGAGCGGAGCTCTCCGTTACTATTTATGTTGGATTCTGGCTATTTGTAGAAATTTGGGATGTCCTATTTTCAGGGGATACTCTGCCGAAATTTCTATAAAAAGCTAGTGTACAAAAGAAAAGAAAAAATATATATCCAACGATGTGGGATTACACTCCCAAAGATTATCAAATTAATATAGTATAGCAATTCAAGCTATAGATAAAATTCCGTATGGATTCCCTGTGTTGGTTACCCCCTTCTTTTTGGGGGGGGGGGGGCGTGACAAATAGAATCCTAACCAAAACAAAATAGTTAATAATAAAATTAACTAGCACTTATTGAATCATTTTTTTTGGAAAATAAAACTCACAGTAAAAATAGTTTTGATAATTATAGAAAATATTTTCAACAATAAAAGTTTACAAAACATAGCCAAAGAAGTAGAACTCATGTCAAATCAAAATGATCTTGTAGATTAGAAATAGAAAAAAAAAATAATTAAGTAGATGGATAACAAATCTGCCTTTCATCACAGGCTTTAATTTTACGGAGAATTATAATAAAGGACCAAAAAGTTAAAAAATTATTCTTAAAGACCTGTTACCATTTGTTTTAGGATAATTGCCACTGAGTTTAGCAACAATTAGTTGAACTTAATGATAAAGATCCTTCAAAATAAATTTTTTCACTTCTTGGTCTGTAAATGTAATTTTCCCTTAATTTTATCCTTTTTAGAGCCCATAAGGAGATGACTCCAACACCCACCAATATTTCATTCTATTGGCATATTTGCCCCAAACATGGAATCTGCACTTGCTCATAGTGCCAACATGAGTGTCCAATTGCTTGTAAATAGAGGCTAAAAATCCCCCCTTTCAACCCCAACCCCCCCCCCAAAAGTCCCCTTCTCACAACTAGACTCCCAAATACGAGTAAATAACTGCTATAAAAAATTTATAGACGTGGCTATTAAGAGTGAATTATGTCCAAGAAATTAGAGTGCATTTTCGAAATTCTTTAGTGATTGTAGCATGTTCCATGGTTAACATAAAATGACATTAAGGAAGTGAGTTTGTTGCCTATATGAGATAGTTTGTCTATAGTATTGTATTATATGGAACTAAAATGACCTGCTGTCTTGCATAATATATTGTGAAATTTAATTCTCATGTTGGAAACACCCGCAGTGTCAAGTCCCGATTGGTTATGCGTGTTACTAGTTCAGGCTTCCTAGTCAATTTCAGATCTTCTGGCCAAACTATTCTTGGGCAGGGACTTCGCTCTAAGCAATGTGATAATTAATTAAAGAATTTTGGTGTTTTTAATCAATGAATTTTAAAGAGTTTAGGATCAAAAAACTTACTTATAGCAGAAATTTTTGTTGATTGATTATCCCACACAAATGATTTGGTCACAATATTAAACTCCAATCAAAATGTTCATAGTAGATGCACCACTTTGTAACTGATGAGACAAAAGATCTATGTGTGTGTGTGTTTCCTTTTTTTTTTTTTCTCCTTTTTCAGATAGAAATTTCTCTTCTATGTATTCTTATAATTTTTGAGAGGGAGAGAGAGTTTCATAGATACATATCCAGCCCATACACTTTCATGAACACACTATTAATTTTAATTTTTGAATTTAAATTTTCCACATAATTTGGGGAATAACCAATAGAAGATTTTAAATTTTGATTTTCAAAAATCAAAATTCAAAAAAATAATTCAAAATCAATTTGTTAAATAATGAAATTAATTAATTTTCATAATAATTAATTAATCAAATTAATTCCTTTTAAACTTTTTCTATCATAGATTCATGTCAACCCATTATTAGCAATCCAATAATTTAACACTAATGCTCTATCAAGCCCCATTCATCGAAGTTCTCCGCACTATCAAATTGGTAAGGGAGGATACTATATTAGTGGTATATCCAAGGGTAATGGAAATTGAAATAATAAACCCTAGTTTTCTTCACCAGCGAACCAGGAATTCTACTACTTTTAGTTCTAATGCTGCGATGGACATCTACTAAAGTTCTTGTTTGACAAAGTCTCCCAAAATACTTGCAAAAGAAGTGAATACCTATGTCATCCTGGTTACTAGTTTGGGTCTGAAATGTTATTTTGTAAAGCATTCTTGTTTTATAGTTTCTATTTCTAATTTGCACCTTGATGGTATCATTAGCTACCTTAAACAGCCGTTTCAATATATGAAGGATGTGTTCTTAAATCTTGACCCTAGATGAATACTCTGGAATTTTAATAGGATTTAAGCAAGGAAACTTGAACTTCCATAGTTTCTAAGCTTTCTAACTCGTACCTTGACGATATATTTTGCTACCTTAGATAGCCGTTTCAATGTAGGGTACGCCTCTATCTCAAGTGGCCTACGTAAATTCATTTTTTCCGCAAATTTGTTCTACAAGGCAATTTACAGTTTCTGCTCTCTTTGATTTGTTGCTTCTTTTATATATATATATATATATATATACATAAAGGGTTTGTTGACTGGTCTTTGCAATGTTCCCAAGAACAGGCCCAAAAAACAAAAAAATGCTATTAGTGATTCCATATACTGTTTCGAATGGGTAACTTCAGGTGGTTATTGTATCATAATACCATCTTGCCTTCACGTCAAAACTTTGGTTTTCAACAATGGGGTATAGAAAGAAGGGAGCATGAAATCACGTTGGAGTTTGGAATTGCAAGAAAGGGGTAACGAAATAGGGCAAGTAAGGCTTAGTTTAATATGAAGAAAGGAAATGGATTTTGTTTTTTATTTTTATTTTTTATAAATGTCTACTATATTTTTATAATTATTATTTAATAATATGTATTTTTTTTTTTAAGTAAAAGATATTAGAGAATTTTTTCACAAAATTTTTTTTTACTTCCATTTTTTATCCTAATAATTTTATATATCAAATGACTCATTATTTTTACATGGTATCTTCGCAGCTTTCTTTTGTACGTATGCGGAGGTATACTAGCATGCTTGAGGATCAAGAGTGCATAAAAAATCATTTGGGTGTTATAAACTTGTTCCGTTAAAAGACTATTAGATGGTCACAGATTGGCTCAGATAGCTAGGCAGCGAAAATTTAAGGTACGTTTAATCGAGGAGAATAAAATAGAAGTAAAATAAAAAGTAATATTTAATTCAAATTCAAATCACCCAGTTCTAAATTAAAAGGTTGCTTTTTTTTTTTAGAATTTTATAATTTTCATGTACCTGTACGTGATATAAGTGAGATGTAATAGGCTGCAGTGGTATCATATATATATATATATATATATATATATATTATAGTATGATAAAATTCTAAATCAACTGGAAAACCATGGACCAGCTTATACCACATGATGATTGATAGGATATAGATAGACTATTATAGCTTTTTTTTTTTAACATGTATTTAGCAAGAAATCTAAAAGTATTAATTTATCCTTTGGTAACATTTGGCATTTCAATAGAAAAAAATAAAAATAAAAATATATATAATATTTATTATGTTTTATAACTATTACTAAATAATATTTATTTTTATAATTTTTTAAATAAAAACATGAGAATTATGTTATATATATAATTATTTTTTATTTTTATTCTTAATTTTTTTGCATATTTAAAATTATTTGAATTGTATTAAAAAAGCTTCTCATGGAATAAAATGACAGAAAACCCCCTTATGCGAGCCACAACTACATAAATAATCAATATTATTGTCCGACTACACATTTTGCAGTGCACAGAGAAATCGAGACGAGGGCTTATCCGGTTAAAGTGAATTTAGGCCATCAATGATTACTGGAAGCTTTACTACAATATCAACTCTTTGAACCAAACGCAATGATCAATAGGATTTGGTTCCATGGAAGTGTAAATTTAAAACCTAACATAGAATCAAAAGGGAAAGGGATAAGACAACAGAACAAAATCTAATCTAGAGGGAATTTTTCGAAGAACCAACCTGCAACCCTGAAATTGAGAGATTGGATGATCATACGCTAGAACCAGAGATCCATGCAGATCGCAAGCCGCCCTTTGATCCTTTCAAGGCTCCGCGTGGACCAAACAGAGACGATTTCTGTAACGGCTAGCTTTTGTTAATCAGAATGGAAAATCATAGTAAAGGAGAAACTGAAACAACAGAACAAAATCTAATGGCTCTGACGTGGGTCTCTATACAGCTTCCAAAGGTTCAAAATCAATCGAGTACCTGCAGGTATACGGTAACTGCTTTGGTATCTGCAAAACCATCAATTTCAATATCGATTCAACCTCCAGCTAATTGTCCTCCATTGAATTAGCAATATAATAATGATGACTATGACTGTCTTAGCTAATGGGAATTGAAACAGAGTATGCTGAGGAGGTGGCATTGTTGACTGATATCATGACATCGATGAAATTGTGCTCTGTTTCAGGCACACCAGGGGGCTCACGCTAGAACTGAAGACGGCCCATCTCTCTCTAACGGCTACTTTCTGCCAATTATTTAATTAGTTCAAAATTTTCCGTTAGGCCATCATTTTCTGAACTATGCGATGAAATTTCTCTCAAACGGCCCCTTTCTTTTTCTTTTTGGGCAGAATCAAACGGCTAATTTTTTAAATTATGAAATTGGCCAACGGCACAATATCAAGCCCTATATATACAGGTTGCTTCTTCTTTGGTGAGTTTAACATTATGACAAAAGCCGAAGCCAGGTTGGGCGAAGAAGAATTCAAATTCGCTGGGGAACAGGGGTGAGTCTTCTCAAGGCTTGCGTATATGCGTATAATTGTATATCAAACTTATCCTTGTTTCTTGTTTTAATATTATTTCCCTTGAGTCCTCTGCTTTGCTGATTCTCTGTTTCTCTCTCAATCTGTGAAGTTGGGTTTTGTTTTTGAGAGGATGGACATAGGAGTGGCATCACATGCGTGGGGAAACAGAGGTACTTTTCTGGAATAAGACTAATGCATTTATTCATTGTTGATTTTTTTTTCTTCGCTTATTTAAGATTGAAATATTGTTAATTGATGATTCGATGCTTCGGTGCTACTTTCTGCTCATAATCTTAACCGTGGTTTTAGGTGTCCTTTACCAATTTCGGATGGCTGATTATGTATGGCAATCAGCGCAAATGCGCTGTATCTTTTGTAACGCCATTTTGCTATTGCATCAATATGAATGTTTAAGGTTGTTTATGGAAGACTTGAGTTTTCTCTTTATTTATTTTAAAAATTGTTTATCCCAGATGAGTTTCTGGTTTTAATGTCTTTAAAAACTGTTTATCGCAGATGAGTTTCAGTTTATTGCTTTTCGGATTTTCTTTCTTGGTTTTGGGTGGTTGAAGTTGAAATGTACTTCTGTTTTAAAAAAAAAAGGTTGATTTTAAAATTATTAAATAATAGAAACGCTAAATTATTTTCACATCCGAATTTACATGAGTATGAAAACTTTGTGGACATGTTATTATATTTTACGTGTATCATCTAATTCAGTAAACAAATGTAATAGAAATGATGCTTCACTTATCTGAAAACTTTCAAGAGATATGATGTTAATTTGAATTCAGCATAATATGAAAAAGGACTACGTCTATAATATTGAAGTCCACCTTGCTCGCATGGTGCTATAAGCATTTGCAGTATTGGTCTTATGCTTAAGTTTTTACAGAGCTTAGACCTTTGACGTGGCCTAAATTGCGCATAACATGAAGCTTTGAACATACATAAGATTACTCAATTCTATCTAGTTCATCTTAAAGGGGATGAAATTGGGACAGTTGATGGATATTTAGAAAACTAATTTGAAGTGGTTATTTAGTGAAAATGTTAAGAATGAAGTTATTTGAAAATCAAAATATTGAATACTTGCTAGGCAAATTCATAGAAGGAGTACAATTTGAACCAAACAACTATGCCAATTTGGTTTTTGACATCCTGTGTTGAAGTATGCTATTATGGTCTATTCACTGTTCCATTGTAATCTTTACATGGTGGAAAACATGCTTAATATGCAGCCATCTAGGAGTATAGCTTTTGTTTTTTCGGTTGCTTAATACTTGAATTGTGAGATTTGTGACTGAAATATGCGTTATTTTGAAGCATGGAGATATTTGGAAATTAAAATGGCGAAGGCAATAGCCTCTTGACTCTAAAAAAAAAAAAAAAGCTAAGTGATTTGACTAATAGACATGTCAATATATCCCACGTGGGCTAGTGCTTCATGATGATGAAGTGAAAAACTAACCGGTAAAACTAGTAGATAATTTATGATGATTATGAAAAATTAACCCATTAATTGAGCTAATTTTCTCTGTATGCATTTGTAGACTGGTATATGTCCGGCTTCCGACTTGTAAGGTTGTGGACTATAATACTGTCATGTTGTTGTTGGTTTGTTTTTTCTTCCTGGTTGAAAGGATTTGTAAAACGTTGTTTTGAAGAGTAAAATTTAGAAAAATTTAGGACTACTTGACCATCTCCCCAAAAATATAATGCGTTTCCAGAGAAGAGTATCTTCAGTCAATCTTAGACTTTGAAAGACAAGATGCTTCCTTTTCCTCCTCCTTTCTACCATACGATCTTTTACAGCTTGAGTGCTACTGTTAGTTAAAAATTTGTGAAAGTGCTTTGACATTAATTTCTTAAGATTTAAATTAATATCTTTTCGGTGGAAATCAACTGTTTGGAAGCAAGTGACTTGGATCAATTTTTCTACCTTGTTTCTTTTGGTGGAAATTAATTTCTTAAGATTTAAATTAATATTTTGTTGGTAATAAACTCTACTTTCTTTTCAAGAGATTCAACCTGACTAGCAACATTTTTCCTTTTCTGTAGCAGTATTCATGTGTATATTCGAAACCTTGTCTAGACATTTTGTTGACTGGGTTGTCCTATTGATTTCAGGAAAAGCAGATCAGGAGACAGCAATAGGGAAGATCAAGAGTTGCAACATTTTATATACTTAACCACATTCAGGTTGGTTTGACTGCTTCTTTTACAAACATATAATAATTTTGTTATGAGTCCCACATCGGGAAATCTCACAAGTGAAGTGGGGTTTATAAGTTTAAGGGGCTCTCCCTTCTAATAGGCTAGTCTTTTGGAATAGGCTCTCCCTTTGGGCTTGTGCTCATTACATTGGTGCTTTCATTGAGAGACCGACGGTCACGGAAAGGGCTACCTGCGAAGTGGCTGACCGGAAGAAGGCCGAGTGAAGTGCCGCTGAGTGAAGCGTCACAGAGTGGAGCTGCCGGGGATGTCGGCTCTCGAGGGGGTGGCATTGTTATGAGTCCCACATCGAGAAATCTCACAAGTGAAGTGGGGTTTATAAGCTTAAGGGGTTCTCCGTTTATAAGCTTAAGGGGTTCTCCGTTTATAAGCTTAAGGGGCTCTCCCTTCTAATAGTCTTTTGGAATGGGCTCTCCCTTTGGGCTTGTGCTCATTATATTATTGTTATGAGTCCCACATCGGGAAATCTCACAAGTGAAGTGGGGTTTATAAGCTTAAGGGGCTCTCCCTTCTAATAGGCTAGTCTTTTGGAATGGGCTCTCCCTTTGGGCTTGTGCTCATTACATTGGTGCTTTCGTTGAGAGACCGATGGTCACGGAAAGGGCTGCGAAGGGGCTGACCAACAGAGGGGCTGACCGGAAGAAGGCCGAGTGAAGTGCCGCTGAGTGAAGTGTCACAGAGTGGAGCCGCCGGGGAGTCGGCTCTCGAGGGGGTGGCATTGTTATTGAGTCCCACATCATTATGGGACTCATAACAAATTTTGACATTGGCACACCATTTCCACTAAACCATAATGCGTGATACTTTGTAAATGTCGTCTATGGCATCAAGAGATGGTTTATAGCTGTGGAAATTTATGGAAAGAATTTGTATGTGTGAAGAGTTAATACCATGATTCTCTCATGTCATGTAATATACTTAAGACTGGTACCAAAGAATTTCTCCAAAATTAAGCCATGAGAGTCACATCAGACGCTTCTATTAACGGATTAATGGAGTTAGAAAAATTATGAAATTGTTCAACCTTCTTTTAAAATATTGAAGACTATTAAACAAAAATTAATTTTTAAGTTAAAATTTGTCTAAAATTTTAGGAACAATAAGTAAACATTTGGCTTTTATCATGTGCTCATATAATTCTTCAACAAACAATTAACATATCTTGACTTCCAATTGGAAAGTTAGAGAATGAGTTTTAGTTTGTAAGAAGTCAATGTATAATTTTATAACTTAAATAACAAAATATCTTATGTTTTCACTCAATGTATCATACGATTTTAGTTCTTTTTAACTACTATTTTTTTTTTGTGTAGTCTTTTCCCTTTCTTGTTAATTGCATTTTTAATTAGTAAGGATTGAAAACAATATTTTACTCAATACAAGTAATTTAAGAAATTTTTGTTGTTTAAGCCACTGGTTTCAAATGATACCTATTTTAATTGTAAGATGTTACCTACATCCAATAAGTTCTCTTCTCCTCTTGTATAGAGTCTTACTCCTGTCTGTAACACCCCGAAATTAATTAAGGTGTTAATTATGGATTAAGATTAATTAAGGATAATTAATAGAGCATAATTGGGCAAGTTAGTGAATAGGTATTCTAGAGAGATAAATTGTTAATATGGGTTGAGAATTTAGTTAGGATGGAGATTTACATCTAGGCCCAAATTAATTAAATCATGATAAGAGGCTAATGGAGGCCCAATGAATTAGAGGTAAACCCAAACTAATTTAATGAGATAGAGGCCCAAGATTTATCTTGTATAGGCTCAATTAAGTGGCCCAATTACCCTTGTGCAGACCCAAGCCCTTGAGCCCTTCAAATTAGGCCCAAAACCTATTAAACTTCAGCAACCCAATGAGTGAAAACTGGCCCAACAGAATTATGCAGCCCAACACTTAAAAACTGGCCCAATAAGCAAAATCTGAAACCCAATTGGATTTGGACTTGGAGCAACCCATGACCCAGCCTTTTGACCTAATTTAAACCCATCTAAACCCTAATGCTTCAGCCACACCTTCATTTTTCTGAAACTCAAGAGGCAAATTCGGAGGTTGAGAAGGAGGCTAGGGTTTAGGGCAAAGATTCTGCATTTCCACACACTTAGAGCAAGATTTGGCTAAGGTAATAGTTATAGAACTTAACCCCCTCATCTTTCTCTTTAATTTGGTCTAATTAGTTTTTCATTTAGAGGATTTTCACTTTACCCAAAATCTGAAATGTGGTTATTTGGGGATTTTCTTGATGAAATTCGTAGGTTGAGGTTGGGGCTGATATTAGATGAGTTTAAACCCTTATTTTGATGCTTTCTTTGATGGTTTGAGACCCCCATAGCTTATTTATATTATAGGTATTAATTTGGTACAAATTTGCTTAGGATTTTGGGTGAGACATTGAGAATTCTGGTAGGAGATACTTGAATCCGAATTTGGGATTTGTGGTGGCTGTTGCAAGTTGTCTACAAGTGAGGTAACCAGGGTTTACATTAATTCCCTGCATGTATCTAATTTAATTTCATATTTGCTGTATATGAATGATTTGAAATTGTTGAATGAATTAGTTGGCTATCTGTTGTATTATGATTGGACCTTGTGAGTCCATGGTGGAGCTGTGGTGCGACTGCCACCCGTGCATGTGCCACGATCGGGCACCGGGTATGATCAACCCCAGATGCACTGAGCCCTGGTTGTGCTCAATAGAGAGTAGGTGCCGTGGACGGGCCTCTCCCGGTGTTAATGGCCTTTAACATGTTAAATATATGATTGCTAGTATGGGATAGTAATCATGACAGCCTAATTATTTCATTTGCTGAAATGACTAATATGATTCTGGTATGGATTTTGATTCATGCATATATGTTGATTAAACTGGATTATATGATGGAATTGTTTTAGTTACTGAGATTTATATCTCACCCCGTGTTATGGGATCAATATTTCAGGTGAAGGTTCCTCGGGTAAGGATAAGGGTAAGCAAGTGGATGAAAATCCATAAGCTTCAACTTATGGGGAGATGGCTACACTTGGGCTGACTTAGCTAGTATAGATGCTAGTTTTGTATTCCTTAATGTATAGCATCATCATGTATCTGCATTGCCAAGTGTAGGCTTGAACATTTGATTTATTGAGAATGTATGTACTAAAGGGTTAGACCCCCTCTTGACTTAGTATTTGATGTATGGATTCCTATAATCTGCTGTAAACTTTGTTGATCTATAATATGGTTGTCAATAGAAATGCAACTCTTGAGATATTGGTATGAACCCCCATTGTATGGAACCCCTATTGATTGAGTATTAAAGGATAGTTGCTAGTAATTCATGTATATTCTATTGTTGCTATTTTATAAACTTGCTAATAGAGGGTAATTAGAGAACGGAAATGGGCATATAAGTTTTGAATTGGTAATGGAAGAATAGCTAAGTAAATAAGGTAGATAAATGTCATTAGAGCTATATAAAATGAGGGGAAGTGACCTTAGAGTGTCCCTAAGAAAAGAAATGGAGTGTAGGGGGCGAAATATAGTGAAACTAGTGACAGAAGGGAATCACGCTGCGGCCAGGGAGGCTTCGCCGCGGCCTAGGAAGTGACAGTGGCGAGGGACGCCGCGGCTTGAGAAATCTCGCCGCAAGCCGCGGCGCGGAGTGAAAATAATCGCCCAGGAGGCGACAGGACGTAACCTCGCCGCGGCGCGAGTCGAGAAAATTAATTAGGGAGGTTACAGTAGCAAAACTCGCCGCGGCGCCACATAGGTTGGCCACGGCGCAGGTCCAACTCGCCGCGGCGCAAGTATAAAAACTTAATTTTTGAGCTCCAAAACCTAACTTAGCCGCGGCGGGAAGGTCCCAAGTCGCGGCGCAGGTCCCCAAACTCCTATATTTGACCTAAAAATCCTAATTTCAGTAAGGCTAATGTTAGGGTATGGTATGGGGACATTGGTGAGACGTTTTGTGGGTTGAAATTGATTAATGGATGAATCCTAAACCTTTAATGATGGTACAACCCCTTTCATGCATGTTCCCGTTATGGTTGTTAGTTGATGATCCTAGTAGTATCAAGGTTTAAATTTCCCCTATATTTCCCTAATGTAATTAATTGCAATGACTCCAAACCTTGATCATTATTTATTAATCGTGTATTCAGCTATAATCACTGATATTAGAATCTAGGGTCGTCACACTGTCAATATTGGTTAAAAGAAATGACATTTCAAAAAAAATTAAATTCTTGCATTACTCATTAGCCTTCCTTAGGTTCCTTAGGTCCTACTTTTATGGGACCATAACATAGTCCAAAGTAAGTCAATTTAACATTGTTCCTTATTTGTTGGCTTTTGTAGAATGTCAAATTTAGGATGCTAACATAGCTTGTCCAAACCAAGTCAAATTTAATATATACTTTTAGGAATGTCACAATTGATGTATGTCTAGAGCACTATGCTTGTATATGTACATATGATTAAGCAACTTTGTAAAGCTTGCCTGACAATAATTTCTGTGTGTCTTCTATCACTAAAATGGGTAATTTTATAACTTAAATAATGAAATATCTTTTTTTTTTGTGACTGAATGTATCATACATTTTTAGTTCTTTTTAACTACTATTTTTCTTTTCCTTTTCTTGTTAATTGCATTTTTAATTAGTAAGGATTGAAAACAATATTTTACTCAATACAAGTATTTCAAGAAATTTTTGTTGTTTAAGCCGCTGATTTTTAATGTAACATCACTGGTTTCAAGTGATACCTATTTTGACTATAAGATGTTACCTGCCTCTAAGTTTCCTTCTTCTCTTGTATGGAGCATTACTCATGTCAATATTGGTTAAAAGAATCTTGGGAAGAACTATTTGTGTGATTCAAAAAAAAAAATAAGTTCTTTCATGCCTTCCTTAAGTTCCTTAGGTCCTACTTTTATGGGATCATAAAAGATCCCATAAAAGTAGGATATGTTGGCTTTTGTAGAATGTCAAATTTAGGATACTAACATAGCTTGTCCAAACTACGTCAAATTTAATATATATGTTTAGGTGTGTCACAATTGATGTAAGACATGTCTAGCGCACTATGCTTGTATATGTTCCTTAGGTCCTACTTTTATGGGATTCCATAAAAGTAGGATATGTTGGCTTTTGTAGAATGTCAAATTTAGGATACTAACATAGACATAGCTTGTCCAAACTACGTCAAATTTAATATATACGTTTAGGTATGTCACAATTGATGTAAGACATGTCTAGCGCACTATGCTTGTATATGTTCCTTAGGTCCTACTTTTATGGGATTCTGTAAAAGAGATATGTTGGCTTTTGTAGAATGTCAAATTTAGGATACTAACATAGCTTGTCCAAACTAAGTCAAATTTAATATATACTTCTAGGAATGTCACAATTGATGTATGATATGTTTAGCACACTATGCTTGGATATGTATATATGATTAAGCAACTCATCCATTTTAATACTTACCAACTTGTTGTAGACATAAATTACTTAACTCAATTTGTTTGATTATTTAACATGCTCTTTTTAGAGATGTTGTGTCAAATGGGAACGTGCTTAAGAAAAAAACAAAGCAATCATCATTAATCAAATATGAAAGAGTTTTCCCCTTTTTTAAAGATGATTTTAGCGAAAATTGGTTATATTTTTTATTTTTTGTTGATCTATTAAATTCTTGTCAAGATAATTTTTTTAAATATGGTATTGCAGTATGTAACTTCATAAAGAATTTGGTTTTGGTGTAAAAAGATAAAATATTATATTCATATATATATATATATATAATAAAATAATTCTAAATAAGCACTAATTGTTAACTTTTATAGTTCATAGTTTTTAACGGTTTTTTTTTTAACAATGACCTTTCTGTCTTTAAAAATTCTTTTGATTTTTTTTATTTTTGTTTTCAATGAGGTAATTATCTATTAAAACCTTCAATTTTATTCCTATTTTTGCAAATGAAGACAATATCACATGTAGTTTACAAAAGTGCATATGTTGAAGATGATCTTATCTTAGGTTATAATGTTTTATCACAAGGATATCCAAGTTCGTCTTTTGATGTGCTTATCGTTACTTGATTTTTGTGCTTAAACAAATACGTATTGTGTTTTTATGTTATAACTTGTTTAGGTTATTTTAATGACTAAAAGTAACTATGTGTGCTTAAACAAAAAAACACATATAATTATATATATGTTGCTAGTGACAATTATATATCTAGATTATACACATGTTTTGAAGAAATTCAAGGCAACTCATATTTAAATTAAGTAATTTCTTAATTTCTTAAGTTCACCCATATTCTACACATAGACAACTTTAAAGGACTTATTTTCTATTTCAGGAAACTCAACTTTTAGATTTAGTAGAACAAAGTTTGTTGTTGACATGTTAAGGTCATTATTACATACATATCAGTGAAACGCATTTTCAAGCTAGTTATTATGAAATTTTTGTTTGAGTACATTTTTTATCTACATCTCCTCATTTATATATGTATCCTACCTTGATAATTCCAAAAATTGTGATATGGACAATATGCTTAAGTGTTACTAGCTTTATTATCTTACATTTTCTATTGTGTTTTATTGTTGAAAGCAATTTTTTTCCATATGCATTTGAATTTAACCTAAAAAAGAAGGTAGTTTTAAAAATATTTTTCTTTTTTTTTTAACAAATATACATTTTCCAAAATTTGCAAATTTGGAAACTTTGACATGACACTTTTATTTGCCTTGAAATTCACTTAGGGTTTCAATAAAGAAAAGTGCTTGAACTTTTGATAGGTGTTTGAACTTCAATAAGATTCAAAAAAAGGATTACAAATAGTGCTTGAATTTGACCAACACAAAATACCCACATTTGAACTTTGATTTGAAACTATTCTCAGGGTGCCTAAACTTTGTGCTTGAACTTTTATAAGATTTAAATAAATGTACTTGAACTTGAACTTTAACAAGACTCAACTGTACTTAAATTTGAACTTTGAATAAGTCAAGTAAATTTTGATAGAATCTAAGTGTGTGTTATTTTGATGAACTTAGGCATGTATTCTTGAACTTTAACAAGTAAAGAAAACATTGGACCTAAAGATCTACAACTGAATTCCCACATGACTTAAGTAGGTGTGCTTAAGCATAAGACTCAGGTATGTGTGCTTCAACTTGAATTTAAACTTTCATAGGGCAAGGGTTGAAGCCTAATGGATCATCACACAAGACTCAGGTATGTGTGCTTTAACTTAAACTTAAACTCAAACTTTCACAGGACAGGGATTGAAGCTTATTAGATCATAGTAGCAAGACCACTGCCACTTATAATATTTGATCATATATTTAAATTATTTGCAAAAGATTTTGCTAAGTTGCTAAGTGCTTAACTTTTACAAGTTTCAGGTAACTATGCTTTAACTAAAGCTTTAACAAGAGCCAGGTATGTATTCTTGAACTTTAAAAGAAACTTAAACTACCATAAGACTAGTGTTAAATCTTAGTGAATCGTGGCAACAAAGTTACTTTATCACTTACAATACCCTTGTGTATTTGAATTATTTGCAAAAGGAGTAAAAGATTCTACCTGTTGCTCTATAGGAAAGATTAAATAGGTGTGTTTAAACTTGAATTTTTTATAAGAACTCGACTGCTTAATAGAACTTGGCTAAACTCACATTTTGACAAAACATAAGTTATCTAAGTACATGTTCTTAAATTTTGACGAGACCTAGGTATATATTCTTGAAATTTTACAGGACTCAAGGATGGACATTTGAACTTTCATAAGACCCAGGAACTAAATACATGGGACATTTCAACGAGACCCAGGTATTTGAATTATTTGCAAAAGATGCAAAAGATTCTACCTGTTGCTCGATAGGAAAGATTCAAGTAGATGTGTTTATGTTGGGAATCATGGGAGGCACACAGCGGAATTTAAAGTTTTTTGATCAAATTGCTTAAACCGAATAGGTTAAGAGAAGTACCTTTTCTGTCGATTGAGTTTGTTGTTTACTATTCGTCTGGATCACAGAAACTGACCGCAGATCGGCTCCCTCTAGTAGTATCCACACGAACGAGGTTCAGCAACTCGAACGGTGTGCTAGCCTGTCCATATGACGTCTGTTTCGTACAACATCCATACGACGTTCATACAGCTCCGTACGACGTCCCTCTCTCTGGGGTTTTTGGAGGCAGCTTTAGACTAGGGTTTCAGATATATTTAATTAATTTTAAAATTAATTAAATATATCATTAAATATATTTATTAGTTTAAATTCAAATCTATCCTATAGTTTAAATTTAAATCTATCTAATAAAATCAAATTTAAACTAATTTATATATATATATATACTAATATATATATTTTGAATTTAAATTTAAACTAATATATATATTTCGAATTTAATTATTTATATATATAAATAATTTCTCCATCCTAGATTTAAAAATTAAATTTATTGAATCTAGACACATTTCTGATTCAATAGACATTTTAACTCGAGTTGGTCCATTCTTGTGTGCGACCCTGCAGGCTCATAAGATGTTGACAGTGGGCCAACTGCACTGTGTGACCCACAAGTCACAAGCGGCCTCTAGCAAGACATTGTGACTACCCAAATTATACAGGATTGGTGATCTGATGTAACCTATCTTACAACCCTATCATATCCATTTTGTCATACGACATCTAGATCAAGTATGAGGTATGGAAATATCATCCTCAACTTACTCGATCGTAACTTTCTCGATCTCCAAGTAGACTGATATAAGATGGAACCCTTTCCATCTGAGTATAGCCATGCATTTCTCAGTCACACTTATCGAGGGGCCCAGAGATATCTCTCTATTAATTAGAAGGACAAATTCCATCTTGACTACTCATCTTTCTCTGCATGGATTCCACTATACCTGATCATAGCCTTTATAATCACCCGGTTAAATGTGACATTAGACTATGCCAAAGTACAGTGTCCTTCATGTAGGAATCTATGGTAATCTCAGGTCCAAATGATCAATTTATATATGAGATAAACTTATGACCTAATCTATGTAGCTTATCTCATGACGAGTCTATCCAGCGTCCTATTCTCTAACACACGCCTATGATTTTGATTTATATCATCATACATGATTAACACTTAATCAATCAAAATCATATTAGTCTTAATTCATCGTTATTTCCACAATGATGATTGACTAGAAATATTTTGGATAATCTAAAAAATGATTTATCCATAGATATTATTATATATAAACATGTAAATAATATAATAATGTAATAAAAGAAAACTCTTATTTCGTAATAAAAATAATGTTCGATTGGCTTAGGGTACAATCTCCAATAGTAACTTGAATTTTTTATAAGAACTCGACTATTTAATAAAACTTGGCTAAGAACTCAAACTTAGACAAAACATAAGTTGTCTAAGTACATGTTCTTAAATTTCGACGAGACATAGGTATGTATTCTTGAAATTTTATAGGACTCAAGGATGGACATTTGAACTTTCATAAGACCCAGGGACTAAGTACATTGGACATTTCAACAAGACCCAGGTATGTATTATTGAACTTTGACAATCCTTAAATATGGACACTTAAACTTTTGTAAGACTTAGGTATAAACTTAGATGCAAAAGTTCCATGGGACTTAAGGATTAGACACTTGAACTTCCATACAGTTCAGGTAAGCGTGCCTAAGTTTTTACGAAACTCAAATAAGTGTGCTTTTAACCAAACTTTGATAAGATTCTTCTATTAAAAGACTTAAACTTTGTCAAAAACTTAAATTTGTGTTCCTAAACTTGAACAAGACCCAAGTATGTATTTTTAAAAATCAAGAGGACTCAAGTCATGACACTTGAACTTCTAGAGGACTTGAATTTAAACTTTGGTAGGACTTAAAACATGTGTTCATGAACTTCCACAAGACTTAGATGGACACTTGAACTTCTATTGGACTCAGGTAGGTGTGCCTAAGCTTCCACAGGACTCAAGTAAGTACGCTTGAACTTAAACTTTTGTAGGAGCTAAGTACGTGTTCCTAAAATTCAACAGGACACATGAACTTGCATAAGAGTCTATAGGACTCAAATATGCCTAAACTTCTATAGGACTCAAGTAAGTGTGCTTTAGTTTGAACTTAAACTTACACAACTTATATATCTTAGAATTTTATACACAACTTATAAGTGCATTATAAGTGCTTTTCATTGGGTTTGTTCATAAATTGACTAATAACACTAACGAAAAAGCTAATATCAAGATAGGTCTATAAAAAATAAATTAGCTTACCTACAAGACATTAATAAACCCTAGTGTCAATAAGAGCACTATCTTCCTTGAGTCCTAAGTTGTAGTTAGCTTCCATATGAGTGTCAGCAAGCTTACATCCTATCATCCCTATGTCCCTTAACAAGTCTAGTATATATTTTCTCTAGGATATTAAAATACCTTTATTGGATATTGAAACTTCCATGCCTAAGAAATACCCTAAATTTCTCAAACCTTTCACTTTAAATTATGTGGCTATATTTTTCTTTGACTTTGTAATTTCATAAGAAAAATCTCTTGTTATCATAATATCATTATCATAAACAATCAAAATTTCCAACTTTTCTTTTAAATTAGTTTTAACAAATAAAGTATGATCAATTTGGCATTAGGAATAACCATAATTTCTAACCACATTAATAAACCTTTCAAATCAGGCTCAAGATGATTGTTTTAACCAATATAAAGACTTGTAAAGCCTACAAACCTTATTAGAATTATTTTTAATTTCTATTCCTACAAGAACCTATATGTACATCTCTTGTTCCAAATCACCATTTAAGAAATCATTTTTCACAACAAGTTGGTGAAAAGGCTAATCTATGTTTGTAGCTATAGAAAGAAGTATCTTAATGGTATTAAACTTTACAATGAGGGTAAAGGTCTCTTAATAATTAATGCCAAAAGCTTGGGTGAACTCTTTGACAACAAGTCAAGTTTTATAATAGTTAATGCTGCCTTTTGGTTATATATTTAATGGTAAAGAACCATTTGCATCCAACCATAGTTTTTCCATTTGGAAGATCCACCAATTCCTAAGTTTTTATTCTTTTTTAAGACATACAATAAGTATTGTATTGCATTTCTCCATTCTTGCCTTTTTACTACCTCATGAACACTTATAGGTAACATTTTATTATTTATATCAATAACAAAAGTTTGTGAAGTACTTGACTAGTTTGCATAGGACATAAAGTTCCTAACAAGATGTTGAATGTAGCTTCTTACCCCCTTTCTCTAAGGCAATAAGAATATCAAGCTCACCTTAGTTCTAGTACTTGGAATGGAGAAGGACCATTTATTTTTCTTAGAGAGTGTATTGTTGTCCATTGTTGGGCTTTCTTTAATGTTACTTTTCCTTATTCTTGAATGCATTAGAGTTTGCTTTTGATAAGTGGCATTATGGCTAGGTTTAAGTTCCTTAAGACTAGGCTTAGGTAAGATAATGTCTTTATGGTGGTTTGTGTTAGGAGGATCAAGGGTGGTAATGCAAGATTGATTTTTGAGTAAGGTATTGTTTTCATGTTTATAGGATTGGTTAATAGTGTTAAAGGCAAAATTAAAGTTTCCAAACAACCATTATTGATGTATACTAGGTGTCTCCTTCTAAATGAGTGTTTAGGAGAAATATAATTGATTTTCAAAGAAGGTTACAATCATGGGGATGTAGGGTTTTTTTTTTTAATTTTAAGGACAATGGCATTTATAACCTTTTTGGGTAGGTTATTATAAATGAATAAAATGCACCCAAACATCTTGTTGGGTAAAGTTGCCATGATTTGTGTATGGGAAAAAGGTTTTAGGGAGTTTTTGGTAAGGTGGAAGAAATTTTAAGGTTTAATTGATTTTCAAAGAAGGTTGGTAGGTAATTATAAAAAAAAAAAAAAAATGCACCCAAACATCTTCTAGAGTAAAGTTGACATGATTTATGTATGGGAAAAAGGTTTTAGGGAGTTTTTGGTGAGGTGGAAGAAATTTTAAGGTTTAAGAAGGCATTCAATTTAATAGGTAAGTTGAAGTGAGAACAGTTTCTCACTAAAAAAATGATAGGCACATTTAAAGTGATCATGATAGCTCTAGCAACCTTTAAGAGATGCTTTTTTTTCCTTTCAACAACTTGTTTTATTATGGTAGTATAGACATAAGAACTTTAATGCACAATGCCATGGTGGTTAAGAAAGAGTCAAAGGTGGTATTGAAACAATCTTAAGCATTGTATGACCAAAAAATTTTTATTTGGGTGTGAAATTGATTGTTAACCAAGTGAAAGAAAGTTTGGAAATATTAGCTACTTCAGCCTTATCTTTTAAAAGATACACCTAAGTCAAGTGGTCATAAATAAATGTCATAAACCATCTAACACCATTGATATTTTTCATATTGGCTTGACCCTAAATATCATTGTGTATGAGAGTGAAAGGTTCAATTGGTTAGTATATTTGAGAAAAAGGAAAGAGTTTTAGACATGTTTGGACATTTAGCAAAATTCACACTAAAGTTAACAAAATTTTTATTTATTGAATAAGGAAATATTTGCTTGATGTATTGAAAGCTTAGGTAGCCTAACCTATAATGCCATAGAAATACATGATTTTCAAGTGAACTAGTAGCCATAACT
Source organism: Erythrophleum fordii (assembly GCA_032878935.1). Taxonomy (NCBI): domain Eukaryota; kingdom Viridiplantae; phylum Streptophyta; class Magnoliopsida; order Fabales; family Fabaceae; genus Erythrophleum; species Erythrophleum fordii. The sequence continues at coordinate 8,429,204 of JAVQMF010000042.1, forward strand.
ACTTTATTCTTTCTTATTAGTCCTTGAAGGTAGTAGAGGCTAGTATATTCACTTGCATTGCCAATCATCCTCCCTGATGATTGCATGTCCTAAAACAAGCATTTATTAGACAAACATTTATCATACCTACTAACATTAGATAATAATTAATCAATAATCTAAACTACTAATTTTTTCATAATAAAGAACAAATTTATTGAGGAAAGACACATTACTAGTCATATGGTCACTTGCCCCTGAATCAAATATCTAAAGGTTTTAAATTAGGACTTATGAATGTAAAGTCATAATGGGCTTACCTATTTAGGAAACTATTTCTATACCAATAACCTTTTCTAAAGGTTAGCTTTGATTACCACCATATAATTTTTGTAGCAAATATATTTTCTCTTTGCTAATCAGCATAGTCTCTAGTTAGGCAGTTTTACTTTCTCCAACCTTAAAGGTTTAAATTGTTCCATTAATATTATATTTTCGTAATTACCTATTTGCATCCTATTAGTTTATCCAAAAGATAAATTAACTAATATCCAAGTATTATTAGACATAATTGAATCCATTTGACCATTTATGACTTCCTTCTAGAAACTAGCATCTCTTAATGCGATAAGCTCCCCATAGGTTTTATGATCTTCTTTTACATGAAATAAATGGGTATTTGACTTAAACTAGTATTTCTATCTCCTTCTATTGAGAAGACAAGTACTTGAAAAGAAATGAAATATAATCTTAAGTATTTATCATTTTTAGTTCTTTGACTTCTCTTATGTTCACTAGGAAGATCACTAATTGTTTGTTTATTACTAGAAAATGAGCTTACACTTATGTGGTTATTAGGTTAGTCATTTTTTTCATTAGTAGAATTAATGATAAACTTATTTTCAAAGAATTCTGCATCAACTAATTCAATTATGACATTAAAATGTAAATTAACAATCTATATACATGAGTTTTTAGCATATCCAACAAAAACACTTATTAATGCTCTTAACCTTAACTTGTTTCTTTTAAGATCAAGTGCTCTATAATATACTAAGCAACCCCAAACTCTATAATAACTTAAATTTAGTTTCTTTTTTTCCATAACTCATATGGTATAATTTGGAATTTCCTTAAAGGTAATATGTTTATTATATGATAAGCAATTAGTAAAGTTTCATCCTATAAATTCATTAGTAACTTAGCATTCAATATTATGACATTCACTATATCCACTAATGTCTTATTTTTTCTCTTCACTACACTATTTTATTGTGGTGTATACACTAACCTAATAATAATCTCACATTCCTTACAATATGATAAGAAATCATCAAAGAAATATACTTTCTTTTTTTTTTCGATTTTCTACTTTAGACAACTTATACATTTAAAACATAATAAAAGTTTGATCCTAAGTTTTCATCAAATATGTATATGTATACCTAGAAAAGCCATCAATAAATATTATGAAATATCTATTGCCTTCTCTAGTTAAAACACCATTGAGTTCACACATATCTAAATGTAACAAATCTAGAGTTTCTAAAGTTATTTCAATAAACTTAAAAGTTTTCCTAGTCATTATAGATTGTGCACAAATCTCACATTTATCATGAGTATTATTAAATGTTGAGATCAAACCATTTCGTAAAATACATAAATGAGTCAATTTTCAAAGAAAGTTTTTTAAGATGAGTTATTTAAGACAAAAAAAAATGAGAATAAAATCTTAAATAATAGAAAATGAGGATCCAAGGTCTAAGATACCAGAAAACTCGAGCCAAACGAGCTAGGAAAATTTGTGAAAGAAAGTTGGGGCATTTTCGTAATTTTTGGATAATTTGAAAAACTCACAGGAGGGCTTTTTAAATAAAAAATTTAAGCTTTCTGGGTTTCTCAGAGGCCCTGAAAATCATGGGAACCCTAGAACAGTTGAAACCCCTCCGGCGAGTGATTTCAGCTGACGATTGACCAAAATTTTGACTGAACGGTTGGAATAGTTTTAAATCCAATTTGAGTAGTTTCAAAGGTATTTTATAAGTTAGAGAGACTAAATATTATGATGGAAAATACGAATTTCAAAAAGGAGTTGAAATGGGCCTAAAATGAAAGAGTCATAGAGAGGGACTAAAATGTAAAAGTAAAAAGTTGCATAAAGTGACTTTTAACTTCTTTTTATTCACATTCTAGCAGCCCCTCTAACTTAAACACTCTGTCTCTGCCCATAAAATCAGAGGGGAGTTCATCCAAAAGTGTCGCACCAAGAGAGCTAAGAAAAGAGGAAGAAAAGCTTAAGAAGGTGAGAATTTATGGAAATTTCTAATTTCCTCTTTAGCAACTCTTCTATCCTCTTTCCCCACTTTCTTTTCATGGGATTATTGAAGTCTTTGGCTCTATTTTGAGTGCAGAACAGAGAGGGGGGAGTTTAAAAATTTAAAGGAGGGCTAAGGAAGAAGAAAAGGCATTCAAAGAGAGTTAGGAAGCCAAGGTAAAAAGCTAGACTCCATGTTTCTTCTTTCTTGTTCCCTTTCCTCTCCATTTCATTTTATATATGGATAGCTAAGAAGGAGTAACATTTGGGTAGAACCAAGGGATAAATGATGTGATTTAAGGTGTGGGAATTAAATATATGCAAAGAAAACTAAGTAAGAACTATTAATTTACAAGAATGGAAAGTGTGAAGCTCTTGAATGGGATGCGAAAATTAATTTAATCTATGAGTTTCCTTGGTTATTTAAGTGTTTTCTTGAACTCCTAGGACTCTTAGAAACCTCCCTAAATGGTTCTCCCATCAAGAAAAAATCAAAAAGCTATCAAACCCTATTAATGCTCTATATTTCAGCCAAGTAAGGATCACATAGTTAGGGAGAGTTTTAAATTTTTTCAAGCCTAATTTTGAGTCATATATGATGAATGAAAGTGAAAGGAAATCTTAAGAAAAATTTAGGAGGGCTAGAGAATGAATTGGTATCATAGCTTCCATAATGTGACCTAAGGAAGTAACATGTACTTAGGCTCTTAATTTTAATTGGGTGGCGACTCCAAGAGGTTTGAAAGGAGTCAAGAATCATATATGAATAGAGAGAATATAGCCTAGAAGTTATTTGAGAGGCATTGCTTCATTAGGTGCATTTTGGAACCATAAAGAGGTCGTTAGCCCAAGCTAGAGTTTAAGGAAGAAGTATGGCTTTAGAAATGATTTCATGAACCTAATTGGATTCTATAAATTTTGTTTAAGCTAAAAGAAACCAATCCCACATCTTTGTGTGTGTGGAGCAGAAAAAAGGGGACAAATCCAAGGAGTAAAGTGTGTGATTTCACCAAAGGTAGCTCTATCTCTTTTCTCCCATGCATGAATGAATGTCTACATTGTTTTGAAATGTGTGTATGTGTATTTTAAGCTATGAATTGTATTTTAGTATGATTCTTATGTACCATGGAACCATAGTATTGCATTATGTATGCAAATTATGCCTAGAATGTTTGCATTGGTTTGGTTGAATGTGAAGAGGCCAAGAACCTTCTATCTTCAGTGAGGATGAACCAAAAGTCCTTAGAAGTGGTTGAGACCAAGAGGAAGTCTCCCAAGAGCAAGGCTTAGTTCAAGGCCTTTGAGAAAAAGGGTGAGGCAAGTCCAAGAACCTTGAAGGAAGTGGGTGAGGCGAATCTATTCATTTGGCAAACCTAAGTATGCTATATGTGCTTTGTGTAAATGCCAAGAATGCTTCTTTAACCATTTCAAATGCTAATATGCCATGCATGCATTTTAAGGATTGTATTACATTCTTTATGCATGATTGAATAGGAGATAAGCTATTGGAATTCTTTGAATCTCACTTCCTCCTCTCCAACATCTTAATATGTTAGATGGACCAAATGAACAAAGAAATGGGAGCCACCAAGCTTAAAGATAGGGAAGTTGGCAAAGGACTTGTAAAATAATCATTTTGTCACCATTTTGTTGTCAAGAATTGTAATCTAATGATGTACATGGTTTATGCACTTATGAATACTTGTAAAGGAATGAACATATTGCATATGTATGAGAATTAGAACTATATTGAATGATATAGGAAGTTTTTGGTATGAATAGCAAGATTTTGGCATTATGTACATGGTGTATGTTTTGGTGTGGGAGAGTGAGTTTTGCAAATCTGGGTTGTTAGACCTTTGAGCCATATTTGATAGCCTATGTTGATGCTTTCCCACGTGCTCATAGAGCCTTAGGAGTAGGAGAAGCAAATTTGAACCCTTAGAGCCCTCTTTTAACACCAAAAAAAGGTCATTTTGCCCCCTTATGTCAAAATTTGATCAAATGACCTCTTCTTGACTTGAAATTTGGCATGCTATTAGATATTGCCTAGAGATTTTTGGAAAGCCCAAGACTAGGTCATTTGGAGGTCTATGAAATATTTTATGATTTTTCAAAATTGGGATTTTCTATTGATTCTCGTATGTGCACTATTCACACTGACAGATTTGTGTTTTATGTTATTCGATAGGCAAATGATGTCCAATACTTGTGAAATTTTACAGGAATAAACGAAAGATCATAAGCTTTCTATATCCTCTGAGATCACCTTATTTGGAGGTCTGAGTAAAGAGTTATGCAATTTTAAAGTTCGCTGTCAGTAGTAGTAGTGCCCCCTAAGTCCAGTTACTGTTCTATAGATTTCCAATAGTTAAGAGTATCTATTTCATTCTAGAATTATTTTTCACATACATTTAACATTTGTAGCTTTTCAATATGACCAAATATGTATGATTTCAATTTTTATAGAATTAGTTATGAATTTTAAAATTCATATCAATAATCTGACCCAGTAGCCCAAACAGCAGCTACCTCAGTGGCTTTTCAGATGTCAAACGTTCTCCCTATAATGATTCATGAGCTGAAATTATTTTTACCATGGGTTAGACATCCAAAGCTTTCTGGAACGGTAAATTTTGTTGGATTTTGATTTTTTTAGATTTAATTATGAATTTTCGAAATTGTGACAGAAAAATTGAAATTTTGGCCGAAAATATGTATAAGTATTTTATGCTTCCCCTTGGTTTTCACACATTGTGGGCCAATTTTGGTGATGCAAATGAGTTGTATTCATGTAATTAAATATGAAAATGTGACGTATGAGTCTATATAGTCCGTATGACATCGAATGAAATTTTCATACGTAACGCAATGCTAAATAAGACATTATTTTAATGCCATTTTTTCATCCCCTTTGTACAATTCATTATGTGAGACTTAAAAATGATAAGAAGTAAGTTAGAAATATATAATATTACATAAGTCATGTTATAAGTGTCTTACAAGCATTAAATTCTCATATGCTCAAAGGTAGCCTAATTTGCATTATTAAGGCTAAAAAATTTACAATCTTAAAGCTTTAAGTATCATTAAGCCACAAATAATATACCAAAACAAGTCAATCTAAATAGTAAATCTCTACTTATGGCAAGTTTCTCTAAGTAACACAGTTTGAATGAAAGAGACATACCAATTTAATTGAAGTCATAATTAACTCACATTTTCCTTTATTATAAATAAAACCCCCATTGTATTTCACAAAATATAGTCTTTTCATCATTATCACTTTTTTCCATATGACTCAATGATAAGATTTTGGTGTTCTTACTATAATATTTACTTTTTCAAGTAATATCACTCTCCTCCTTTAAACCCACACATTCTTTGTTGTTGCTTTTTTCCTTCCTCAATAAATCTTATTTAAAAAATATATAAATATACTATTAATAATTGAATCCATCTAGAAATTTTACTCAAAAAAGTTTCAAAAGTTTAAAGAAAGGCTATTCTCTAATTGAGCATGAAAGCTAGGAGACAAACATTAGATGTAGGAAAAAAGGAGTATCCCAAATTCACAAACAAGAAGAAACTTCACAAAATAAAATAATGACTTAGTAATTATTGGTTATTTTTCTTCTTCTTTTTTCCAACTTCTATCATTTTGCATGTAGATCCTCTACTGAGCAACAGATCTAGGCCATCCATACAAATTTGGATGGTCCAAATTTTAGTTTTTTATCTTATCTTATCTTTTTCTAATCTCAACTATCCATTTTTTTGTTTTAATATTTTTTTATTTTGAAGGAAACAAAATATATGATGAAAAGTTAAAAGGCTATCTTCATCTTGTAATTTACTTCTTCAAAATTAAAAAAATATATATCAAAATAAAAAAATAGATAGTTGAGATTGAAAAAAATTATTAAAAATACTAAAATCCAGATGATTCAAATCTTTATAAACAATCTAAATACTATACTTTCCCTCGAGCTCAAACAGAGTAACAAAGGATCCTCATGCTATCATTTTGAGGTCCTAAATCATAGCTCTCATGTAGTAAACTAATACAAAATCCTGGCTCTCATGACCGATTCATGTAGTTGATACATTTTTTTCGTTGGTCTGATATAGTTATTAATAGAGTTAACTATACTTGCACTTAAGATTCATTTTTCTTCTAAAAAAATATTTTTAAAATATTGTTATTATAATAGAATATGTTTTCAAAGGTAATTTTACCAAAAAAGAAAATAGTTAAAAGGTGTAACCCACATCAAATCAAAATGATTTTAAAGTTATAAATAGGAAATAAATTAAATAGATGGATAGCAAATATGGCTTTCAGTTTGGCCTTCTCTATTTGTTTTTACATTTGAGATTTCATGTTTATGACCTAAAACAAAAAGCATGTAACAGTGTCTGCAAGAGGCCAAGGGCTCTCTGGAGCCCACAAGAAGATCGCTCCTCTTACACCAACATTTTATTGACACAGATTTACATTTAAAACAAAAAAAGACATAGTTTACACTTTTATTGAAAAAAAAAAAATTGTCTACCGATGACATGTTGAATCCTCTAAATTTTCTTTTTATAAATTTAATAGACAAAATAAAAAAGAAAGAGTAAGTAAATAAAAAAATCTCATACATACTCTTATTTATTTGTGTTACCCTCTCAACAAAATTTATAAAAAAATTTACACAAAGAAAAAATTTAAAGTGTCTTTAGTTACACCATGAAAGTTCATATAAATTATGTCTCATCTTCAACTTTGACACTAAAGACAAAAAGATTCTCAATTTTCAATTAACCCCTTTATTTTTTTTTCAATAAATTTTTTTTCTTTGTTCATGTATGATGATTAATTTTGGAGATATTGGTTATTTTTAAGAAAAGAAATAGTAATGAGAATATGCTACTCAACACCATTGATTAGAGCGAAGTGATATTGTAATAACCATAATTTAAAATATAAAACATTTAATGTTCTTTGAAAAAATAAATAAGACGTGAACTGTTTTTGAACATTAGAAGATTGCTTGACCTCTTATTTTTGTAATTTTTCTCCTATTCTCTTGAGTTGGTTTACATAAAGAAGAGTTAAATTCTAAATTAGGTCAAACTATTGACATGGAGAGAGAAAATTATGAATTTTTTTAGGCAAGATTGGGGACGGGGTTTGATTTACCAAATGCTTCTCAAGTGATATCTTGATGTTAAATAAGATTGACAATTAGTGTTTTAATTTTTTCTTTCAAAGTATAACAGCACGTTTTATTATATTTTAAAGTTAATGTATTAATGAATAAAAAATTAATGTACTAAAATTACAATGAAATTTTAGTTTAGGGAATGTTTTGTTACATTTTAAAGTTAATATATTAAAGTTGTAACTAAACTTTAATTCAAAAAGATGTTTTGTTATACTTTAAAATTAATGTATTAAAATTATAATTAAATCTTAATTCAAAATGTAAAATGTATATATCTCTATATTCATGAGCCAACCTTTTAGTTGCTTTTTTACATATATTGTGTAATGAGAATAAATTATTTTAACATTAACCTTAATATTATAGATGATATCTCCTTTAAGTCATATATTTGACACTTTAAATATAAGGACAAGCATTAAAGTAATTTGATAAAACTATCATATTGGTCCTTGACAAAAGTTCAATAATATTAATTTAGTTTTTGAAAATTTCTTGTCATCAATTTAGATTTAATGATATCAATTTAATTTTGACTAAGAAGTCTATTATCATTAATTTAATATCTGAAAGATTCTTCGATATCAATTTAGTTTTAAGTCAAAATTAAAATGATCTTTTAAAAATAATTCAAAATTTCATTCATTTCATTAAACTTTTAAAAACTAAATTAGTAACAAAAATATTTTTAAGGAGCAAAGTAATATTTCATTTAGAAAAATCAACTTGCCCCAAAAGAGCATGTGATTGTAAATAAGTGAAGTTTGGCTTAAACGTGTTTTTATTCTATTTAATTTCTAAAAAGATTTAATTTAGTTCTCTTAGTCGAAAATTAAACAATATTGTCATCTTATTATTTTTTTTAAAATGATCCAATTTTATCTTCTTGTCTTGTAATTCATCTAAAATTGGTATCAAATTTAATATGTTAATTCGAACATCAAATTTAACAGTAAGTTAATGATATCAAATAAATAAGTAATATTTAAGTCAACAAATAAAAAGACATTAGCCTAAAATTGGATCATTTAAAATTTTTAAACTAGAAAATCAAATTAAAATTTTTATGAAACTAAAAAGACATAAATAAATTTAAGCCTAATTCAAAGAAGAGGAATCCTTTGCATCTGGTTGTTAATTGAACATCCATCAGTACGTAAATGTAACACATTCCACGGGAGTTTAGGATGATAACGTCTAAAGTTTGTGAAGTATTTTTGAAATAAAAATAAAATAAAAAAGAGAAAATAAATTTTATATATATATATATATATATATATATATATATATATATATATATATATATATATATATATATATATATATATATATATATATATTTTTTTTTTCAAAATACTTTACATGTTTAAAACACATAAACTAATCCTAAGGTGCCCCCCTGACATTTCCAGAGTCGGAGTTGAAAGCTGTTTGTTTGGTTTCAACACAAACAAAAACAAATTCAATGCTACAAACTCACTTCCAAATTCAGCTGAATTGCACACCTTTTGACATTAGCCTAATAAAAAGATCTGAGAGAGCATCGGGTCATGAAAAAGTATGTTTTGACTGAGAAAGAATGTAGGAAACGAAAATTCAGAGTTAAATAAAAAATATGGAAATTAAATATTTTGTTCATATTTTTATGCCTTTTAATTCAAACATATCTAAACAAATTGATCATTCCCGTTTACTCATTGGGAATAAAAGAAAACCTGTCATTAAATCAAAGGCCACAACAAAATGGCTGGAAATGACTAAACATATTGGAGGCCAAATCTGGCGTTTGAAGCAAGCTTTGGAATAGGGATCCCTACACTCACACATGTCAAACTATTTGTTTGACAAGAGTTCAGTATATGTTTTTTTTTTCTAAGAGGGAAAAAAATTTTAATTATAAAAATAAAAATAAACTAAAAACTAAAAATTTTAATTGAGAACAAAAATTTTAATTGTAAGAAAAAATTATACTTTAAAAATTTTAATTATGAAGATAAAAATTTTACTTGAGAACAAAATATTTTTGTCTATTAAATCTTTAAAATAATTTTAAAATTTAACAATATATATTTTTAACTCATAATTATAAAGTGTAATTTTTAAAAAAATTTTACTTGTAATTTCTTGAACAATAATTAAAAAAAGAATGAAAAAAACTGAATATATAATATTTCTCTGAAAAAAACACATGTGATGGATGGTGAATACCACTACGGAGGATCCATATTTCAAGTTTTGTACATTGCTAGTAAGATGGCTCAACACACACCAAGGTTTTTTGGGGGCCAAAAAACACACTTCAAATTGCATCCAGAATCACCCGGGAAATGAAGTTTATTTCCTGTTGTTTTTGTAAGAACAATTCATCATTGAACTTTTCCTTCCCAGACAATAAAGGAAGGGAGAAAACCTAAGTCTTTGCTTAGGTGCCCCTACAATATTTGCATCATTGATGCACTTTTTGAATACAGCTTCTATATACTTTTTTATGCACTCATGGCTACTTTTCACACTTTTGGTCATTTAATTTTTTATTATTTTAAGTCGATTTTTATTTTTAATATTCTAAAATAATTCAGATATAAAAAAATGACAAATATAGCATAAATTGAAAATTACAAGATCACATTAAAATTAATTAAAAATTAAAAAAACTAAATAAAAACAAATAAAAAATTAACGAACCAAAAAATAGTTTAGCATTTATTTTGACCATATAAATTTTCTTATTCACAAACAATCATGTTTGTATCATTGAAATACTATTGAAAAAATAAAATTAGGAAAAACTCATACTTTTCCTTCATTAATAAATCAATGCAACAAATTTGTATGGTATTAAGTTATTAGGAACACAATGGAGAAGAAATATATATTTATAAGTATTAAAGTACAATATACATTGTTTAGATAACACTCAGATTAAGTATTTTATTCTTTAATACTTAATCCAAAAAAAAAGTTATTAGTAATAGTAGTTTTTAAAAATCAAAATAAATTTTTTGTCTAATTATTAATATAACTATACTTAAATTTAATAAAAAATTAAGTCGTCCACATAAGTAAGATTAATAATGGTGAGATTCATGCCGTTAAAATAATATTTTAATATTGTTTATTATTTCAAGTTAATTTTTTAATTTCAAAATTTAAAATTTAAGAAACTATTTTAAAATATTTTAAATTTAAAAAATAAATAAAAGTATTGGACTAGATCACTATTTTTCTTACATTTAATGACATGATTTTGGTATTAAAAAAATTTAATAAGATTAATTTAAGAGGAAAAAAAAGAAGGAACACAACAACCAAAAAGGGCATATGTAAGCTAGGTTCTTGATTGATGGATACCTACTGCTTTACCTTTTTCTTTCTCTCGCTCCCGAAACTGAAACACCACATGTAGCTGTATTCCCAACATCGCAAAGGCACTTACCATATGCCCATCAATTGTTTATTTTCTTGGTTTAGAACATTCCAACTTTCCCTCGGTCCTGGAAAAACAAAAGGGAACAAGTTATAGCCTATAGGTTCTAATTTTGGCATTCGGCATTCCCTATTGTAAATTAAATTAAATTAATCAAATTAATTATAAATATATATATATATATATAATATACGAATCTCATTAAAAAGTATATAATATACTATTAGATCTATATATAAACAATTTCATGCATCTAAATTTTTACTTGCAAAATTTTCAATAGTTTTCAGAATAGACTATTTCTTGATTGAGTTAGGGGATGGAAGCGAGGAGATAAATGAGTCAAAATTTTTAAATGTTTAAAAAATTTTTATATAAAAGAGAGAGTGATACAGTAAATTTGAATGTCACACAAATAAATTTTATTAAACTCCACCCATTATGTTACTCCATTTCTCATGTGAAGATTTCTTAGATAAGAAAAAATTTAGAATAGAGTCAGACAAACGTGGTAGGAAAGAACGGAGTAACCGAAATTCACAATTCACAATCAACAATAAACTCCACAAAATAAAATAATAACTTAACAATTATTGGTTTTTTTTTTAATTTTCTGCTCCTATCATTTTGAAGTCCTAAACCACGCTTGGTGAGCTATTAGTCCATGACAACCAATATGTTGTTTCTTATTTTAATCTCTGTGTGTACAGTTCCCGAAGCTACATCTTCTTTTAATGTATGTACTCTTTCGTCTTCATGCTCATCCAATATTTCTTCGAGATAGGAGAAGGCAGTGTCTCACAGTGGGCTTGAACGGAGGGCTCTGTTTTTTTTCTCCTTGTCACATGTGAGCCATTTTATATTACTGTACTTTAGATCCTGCCTCCCAAATAAGACTCTGCTTTTTTCCCTTGTTCGGTATGCTGTTGCACTGCCTCTTTGGTCACTTTCTCATGACCCACTGTTCTATTATATGACCCTTTGAGGCCTAATGCAGACAAGAGATAAAGAGGCTTCACTAATAGTCTAATACTACTACTACTACTACTACTTCTAGAGGCTCCCTTTCTCCCAAATCAGTGAACCCAGAAACCTCAAATCCGCTGCCATGGATCTCCCCAACCACAAATACTTTCAAGCTTCATCTCTATTATCATCACATGGGGTACATTTCTTTTTGCTTCTATTTGTTTGTTCTATGTTTGAAGGTGATTCTTTAATCTCTACTTATTTTTTCTTCTTTTGGGTCTTTGTGTTTCAGGAATCACCATTAGAGGACAAAATAGACTTGTTTGGGAGAAGTAAAGAAAACCCATTCCCAGACCCACTTTGCAAGCTCAATCTCCGGGAGACCTCTGAGTTTGTCAAGTCATTTCCAATCTCGAATGGTGGAAGCACAGAAAGCAGAGGCTGCATTCTTCAGGGTTCAGCACAGAGAAGGAGAGAAGAAGGGTCCAACTCTGTCACAAACAGGAGATTAGAGACTCCCTCTACTCCTGGTAGACCCGTTTTCTGCTTCACCAGCGTTGGAAATCTTTCAAGGAAGAACTTTCCTTCGAAATGGGATGATGCAGAGAAATGGCTCATGAGCAGCTCCTGCCACGACTCTCCTGCTCATACTGTGAAGGTATCAGAAACTTCAAAGATTAGCAGACAATGTGATAACTTTAAGAAACAAATGGAGAATTTCTCGGAGAAATCGAGGGTCACGGAGGAAAGAGTGTCGAATGCTGTCCCAAGCTTTCAAGGGTCTGTGTCTTTGGACCACCATAATGCAGACATAGTGCTAAAAGGTTAGAATAAGACCACACCACCTTTACTTCAAAATGGACTTTGCCCTGTTTGCCTTTATAATTCTCAATCCACCTCTTCCCATCATTTTCATTTTTTTTGTTTGGGGGGGGGGGGAGGAGGAGGGGGTGTTAATTTTGTCAGTATCAAGTTTTTTAACTTTTGCCTTTTATAAAGGTTTTGATCTTTATTTAGGTCTAAGGCCTGCAGCCCAGTATTTCGATATTGTGGCTAGTGCCAATTTAGCGTGATTTGGTTGCGGAAGCTTGGAAGAAAATTTGTGGTGTTAATAAATTTTTTGCACTTTGGAACCAAAATTGTAGGTAGGTTCAAGATTCTAAGTTTTGTAGGCTCTCATTTCTGTGTGTTCCAAAGCTGGGGTACTAAAATGATACAAACACTATCTTTCAAGGAACAATCAAATTTTGAAGAATTGGAACAAAATCAGAGTTCGCAGGCACTAGAGTAATACAAACTAACCTAAGAAGCTATTAAATTGATAAAGGCACAATCTTTTCAAGACCAACATAAGGTTTTTGTGTTTGAGCAGTAAAGGAAAGAGAACCCAAGTGAATGGTATAACTGAGTTCAACTCTACCAATAGAACAACCCTTTGACAGAGAGTGACTTGTAATGCAGATAAGTTCACAGACAACCCAGAGCCTATGCTGCCTAAATTCAGATATTCAGAGCCAACCAAAGAAGCGTTTCTTTTCAGAAACCCTGTTGGTGAGGCAATGAAAGATGCTTGCACAGAAATGGTTCATGAGGTTCAACACAGAGATGTTGGTACAGAGATGACTCCTCTTGGAAGTTCAACCACTTCAAGGTGCCACACACCCTTCAAGAGCTCATCCCCTGCTCGCCATAACACTCCTGCTAGTAGGTCAGGACCATTGGCCCTAGCAAACCAAAACGACACTGGCTGTACTGTTGATGTTATTCAACTAGAGGAGTGCCATTTTGCTAAACTGCAACTAGGAACACAGTATGATTCAGTCAAATCAAACTGGAGCTCAAGGGAGGAGGAGGAAGAGGAGATATCAAAGAGCTTGAGGCATAATCCCAGCCAGAAAGCTGATTCAGACTGCAGAGCTGCTACATGGGAAGAAGAGGAAAAGACCAAGTGTTGCCTCAGGTATTTAATTAAACATTGATATTGCAGCATATTGTCGTTCCACATGCGTCAGATATGCAAGGTAAGGATTAAAAATTTGTGATGTGAGTTGCAGGTATCAGAGAGAAGAAGCAAAAATCCAAGCTTGGGTTAATCTCCAAAGTGCAAAGGCAGAAGCTCAATCAAGAAAGCTTGAGGTATTTGATATTTCACTATCATTCCCTTTTATATTTCCTTTGGTGAATCGTGGCTAGTTTGCATTACTTGCCTTCTCATCTTTTGTAAGTCTTTAGCTTTGAAAGTAAGACAATATGTACGTACAAATTATCATTTCTAACCCAACTGAGTTAGTCTAGTTGGTAAAGATGGATGGCATAGGTTCCCTTTTTCTAAAGAACACTTGAGATCACCTGGAATGAAGCATTGGCCCAGGCAAAGTCTGAGTACAATCTTTCCCATAATACTAAAAATGTAAGAGAAGACTTAGAATTTTTTTTTTTTTAAAAATTATTTGCTATCAAGTTTGTAGCAGAAGTTTTTTTGAGTTTGCTACTATCATATTTGTATAATTTTACGTGTATGTCTACATATATACATATATATATATATATATATCGGTAGGAACTTACTCTTTTGGGAGCAGTCTGAACTGTGAAAATCAAGTCCAGATTACTGTGTCTTGCACATGGTGTGGCCTCGTTGAGGACACTCAGGAACCCAGTATCTTAATCACTGTGTGTACAAGTTTGACTCCAGAGCTGCTGATACGAATTGTCGATTACAGTCCTAGTGCTTTGCCAGGCATGTTGTTGGCTTCATCTCCTCGAGCCACACGCAACTAATAGAACACCAACCTCATCATTTTCTTGACCAGTCCACCTTTGAGATTCTTCCTCAATCCAATACATTTCCCATCTTCATGCCCCCCTCTGAATAAAATACACTAAAAAGCCTGGAAGTGATATTGTTATCAATATTATATAAGGAGCGCATGTGATCGATAGGTTAGATAATCTTGGGAATACTGAGTTTGCTATACTTAGTCGTACTTGTCGTCCTTGGTCTCTTCCTGTTCAACTTTAATATAATAATGAATACTACTATTTTTTAGAGAGATCACACTGGGTTTATTAAGTTGTAAGAGTAGACTGTGATGGTAGGTGAGCGATTCAGCAGCCAAGTGAATTATACCATCCAACTCATTACAATGCTAACAAATCCCAAATTTGAAATCTACGAGGCAGATGGTTTCTATAATTCTTATAATAAACTGTTTTCTGTACTCTATGCCGTTGAGAACATAAATCTGTTCAAAAGGTAAGATTACAAGCTAGTTTTCGATTACAAAGTTGTCTATTATATTTTTTTCTTTTCGTCAAAATTTCGAACAGTTTAAAAGCATGTCCTTGAGACTAGTAATTGCATTTGCACAGTTAGGTTGGGAACTCAGCAGTCAAATGTATTATCCTATCCAACCCATTACATAAAACAAAGATACTTCAAAGCAAAAACCAAACATCAGACACGATGGGATACTGTAAATTAGACTTAATAAAAATGAGTCACATTAGTGTTGTACTCCGGTCCATGCTTCCAAAATACAAACCAACTTCAATTTTGAAATTTAGGAGTGAGATGGTTACTATAATTTTAATAAACTGTTTTCTGTTCTCTGCACTATTGGAAACTTAAATCTGTTCAAAGTAAAGATTACAAAGAAAGATTTCAATTACAAAGTTTCTCTTTTGTTTTTTGTCAAATTTTCAGTCAGTTTAAGGGCACGTCCTTGAAACTAAGGTAAATTTAATTCACACTGTGTAAGGTGAAAATACAAAAGATGAAATCAAACCTGGAAGAGAAATTGATGAAGAGGATGGCAGTGGTTCACAGAAAAGCTGAGGAATGGAGAGAAGCAGGGAGACAGCAGCACCTGGAGCAGATCCAGAAGGCCACTGAGCAAGCACAGAAGATGACGAACCTCCACAAGCCACATTTTTCAAACCACAGTTCGTGTGGTTGCTTCCCCTGCAATAATAACAGCCATCACTAACCAAACTTGAAAATTGGAGTACATAAAAACATGTCCTGCATATTTTGAATTTCCCTATGAAAAATCCAGATTAGTTTTTCTTCGCCATTTTCATTCTTCTGAAGGAAAATTAGCTTTCAAAGGCATAAGAAAACGAAATAATCAACAACAGCGTAGATAAATCCGCGAAAGGTACTATCCATCTCGTGAATTGAACACTATTTTCTGGAACATGAAAATTACAACGGAATATTTATGTTTTTGTTGGTTTACACATCTTCCCATCTATATGTACCTTCATATCTGTACTAGTCTATTAAAGTTTTGGGGAAATTATATTCTTTATTGTCGATTTGTTCAAATTATGCCATATTCTCTTTTTATTCTGAAAATTAATATTTTCCTTTTCAAAAATGTCTTAAATTGATCTATATATAAAATAAGTATACTTATTTTAATAAGAATATTTTTATATTTATTGTTTATAAGATATAATAAATGCTTAATATGTATTTAAAATAATTAATATTTTAAATTCAGAATAAATTAAATTTATAGTTTTTAATACAAAATAAATAATATTAAAATAATATATTAAAAAAAATTAGTAAATTATGTTTTTAATAAAAATAATATTATTTTTTGAAAGCATTTTAGTTATGTTTTACTTTTAAAAAGATTTGTATATTTTTGTAATAAAAAAAGAATAAATTATATAAACTTTCTTTAAATTTTACTAAAATTATACAAATCTTGAATTTTTTTTCTATTTTTAAAATATATATAGACTTCTTTTAAAATAAAATACCCTATATCTTGTCTAATTTACATTTTTTTGCTAAAATGCCCTCCATTTAAAATTTTTTTAATTAAAAAAAATATGTATTTAAGTTTAAATGAAAGTATTTTAGTTCAAAAATTTTAAATTGAAAAAAACATGAGATAATTTTTAAGGCAGTTTGTATATATTTTAAAAATAAATAGAAAATCCATAATTTTGCAAAATTTAGATAGAAGTATATGTATTTTACTCTGAAAGAAAAGACTATATAATTAAGCATTTTTTAAAAAAGAAAAGGGTAATTTCCTCAAAAGTTTTTCTTTCTTCTTAAACCACTTTTAGCGTATTATGAGAGTTTACTGATAGAGGTAAGCATGCAATGGGTGAAGATAATTTAATTGATGTATGTTTAAATTGACCCAAACATTATTCAATCGTAATATGAAAAACAAGGTTATAAATATTTATTACTTAGAGCAAGAACCTTGCATATGTTCAACCAATACAAGATTTTGAGGGACACTTACGTTGGTTCTTCTATTCAGACTGCACTTTTCAAACGAGTATTGTCAGTAATTATATTATTTTTACGTCAGAGAGTTAACATCATTTTGACCCTCTTTCACACGTAATAATTCATTATAAAAATGACTTCTATGGATTATTTTTTATAATAAATTAAAAGCAAGTGATAAAAATTTATTAAAGATACCATTCTTTTATCCATAAAAGGCGCCCACATGACACTAGAGTTATATGGCTAGCACAGAGCCTGAAACAAGGAGAAAAGTCTGGGTTAAAGTCTCAAAGGCGACCCATAAATAACTTTTTTTTGGGAATTATTATTATTATTTTGATTAAATTACAAAGATTTTTTTTATTTTATTAAAATTATACAAATTTTTTATTTGTTTTTAAAATGTAAACAATTTTTTTCTAAAACAAAAAATTATTCAATACTTTAGTGTAATTTTAAATTTTTGAATAAAATAGTTTTCATCAACTTAAATACATATTTTTTAAGTTAAAATATTTTAAATGGAGGATATTTTGATTAAAAAAAATTAAAATTAGACTAAAATATAAGATAAACTTTTGTTTCAAAAGGAATTTTAATATATTTTAAAAATAAAAAAATCTATATAATTTTTAAAAAATTGAGAAGAGATTTATATAATTTATTCTATTATTTTTAACTCAAATCACATCTAGTTTTGGACAAAGGAGCCAAAATCCTACTATGTCTCCATATAGAAAATGCTAATATATGTGGAATTAACAAGAAACATCTCATCCAGAAGTTGTTAGTCACGAAACTCATCCATGAACTTTTTATGGAACTCTGTCAAGCAGGAAATAATGGCTGGAATTTTATCTTCTTGGGGCAGTATGGTGCACCTAAAACGCCACTTACCCAGAACTTTGCAACACAAGTCACAATTTAACAATATAATCAATTTATAATAACTATAAGTATGGAAAATAAAAATTAGTTGGAACCGATCACCAAGTTTATTCGCTCATCAGAGAAAAAATCGTTCATTTGATATACTATTATCTTACCTTCTCTATATCTTGGATACTATCGTATATGACGATATATGATAAGATAATATTTAAAATCTCTAATATAACAATTGACCTTTTTTGAATCAAAATTAATTAAAAAAAAAATTCGCAAAAAGTAACATAGGAAAAAAAATTGTCATAAATGTAATAAATTTCTGAATTCAAAATCACATATTCTAAAATTTACCATAGTGTATGTTGGCTAGCTAGCTTGCTTGCACTGAATTTGGAATTACGGATTCCACAATTACGCTGAAGTTTAAATGCTGTAATTAGTTGAAAAATAAATAAATAAATAATGTGACGCTAAAATGAAAAAAAAAAATTTACCGTGCCTATAAATTTGCTTGCACTCCCAAAAACTGCTCACTTCATTTCTCATTTCCTCTCATCCTTTGAAGTTCAAATTACCCATTCATTTCCTCTTATTTCCTGCAGCCAAAATTATTACTTATTTGCTAGTAAGGCCTTGCTATTATTTTGAGATATTAGTGAAGAAGAAAGAGTTACAAAGTATCAAGGTGTATTTTTTATGAAAATATTAGACACGTCAAATTTTTTATTATATCTGACATTTTAATATTTGGTATAACTAAGATATGTACATTTTAAAATATTTACAAAACAATAATTTTGGTAGAATTATTTGATATCATATGTTATAGAATTTTGTTTGTTGTATGGTTGATATAGATTTTGGTTTTTATTTAAGAAATACATTTGACAAGAGAAAGAAGGAAATGCTTTTTGGTTCATTGAATTATTTGGTTAATGTTGATTTTGGTGTATTAGTTTAGATATGCATTTTAAGGGAGAAATAAATGAAAGAGCAACAAAAGAAAAGGAAGAAAAATTTGTTGTTGAAATGGAAAAATATTAGTATTTAAACTGTATAATAAGAATAGATGTAGAAATATTTTCTTTTTAAATTGTGTAAATGATGTGGAAGGGAAAAAAATTAATAAAAGTAAAACTAACTAAAGTAAAGGGGGGGGGGGGGGGGAAAGCTAACTAATGAAGAAAAAAAAATTAGAATTTGCAAGAAAAATTAATGAAGATAAAGAAATTGTATACATCATGATAAAAAAGAAATTATTTGTTATTTAAAAAAATTAAGAGAAAAGATGTTATATATATATATATATGTTTGTAATAAAAAAACAAAAAATTATTAAAAGGTAGAAATTAAAAAAAAAACATGTACTAGATAATAATTAAAATATATTTTAGAAATGTGTTAGGAAAAAAATAAAAAAATATTGTAGATATTAATTAAAAGTTAAAAAATTGAAAGTAATTAGAAAGAGAATTTATGAATTTGGGGAAAAAATTAAAGAATGTTAAAAATTTATTGGACATAACAAAAGATAATTAGTATAAGGTGACTAAAATAAATAAAAAAAGTAAAAGAATGTGAAATAACCAAAGACAGAAAGTGGCTAAAATAAGGAAGGTGAAAAAAGGAAGTGAAAAATAAATAATAAAAAAATAAAATTATTGAAGTAATTAAAGTAATAAGTAAGGAGAAAAAATAATAAGTAAGAGAAATATAATGAAAATTAATAAAATGGAAAAATAATGGAAAAAAAAAAAAAAAAAAGTAAGTGAGAAAAATGTGGGAAAAAATTAGTTAAAATAAGCAAAATGAGGAAAAAAAATTCTTAAGAAGTTGAAAAAAAAGGAAAACTTTTGAATTTGGAAAATGGGAAAAAATGCAAAATGATAAAAATGGAAAAAAATATTTTGATAGTAGAAAAATAAGTGCAAAATATTTTTTATTCAAAGTAAATGAAGTAAATTTATATAGTTGGTGAAGAAATATAATTTATGGTGGAATAAATATATATATATATATATATATAATTGGAAAATAATTGGGATTTTTTTTAAAGTACAAGAAATTAGTTGAAGGTGACCATGAGTAAAAAAATTATTTAAAGATGGAAAAATTAGGAGGTAAATTATTTTAACAAAAATTACAAGGTAATTATTACATATGCAAAAAGTAATTTAAGTAACTATTTAGAGCATGTTTGTAATTAAGATATTTGAGGGAGAAAAATGGTCAAGAAGAATAAAATTGTTTGTATTTATACAAACAACAGAATTTATAAAAATGTTTAGGGTATGATATTTCAATGTGCAATATTAAGATGTATAACAGTGAGCACTGACATCATCTTAAAAGAATTAAAACAAACAATTAGTCAAAAGTTTTGACTTCTCCACAACCATGTTATATCTTATTTGATATATAGACTTCCAACAACAATAAGCCTAATATGGTAGGTACCACGGATGTGGTAATCACATTCACATTTCCCATTACAATTAAATGTTGTTGAAGTGTATGCGAATATTTCAATTACTAGTCGACAATTAAACATTGAATTTTAGTCAAACTTAGTGAATGAAGTGTTGCCTTCACCTAATACGTTGTATCAACTGTTTAGGTATACTCAACAATATCAAATTGTACCAATAGAGGACAATTCGTAACCGAGTTCCTTTCACATAATAATTAGCTTTAATGAACCTTCTCCACTTGGATCAAAAGAAAACATACTAGAGGACTTTGAAAATGAAGATAAATATGATGTAAAATTTGACCCTAATTATGACAATGACGATGAAGAAGATGACGGTGAAACTGATGATGATGATGATGATGATGCATTTGACAGTGAGGGTGAGGGCGATGATGATGATGCCTTTGATGTTAAACTAGTATCCTAATATATTAACCTTGTTGTTGCTTTCTTCTAGCAAGTTAATTTAATCTTAGCACAAGGTGATGAGTTTGAGGAGGTGGGAAATCAAATGCAAATAAACCATTTGGAGTTATATGTAGGATTAAAGTATTTGAATTAAAAGGCATTATGTCTTGTTGTAAAATTATATTCTGTAAGGATACACCACACTTTTGAGAAGCATTTGATAAGTAAAAAGTATAAAAAATGTCAATATGTGCATTATGGCAATAGTTGTAAATAGAGGGTCAAAGCATCTAAAAAATACAAGGAAAGGGGATCATTTTGGCAGATTACAAGATATGCGGATCCATATCCAAAATTGGGCTTCTATGTCATCTCATCATATATCATACATCGTTGCAATGGTGATTGAGATACTCGATGTTCCAATTAACTAGATTATCAAGCAGATGAAGAGCTTATTCAAATACACTATATCTTATAGAAAGGTATGGAGAGCAAAACATAAAGCCACAATTGTTACTTTTGGTAATTGGGAGAGCTTATATGCCACATTACATAGATGGATGGCTGCGATACAACATGTCATGCCTAGCACATATGTTGAGTTTATGATGAAATAATGTCTCCATAGCACCTCTATTAGGGAGCTAGTTTCAATATTTAAACGTATATTTTGAGCGTTCAAACCATATATTGAGCAACTACAACTGATAATTCAAATTGATGTGACATTTTTCTATGATAAATATAAAAGGACACTATTGATGGTAATGGCATAAGATAGTGACCAACATGTTGTCCCCTTCGCCTTTGTTATTGTGGAAAGGGATATACAATTAGCATGAATATAGTTCTTATATAATTTACGCAGGTGAGTGATACCTGAATGACGTGGTATTTGTTTGATATCAGATAAACAACCATCTATTCTATCTACTGTTACTACTTCGTAGACTGGTTGGTAGCCACTGTATAGTTATCATATTTTTTATCTTTGTTATGTGGCAAGCAACTTTCACACTCATTATAAGTCATTTGATTTAAAGCAGAAGTCAAAAAACATAGGTATGTTTCTCTTATCTACTTGATTTTCCATGTCGTAGACAATTTGGAGCGAATAGCAAAGCCATTAGTCATGTTACACAGGTTATGCATTTTAGTGTCACTATGTCAATGAGAAACTAGTTGAGATAGTGGCCATACATGAAAAGACAACTAGGTGAAATGTAAAAATTTTTAAAGAACAATAGACCAGTGCATATGATGTGGAGGGCCAGCAATATGGCCATATGATAACAAATATAGCAAAGTGTATGAATAGTATTTTAAAGGGATCAAATTCTTATCTATATCAGTAATAGTAAAGGCAACATATTATCAAGTCAATAAGTATTTCATACAATGTGTTTAGCATATCAATGCTTAGATGGCAGCAAGTCAAGTTTACTCTCAAACCCTAATAAAGAGAATAACGATAAATGTGTAGCACTTCCATTCATGTGTTATATGGATATTTAATCGGGAAGTTGCATTAACTTGATCAAGTACGTATGTGATTGTGTGGAATTCCAAATTGATAAGTACCTGTGCCAACATGCTCTCACAGTGTGCGCAATAGTAGCTCTTGAGCTATTTTAATTTATGGATCTTATATTTCGTCTAAACGTAATGTATAATGCATACAATAATATGTTCCAACCTATTGGAGGATAAGAACATTAGCCTCAACCAACTAATCTAAAGTTGGTCCCTAATTCGACAATGCTTTGAGAGCAAGGTTGACCTCATTCAATTCATTATCAAAATGAAATAGATTTTAGAATTTCAGCACAATCAAGTAGACGTAGCCTCTACGAACAAACTGGTTATAATCATGCCTCTTGCCCACATTACAATTCAACCCCTCAATAGTATATTAATAAAACTTATAAATATTTATAAAAAAGTTATATTATTTATTCTCTGTAAGTGTAAGTGGATAATAGTTATTAATTCTCTATCAGTGTAAATGGCTAATATTTATTTTCTATTAGTGTAAGTGCAAGTGAGTGGATAAAAGCTATATTAACACATTATATTATCTGAGCATGTCTATTTTAAATGAATAATAGTACATTATTAATTTACCCATAGATATCTTGGCTGGAGTCGGACAGCCTATTCATCTAAATTCAAAGGACGACTCACTTCTATACTTGTAGGAGTGACATATATCATAAGTCATTTGGGATGGTGGGGTAAGATGATTTGTTTATTACTATTTCATCTTTCATTTATTTACTTCATTATATAATTTATTCCTATTTGTAGGATGATCGAATACTCCACCTATGACGAGTTCTACACAATGATCATTTAAGTGATTCTCCACCAGTCATTGTGGATTATCTTAAACAGTCTAGTTTTTATGGCATTGCATGAGTCAACCAGTTCATATATGATACATCGCTGGTCAATGCACTAGTAAAGCGGTGGCACCTGGAGCGTATACTTTTCACTCCATTCGAGGAGAGTACACGATCACCCTAAAAAACATAGTGATGCAGTTGGGACTGTTGATCGAGAGGGACCCTCTTGTGGGTGGGACGAGTTTCAATTGGTTGGAAATGTGTCAATGGCTTTTACACAATCACCCTCAAAACCATAGCAGTGCAATTGGGACTATTGATCGAGAAGGACCCTCTTATGGGTAGGACGGGTTTCAATTGGTCGGAGGTGTGTCAGTGGCTTTTAAGAATTATGCCACTAACTGATCAAATTGATGGACAACAACTTTTCATTATTTGGTTAGCACAGAACTTTACACATCTACCAAATGATATGGAGAATGAGACAGTGTATCAGTTCACACATGCTTATATTCTTCATATAATTGAGGGGTTGGTTAATACTAGACAAATCTAGTTATAGAGTTTTCTTGATACATTTACCCTTGATAGATAACTTTGAGCAAATTGGTCATTTTAGCTAAAGATCAATAGGTTTGGCTTTTCTCTATTGTGAGCTTTACAACGTCACCTATACGATTGATAATGGTATAGTTGGATGCTTGACGTTGTTACATTTATGACCATGAAATCGATTTCCTATACTCACACCTAAGATACCACCCACCTCCAACCTTTGTATTGAGAAATATCCTATACTTTCACCTTTATGTTTTAGGTATAAAATAACATAAAATTTTTCACATATTTAATTTACCCATATTGATTCTATTTAATATCCATTATTTACCAAATATATTTGCTCATTATAACATATGGAAGAATGTTAAACGATCTTCCCTTCCAAGTGTTAGAGCCCTCCAACAATGCAAAACTATGAGGGATGATGAAATATATACCTGATTTTAACTTATAATGTGCATCATTTTTCTACTATTTAATAATTATTGACTATTCCATCATATATTGTTTATAAATTGTGTGGCGTCCATACCAACCACAGGTAGTACGAAAGTTGATTTTGAAGTACTATTTGACTTCTTCTGTCATTTCAATTGTATCAATGCCACTTATTTGCTTTTTGATCATAGAGTGACACCATGCAAATTACGTCTTATAACAATTTGGTTACCACTAGCCAATTTCTCAAGAGCCAGTTAGATTGGATTCCTTGCATAATCTACAACTTCGTGGAAGGACCAAAACCAATTGGGTGTTTGAGCATAACATTTTTATCCAAAATGGTATGGATAGCGAAATACTATGTCTCAGTCTCCTATCACTGACGAGCTTTTTGATCTCACCTCTGAATACATGCGATGGTACTAACAATGCACTTGGTAATAGATCCATAGATCGAATGCTTCTATGGGATATGCAATGCAATTTTCTACAATATGTCACCTTCATCATCATTATTTTCTTAATTTATTACATGTTGATATTTAACTTCTCTTTTTTTGGCAAGCTGATTTAGCATAGTAGTTTTATAAAATGCACTTACAAGATTCTTGCCTACAGATTTTTGTGATATCATTAGATAAAATACTAGCAATATACTATATGCTCTCGATGAACATCAATTTTCACTTTTTTCTCAACTGTTAACTAGGCACCAGATCTACTAAGGTCTCAAATTCCAGTAGATCATCTGGAAAAGAAATATCAAAGTTACCTATCAACCCAACAAGACATTATTGGAAGAAATAGCCAATAACAATAGGGCCAATGTAGCAGAATATTTTCAATGTATTTTCGTACATTTTGAACTCAGTTTGGCAAGATATTAGCATGCTTGGTCCTTTTTATTTAATACCACCAAAACAGTTCAATGACATTGGTGGAGTAAGCCCCTCTTCTTAGCCTTCATCTTCATCTTCTTTTGACACCCCTCAGCAGATGTCTGGCTCCTTCAGATCATTAGAAAAGCTTCTATTTAATACATGGGTTACTCCTTTGAGCCTGTAAATCATCGCAATCAGGAGCAACAAGAACTAGAACAATT
This sequence comes from Erythrophleum fordii, assembly GCA_032878935.1. Lineage (NCBI taxonomy): Eukaryota > Viridiplantae > Streptophyta > Magnoliopsida > Fabales > Fabaceae > Erythrophleum > Erythrophleum fordii. Next base: position 8,454,593 of record JAVQMF010000042.1, read on the forward strand.
AGGACAACAATAACCATAACGTGAAAGTTGACTTAATTATGGCACAGGAAATGTTAAGTTTAATATTTATTATAATTATAAATATATTTACAATATTTATATGATGTAATTTTTTATCAAAATTTACATAATTTCTTTATTTGTTTATTGTTGTTTTCTATTTAAAAAAAATACTGAGAAAATTTTAAGTTCATTTAATTACAAATAAAACAAATATTTAATATAAAAAATTTAATAAAACAAATATGTACTGCAAAATAATAAATAAATATCATTCTATTAACTTAAATTATAATAAAATTATTTATTATATTAATAAAATTTTTATTTAATGGGAATATTAATTAAAAATATTAATTAAAAAAATATAAATTCGAATCAGTTTGAAATATTAAAAAAAAACATTGAATTTAATGCCCCATTCTAAGTTCAGCATATTTATCTTTCGGAAATTCCAACATTGCTTTATTACCTTCCTTAAGTTCAGCATATTTATTATCTTTCGGAAATTCCAACATTGCTTTATTATCTTTCCGTCAATACTACATCTTATTCCCTTTCGGAAATTCCAACATTCCTTGATTACCTTTCCGTTCACGAGCCCAGAAAAGGAGGTAGGAGTGACACGAGGAGTGTTCCCCCTTTTCAAGGTCTCTTCTTAAGGCAACAATTCTTCTTGAGTCACACAATGGTAATCAATTGATTCACAGACCACTCGCCTTGTTGAGTATTGTTAGAACTCGAAATTGAGAACTAAGAGATTCAAGAATGCGTCAAACTAAAAAGCGCTCTCCTAAATCAAGCTTGTTAGAGTATTTGACAACCTTCATGATGCTCACGAACACTGAACCCCCTACGATACACTCCCCCTTTGTTCTCTTCCACATTAGAAGAGAACAAAGAAGTAATTCCATGAATCGCTTCCTCCAAATCTCGTATCATTGACCAAAACAATCTCATAAAGGAGTATGTTTTTAAATAAAAACTTCAATTTGATCATTAATCGCATCAGGCCATGTCGAATACTGCCAACCTTGGGAAAATACATGTTACCGACCTTTAACATAAAAATGAATGAAAACTTAATCATTAATCGCATCAGGCCATGTACTAGTTATAGGATCTTTAAAGTAGAATATTGCCAACCTTCTTGAATGTAATAACCAATAAAAAGGGAAAAAAAAAAAAGAGGGCGAAATTAATCCTAATAGTTTGATAAGAAAAGGGTGTGCTTGAGGAAAGCAAGTAAAAGGGTAGCTCTAATGATCAATAGCTGATGATTCATTGACCTAAAGATACTTCTTGTCTAGTTCATCAAAGTAAGGGTGTTCCATAGCTTTCTTTGCAGAAATCCGCTTTGAAGGCTCGTATTGCAACATTTGCTGAAAATAAGAAAACGAAATAAGGTCAATTATGTAGAAAGATGAAAGATCAAAGGCAGCAAGAGGTAGACTTACAGAGAGCAGATCCAGTCCATGCTCATCCAAATTAGGAACAGCCTTTGACAGATCTTGAGGGCTCCACTGGGGGTACTCATGCCAATTCATCAGTTTACTAACGCCTGGCCACATCTCTTCATTAGGTGTGCCCAAAAGCCTGCACAAGAATGTATAATGAGAAAACACGAGGTATATAAAATGAAGCAAAACAGTCACAAATTTGCCAAATATGTCACCTAAATATATGCAGGAGTTGTTGCAGCTCGGAATCACCAGGAAAGAGTGCTTGCTTGGTGACTAGTTCGGCTACAAGTTGAAATGAAAAATAAAATTAAAACTCCTGCCAGATAAACAAATTGCTGGTTTGGTTTGAACATTTTCAAGGATCAGAAGTTATACCAAATATGCAGCCAACAGACCACATGTCCACCGCCATTGAGTAATGGGTAGCTCCCAAAAGCACTTCAGGAGCTCTATACCACAGGGTTAGTATCTGAAAGTGAAGAGACAGAAAGATAGAAAAGAAAAATAAAAGGTCAGCGGACATTGATCGTGCTACAGAAGCAGGGAAAATAAAACAAGACAGCACAAGCTGTGGCACCACCTCATGGGTGTATTTCTTGATTGGCACAGTAAATGCTCGAGCGAGTCCAAGATCAGCTATTTTAAGCATCATGGTTTTACGGTCCATCAAGAGGTTATGGGGCTTCAAATCCCTTCAGAAACATCAGAAAAGACTTTAGAATTTCATAATCTATCATCAATAAGGGAGAAAAAAGAAAGAAGAAGAAAGAGGTTACCTATGCAAGATTCCATGACCGTGGCAGAAAGCAACCCCCTTGCAAAGTTGGTACATCAAGCTCTGCAAAGAAAATGTATCCAGCACACATTAATTAAAACCTTAACAACCATGGTTCCCACGCCAAAGAATATATACATTTACTTACTTTGACTGTATGAGCAGGGATGTTTTCTCCAGTTTGACGGAAACTACGAATGAATTTCTTAAGATCGGTGTCCATGAACTCAAACACCAAGTACAGCACTGTCTTCCCTTCTTTGTTCTGACCTTGTTTTACATCCATCAACCTGTCGGAAACACCAAAATTCTTTCTCAAGACACAATATATATGAAACTGTGAAATCCACACATACAACCACAACCACAACCACTGGCAGAGAAATCCAAGAGATGGAGCCGTGATGATAATAACAAGAAAAATGGAATCATAAACAATCAGATAAAACTCAAAGAATACGATACAAGTATCTACAATTTGAAGCCTTAAAGACAAGATTACGACGAAAGCAAACTGAAATCAGATGATCATCGAAACTCAGAGACCAGAACAGTGCGTGAAGTTGTGCTATAGATAAAAAATGTAAACCGAGACAGAAAAATTCCAAAACCCTTTCTCCCCCAAATTATATAATTAGAAATGGAAATGAAGGAGGAGAGAAGAATTGGAATTGGAAAGAAAGGGAAGGAGACGGACCTGACGATATGGGGATCCCTAGAGAGCATACGCAGAATGGAAACCTCACGGAGAGTGGTGGGAGGGACGCCTTCTTCGTCCTCGTGGAGGCGAGTCTTCTTGAGGGCAACGATCTTCCCAGTAGATTTATCAATTGCTCTGTACACCTTCCCGTACGTCCCTTCTCCTACCTTCTCAAGCTTCTCGAACGCGTCCTTTGCTGATAGCGTTTCCATTTCTTTCTCTCGCAATCAAACTACTCCGTTTCTCTTTCTCTCTCTGTCTCACTGTCTCACGCACACAAATGACTCTTGCAGGGCGCAATTAAGATGATGTAATAATATATCGGTTAGGGGGGACTCTGAACCGTTGAGCAACGGCTCCATTTTTTTGAAATTCAAATCACATTATCTCCTTGCTCACGCGGCTGTCACTGACCAAGTTCTGTAGTAGTCATACAAGGAAAATTCTTTAAACAAGGAAAAATAAAAAAAATAAAAATCAAACTCAAAAAATAAAATTTGAGACACAATCATAGACACTTTTTTTTTCTCCGTCAAATCATCTAAAAATAATATGACAAATAAATTTTTTATTATTTAACTCCACCTGAATGACTCTTAAAAAATTTTTTTATGTCATTTTTATTAAACTAAACACTTAATAAGGAGGAGTGTAATAGTTATACAAGAAAGATTCTTAAAAAAACAAAAAAGCCAAACTCAAAAATAAAAATTTCAAATACATTATAGAGAACACTTAAGTATAGTTTTATTTTTCTTCTTCTATTGTCAATCATCAACATCTTAAATAAAAATATGATAAATGAATGTTTTATATAAATTAACTTTACGAGACTAAATCTTTTAAAAAATATTTTTAATATATAATATTTTTATTCAAAAATATGATAACAAACACTTATAAAAATTTCTTTATTCTAATTCGATAGATATTATGGGCCAAAGAAGAGAGAGACCAATATAGATATTTGATTAAATATTTCATCTCGTTTTGCATATTACTGTAGAAGAGATGCTGCTCTCTTACTACAAATTTTACCAAAAGAGAATGTACAAATTGATTTTTTAAAAGATACACCTCTTTATTATTTGCTCTCTAAAATTAGGTGTCTAATGAATTAGTTATTTAAAATTTGTAATTAACAACTAATTCTTATTGAATTAGTTTCTATATAATTTAGTCTAATAAAAAGACTCATGTGTACTAAGTCTATTTTTAAATTTTTTTTTGTGGTCAAATTTTTAAACAGTTTAGGAGCATGCTCTTGAAATCATATATATATATATATATATATAAAGAATGGATTGTAACGTAAAATATTGGAGGATGGATTGATTTTTTCTATCAAATCAATTAAAATTTTAACAAAATTAAAAAAATGTCTGTATAATTTTTTTTATTTTAAGGAGATCTATATATTTTTTAAAAATAGAGATAATATTTCTATAATTTCAACAAAACTTAAAAAATATTTGCATTTATTTTGAAAATAAAAATAACTCTATATAATTTCAGTAAAATTGAAAAAAAAAAAACCTATGTAATTTATTCTAATTTTTATCTACACTGCTTCTCTAGGTGAATGAAAATACGGAAGAAGAAATCTATGTTAGAATTAAACTTGTGATAAGTGCTAATTTTTATATATTTTTATTCATATTTATTATTATTTTTAATGATTAATTTGAGTTTAATTAGATTTATTATACAATATTTAAATTTTTGGTCAATTTTAAAAAATAATATAATTTTGAATTAATTAAGAGAATTTTTGGGTTTAAATTGATAATATTTTATTTTTTATATTTTTTTAATGGGTTGAATATTTTTAATCTTTAAAATATTTATTAAATTTGTGCAAATTTTTGGAAATGAATTAGGAATCAATAATGTAAGATAATTTTGGGTAAATAAATTAAAGATTTAAAGTGAAATTAAAGGTCAAGATTAAAGTAAAATTTTTTTATTTTTATTATTTACTTGGTGATGATATTTTTGTAAATAAAATATTAAATTTTCATTTTGTTTTCTTGTAGAAGAGTCAATGGATAGACGCAGAGAGGCGCACCTGGAAGCATTGGGCCTTCATTTTTTTTCTTTTTCAGACTTCAGACGGAGGGCGCATCTGGAGGAAAGGAATTGCTGCTTCTTCATTCATTTCTTCGACTTCTCAGACTTCACAGGGGGGAGGACGCCGAAAACGAAAAATCATCATTTACACTCCTTCTCTCCAACACCCGCGGGCCCCTTTTCTCTTCTCACCAACACGTCACCATCCCATGATATTACCACCATCATTCATAGCTATTTTTCTTCATCATCTTTTCATGGCATAGAGCTTGAAGGAGTTTAGAGAAACAAAATCCAAAGAAGGCACCAAAATAAAGTATAAAGGAAGAAGGATTGAGCTCTTAATTTACATGGATTGAAGATCATTGCAGAGTTCTTTTATTTTTATTTTTTTCTCTTTCAATTTCAAGAACTTAAGAATTTTTTAATTTTAAAAATTTCTATGTGTATTTAATGTTGAGATTTAGTTTTAGATTGGACAATGATTTTATTTTGGATTATAATTAAAATTGGTGTTATTTGAGATTAGAATTATGTTTTATAATTGCTGAAATTTGTTTTTGTAGACCTTATAATGTTGATTGGATTGATATTTAAATTCTCTTGCATTAATTTAATTAATATTATGATTTTAATTGTATATCTTAGTCTCTTGCACTACTTGATTGTTGAATTGGGTAGTATAATTGCTTAATTGTTCAATTAGGTAATTAAAATCAAAATTTTTAAAATTAATTAAATCCAATTGTTGAAGGATTTGATGAATTTAATTGGCTTAATTACTTGTAAATTACTTGAATTAGCTAAAAAAATTTTAGTTAAGTCAAATGATGTGCATTTGAATCTAGAGTTTCCTATCTTTGGATTAGGTTAATTAAATTCATTAGTCTACTATCTAATCACTTCTCTTCGTTTTAATCAATCTTTGGTGAGTGATGAGAGCTGAAATCCCTTTGCAAAACTTTGGTTGCCTCATGTTTGTTCTTTGCATTTTACTTTAATTTCAATTTAAAGTAATATAGTTTAATTACCTATTTAGTTTTTCTCTTTTATTTGAAATTTAATTTCTTAATTAAAACCCCCAATTGCATGCATTTAGTTTAATTAATTTTGCATTTAGCGTAAAGATAATTTTTTAGAATTTGCATAATATTTTAAACATCAAATAATCACCTAGAATCAATCTAAACTAACTCCTAAATTGTTCCTTAGTTCTTGACTTAGGATTGACCTATACTATATTAAATTAATCTTAATTTAATTGAGTGTTTAAGCGACTAAGGCATCAACTTGTCCTGCAATAACAACAGTCACTAAACCATGAAAAATGGAATATAAAAATTTATCCGGCATATTTTGAATCTCCTAATGAAAACCCAGGTTAATTTCTTTTCTTGGCCATTTTCATTCTTCCAAAAGAAAATAGCTTTCAAAAGCATAAAAAGTGAAATAATCAAGAACAGCATAAATAAATCCATTAAAGGTACTATGCATTTCATGAACAGTATTTTCTTTAATCCTAAATTGAAAATATATATTAAAAGGTTTTAAATTTAAAATTATTTTAAAAAATCTAAAAACCAGAAATTTTAACTTGAACCTACGTAATAAGGACCTAAAACAATTTTGTGAAAATTTTTCTTGGTTTATGCTTCTTCCCATGCTTTTCATCGCTTCATATCTGGAGTCTATAGGATAAGTATATGGCTACTAGTATATTAATGTTTTTCTTTCTTGTTAAAACAGTATTAGTGTATCAGGAGAATTTAGTGATAGAGGCAAACATAAAAGAAAAATTAATTAAAATATGTATAAATTGGTTCAAATATTATTTGATCATAATGTTAAAAAACCAAGAAAGTAAAATATTTATCCCTTAGCAAGAACTTTGCGTTCAACTAATACTAGATTTTGAGCGACATTTATAGATAATAATATTCTTTTTGTCCATTGAGTTTGAGTTTGAGACAGGTTTCAATTTTGTTTCAAGATATTATTTTTAATTCAATTTTGTCCATTACTTTGTAAAAAAGTTTTCAATCTGATTCTAATGATACTATGCTAAAATCAATAACCAAAAAATGCTGACATGACAAAATAGAATTTTATGTAGCACCCATGTGACTCAAAACAATTTAGTAAATTCTTCCATCATAGATGCCCTTCCATAGGAACCAATGAGAGTTTGCCAACTCAGCAACACATGGCAAGCTCTGCTAACTAGATAATTATTTTTCAAAATTAAAATCATACTCAGCACACTTAGAAACAAGAAATGATACTTATAATTGAATCCCTCTTCAGCATTAAAATAACATAATATCATCTGTTCTTGTAAATTACAACTCAATCTCGATAGTACGATTAATTTGCTCGAACCCTCATCCCGTCCTATTTGCAATATCATGAGCTCCTTCTTCAACCTTAAACCTAAATCCTAGAATCTCTTCAATTAACGAACCAAGATACTTGTCCTTCATTAGCAAGCCTCCAACAAATTGAAATCAAGTTGCCACATCACAAACCAGTTCCATTTGCTTCATCGATGTTCTTAAAGGTTAGTGAGCTTGTCCTCCTTTTGTTGTAATCATTTCAAGGAAATGTTAAGTTTTTGTCTCAAAGAGGTCAGGTTTGCTATTATTTGGAGCTAGGAGAAGCATTTGGTTGAGGGATCGAGGACAAAATCACCCATCCCAATTGAAGTAATGAGCTTCCTAAGATGCAATAAATCATCTAATAAGTAAGAAAACTTGACTATTCATCTAGAGAATCAAAAAGCCAACTGATAGGAAATGAAAGTTAACTATCCATCTAATAGAAAGTCAATTAATAGGCAACGAAAATTAACTATTCATATGAAGAAATTGAAAAGTCAACTGATAAGTAATGAAAATAGACTATTTGTCTCAGAAAGTAGAAACATACTGAACATCATGGTATTGCAAAAGAGAAGGAATATGAGTTTAGGCAAATTAACTAGCCTAATAAAGTTAAAGCTATAATTTGCAAGAACAAAAGGCATTGTCTTTTTCTAATGTTTACAAGGGATTCAATTGTAAATCCCATTTCTTATTTCTAAGTGTATTGGATAATTTTCACTTTTGAAAAATAATCACCCAATTAGCATAATTTGCTATATGATTTAAGTTGACTAACCCTCATTGATCCTCGTGGAAAAGCATCTATGCTTCCCAGCACGCATGGGCATGAAAGGAAGCACCAAACAATTTTAGCATTGTCATATCAACTTGCCAACTTATCCTCCTTTTGTCCTACACTCTCATTTATGGGCTTCAAAATCAAGCAAATCTCGTATGGGTTTCAAAATCAAGCAAATCTCGACTTCCTTCTTCTTTGATTTTTTTTTCCTCCCTCAAAATCAAAACATAACAAAGTTTTTAATATCATAACAAGTGTTTAATTTTTGCAAATAAATGTATAATTCTTCAAATAATCTTGATTAAATTATATAATTATTATATTTTAATTAAAAAATTTAACACTTATCATATTTTAATTAAATAATTTGATAACAAAAATATAAAAAACTGTATCTAAATCTGATCCTTTGAAGAACACATACTTAAGTTAAATAATATGACTTACATTGACCCAAAAAAGGAAAAAAGTATGGGTTAAAGACTTAAAAGGCCACCAATAAATAACTTTTTTCCTGGAATTTTTTAATAAACGAACCGTGTCTAACTTTGGACCAAAAAAAAATTCTAATATGTCTCTATATTGAATTAACAAAAAAAATCGCATCCGGCAAAAAAAAAAAAAAAGGTTTGTTAAAGCACATAGACTATCAATGTTAAATATCATTTGGCTACCTTATTGCCATGGATGAAACTGAAGCAGGAGTTCCTAGTCACGAAACTCATCCATGAAATTGCTATGAAACTCTGGGACTTGGATTCTCTCCACCAATTTTTTCCTCCTTTGTCTCTCCACCAAAATCTGAGCCTTTAGATTTATCTACTACTAACAATCAGTGATAAAAATTTTGGAAGATGCAATCTTGGCCATCAGATTTTAGTGGAGAGGCAGAGGAGAGAAGAAATGGTGGAGAGAATCCAAATCCGAAACTCCGTGAAGCGGGAAACAATGGCTGGAATCTTATCTTCTTGGGGCAGTATGGTGCACCTAAAATGCCACGTACAAGGAACCTTGCAACACAATTCACAATTTAACAACAAAACCAGTTTATAATCACGAAGTATGGAACATTAAATTACCTGGAACCGATCACTAGGTTTATTGGCCCATCAAAGAATCTATCAGTGATTTGCTATACTCTCATTTTTTCCAAGTATCTTTCATACAATGAAAAAGATGTGAAGATATAAGATATAATAGTATTTAACATGTCTGATATGACAGTTGAAAGCTTTCATAATAAGAATATAATTAGTAAAGAGTAAACTAACAATTTGATCCTTAAATTGTTAAATTAATTTTACTTTAATTACTGAAGATTATGAAGGCACAAATTAGTCTCTGAAAATAACAAACCTCTTGTAGATTAGTCCTTTCGATATCCTTGAGTCACTCGACAAATTAAATAATTAATGTGTAATGAGTTTGTTGCTTTCAAAAATTAATTCGTAGACTTACTAATTTTTAAAGGCAGAAACTAAATAAACCTGACAAATCAGCAACCAAATTGTCACCTTACTCATTCGTATTTATAGAAGTTTAACAAAACTAAAACTTTAAGGACATGAGATCCCACATTTTTCAATGGAATGAAATACCAACCAAAATAATGTCATCCTATGCCTATACCTTCTCTTATATTGGATGACACTAGACATTTAAAATCCTAGTGCACCAGTCACAATATCTTTTGGCATCTTGACATTCAAGATGCCAAAATAAAAGATAGTAGTATATCAAATGCATGAAATAACAAGATAAGGGGTTTACAGTGTTATTGGTACTATATATAAATCAACAAACCCAAACCTGTCCAAAACCAAAACCAGGAACAACAAGCACTCCTGGGGCATTGAGCAGCCGTTGGCAATAGAAGGCATCAGCAGCTGTATTTGCAGCCTCTGCTGCTTTGATTGCCTTTTCAGGCAGGCAATTCCATTGCCCCTTCGGCTTTGTTGCAGGTTACAGCCTCTAATTTGTTGAATGCTTCTTCCAGTGTCTGAGTCAAGAGTGAAAAAGTGATTAGGTGTTTGATGAAGTAATATGTGTATATTCAAAGTTAATATAGTGGTCACTTCAAAGTACAGCAAAAGCCAGTCAAAATCGAGGCATTTTTGTGGAGGCGTAACCTACATAGGCTCACCAATTAGTATTTGCCAAACATGATTCAAGGGGTTCTATTATGATATTAAAGTTATAAATTTCTACTGCTGACTCGATAAATAACATAATAAGTTAAGCCTACAAAAAATAAATTTCTTTAAAATCAACATTCTTGGTGAAGTTCATGAAAAAAAGAAGAAAAAGTAGACCACTGAAAACGAAAAGCGCATCTAGAGACTTACATGAAGATGGGGAGGAGAAGGAACCTTAGAAATACTATTACTCTTCTGATATAATTAAAACACAACCCTCCTTTGCCTTTACTATTTCATCTTCCAGACTGTTTTATTTTATTATATTTTTTCAGGTAACTAACCATTGCGCGCCTAGCAAGGGATGACAAAGTTCCATCTCTCTCAGCAGAGTACAACTCGTATGACTCATCTTTAACCTGCAGACATCCATTGAATTCACTGAATGTTAAAGGTGAAAAGCAGTCAATTCAAACCAGCAATGGAATGGTCAGTAGTGCTAATTAAAGGTCCTCAAATCTTCTATACAAATGAAAATGATCAGTAGCGTGCTAAAGATAACCTGTGTTATATTTTTTAATAAAAGAATGATTTCATCAGTAATACATCTCTTCCTGGTATGTTACAAGGTAGCTGATAATCCTTACCAATCCTATCATGGTCAATATCGTGTCCAATGTTGTTTATTTTCTCAAATTAAAGTAACATTAAACCAAAAATGATATGATAATAAAGGGGCAAAGAATTAACCTTAGGTGGGCTCATGACCAAGCTAGCAAGAATTTGACCAGAGATATTAGAAAAAAGATTCACAGAAGCCGCTTTGTATATCTGTTCCTTCACATTTGCGGAAAACCCAGTGACCTCCATATAACCTCCTCGTTTCCTACACTCCCCAGTCCCCATAATAGCCTGAAGGTAAAGAGAATGACAGCTATGTTACTATTAATCCCCTGCAGTTTTCTTAATAAGTTAATTGTTTCACCAACTTACCTTTGGGGACTGACTGAAAAGATACTAAGGAAATATCATTCTCACCTTACCCCATGGACCTAGATACCTTCTTGAAAGAGCGAAATTTCTTCTCAGGAACATACACGTTTTTTTGATACGCCTTCAAAATGATATGCATCAATAATTGTATTGTCAAGGCAACTTTAACAAAACAACACTTCCAGACATATTTAGAGAGTAAAGCATGTATCTTTATATAAGAACTTACTACCCGTTTAAAATCAGTGTAGTTTTTTAAAAAAGTCCAGATACCTCATCTGCCAAAAGAACCAGACCTTCTTGTTTGCAAAATTGTACAATATCTTGCTGGTTTTCCTTGGAAAGAACCCAGAGGCATGGCAGAAAATCCATGTTATATTACTTTAACTATCTTCTTCACTCGTTAAGTAATCACCTATATTAAATATTAAAGCTCTTTGTATCTCATCTGCCCTGTTGGGTTGCCTGGATTTATAATAACCAAAGCCCTAAGATTTATACCCTTGGATTTGGCAGCCTCCAATTGTTTCTTAGGCTTGGATATCTCCAACCCCCAACCAGTTGCTTCATCTAGATAATAAGTTACCTTCAGAATCAATGCCAAAGTCATACTGAGATTCTGACAAATGTGAAGAATCATAAAAAGATCATTCAAATAATTTTCTAAGTGATTCCTAGCCAACCATGGATATCAATATGTATACACATATAAGGGCCACTTTGTCAGCTAGATTGGTCTTCTCAAAGATGGCCTATTGCCAATAACATTTACACAATGGAGCACATTTAGATAGTAAACTAAATCAAATTAAGCTTTAAACTTCTACTGGTAAAATCTTATTAGGGTGCCACCATGGAGGGCAATTAAGGCTGAGTACAGAGGGTACTGAGGGATGGGACAAAATATACCATCATTTTCTGATCTTGTGAGCAATTGCATCAGCATATGGGCCTGGCAAGAGAGAAGGAAATCTTTAAAACCGATCCACATTTTCAACAAAGCCATATCATAGGCACTTAGCCCCTGCCCCTGAAAAAGAGGGAACAAAAGAAAGCATAGCTGAAAGTTATTGCTGGGCTTGCGCCATCTGTCAAGAAAATGTCATTAGGATCAGAAGGGAAACCATCACGGGCTTTGATTCCAGCAGCTATTGCATCACGCAGGCCCTTGTTACCCTGATATGGAAACAAGAACAATTTCATGACAAATCCTCCATATATCAGTGTACTTTTGAAAAGCAGATAAAGCAATCACTGCCTGACTATGACTATGGGCACTAGTTGCTCTGCCAAGAATCTGATCCAGAATCTGCCAAGTTCTCTCTATTGCATCAGCACTGCAATATGCCAAACGGACAACCACAAATGAATACAGAAAGATTACTAACATAAAGAATTTCTTAGGATCAAAATATTGGCAGTGAAAGCACCTTCTGCTTTTCATTACTAGAAAGATGAATACAGAAAATTCATAACATAAAAAATTTCCTAGGATCAAAATATTGACAGCGAAGGCACCTTCTGCTTTTCATTCACAGGATGGAGTAGACTACAGTACTACAACATTAAAAAAGGGATTAAAAACTGAGACTCATTGAGACGTTCAAATTCAATTCTACAAACCCTTCAACTACATTTCTTTTTTTGCCCCCTTCTGGGGAGAAAAAAAAAATCCCTTCATTTTATGCTATAGGATATTGAGTATAGTCAAATATACAATTTAATAACATTACACAGAATGCTGCTAGAGCTTTACTACTTGCAGCCAGGTAACAAATAATTACCGCAGTGAGTAGTTCAAGCTCTAATACACTGGTTTCATCCAACAATAATATAAGCAAAATTAGTAGGCTATAATTTTAGACACGTGACAGTGAACAAAAAATGGAACAAATTTAAGCAACAAGTTGACAAGATTGAAAAGTTGAAAATATCATCTATTGGTTTATTATAATATCACAGAAGGACAGATTGCTGATCCACTATTATTAGTTATCCAGATACCGCATAGTTATTAATCATCAGTATCTGAACAGTCCCTGTGTTTCACTTCTGTCCAAAATGGCTGGATGGTCACATAATGCAAGAACCTAGGACGGAGATCAGATTGTCATAATAAGCATTGATTAAGACTTAGTTGTATAAAAATCCGCCATAAAATTTACAGCCAACCAACCTCTCAGAAAAGTGTAATTGGCTGCTGGCCAAGAGATTGAGGATTCCCAGTGTTGCAATAAAGTATCTATTTTCAGATAATAAAGAAGTGAGAAAAAGCTTCAAGAAGTAGATGTTCCGTTTGTCATAAAAATACATTCCTCCAAACTTAGAGGTGTAGGGAGATATACAGAGTCTTTACCCCTTAACCTTCAGGAGGAAAAAGAATGATAAAAGAAACAAATATAGAAAACGCTTTGCCTGTTCCTCTCTAATAAGCTCATGAAGTGAATTCTTTAGACAATAATAAAATAACCTATCTTGCAGAAGTGACTAATTTTATCGGTCAGTTTTTTAAACAAACCCCCAGGGAAGTTCCCCATTATAAATCACCTGACATTTAAGAAGGAAAACATTGATATGGACGGAAAAGTAATTCACCAAGTATCAACAGGCTCAAGCTACATTGAAATAATAATAGCCAAGTCATGTGTCTACACTATGCAGTTTCCCTGAATCAAATCTCAAAAAATTAAGAAAAATAAATAAAAAATGTTGAAAGTTGTCCTAATGATCACCAACTAAATAAATTCTACTCTGGAGAAAGATATTAAAAGGAAAAAAGAAGTACCTCATCAAACGGATGAGAGCCTGAGTTGGCCTGCAACTCTTGTTGGAATTTCTGCAGCATTAAGATATCATAAGGTGGTAGTACAAAAATTCAATAATGTAGTCGTATTTTAATAATTGCCTATAAAAACTTCTCAGGGAAAGGGATCGGTTTAAAACTTTAAACAGCAAGAGAGACTTTATCTTTGAAGCTATATAGAAGTGAAAGCAGTTATGTAAGTTTTAGTCCTAAAGGAACATTATATTAGTCATTTAAATGCTGTTTTGCCAATGGCAGGGAGTTATACACTTCTATCTTGCAACATATACTTAGAACAAAAATAACTTTTCAATAAAATGACTTTACTTACAAGATGTACAGCCAAATCACCGTACCTGAGCAAGAGTGACAATCTCTCCTCGAACAGTGTACTCACATTTTAGAACCTGGAAAAAGGAGCATAACTTCAAGTAAATACGTGGAAAACAACTCGATTTCATTACATCAAAACCATATTGAGAGATAAAAAGTGTGATAATTCCATGGACAGGAGGGTAAACAAATAGTAAGGCCTATAATCACAATTTATAACAAAATAACCATTTTTATTAATACTGAATAACTATTAATAGCTAAAATATTGGACTATTTGTTAAACTTGCCTCTTTTTAAAACTAATTCCAACCAATAAAAAATGTCTTTTTAGATGGAAAGGCCTCTTTTGCAAAATATTTCTTAATTGATTCCAGTCTCTCGGTTTTTGTAGACAACAACGAAGGATTAATGGATTGGATATAACACAAGAGAAAGGAGCAACAGTCACCACCATGGGAGACACCCAGACAAAAATGAGGAGAAATTAAATGTCAAACATTAGCGACTGATCTATAGTGTTGAGCAGTTCTAGGAAATAAAATATAACGATTACTAATCTAAGGTTAATCCTTTGACAAATAAACAGAGAAATTATCAACCAAGAGATTCAGTATCACCAGTCGTGAACTTCACGTCAACTCAAAATAGCTCACCAATAAGAAGAAAAACCAAAACAAACCCACATGCAGGAATCAAGTCAACATCATCTATGCCCAGAGAAGCAATCATGCAGCTCCACTAATCTTCCAACGTCATCACAAAAAATCCAATTGACATAGGAAAAAGTGGGAAAGTAAGGGTTCACCAATAAGAAGAAAAAACAAAACAAACCCATATGCAGAAATATCAAGTAAATATCATCCATGCCCAGAAAAGCAATCATACGACTCCATTAATATTCCAACTTCATCTCAAAAAAATCCTAATAACATAGTAAAAGGAGGGGAAAAATAGCACATACTTTGGATTGATGTTGCGGGTCGTAACAGGGAAGAAGGAATCAGAAGGAGAGGAAGCCACCGAAGAAGTATGAAAACCAAGAGCAGGAGTGAAAAACAAGAAACGTGAGCAAAGTAACGGGGAGAATGAACGGTGCTGATGCTGAAATGGACAGCTCAGAAGGTTCCTCACTCAGTGTATAACGAACTTCCGCATCGTATATAAAGATTTATGACGTGATATTTATTCTGGAGGTACTTCAATTTACGTTTGGGATAGAAATTCTAGGAAAGTAGAAAGTCTGGCTGGCTCTTTCTTCTACACACTAACACGCCCTCCCCGTAATCACTCGTACATACCTTCAACAATAAGCGCCCACGGTAAAAGAGAATCAAATCATGTGCTTTTACTGTTTAGTCTCTTCTCCTCTTTGGTTTTCCCATTTGTTTTCCCGTTTCGCTTTTTCCATTTTTTGTGGACGGGTTTTGAGGTTCTATTGTCTTTCTAATGTTTGAGTTTGACAGTTGACCTGATTTTCTTTTTTTTTTTTCGGTGAATGCAGTTTACCTGTTTTCTCATAATTATCTTGTTGGAAGAAAATTAAGATAAACTTTAACAAAAATTAAAACCTTTATTTATTTTTTAAATTATTTTTTGGCCAAATTTAAATTTTTTATTGATCCTTATAAATTTACTTAATTTTTAACTTATTATTTATAAGTTAAAATTTTATGATTTAATCCCTACAATGTAAAATTTTTTTGGGCCATACAAACCTTTATTTGTTAATATATCGATGCGTATTACATATTATATTCACATTCCCAATATATATAATTTATGCCAACTCACTCATACTATTTAACATAAGTGGTATTACACGCTACATATGTTCATGAATTTCACTTTATCATGTATTTTTATTTTAGAGAAATTATAGATAAGGATTTAGATTTTTCAAAATTTATAATAAAGGACTTTTAAAACTAAAATTATTTCTAAGGACTAAAAATATGTTAACATGGATTGAACAAAAATGCTTTCACCTAAAAGTTATAAGGGATTTTTAAAAAAGTTATAACTAGATTTCAAGAAACTACAAATTATTGTTAGGTATTAAAAAAGTTATTACAAGTTACAACTAGTAGAAAAGTTACAAAATATTTTTAAGAAGTTACAACTAAGTTTAAAAAAACTTACAACATTTGAGAATTATAACTTAGGCATCCCAAAATCACAAGAGATTTTTAGCAAAGTTACTATTAGATTTTAAGAAATTTACAATCTTACTTTCCAACTTTGATTTATACTAATGCTAAGTCCCAATATTTAAGAGTTACAACCTAAACTTCCCAAAGTTACAAGAGTCTCTTAAGAAAGTTATTAATAGATTTTAAGAAACTTACAACATTAATCCCAAATTTTGTTTGCACTAATGTTAAGTTACAACATTTGAAAGTTACAATCTAAATTTCTAAAATTACAAGAGACATTTATGAAAATTTTTATTACTAGATTTTAACAAACTTACAACTTCACAATTACTTATATTAAAATGAACAAGTTACTTTTAAGGACTTTTAGGAAAATTATTGTTTTCGGAAAGTTATTTATGATTGTAATAAATGAGTATGAGATAATTATCACACCCCAAATAAGAAGGGTGATCGGTATGGAGAGCAAGAAAATGTCTAAATCTGCAAGCTTAATGGACATCACCTGGATGAAATGTTTTAATGATGTAATATATGTAAGATTTCATTTTCCAACTCATTATATTGCCTCATTACATTAACATAATTACCAAATTTTAACAAACTTACAACTTCACAGTTACTTATATTAAAATGAACAAGTTACTTTGAAGGACTTTTAGGGAAATTATTGTTTTAGGAAAGTTATTTATGATTGTAATAAATAAGTATGAGATAATTGTCACGCCCCAGATAAGAAGGCTGACCAATACAGAGAGCAAGAAAATGCCCAAGTCTATAAGCTTAATAGACATCACCTGGGTAAAGAGATGTTTTAATGATATAATATATGTATGATTTCATTTTCCAACTCATTGTATTGCCTCATTACATTAACATAGGTATCTTTAGTTGTTGTAAAAATTTCAGCAGAGTTTCTCTTAAAGTTTGGATGTCTCCCAATTTTTACTACAACTAAAATCCAACAATAATAGCAAGGGAAAGCTCCACTCTCAATTACCAGTATTCACAAATCAAAAGAACAAAAGAAAACCAAGGGAGAGGGATCTTGCCTATGTTATATGGAGTTACATCTATAGTATTTTATAGTTGTCATTCAAAATTTCTTACAATACAACAAATCGTGTTCTCACAATTCTAAAATGGCTCACCACTACAACACCTCCAAGCCAAAGACAATGGAGGCGAGTCAACTCTAGTACCACTATATGAAATATTGAAATATAAGGAGTGGATTGGAAACTCAATGAGTAGATAACAACTACAATATTTGAAAAATATGCTAGTAATGACTAAGGTAAACCAAATAACTTAGAAACATATACATAAAATGCTCATTATCAATTTAAGTCCTTAACATAGAATACTATAGAAATTCCATATTTATCTTTATTGGTCACGGCTACATCTCGTTAGTAGTCCTTCCCCTAACATAGGTGGCTACACTTAACGAGTAACTCCTTCTCCACCTATCTTTAACAAGTTATGACATAAATCCTCAGGAGCAGCTACAGCTCATTAGTAGGTCTTTACCCTAACATGGGTGACTACATCTAACGAGAAATTCGTTTTCACCCAAATTCTTTTTTTATTATTATATATATGACTAGGTGTAATTAGGTCGTTAAACTCAATTAGTGTTTGTAGAATCCATTATGAACCTACATTGCAATAAAAGTCAAGCAAAAAAAAAAAACAATAACAACAACAACAACAACATATAGCTACTATTCAAATGCTCTTGATATTTAAACTAACACACATGTACGAGAGTAACTAAGCAATGAGTTCATTAACAAAACTACCAAATAAGTAAGAAAATAGATTGAGAATTAATTAGTACTAACATAATTAAGGAATTAAGTAATTAAATAAATAAGTAGATGTAACACCCTAAATATGTATGTATATATACATGACACAAGGACTATATTAAAGTATTTAAACCTTTTTTGGGGCCAAAATCCAATTCTATCCAAAATATATTTAAAAAAATCTAACAACCCATCTTTTCTTACTTTTTTCTTCCTTCTCTGTCGTGTGAAGCTCCAGCCTTTGTTCCTTCCTTTTTTCTTCCATTTCTTTTTCATTCTTCTTCCTCTCAAACTTCTTCATTTTCTTTTGTTCTTTTTTCCTCCCTTCCCTTCCATCCATTTGCTCCCTAGTTGCTGGCTATTGCAACATCTTTCCATACTACTGCAGTCAAAAAATGTTTGTCCTTCTTCAGTCATGGCAGCAATGTTGAAGGAAGAAGATTTTGGAGTTTTGAGTTTCATATATGTTACTTCTCTTTTCTTTCATTTTTCCTTTAATTTTTCAGGTAAGAAACCATATCTTCTATTAATTTTTGTTGCTAGAGCTCAAATTGTGTCTCAAAGAGTTTAATATATGAAATTTGCTTCATTCTTGCATCCAAAACAAAAGAGAGGTCCAGCTAGGGGGTTTGGTTTGAAAGTAAAGAAAATTAGGCATTTTTATATTAGTATCAACTTTATTTTTTTTCTTTATTCTTAATTCCTTAAATGTTATGAAAAGCATTATAATCTCTTTTGTGTCTATCCAAGGAGAAAAACTAAGTTGAGGACTTCCTTCTGTGATGGTAAATTGGCATGCTAAAAGAAATTAGAAATTTTTATAACTCACATGTTGGCTTAAGATTTAGGTTAAGTGATGATAAACTATTTGAATAAATTTTTGGAAGTAGAATTTTAATTAAGTAATTTCTTGAATGGTTTGAAAAAAATAATGAGAGAGAAAAGAGGATTTATTTGATATGTAGGTTAGGAAGTAAAAGGACATGGTAAAGGTGATAAAAATCCTTATGCCAATTAGGACCTAAGTGTTAGATCTAAGTGGAAATATCTTATTGTAGCATAAAGGGTGCATTTTATGAGAGATAATGACAAGTAAAATTTATTTGACCCTATGCAAATTAATGTGTTATGTAATGACGTAGATTGTTTATGGGCATTTTAAGAGATTTCAAAGATAATCCCATATCAAGTGTTTAGTCAGATTAATGTTTAAAGAAATTTATAGTGTCATCATATGTGGTGAGCAAATAATACTTGCTACGAGAATTTATACTACTTGTTCAGTGCAAGACAATGAAATAGTAAATATGATTTTATTGCATTGTGTCAAAAATAAATAAAATAAAAATTATGAATTCATGTTATTAGAATATCTCAGTTGTTGGTTACTTAGTTAAATATACTTAGATAATTACTTGGTTAATTACTTTAGCCATCCTTAATTAGTGTACGATAATGTCAAAGTTAGAATGTGGTCTAATACAAAACTCTACAGCTAATAGTAATAGTTGTTAACCTGGGTGTACCTTTATCTGAACTCCAACTAGTAGAGGTGTTGCTAGCATCGTGTGTCGGCCATCACACAGAGATCTATTTGAATGGTTAAGCATAAGCTACTTTGGTATTATTATTCCTTAGCAAGCAATGTGTTTGGCATTCATTTGATTTGGTTTTGTTTAGACATGTCCATTGTATTGCTACGCATGAATTTTTAAATGGTTAGTTTATGTGTATTATCAAATTTATCTATTATAAATGAGAAGAAATGAATTTTATTGGATACTACATTATTGCTTACATTTTCAATATAAATTCAAGTTTGAAGGTAGACCATTCTTTATGATTTGCATTTCAGTCTTAATAACTATTACCTGTAAGTATTACCTGCCCACTGAATTTCAAACTCATCCCTTTTAATTTCTTTTCATTATAGATAGTGATGTGGGTCTAGAACCAACACAAGAATGACTGCTTCATGATATTGAGCCCCACGTGGTTTTGCTAAGGCCTTTTTTTTCTGTGTGAACTTTTGAATTTGTAACTAGGTATATTGTTTCTTCTTAGTTATAGCTCCACTTATGCACAGGCAGGGTCCCCATCCCCATTTATTATTGTTTAGTGTTTTAGGTTGAAAATATAGCTTTCTTAATTATTTTGATTGGTTATTTAGCTATTTGTAGAAATTTTGGACAGTCATATGTTTAGGAGAGACTTTAATAAAATTTTTACAAAAAAATTAAATTAATTATTTTGTAATCAATCCTTTTTTAATATCATATAAATCTTTCAGTAAAGGAAAATATCCTTAAATTTTCAAATGTTTGTTTTACTTTGTCATCACACTTTTTATATTTATGATTTTAGTTGTTAAGAGACTTATGGGTACAAGTTTTGACTTGTAGACCATGCTAGTTATGCCTCCTTTTGAAGGTGTAACACTAGATATATGACTAAATAAATAAATAGCCAAGAGTAATAATACTAAATAGAATAATAAAGTTCAATTTTAACCTACTAATAAGCACATCATGAAATTTAACTTCTACAATATATATATATATATATATATATATATATATATATATATATATATAAGCCAAATCAATTTCTAAGGAATAGAAATTCTTTTTTAATTTGTGTAAATCTAAGGTGTATGACTAGTTTGGAACTCGCTTCATGAAATCACAATTTTTAATTCTCTTTGCATAATGTCTAATTCCATCCAGCAAACACAATAAACCCCAATATGTATTCTTGTTTCTTGCAATTTCATCAGCCTATACAACATATATAAGTTTCAATATCATGCCTCGACAATAAAAATAGGAATAAATACCATAATTAGGTTAACACATAATTAAGTTAACGTCTAAAATTACCCTTTTCCTTAATCCATTTTATTTCCATATTTAGTCTACATACCAACACCAAACGGACTACCTTACTGGGATTACACAATTTAATCTCATTGGGATCCAATCTGCTATCATAGTGTACTTACCACCATAAAGAAATTCTGTATATCGTATCATAGTTGTTGTCTACTCATTGACAATGCCAATGCTAAGACAACACTTATCTCTCTTTCAAAACTAATTTCTTTTCTTTTCGGTGCTCACAAGGCTTCCTAGCAACACCAAAATTCACCAAATTATAATATGGCTCAATCTAAAAAACTCCTAACAATCATATAGCCCAACGGTAACTATTTAACTAAAGCCCTACTGCATCACCTTATCTTATTTATTTTATTTTTATTTCTTTTTCCTTACATATTCGTGCATAACCCTAACTTTGCTAATCCATAAATTGAACCTAGAGATTGCCTTAAAATGCTGCAAATTGAAAATTAAAACATAGGTAACCTAAGAAGTACCAATACATGTACACATATTGGGTATGACATAATACAATACGTAGGATATGGTAATTTCTAAAATTTCAAGATACGGGTATGGCAATATATATATATATATATATATTTTCAATAATTTAACACATTAAAAACTATTTTTTAGAAGGTTGGAGATTCAGATAAAGGTCTTGAGTTTCCTACATCTAAAATTAATTATTATAATTAATACCAAAAGGTTTAGCTCAAGTGAATGTGGTATGAACCTTGGTAATCAAGTCTACCATCTATTCATAATTCATAATTTTCTGTCCTAAAACAATCCAGTTTTTTATGAAGCTAATCAACTACTTGGTAGCCTAACATCCATATAAGAGAAAGCAACAACTAAGTTAGAATCAAATAGAACTAGAATGATATAGGTGCTTCTTAGTTGCTCGTAGGAAGCAGCATCAAAATTGTCATAGAAAGTAGCTCTAGAGCAACCTTAATGTCTGTGTAGAGCAACTGAGTACCCATCTAGATGTCCTGAATACAACTCATTTTGTAATCTTAACACCCTAACTTCAGGATAATTAGCACATATACAAGAAGCATTAAATAAAGGAACAAAATTACAAGAAGTTTCTGGATCTGTGAATGAATCAAGTGTGGCCAAAGAAGAAATTGCAAAATTGCAAAAAAAAAAAAATGACTAGGAAGAAAAGATGAACAAACAATGAGAAATAAAATTGCAAAAAAATGACAAGGAAGAAAAAAACAACTAAAAGATTCAACTATACTGAACAAATGAGCAAAGTAATTGAAAAGCTAAAGAAGAAAACATGAAAATAAAGAACGATGCACTTGCCACCGCCCGGAGAAGATGACGGAGGAACTGAAACCTTGTCGAAAAAGACGACGTAGCATGGAAGATGAAGGCAGGCGATGCACGGTGAAGCACAAATGTAAAAGCACCAGATGCAGAAGCACAGCAAACAAGTTTCAAAGGAGACACGAGGTTAAATGCTGCTGAAAACAACATTGTTTAGGCAACCATGTTTTGCAGTCGTTTCATCTCGCACCAAAACATTTCGATACGGACAAAAACTTTTTTAGGCAAAAAGAAATGTACAGATTTGTTTGTGCCTGTATGATATGTGTATCCATACCAAACACGTATTCAATACAAGTACGGCTTGTAAAATGCCATATCCGTGCTTCATTGCAGGTAACTCTGTTAGGAACTCATACCAACAAATCCTAACTCCTAAAGCATATGTTCGGCCACCTTAAAAGGGAAGAAGAAACTGTCGTGTGTTGACTGAATAGGAACTGGGGTACATAAAAAATGAGGAGGGAAGGTAAATATTAGAGTAAATGGGCAACAAAATGGAAGAAGGAATGGGGATGTGGTGATCCAAAGCTCACCGTCACCGGTGGGAATTTTAGAACACTTCCCAGACCACCCTACATCTGCTAAGTGTTTGAGGAGGCTCACTGCTATTCCCCGTTATGGCTGGCGATGTGACTCTGGCAACCAACGACTAGGTGGTCATGGAGTTTAAGCTCATAAAGGACAGGAATGTTGGGCAAGCATAAAAAAAAATAAAGGGGGGAGTGCCTTGGGGACAAGAATGACGAAAGAAGAAATAAGAAAGGAAAAAAATAAAGATTATAATGTTATTTATTTATATTATATATATATATTGGTTAATATAATAATACTCAAAGTGGCCTTTAGAATTGAGTATTAATCTCTTAGAAAGTAAATTAAGTTGTAATATATGCTCAAATTTTTGTTTCAGTTACTAAAATCTAGTTATTATCTTATATCCATTTATTATAATAATAAGTAATCCTAAAAATAATAACTTTCTTAAAAATTCCTAAAAGTAACTCGCTTATTTCAACATAATTAATTGTAAGGTTATAAATTCTTTAAAACCTAGTGATAATTCTTTTAAAATTTTTTTATAATTTCGAGAAGTTTAAGTCGTAAGTCTCAAATATTGTAACTTAACATTAGTATGAAAAAAAGTAAGAATAAGTTATAAGTTTTATAAAATTTGGTAGTAACCTTTTTAAAAGTCCCTTATAATTTTGAAAAATTTTAAGTTGTAACTCTCAAATGGTGTGAATCAAAGTCTAGGAGTAAGGTTGTAAATTTTCTAAAACCTAATAGTAACTTTTTTGAAAGTTACTTATAACTTTGGGAAGTTTAAATTATAGCTTTAAAAGATTGTAAGTTCCCTAAACCTAATTACAAATTTTCAAAAAAATTTTGGGAGAATTATAAAAGAGGACCTAGAGTTAAAAAAATTTACTTTGAAGGACCTGTTACCATTAGGTTTAACTATTTTTTGTTAAAATCAATAGTAATTAACCCTAAAATAATGGTAATAGGTCCTTCAGAATAAATATTTTTAACTCTGAATCCTTAAACATAATTCTCCTAAAATTTTTTTGTGATTTTCTTAAAATCTAGTTATAACTTTCTTAAAACTTAGTAATATTTTTCCTAAAACCTTGTTGTAATTTGTAACTTTCCAAAAATTTTGTTGTCACGTGTCTTAACTCTAGTAATAACTTGTAGCTTCTTAAATTTTAATTGTAACTTTTTTAAAAATCTCTTGTAATTTTTAGGTAAGGGCATCTTCATCCAATTTAGGTCAACATTGGGTCCTTTGGTCCTTGAAAATAGTTTTAGCTTTTTAAATCATTTATTGTAAATTTTAGAAAGATTGAGTCTTTATATATAATTTTGTCTTTTATTTTTATTATTTGTACAAATTATACATATTCAAAATGCTAAAATGACAAATGATTGACCATATAAGCAAAATTTAATAAAGCAATAGTGGCAGTTTAATAATATCAACCAAATTTGGTTTAATAATAATAACCAATTTTAAAATTATATAGACCTATTTGCAAATTTTTGAACTATAAAGACTAAATTAAAAAGGATTGAAAGAAATTATAAATACTAACAAAATAATTTAAATATTTTGTATTAAAATAATTAAATTTTAAAAAATAACTAAAATTGATGTTATATTTTATAGACATAAATAAAATTTTATTTTATTTTATTTTTTAAAATTTACACATATGTTTGACTATTGCAACAAGAATTTATGTACAACTTTTAAAAAAAAATCTTAATTTCTGTACATAGTAGTATTCATTATGAATTGGATGAATGGAGTCAACTGTCACCCTAACTAGGTAACAATGGCAGAAAGTTGTCATGTTTCCTCACAATATTTTAGTACCACTATATAAACTGTAAAAATGTGCATGTGCTGCCATGAATTTGTGCAGCATTTGGGATCCTGTATCAAGGTGTTATAGTACAAAATATTAATGGGTAGAATATTACAATGCCAAAAATGTTGTACTAAGATATTATAATTTGCTTAAATTAGGTGGCATTGTTAATTTGAGTATTCAAACTCAATGGTCAATGACAGTCCCATTGAGTATGAGCAATTCTTATGTATTTTTTTTTAATGATATATATGTTTTATTTATAAGATTATCTTATTGGAATTAAAATTCAATATCAATAAAAATAAGTAAGATGACATGTGGTAATACATAAAAATAATTATATCACTTGGACTAAAAATATGTAATATAAAAAACTATATAACAAGTTTGTCAAATTATCTTATATGTCTACATGCAGTTAGCTTGTGAAAATATACAATGACTAAGGGTACAATAGTATTTTGCAATCATTCTTATCCAAAGTTGCATCTCTTGTAATATGCCTATGTTCTCTCTCATGGCTATTTAGTATATTTTCTTATCAAAATTTGACCTATGAAATTTTTAACTTTGGTTTGTGTGAGATGCCATTGTTTGGTATTATTCACCATCTCCAACGTCAATCACCTCTGTACCACCACCACCGACCCCCTCCTCTAATAATAGTGCACAACCGTTCACTACCACCCTGCCTCCATAATCGTCTTCACTTGCACCAAGAACTTCAACTTCAACTTCACCTTCACCATGAGCAGTTCCAACATCTTGCAGCCCATCATCACAATTTGTGCCTCTAGCACTCCATTAGCACCTCCTCTTCCTATGTTGTCACCTCTTCCACCAATTGCATTTTCACTTTTGCCATTGCAATCACTTCAGACATCACTTCTCCCTTTTTGAGCTGTGCTATTGAGAGAGAAAGCACAATGGTATTAAGGTTAGAATGGAAACTTTTGAAAAACTTTTTAGAATGACTTATACATCAAAACTTAATCAAGTTTAATGCCATCCCCAAGCTTGATTGCGTTGTACATTATCTTAATGTATAAAAAAAAGTTTGATGAATAAGTTTATATAATACATTACTTATATCAAAGATTTGATAAATTCATAATATATTGTATTAACTTATTTTATCAAGTTTAATACAATGTATCAAATAGGCCCTAAGCCTACTTTTTACCATAAAGATAAGTTTACAATAAGGTACTAGTTAACCACTACATCAAACAACTCAAATTAGTCACCAACCAATGGTTTCTACCCTTTACAATAAGTTTTCATCCAAACCCAACTCAAGGAATCCCTGTCCTTGGAATTTGAATCTTATAACAAAGAAGGAATATGAGTATTTAAGTAAAACTCTCTCAAAAGAGTTGAATTACAATTAAAATTGAATTAGAAGAAGAAAAGAATGATTTAGAACTAAAAAATTATCACATTTGATTAAAGCAAGCTTTCTTGATGTATCTAAGTTCACGTGACCTCTTGTTTATAACACAAATCCCAATAAAGTCATTAGAAATAAGATATAGGTCACATG
The DNA here is from genome assembly GCA_032878935.1 of Erythrophleum fordii. Taxonomy (NCBI): domain Eukaryota; kingdom Viridiplantae; phylum Streptophyta; class Magnoliopsida; order Fabales; family Fabaceae; genus Erythrophleum; species Erythrophleum fordii. The sequence continues at coordinate 8,481,144 of JAVQMF010000042.1, forward strand.
GTATAAAAAGAGCTATTTAAAAGATGCACAATACTTTTGCATACTACATTAGTCAATTGTTATAACTCAACATTCCATTGGTTCTCATGCTTCCCTTTAGAATTTTGAATTTTTGAAAAATGAAGGAAGTAATAGGTCCAACTACTATTGAAAGTCTTTCTTTCTCTTTCTCTTTCTCTTTTCCTCTTTATTTTTTTCCAAATATATTATATATGGTGCACATGTACAAAACTTACAAAAACTCAATCTAAATTTTATCCAATAAAAATAAATCCCTCCATATCATATTTTGACCCTCTTCTCTCCCATTTTATGTAAAATAGAGTGGACACCGGTCAATGTATGCAAATAGTTCTCTTTGAGGTTTAAACATATGATGTAAACTTAATTTTAGTCATATTTCAACATTTAACTTAGGAGTCTTAGGTTGATGTTCAAAAATTCATATAAACTAGTTTCTTGACCCATACTTTGCACAGGTTACTTGGGTAGATACTTTTATATTTAGACTTGAATGATGTACTTTATATATATATATATATATATATATATATATATATATATATATAGAAAGTATTTTCAAATAAGATTATATTTTAAATGTCTTATATTTGTAATAAAGAAATAAAGATAACATTTATATACATTTATTATAAACATTTGGAGAATAAATTTAAAATCTTTTAATGAGATATCTTTTTTTGATAAAATTAAGAGACACACTCAATTTAATAGGATGTATGTGTATTAACAAAGTGATTACAGATAAAATTTAAAAAATACTAAAACTCAATTGAAACAACAAATTTAAAGAAAATAAAAGCAGAAATTGAGTTGAAGTGCTATAAACATAAGTCGAGTTGAGGCAAAGAATAATTTAGGAGAATAGATATAAAAGTTAAGGAGAGTAGAAAAAAAAACTTGAGTTATATTTAATTTTATTGTTTTAATTTATTTCTTATATTATAAAATAAATATTAAGTATTTATTTGACCAATATGTAGTAATTATTTTTTAAAATTTGAATGAAATAAATTTGAATAGAATTCAAAAATAAAATAAAAATAAAAAAGGATATAACACATAACTCAAAACTTAACCATGACTTAAAGAGTAATATTATTGCAGTAATATTCCCTCTCGTGTTTACAATAGTAGCTATTGTAGAATCATATTAATATTAATATATATATATAAAAGTTCGAAAGACAGTTTCTTTTCCAAACACTATTTTCAAGCCATTTTTTGTGTACTATTTACCAGTTTTGCTATGGAGCGTGATCCTCTACCCAGAGGAAATCTAGGCACTCAGTACCCAGACCCAAACGATGTCGTTTTCACTCATGATTTAATGCCGCATTTTGTCCATCCATTCTTGAGCCATCGTTGCTGTCCATTGGAGACCAAATGAAGCCCCAGATGCTCAGAAGCAAGTTCCCCAATTCACTGCATGTCTTTATCTTCTTCCTTGATCCAGTTGCCACCCTCGCTATGTATTTTCATCTTCTTCCTTTATCAAGTTGCAACCCTAAAGCTTAGGAGCCAATTTTGCTACACCTCCTCGTCAACGCTCCTTGAAGGTCAATAGTTACATCCCTCCTTCGAAGCTGTGATGACTCCACTGAGTTTTGGAATGTAGATCTGATGGAATTTTGCATTCTTTGCAACAAGCAATGAGTCAGGTAGCTATTGCCACTATAATCCGCCACCCATATTCAAAACTAAATAGTGCCAAATAATTAGTTGGTTTACTTGGCTAAGAGTCCGTTCCTACAATGCAAATTCTAGATAAGCATCAGCTACTGTTAAAAAAGCAAAAGCTAATTTGGAACTCAAAGGAGCATTGGAATAATCAATTTGCTGCTCTTCAATTCAAATTGCATCCAACACCAAACACCCCTCCCTCCAATGAAGTTCAACAAAATAGACAAAAACAAAAGAAAAAGGCTAGTTATGTCTCAGCAAATTATCAGAATTTTATACTGCAAAGTGGGAGGGGCACTTTATAAAAAACATAAACTTGAAAGCATGGTTTCAAAAAATATGTGACAAAAAACATGATACAAATGAATCAATAATTTAGAATATTGGGTATAAGCTTTGCTAAAAGATTATGGCCATTCATGAGTTCATCAGCAAGCTTCTCAATCTAGAGACTTTACACCTAAACTGTTTCTAAATTTTCTATAGGCTGTAATCCGTTATGGTGCTTCTTGGTATGCTGCTAATCTTTTTTATTTCCTATTTTATTCTGAAATTTTCCCTTTGGTTAATCTGCTATTGAACTTCTTTTTTGTGTGTGTAAACATGGCACGGCATGAATGATTGTGGGAAAATCAGATATGATATTCATATACTGCTTACTTTCTGTAGACTAAGTAATGACTTCCCAAAATTTTCTTTCATATACGCAGATGAATGCCCAGAAATAATGCAACATATACTATAAACCCTCGACCTTCCAAATTTTCTGAGATAGTGAAAGGTCAATGAGATGTATGGTGCTAGAGAAGAAAGTCTGGCAGATCATCTCTGGTTGCCAAATATTTGCTTTCTCGCCTAATGAAACAGGTCATGGCTACTAGAGAAGATGAAAGAACGTTGTGTATCCAGGACTTCATTTGGTCTCCAATGGATCACAATGATGACTCGAGAATGAACTGATAAGATGCAACATTAAATCATGAGCGAAAACAACACCATTTAAGTCTGGGTACCATGTGCCTAGATTCTCTCTGAGTAGAGGATTGCACTCTGTTTTGCTATGCTCTCTCTCTCTCTCTCTTTCAATTTTTTCTTCTCTCAAATCTTATGCTTATTACATGGACCCACCCATATAATATAAAGAATCATATATGATTCTATAGTCAGGAGATAGGTACTATCGTCAAAACAAACATGTGATTTTAGAGAGTTCAAATTTTATACAAACTCTAACCTATTTGATAGCCGAAATGAAAGAGAAAAGGGAAAGAAAAATTTTGCAAAATACCAATTATATTCATATAATCATTACTTAATAATATTTATCTCAATAAATATCTATTTTAAAATAAGGACAAAAATATCATTTTTTTACTCTTAAAAATTATTTTTTTATTTTCTATTTCTATTTTTACCATAATTTTCTACATACCCAAGGGTCCTTGAATCTCATACTTCAGCAAATCCTGCGGGATCATAACGTACAACTCAATATACGTTTACTAAGTTTACCTTTCAAAATGTGAAAAACCTTTCCAAGCTAGGGCACCCACAAAATACAAGTGTAAACACTGTGTAATACTGATTAACCAATATAAGTTAGAAAAGTGTCAAAACAAACTTCCAAACCCAAAAAACCATTACAAGGTAGATTGGAACTCCACAGCAGCATCCGGTAACCAGTCACTTCCCCGGATAAAAGACTGAACCGTGAACTTCGCTGCGTCATCGTCCGATAGACTCGGTTTATAACCCGCCCATTTAACCCTCTGACCCACGCCCGACCCGCGTCCGGAATTCTTATACTCGGCATAAAATATCGTGCTCGCGGGCTCCACGTTGGGGACCCATTCTTTCCAACCCAGCGGGTCCACGAACGACCCGATATCAGACTGCATAATTACTGTGGTGGAGTACTCCTTCCATGGTCGACCGAGGTACGTCGGAGCGGTGAGATTGTCGAACGCAGAGATCGAGGATTTCTGGACGATAATTCCGGTATTCTGGTTCGGATCCTTTTTGCCCTGCGCCGTGATGGTGTTGAATTGATTTGCTAAGGGTTGTCTCGACTTGATGTTGCAGTTCTGGAAGACGACGGCGGCGTTGCCAAAGATGAAGTCGATGGTGCCGGTGATGTCGCAGTCTCGGTAGAATTGACGGTTGGAGTGGGCGTAGAGAGTGTCTTGGAAGCCGTCGAAGGAGCACCGGAAGAACACAGACTGGTCGGAGCCTGATAGGAACGCCACAGCCTGGTGCTTCGCTGCTCCGGCGGTGTTCACGAACCCTATGTCTTTGGCGATGAATCCCTTCCCCTTGACGGCTGGATATCACAAGGTTTGAGTAAGTGGTGGTAATTATCACATTCATAGGAGAATGTTTTAAAGCTTTGGTTCAAATTCCAATTAAAGCAAAAGGAGAAATTATGCCATTAACAGGCATATCAGAATCAGAGGTAAAACAAAAAATTTGGATTTTTCCGCAAGATCGGAACTCTTGATTTCTTTTCTTTCTATCTTTTTTGAATTTTAAAGAGAACTAAATATAAAATAGATAAAACTTATAATTTAAATCTTTTAAAATGTTAATCGTGTCACCTGTCACTGAAATTAAAGAAAGAGTGAAAAATCCTCTGCCCAGCGAGAGGTTGAGCAGAGTATGTCCAATATATTTGCATCATTTAGATGTGGTTTGAACAAGTTAAATTTAATTTTTTTAATATTAATTATTATTTTTAAATTAAGAGGTAAAAAATTATTTTCATTCTTCAGTCTTTAAAACAAAAAAAATCAAAATACAATAAAAAATTTAATCTAAATGATCCAAGTTAGAGAAAAAAAAAAGACAGTAAAACTTTTTCATACTTTGCATGATTTAAAAAACTTTTTATTTAAGTGAATTTTACATACTCAAATGATACACTACCATTTAAGCGAAACCCCCCCCCCCCTTGTGTGTGTGTGTGTGTGTGTGTGTGTGTGTGTGTGTGTGTGTGAAATTAATGAATAAAAACCAAACTACTTTTCCACTGAAGTGCCAAAAAGACATGCAAGCCATGAGTCATATCTATTGCAAAATAACAATTTTTTTTTTTTGGGATACTTCCTTAAAACTTAGGCCAAGTTTTCTGTCTATTTGTTATAAAATTTTATAGTAAAAATATGATAAGGAAATATTTTTTACAATTTAATAATAAATTATTCAATCTTCAAAATAATTTCATTATATATTTTTTATTGAATAACTTATAACAAACGTTGAAAAAAAATTTTACTTCAACCTTTTTCTTTTCAAAAACAAAATACAAGAATGAAAAATAAAGAAGAGAGCTTTTTAAGTATAATTAGTTTAGAAAAATATGTTAACCAAATCAATTATAAAAGTGCACATACCTCAAACTTATATACTGATAAACATATTAGAGATTGAAGTGTTTTAAAAATATATATATACTTAAACTATTGATATGCCTAATCTATTTCTCTTTTATAAGCTGAAATTTTTAGAAATGAAAAAAAAAAAATCCTTTGCATAACATCAAAAAAAATTTCAAGCCAAAGAACAAGTCAGATAATGTCATAGAAAAAGTTCAAACTTCAAATAAAAATTTTTAGGTGTTTATTATTAAAATTTTAAATAAGTTTGCTGATAGAATTTTTAATAAAATATTAATATATGATACTTTATTAAAAAATTATAACAAAACATAAAATATACTACCAATTTTGTCCTATACCAGAGGACTTGATTAGGCTGAAGACTGCTTGGGGGACACACAACCTCTAAACAGACGTACACTCATAAAATGCCCCTTCTATTCATTTTGCCTGAAATCTCCGTGATTTGTGACTCCAAAGGGGACCACAAGAGCCAAAATATGGATAATTTGAAAGTAGACACGCACATGGTAGGACATGAACCAACCAGGTCGCAAAAATACCCATCAAATATTATTTTCCATTTATAAGACCAAGCTTTTTGATTGGGTTCCCCGTTCAGGAAAGAAAAGAAAAAAAATTATTTAATTTAAAAATATTTATATTGAATAATTTTAAATTTCAAAATTATGTTAAAAATTTTAATAACAAAAAATTTTAATTTAAAATCTGAACTATAATTTTTTTAATTTCATTTAAATATTTAATCAAAAAAGCCCCTAAAGGAGCCAACAAAATTTCTAGTATGAGATTTGAGACAGGCAGATCACGTTCACATGATGATCTATCATTCTCTCTACATCATGTGGGTTGGCCAGACATATCAGCCCACTTCTGCTTTCAACATTAATCAGAAGCACACTGCATTCCTACAAATTTTCTTTAAGGACAAAAGTTGAATATAATTTTTAGATTTTTATTATTAAATTTCACGCAAATGAATTTTTTAATATAATTTAAGGCTATATGATTAAACCTTAAAAAAATTCATTTCCATGTTATATTTTTATTAAAAATTTTAATAATAAATATTTTAAAAAAAATTATTTAAATTTTATTGTATAAAAAAAAACGATGATGGTATTTTCAAGTTTGATAGAAATTTTTTTCAAACAATTTTAAAGACTTGTGCGGAGAAAATTAAGTTTTAGAATGAAGTTTGAGGAGAGTTGAATTGTAACACCCAAAAAAAAAATCATAATTGTTAAAAATGCTTCTCTAAACTATAAGCCCTATAGAAACTAAACACAACATGAAAAAAATATAGTTAACAAAAATCGAAACTTGAATTTCAATCAATTTATGAAACATTGCTGTCCATGAATGAATTAGTTATGTCAAGCATGCAATGAGTAATTGAAAAGAAAAAAAGAAAAAAAATTGCAGTATCAAAACTTGGTTAAAAAAAATAGTAAAACGAAGTAAATAAATAATAAATGTTGAGAGAATTATATACTGCTTACCAAAAGTGGCAGTCTCAAAAGTGGGCGTGCCGTCGATGAAGTTCCGGCCACCGGAGATGATGGTCTTGGTCTTACCATCACCGTATATCATCACATTCCAAGTGTGCTTATCCAAGTCTATATTCTCTTCGTAAACCCCTTCCTTCACATGAATCACATACCTGTTCACGCTCTTCTTCTTCACGCCCGCCAACGCCTCCTTTATCGTCTTATACTGCCCGCTTCCATCCTTCGCCACCACCGCATCCGACGTCGTTTTATTCGTCTCCTCCAACAACCTCCGCTCCGCCTGGCCAACCCAACCCGGAAAACCCGAATCCGATCCCCCGAACCCGAGCAACCTACGATGGATCGGGATGTTGAAATTCGAGAGGAGGCCTAGAATCTTCGTCACAATGGCTAAACTATTGCTCGCGAACTCGGTGGAATTCTTCATTGCGGTTTTCAGATCTCCGAGAATTTCGCTTGCGGCGGTGGAATTCAACTCCTCCAGAGCGTCCAAACAAGTCTCCTGGTACGTAATCGCCGCGCTCAGCCACGTCTCGACGTCGCCGATCTTCGCTGGCGACAAGATCTTCCCGCCGTCTCCGGCAGCCTCCAGCGACGAGATCGACTCGTTGAGTCGATCCACCGCGTCGTCAAACACGATTCCGCACACATCGATCGCCTTCTGAACCCGCGGATCCTTCACATTGGCTTTGAGCTTAGAAGGTAACTTCGAGAGCTCATCAACAGCGACTCGGAGAGAGAGCTTGAAGAGAAGCTCCGGGTCGGTGGTGTTAGAATTTGGGAGGGCGGAGATGCTGGAGAAGCACGAGCTGGGGTACTGAGTGACATCGCAGACAGCTTTCAGCGAGGCTGCCGGAGTTAACTCAGTCGGAGGGACCGAATCAGAGGAGGACGAGGAGTTACTCCGCTTGTGAATGACAGTGGCTGCGACGGCGGCGACGATGACGGCGACGAGGACGACGCATGAAACGGCGAGTATGATGAGACGCTTACGTGTCTTCTTCTGGTAAGCTTTCTGCTCGAGCTCATCTACCTTACCGTAGCCCTTGAAGGACTTGATAGAATCCATAAAATAAAGATTTGCACTTTTGTTCTATCGTAGGAGCTCCTTCTGAGAGTGGTTTTGTGTTTGAGCTACAGAGAGTGAGAGTGGTGAAATATAAAGGTGGGGGTAGGGCTTGGGTGTCTTTTTATAAGGGTGAAAAAAAAATTAGTGTCTTTTTGTTTTTGTTTAAATATTTAATTTATTTAAAAAAGCTAGAGGAGGCTTTTCTTGGATGCTTCTATGATAAGATTAATAAGTAATCAAAGTAATCAGTAATCTAAGAATATATTCAATTATATATATATATATATATATATATATATATATATATATATATATATATATGTGGATCACTCGAGAAGTAAACAGATGTCATAAGGTTGTGTATAGGTTGCATTATTATTATTCGTTTAGGACTTTTTCGTTAAGAAAGGACACGCAGCAATAAGCAAAGACCTTTTTATACAATCCCAGCCTTGTGAATCTGGACCTGCTGCAGCGGCTTGTTACTTCAAACTAGGATTGACTAGATTTTATATTTTTTTTATTTCGAATTTTTTATTTTTTAAAATGTATGATAAAAATAATTTTTTTAATTTTCATCAGATAGATTAAAAATTGTTATTGTTTTGCGTTCTAAAAAATAAAAAATAAATTGATCAAATTAAATGTAAACAATTAAAATCTGGAACAATACACCCTCTTAAGACCAGCAATAAATCCGGATTCCAGTTTTGTTTAACTGCCCATGTTACAAGGTAGGATATTTTTTTAAAGTAATTTATAAAAATACCAATTAAATTAAACGTGTTCTGATTACATTTTAATCTTGACAAAAAATACATGTAAAAGTATACGTAAACTATGGTAGAGTAGGGAAGAAAAATAAAGTTTATTCTAGTAGTTTAATCTTTATAAAAGTAATGTCATTATTAATTTAATATTTGACTTAATATTAGCGTCGTTGAGAATTAAAAGTTTTGTTAAACTATAATAAAATTATATTGTTAAAAATAATAAATCAATAAACAATTAAACTAACAATGACATTATAAGAAATTTTTATTGAGTGAAAAATAACTATTCAAGCATTAACTCGCTCAAATACTGTGTCAAAACTGAAATTGTACATAAGAAAGCAATAGATTTACTTAATTATCAGCTTCTTAAGCCAATAGTTACTTTGATGTAAAACAAATCAAATGGTGATCCAAAAAACATGATTTGAAAGTGAGAGGGAAAAAGTATAAACATTTTTAAGTGATGGTTAAATAGCAGCTTGATTTTTTGGTTTGCTTTAAGGATGTAAAATATGTGGGTATAATGGATGGTGAGTGGAAGGCAGTTTGCAAATGGTAAAGAAAGAGTCATGGTGTGAAGCGAGGAGGAAGAAAGTAAGAGGCTGCGGTTTGGTTAATATGGTGTTCCAGCTGTGAGTATTTCAGAACATCCGCGGAATGAGTTGTATTACATGAAAGGTAATTCGATCGATGTCTGATAAGGACGAAGTCTTAACTACCTTCCCTTCCCTTCCCATGTGTTTCAACTTCAAGGGTCAACCTCCTAGTTACTATGATTTTTATGTTTACGCGTGTTTGGATTGAGTTTTGATTTTTGTATGGTTGGGTTTTATTATTTTCAGGCAATAAGTTTGAATTGATAAGTGTTATCATTTTGGATGAAAGTTTTATTTGAGACTCTTAGACATGTTTTATATTTTATTATTCAATAAGAAATATTTATCAACCCTCAAGGTTATCCAATGCGCGTTTTTTGTTGTTTTCAAGGCTTCAATGTCAATTTTTCCAAATTCTCCATCAAGTTTAAATAAATTTGTAAATTCTTTGACAGGATATCTAAAATTTACTTTTTTGATGTCTATATTTCATATTTTATTGTTTCCAAATCATTTATTTTCTAAGTTATACCAGCAATTTCTAGAGGAAATTTCTTTTTTATTCTTTAGGGTTTTAAGATATATATTTGTACGTGTTCATTTGTTATTTGAAAAAAAAAAAAGGAAAAAATCGAAATACCAACCTTGTTGGTACATATTTAATAGCTCCTCCGTTTTTTCTTGTTGGTACGAGAAAAGGATTGAATTTATTATTAGTTTTATTTATCCAATTATTTGAACTAGTTTCAAATGACCTCTTATATGTTTATAATAAAAATATTTAATATAATATGAAATAGGATTTTAAAAAATGTTAACCATAGAGGGATGAGTTGCAAAATAACTTTTGAATGCATTATATTTTATTAAAAAATAATAAGAAGTACTTAAAAAAATTTTAGTCAAGTTTGGTCCGTATATGTGTGGGAAACATTTCAGCACTCAGAATGTTGTCCCCATTTGAAAAATGTGTTAAATAAATTTAAATATATATTATACAACAGTGTAAAAATAGAATTTTTATCAATTATTTGAATTTTCTATTACTAATTCTCACTTAATAATTTTATAGAAATATTGGATACACCATTAGCATATTAACTTTATTGTAATATCTTAAATATGGAGACATTCACAACTGTTTATATAACGTAAAAAATATTACATCTCATATCATCCAAAAATTATGATAAATTCACATTTAAGAAATTTTAGTTTTTTATAAAAGAAAGAAATTAAAACTTTATTAACTTATATTTCTTACATGACAATGTTCAATTATAATTCCATTTTGGTGATGCCATGATTTGTCAAGATTTAACAAATCGGGTGTGGCCGGTAATCACGGCAATCCTTATACCTTATTTTCCTCAATATCCTTTCTAGTTCCCTTCGTTCTTGTCTTAAAAACATTGCCATTGGTTTTCTTATAAACCACACGACAATTCTAAATGTAAATTGGCGATAAATTCTTGTGTACACATTTATGAATATTTAACTCTCAGAAATTTGTTTCATATATATATATATATATATATGAAATAAATCTTGACCCTTAAATGCATAGGTACTTAATGTATTTAAGAATTTTTCATTGGCAAGGTCTTCATATCCCTCTGTCACCTCCTAATTATTAATGAAGACTAAATTTAGATACAATTTTTATATTTTTATCATCAAATTTTGTAATAAATATATGACATGTGTGAAAAAAAATTTAGAAAATGTAATCATATAATACTCAATTATAAAAAGTATATTTGTCATGTTCCTAAATAGCAAAAATATTAAAAGTGCATCTAAGTTTTTTCCTATTAATTAATACATTTATTGCATATATAATACTCACCTTCACTCCTTCAATTATCATATTTATGTACACTATTATTTCATATTCTCTAACATCTTAAGTATTATAACATACAAAAATATAAAATACCATGATATTTAGCTTAACGTTAATTTGATAAAAGGCATAGGCTCGACTTAGCCTATAAAAATCACATTGCTTTTTTCCTAAATGCAAGGCAAATGACAATGGTAGTAAAGAAGAGGCCCCAGAAAGTTCTAAAATCCTATTTAGTACACAAAATTGTTAGGTATAAAATAAAAAGAGAATAAAAGATGTGAATGGAATGGAATAATTATGTTTGATATGATATAAAAAGTAATAGGAATGCCATTCCATTTATACATTTAGTTGGATTAAAACAGTGAAAGAATGAAAAATACTGATAGGAAAATAACCCTCATGTCCCTACTTAAAAATGATATTAATATGAGAAAAAAATAATAATGATAACAAAGGTATAATAAACTTTGCATAAATTAGGCATATTAATTATTCTTAATTAACATATTTATAAAATGGAAATAGATTTTGTCTCTAATCCTGCAAAATATATACTAAATAAGATTATTCAATAGACTCCTTCTCATTTTCCTTCTACCTCGTTCTACCAAAAGAGACAGGAGGCTTTCCAATTCCAACACCTAATTTCTGCAACCAAAGTCAAATCCCAACCTACTATGCCTACTCGTAGTTCTCAGCCATGGCAATGGTAGCATAGTCTATAAAGCCCATCACAAGAAGAACCAATTAGGCTTTTGTTTTGGTAAATTAACTTAATATTTCACTCTTAGGCCTAAAGCTTAACTTAAAAGGCTTTTGTGATTGATTGGTCCAACTAATTTATTAAAAAGGGTTGGAAAAAGTTGTAAGCTCATTTTTGGGATTCTTAGTATTAGAAGTGAATTCAATGATCTTCGCCCATGAGTATAAATATTAGTCAATCAGTTATATGCTTTTTTTTTTTTGGGGTAAAGTGAAAATATAGTAAAATAATGTTATTAATTAATAATATAAAAAAGATTAATAATACAAGTTGGACTCAACTTTAAAAAAAATCCCAATAAAAACACTCTTATTTTATATTCAAATTTTTTAAAACAAACCTATTTGCATTGAGCTTTTTCGAGGCACATATCTATTTTTCTTCTTTGGTCAAATTTATTGGGTTGGAAGTGTTTTCCAACCTATGATTAAATCTAGTATAACCTACCTGTGTATCCTACTATCTCTTAAACACTCACTTTCCTACAGGACTACAAAACCCTTTTCAATATTGGAGAGGATTCAAATCTCATTTTTAGCCATCCATCTCAAGCCCTAAGTTTGTACTATTTCAGAAATTTTTAAATGATAAATAAATACTATATATTAGAAGTTATTATTTTTCTAAATCATGATTTTTTTGGCTATATAATAAAATATAAGGTATTGAAACATGGCTTTAAAAAAAATTCCCCAACCACATAGGGTTGGCCAAGGAGGGCCTAGTGTAGCCCAACCTGACCCATTCCATATCAAAATTGAAGCAAGCCGAGTTAGGATCAGGTGGATTTTGACACATGGGCTCCTAGGTGTATGCCTTTGAAGAAGCCAAGGAAAGACAATTTGTCACTAGACCAACGTTCCATTGGAAGATTGTCCATGAAGCTTGGGGATTGCATTCGCTCTTATCTATATTATATTATAAGGTTTAAAATATATATATATATATATATATATATATTGTATATGTGAGAGAAAATTCATTCAACTTCTCACTACTTTATTTTTTTTGTTATTTTTAAAATATAAAAAATATAATATAATATAATTATCATTTTAAAAAATTAATAAAAATATTGACAAAAGACAATTTCCCTTTTACTCTCACTAACACTACCAAGAAGAACCAAACTCTTAGATTGAAAACTTACGCTCTTATTATTTATTTAACTAGTATGGGGAGGTTACAATAAATAATTCCGCAGACAAGTGAGATTTCAAAATTCAACCATCACAAATATCACAGAACAAGATAACCCCCTCCAAATTAAGCAATCTATCTCTCTCACACGCACCCCTTCTTCTTCTCCACAAATTCCCTTTTTCCTACATAAAATAACAATTCTTTTTTTTTTTTTTATATAACGCTAAATAAACTTAACAATATTCAATCCGGTAATAATAATCTAGAGACCAAGAGAGAAGGGAAACCCAGTAGATCTCAACCAGTGAGAGCCACCAACAAAGCTGCCAGCAGTATAACCCTGAGCCTCCGAATCACTCGTTATAACCTTAAAACCCTTCCATTGAACCCTATTTGACGTCCCAGAACCAGCCCCAGTATTCTGATACTCCCCATAGAACAGAGTGCTCAAAGCAAAATCCCCATTCCATTCGTGCCAACCCACCGGATCAATCACGTCGCTTATGCTCGTCTGCAATATCACCGTCCTCGAATACTCCTTCCATGGCCGTCCAAGGTACGTCTTGAAGCTCCCCTTCACCGTCTCGAGTTCCTTCGTTGCCCCGATCCTGGACTTCTGGATCACGATGCCTGTGTTCTGATTTGGATCGACCCGGCCCTGTGCGGTCACCATATTCTTCTGGCCGGGGCCGGGGCGGCGGGCATGGATGTCGCAGTCCTGGAATACGACAGCGGAGTTGCCAAAGATGAAGTCGACAGTGCCGGCAATGAGGCAATTGATGAAGAACTGGCGGTTGTTGTGGACGTAAAGTGTGTCCTGGTAGGCGAGGAAGTCGCAGTTGTAGAAGGCCGCAAGATCGGCACCTACTCGGAGAGCCACAGCTTGGTGCTTAGCGTGGCCGGCTGTGTTTTCGAAGGTTAGGTCGCGGGCTAGGAATCGTTCTCCCACTACGGCTGCAAGTGCAGTTCCCATGTGCATGCAGAAACGAGGGTTATTGTTAGTTTTGATTTTTGCATGTGGAACAGGATGAGGAAGAGGACATTGGATCATCTCCATATTCAATAAATAAATAAATAAATACAAAATGTGTGAAAAATTGACATTTAAATGAAATTCAATATTTAAGTGGATCTCGCACATTTTATAGCTAACTCTGTAATTAACCAAAAAAAAAAAGAGATCCAGAAGAGAGAGGAAAAGTGAAAAAAGAAAAAAAAAAGAGCATGATATAAGAGCTAAATGCTCATGTGGGTTGTGAGTTGTTGCGAGCTGGCTTCAAAGTTTCTTATAGTGATAATGACATTTAAAGGGTGACACACTAGCTCTCCCAAATGCCAACCTTCTAATTTGTTCTGGCTGGTAAGTCTCCCCAAAATGATTTTGTCACTTGCAATACTATACATGGCATTTTAGTTCTTTTCAAAGTAGTAATGATAATAACTTCGAATATTCATAATTATTTCATAGGCTAAATGTGTATAGTGAGAGTGACTTGATCGCGGCCAAAGCAAGAGCCGAAAGGGATCAATAAGGGAAAAGCATGCATGGTTTGTTTAGTGGGGGGTGGGGAACGTGGCTCCGTGCTTACTAGTCATAGTCACTACTCACTGCTCGGCCTGCAAGTTTTCCTTTGTTTATGCTGTGAAGCCAATGTGAACAAGTTGACAAAAAGTGATCTTAACTCAAAATAGTACTCTTCAATTAGAATACATCTCTCTAGACAAATATTCTAGGTTTTAATAAACCAGGCAAGATTACCTTGGCTCTTAGCAAAAAGTTCATGTGAGATATCAGTGATGCATTTCTTATGTCAAGAGTTTAATTTACTCTTACCAATATGACTTGTGAGTTTTCTATAAAAATCAAAGGTTGAACCTATAGAATAAGAATTTTTTGCTTGTTAATTTGAGCAGCATAACTATAGTTTAAGTTAAGCAAATCTAAACCTTTCATTTATTTTGCATTTCCATTCATCTATTTTTTTTATTTTGATTTTTTTAATTTTAAATTAAGCAAAGCATAAGATGAAACAATTTTTTAATTTTTATCAAATAGAATTGTTTATTTAGTAATAATTGAAAGATTGTCTTTTTTTATATTTTACTTTTTTAAAGATAAAAAATATATACAGTTAAGATTAAAAAAAGAATATAAAAAACCTAAATTGCTAACAGCTTAAATTGAGGACACACATCAAAAGAAAATCCCCATTCTTAACCTATAGCTTAAGACTATAAGATGACAAGAAAGCACACGAGAAGCAAAAGATGGTGTGAAAGTGAGAGGCGCTTGCATAATTTCTATGATGTGTCAGGTTTCTATGACTAGAGTTTTCGAAGATGATCCCAGAACCATGCATGATTGAAGGGAAAAACAGCTAGAATAAAAGGAAGCATCGTGGAATGTTCATATTGCTAGTGGACGAGAAAGGAGGAAAAAGACAAGAGGACGCGAATCCAAATTTTGAAATCACTAGTTCAAAGGAAGGAAACAACCAACGTCTAGTTGTATGCAACTCCACTTTTTTTTTTTTCTTTTTGAATTTTCTAGTGGTCCTATCAAATCCATGAATATCCATCCGGACAGTAAAAAGATATCATATTTATCTCTTCAAGCTAGACATCAATTTTTTTGTTTTTTGGGGTACAAGCTAGCTGGCTATCTTTATTCTTTAGAACTTCAGAACTCAGAAGAGTGACTGACAAAAATTCAGACGTCTTAGAAATATTTTTATTTTTCTTAAGAGTATTCAGATTAAAAAAATAACTGCTTATTCTGATGTAGTGGTTAAAAAATAACTTGGAAAATAATTTATGGATATTTCCTGGGATTATGATAACATTACCACATCAGAAAAACAAGAGCTTAACAGACAAAATATTTGACAAATAGATCTTTATAATCAAGCCCCATTTGCATGCTGCCACATTTTAGGTTTGACGAAAAGAATCAGACTAAAAAATATTTAATGATAGCATAAGCTGCCTTTAACAACAGGTAGGGTCTCTATATCCCGAAATCATAGGAATTAGTGTCTGTTTAAAAAGTTTATTTACATTTTTTTTACGAAATACTGATAAAAAAATCACTAAACGCGAAGAATACTCAAACATTATTTGTTACTTATACGAAATACAAGTTATTTTTAGCTATTCAACCTCATAAGGGGAGTTACAGAGGGGAAAAAAGAATTAAATTCAAAATATCAAAACCTCAATATTAAATACCGAAACTAATGTCATAAAAATTGTCAGTTCAATAACTAATATTTTTCAAAAAAGACTAAATAAATTATAACTAGAAATACTACCTAAATTTTTTCAAAAGTTACTTAACGACAAAATCGAGGAGCTAGATAGTGGATGACTAATTAACATTAACAATTTCGGATTTGGTCAGAACTCAACAACACCATCTATGACCAAACCACTTTAGTTGTTAACTAATTTAAAGTGTATTCATTACATTATTACCTACTGAAAGTAATATCTTCGTAGGTGTATGTATGGGTCTTGAGTTTTCGGTTCTTTCTTTCGCCTCTGGTGCTATTATTGGTTGGTTACAGTATTTTTTATTATATCTATCAAATAATCATTTTAATTATTAAATTATTTTTTTTAAAATAAAAATAAAAAAATTATTTTTTATTTTATTTATTTCACTTACTTATATTTTACATTCATTTTCTTATTTTCTCCTTCAACGAAACAGACCCTAAAAGTGTGTTTGGATATGAGTTTTTGGATTTTAGAAATCTTTTTTTTTTAATTTATAATTTATTTTATTGTTTTTTAATTTTTAATATGTTAATATTTAATAAAAATTAAAATAAACTTTTTTTACATCAAAAATAAAAAATAAAAAAATTAAAATTCATAATTTTTTTAAAAAAATTAATATAAATCTTCTTTCTCCTTCTTCTCCTTTCCCTCTCCGCTATTAATCTTTCTCTTCTTCTCGGCCGAACCAAACAGAGCCTAGGTGTTCATGGATCAGTGGGGAACACGTGAACCTCAGAAATCACGCCTCGCGAGATCAATTAGTGAAAAGCTTGTCAACTTTTCAAACTTAATTTTATCTAAGAATAGACCGTATTTCAATCATTTTAGCATTTTCTTGCAAATGTACTGTACAAGTTGAAATTTCTCAGATACCATAGTTATTTATAATTTTTTTGACAAGTAAATATCTTTGAAATACCGTGTTAACAGAAAAACAATATTTTGTATATCATAATTTTAAAAAATTATGGAAAAATGTAAAATTAAAAAATAGAATAAAGTACACTTAGATCTCTAAAATATATATATTATATCAATTTAAACCATAAAAACAAATTTTATTATTTAATTCTAAAATTTTTTTAATGAAGATCAGATTAATATATTAATGATTTCTTTAAAAAAAATTAAATTAAGTATTATAATTAATTTTTTAATAATTATAAAAAGTTATCAACTAACATTTTGATCCCTAAAATATTAGGTCATTTAACTTTAATGCTCTTAAAAATAATAAACTCACTATACAATAATCATTTCATCAAATAACTCAAGAATACCAAAAGAAAAAAAAAATAATACGTAGGGAGTATGCATATTATTTCGACAAAATAATCACCCCTACATTCATAAATTTTTAAAAATTAAATTGTTAGTTTATATATATATATATATATATTATGGTTTGGAAATAAATTTCTTTTCGCATAAATCTTAATAAACTGAGGAAAGTAAGAGAGGGAGGAAGGTCGATGGACTTACCAACTGTGGCGGAATGGAAGGTTGTGCTACCATCAACGAAATTTCTACTTCCTGTAATGATAGTATTAGCTCTTCCATCTCCCAAGAACATAATATTCGTCTTCTTCTTCGGCACCTCCACATTCTCTTTGTAAACCCCTGCTTTGATCTTAATCACATATCTCTTACTACTCTTCTCCGGCGCCGCCGCCACTGCCGCCTCCACCGTCTTAAAATCCCCGCTCCCGTCCGCTGCCACCACCACGTCCGCCTTCACCTCCGCCGCCTGCAACAACCGCCTGTCTGCCACCGACACCCACTTCGGCCACCGCACGCCGCCCTCTTCCGCCGCCTCCATCAGCCTCCTGCTCTTCGTAATTCCCATCTTCCTCTCGTAATTCGCCACATCCGTGTCGGTCATGTTCTTAATCATCGCCAGAGCATTACTGCACATGTGCTCCACGTGCACCTGCCCTGCCTCCAGAGCTCCCCTGACTTTCTTATCGGCGCGGTCCTGAGTGAATCCGTCGAGGCACGTGACCTGGTTCGTTATGGCGGCGCTGATCAGGGTCTTCAGATCGTCGGCGTGCTGGTACAGAGTCCTCTTGTTCGGATAGACTTTCAGATCTTCCAAGGTGGTGTGAAGCTCGTCAAGCGTTTCGTCGATCGTCTCTAAACAATCATGAAGAGCGGTTTTCTCTCTCTTCGTGAGGCTTCCCTTTCTGGTGGCAATTAGCTTCTCGACGGTGAAGAAATTGTGCTCGACGGCTCTAGTGGTTATATTTATGGACAATTCGATGACGTCGCGGTGAGAGGAGACTTTGTCAGTAAATCCAGGCTCAGACGTGATGGCGGAGAAGCACAGTTCAGGGTAAAATGTGGAACTGCAAGCGGATTTGATGATGGCGTGAGATGGATGGGAGGAGAAATTCAAATTGTCATCACCAGAGGATTTTCGGCGGGAGTTTACTCCGGCGACAATGCCGATGGCGGCGGCGAGGAGTAAGAGAGTGAAAAACAGAGCAAGGAAGAGCTTTGTGTTTTTCTTGTGGTTGCCGGAACCTGAGATTCCGGCGAAGACTTGTCTTAACTTGCTCATTGGTGGGTAAGGTTATGAACAGAGAGAGAGGAAGGAGAGTGAAGAGCGATGAGAGGAGAGAAAGGAGTTATATAGAGATGTAGAAAGAAGCTATGAAAGTTTGAAGATTTTTTTTTTTTTGGTCTCCTTTCTTTCTTTCTTTTCTCTGGATCAACGGCTATGAAGAGTACGTAATATTAGCTATGGGGCTCTTAATCCCTTTTTTTTTTTTTCAAACAATGAACATTTTTAAATGGAGGTCTTCCTTTTTGGTGAGTCTTGTGTGAATGCGTGGGATTATTTTATTTTGAAGTTAATATGAGCCATATTCATATATATATATATATATACTTGTAATTAAAATTTAATTTATAATGTTAGCACATTAATTTTAAAATATTATAAAAAACCTTTTTATTTTAAAAAATATTTAAAATGTTAAATTTAATGTATTACTATAACTTTGACTCAATAATACCATGGCTTTTAATTTTTATTGGAACTAGCAATAACTCTGGAGGGCTAAAAAGAAAAAAGTCGGTCCCATAAGAAGAAAAAAAAAAAATTATTATAAAAAATACGAATAAACAGTGTAATATAGTACAATAAACAATATGATACAATAAATAAATAAGGTTAAGATGTGACGTTATAAACAATAATTTCTAAACAATATCAAATAAATCATGATAAATCATGACTTTTAATATATAAAAAAAAATTATATATTTTTTTAAATAAAAAATTATTTCATATTTTAGTTTAATTTTAAAATTTTTTTACGAAAATATATTTTATTTAAATTTTTTTAATTAAAAATATGTATTTAAGTTAATAGATGGTATTTTAATTAACAAAATTAACATTAAACTAAATATAAAATAACTTTTTTATTTTAAAAAAAGTTTTTATATATTTTGAAAATAAATTAGAAGTCTATATAATTTACTTTATAATTTTGAATGCAAAATGCATTATTGTAGTTTAATATACTTGACCTTAATCTTGAGGTGTCATATATATTTTCTCTATGTAAATCTTTTGGGGAGTATTGTTGTGTGACCAAATTCTTAATTTCAAGTTCGCATGAAAAAGTTTATTTTTAAGCTAGTTTGAGGAAAAGATGACACGGGTTGGACAGAATTTATAGATACATCTTACTGTAATTAAACAAAAAATAAAAAAAAATGATTTTAAACTCTTAACCCATCATGCATAAAAGAAATTCTAATGGTAAATGGCTATAAAAAAATTTGCTTTGTTTTAATAAATAAAATTGTTTTATCAATACCTTGGTTGTTGTGTAAGTATGATATGTACTTCACTTTTGACTCATTTTGTGCTTCGTGTTTTGTATTTGTATTATATTAATGGTTGTTTATGACATTTTAACTTAAAGGTTGTTATCTACAAAAATATAGGTCTGAGATAAACAACAATATTTTATATATATATATATATATATATATATAAAATTATCCTTTTTCTCTTCCTTTTTTTTTACTTATATAATTTTAAAATTTGATCGGTGTTCTTGGTTGAAAACATAAAATATAAAATGAACTGTCACTATTGGCCTAAAAGAACTATGAACTGTCACTATTGGCCTAAAAGAACTATGAACTGTCACTGGCATTCGATGTTGTTCTCCTCAAACAGTTACATAGTATCTAGAACCCCTTTAGCCCAATTGATTTAGAAAAACATCGAATTAGATGACGAGCAATTCTTATATTAGGTGAGCGTTATATTATTTATATACTTAATAATTAAAATTTATTTTATAAATAAATCTTATTTATATTATATATTAATCTTATTTATATAAATTAAATTTTAATTATTAATTATATTTGAAACATAATGCATCAAGTGCACTTAATAAAAATTCTCAAATCATTTGATAAAGTGAAAAAAAAAAATTTTTTTTTTCTTTCTTCCCAATTGGTCAAGTACTTTAAATAATTCAAATTGAAAAACATCATACGTTAAGATAGTATCATATTATTTCAACAAAAATGTTAAAAATATATTATAATAAGACGACTCCTTAATTGAGAGACCACAACAACCGATGCTGTAGTCTTCCGGCCCGCAGGGTATGCGTCACTTTTTGTTTTTGTTTTTGTTTTTGTTTTTGTTTTTTTTAACGTTTTCTGATACAGACTGTAATAAAGTTCAAAAGTACATTTTATAATTGGTTTAACAATTAACAAATTGCAATTTTTTTAATTTTAAAAACGAGGGAACGAATATTAATTTCTAACGTGTGTAATAACTTGTCTATTTCATCATATGTTTCAATATATTGATTTCTTCGTAGCGAGATAAAGCCCCAACAATTAATTAAATTCATCCTTGGAATCTCAACAAAGATGGAAACAAATAAGACCGTTCTGACATATTTAATATTTTTCTTTGTTTTATTTGTCGGACAAGAATCTCACCCTTTTTTTTTTTTATTAAGATAACATAATAATAAAAAATTTGAATTTAAGGACTTTTTATTATTATGTTACGTGTTTTGTTTATTACAATTGGCAAAGACTATACTAATAATATACAAGATCATTTAATAACAATCATATAACTATGTTACCAAAAAAAACGAATTTAAGAACATTAAATAGCATAATATACACCTAGGGAAAATGATCAATACGATTTACACAATTTAGCAACTGATAATGAGATTCATATACAATAACATATAAAGCCAACAGCATGTTGGACTGCTTAAGAAAAATAGCACATAGATCCTTGGCTACTCTCTTATGCTATTTAAGGGAAGCAATAAATTTAGTTCATATAGATTTAGACAATTTAAAATTTGAATTTTTTTTTTTCAATTTTAACTATCCATCATTTTTATTGTGATTTTTTTCCATCTTAAAAGAAATAAAATATAAGATGAATTTATTTGATAAAAATTGAAAGACGCTGTTCATATTATATTTTGTTTTATTTAAAATTAAAAAAATCAAAATAAAAAATAAATGATTGAAATTAAAAAAATTCAAAATTCAAAAACTGAAATCTAAACCGTATATATATACTTCTTAACAAAAGTAGCAAAGGATCCACATGCTGAAAAATATGGTATGCTCCGCAATTGAAAATTGACATTTTAGAATTTCTCAATATTTTTCATTACTAAATCATGCATAACGGCTTAAAATTTCACATTTTAATGTTTTATTAACATTAACTATGACGGAATTAATTGCCTATAAACAATATTGTTCGCAGATTAATATTATTCATGTACTCATATACAACTGTATAAATGAGGCTTTATATATATATATATATATATATGTGTGTGTGTGTGTGTAATTTCTACACTTTCTTAGTCGAATATATACTCAATTATTGTTGTAAAACATAAATGTCATAAATAATTAAAATTAAAAAATGGAAAAAACTACATGCATATGAAAATAATTACACAAGGTATATTAGCAAACAAAATGGACAACCTACTTATAGGATATGTCTTTTATTGAACAGAAAAAGTTAAAATAATTGTAATGTGTAGTATATTCATATATTTATTATTTTTAACTTCACAAGCTTAATTTAGTAATTAAGGTTCATTAAGACGCAATATCACGAATTCAAAAATTCATTGTTCAAAAATTATTAACAATAATATCAAAATTATTTTGTAAATTCTTAAACAAATATATATAAAAAAAAACTTTGTAATTTACTCATAAACAAACGTATAGCACCTGCCTACGAAATTCAAACTATACGAGTTCTATAGTAAACTGATCAATAGTTTAATCAATAAGTAAATCACTCAGTATAATCAATTAATGGTTGAGGCATTATGATAATTTGTATAAAATATTATATTTAATTGTTTATGTCGTTCCTTGTTATACATATCTGTATTAAAAAAATAATTAATTTCTTGTTTAATGAGACCTTCCACATAGATCATGCATGCTTTGGATTCTAAAGGAGGGAAAAGCATCAGATGCTATAATTATGAGGTCTAGTACATGGATATATTCTTATGCTTTTTAAACTCAGATTATATATTAATTAATATCTGTAGCCCCATATATAAATATACAGGAATTAATGCTAAAGATATAGCGCTCAAGAAAGATGATAATAGATTACGCACTCTTGGCTTTTTCCCCTTTTTTGGATATATATATATATATATATATATATATATATATATATATATATATATATATATATATATATATATATATATATATATATATATATATATTATGGCCCATTTAGCATATAAAAAAATTAAAAATAAAAATGAAAAAATTGATTTTGTATATAAAAATATTTTTTATATTTATACTTTATAAACATTATAAGAAGAGATAAATATTATTGAATAATAATAATAACACATAATAACATAATAGATATTACTTAAAACTAAACATATAATGCCAAAAAGTCTATCAATTACTCTTTAACTTGGACGCCACCGACTCTTATATATATATATATATATATATAAAGTTTCCTCACCTTTCTCTAAGAAACCTCAACCTCAAGTTTTTTTTTTTTTTTTAAGGGGCCTCAATATAGAAGATCACGTATTCCAAAAGAATAATTCAGTGATATTTAATTTGATATTGCGTTTTAGATACGTTTCAAGTTCAGATATTTCACTGAGGTTGTGAATTTTTGGTAATTATGTTGATTAGCTTTCGGGTAGTATTATTTTCATTTAGATCTCTTTTCTCACTTTTAGTTTTCTTTTTTCTTTTCTCTTTTCAGATAGAAAAAAAAAAAGCTTTTTAATTTTGTTCTGAAACATGAGATGAATTTCAATCTTTCAGATCGTAGACAGATCTCAAACTGTAAATTCCAGATTCTGGGTTAAAATGAAATTAGACAGATATATATATATATATATCAAAACATTCGAGGTAATTATTTAGTTGGATCACAATTAACTTTTTTGGTTACAGATCACAATTAACTTTAGCTGCTTTTTTATTTTTTATTAGATAAATTATTATGACCTTTTGATTTACTTTGTTGGCTCATCACCTTTTTGAATTGTTTATATGAATACCTACAAGAATATGGGCAATTGAATTTAAAATAATAGATATTTTTTTTTATTAATTACTGGATCACGTTTCAAAATTATTTTTGAATAGCTTTAATCAAATTCTTTTACAGCTCAGTCGATCTGTAAAGCACAAAAGCAAAGCAAGTTGCGAAATCTTCCCCCCATAATTGTTGGCTTTTGAAGCCAATCGCTTCTTTTTAACACTGCCATTTTCATCTCAATGTCTTTTCATATATGTTCATCTATGGTGTACATCTCGTACTAGTATCGATTCCTTCTTGTACATCACATGTTCAAGCGAACTTGTCTTCTTCGGTCGAAACAGAATTACCCACATCTGCTAAAATTATTTATTTTTTAATTTTTAAAATATACATAACCTTTTTAAATAAAATATTATTTTATATTTTATTTTAATTTTAATTTTTTATTAAAATATCTTCTATTAATCTAAATACATTTTATTTAAACTAAAAAAATTTAAATGAAAGTTATTTTAGTTAAAAATTTGAAATTAAACAAAATATATGATGATTTTTTTATTTTAAGAGAAAATATGTGCTTATTTTAAAAATAAATATAAATTTATTGTAATTTTCTCATACATTAGTTCTCAAGATGAATAGCTTCTGACATATGCAAACCATTTTCTCTCTCTCTCTCTCTCTCTCTCTCTCTCTCTCTCTCTCTCTCTTTTTAATTTGGATAAGAATCTGACCTTTGTTACAATATTAAATGACCAAATCTGACATACCATTTGCTTCGTCGTTTTTGCACCAAACAAAGCTGAGCTGACCCTTTTAGACCATTCAGGGATTTATTACTATCAAAAGAGCACATTGATAAAATTGATTTCTAAATAGGTTTTGTTTCTGATTAATTACCTATATGAAAATTAAAAGCCTTAATTAGAAATAGAAGTGATTACTGACATTATACAAACCACTCGGGTAGGATTTAAATTTTTTTTTTTATGTAACATGTATATCATGTTATTTTGAGCTGATATAATATATAATATACGAGGCTTTTGTTCAAAATAAAAGCTAATGTCACTAAGAAATTAACATCTCTAATACTAATTTTTAAAATTTTTAAATATATATATATCGATAATAATTTTGTACTCAAAATTTGCCAACTCAAACGAACACCGAAAAATGAAATCCCAGGATTTACATGACTTTTTCTAGGTTAGAGTCAGAATTGCATTTTTCTTGCTGAATTATTCCATATCAAAGTGTAAGAATCTATTTGCTAATTAATTGTGCATTAAAAAACGATATGTTAGATGCTAATTAAGATTTATGATCACCCAAGAACAACTCTATAATGAAACGACAAGAAAAAGAGAACAAGTTATTAATTTAAGCCTTGCTTGAGGGCGTGATTAAAAGTTAATTAAGCTGAGCATGACGCAAAACTAAAAGCAAATTAACAAAGGTCAAGTGTGTCGTGTCAGGATCATTAAATTAACTAATTAAATATATTCTTTTCAACTGACACACGATAATACAGCTAGCCCAAGTATAAACAATGAAACAATATGCTGCATGACTAACTAAGGTTAAATTCAAAACTATAGGAAAAGTATTATTGAAAAATAAATGATTAATTATAATATTTGAAATGCGAATTAATTAGAATTAAAACGATTGAAACCAGACAGCACATTGGCATATAGAATTTTGTTCAAGATATTTAATATCAGTATATATTAGTAAGGGGTACCTACTGATTAATTTGCGTCATCTGCTATTAATTAATCTAATTATATCTTATTGTTAACTTCGGAAAGTTTATCTCCAAATACCATGTGCGTGATATCCTATTACAATTGAAAATGAAGTGACACAATAATGGTGGTGTGTTTGGACCTTAAAAAAATGGTGGTGAAGAATTTTTAACTCCTTCTTTCTCTGTTTTTTCTTTTTTAATAATTTTTAAATTTAAAGCATGCCTTCTTTACCAGGAGCAAAACAGACAATCTCTTCTCCTCTCCTCTCTCTCATGAAATCTGGACTCTTTAGACTCATGCTTTTTTTTATAAAATTTAAATAATCTATATTAAAATATAGATGGTCTAAATCTTTTTTATTTTATTTTTAAACATGAAAATCATTTTTTTAATTTATAATTAAAAAATTATTTTTATTTTATATTACATTCTTATTATTATTTTTAAAATAAAAAAGATAAATTTAAACTATTGAAATTTGATATAGGAAAAAACTCTGAAAAGAATAAGGAAAAGGATCCAAATTGTTGCTAAAAGCTATATCTTTTGTGTTCATCAATGTTTAAATTAGTTATGCATTTTAATACAAGTCATTTATTAATTTTATTTTTTAAATAAATAAAGGGAAATCAATGGCCATAGTTAATTACAAGTAGAAATTTTATATATTGTAATTGTCCTAGATAACATTTAAAAATCTCATTGTATATATATATGTCGTTTTTATTTTATTTTTATCAATTAACTTTTAAGCATTTGAGAAAAAAATTCATACTCATCAAACAATATCTAATTTAAATAATAGAAAATTTCATATTTGGAGTGAAAGCTGGGGAATGAATATGTCCCCCATACATTCTTCTTAATTTTCTTTTTCTGGGCCAAAATCCTTAATTTTCTTTAATATGACATTTCATATATAAGAGAATAAATTACACAGATTTTTTTTTTAAAAATTGCTGAAATTATATAAATATTTTTTTTATTTTAAAAATATATTCAAATCTTCTCTAAAACAAAAAGTTACTTTACACTTTAGTTTTATTTTAAACTTTTTTTACTAAAATTCCTTTATTTAAAGTTTTTTTAATTAAAAATATGTATTTAGATTAATAACAGATATTTTAGTCAAAAAATTTAATATGATAATATTTTATTTCAGAAAAAAAAATATTTTTTTTTTAAAAATAAAAAATTAGATGATTTTAACAAAACAAAAAAAATTTTAGAGTTGTGTAATTTACTCTACATAAAAATCAAAAGATACTTTCAACCTTTCTTTCAAATGGATACCGACAGTGCAACTAAAAAGGTATTACTTTGCTTACCATAAAGCCTTTTCTTTTCCACGTTAAAAGACTTCAAATTAATATAAAATTCCCCCTTTATTCAAAGTAGTGTGATGTAAATTCAAGATGGTCTTACTCTATCAGATCAAAGTAAAAGGTAAAATATTCCTGTCTCACGCAGAAAAAAAAAAAAAGAAATGAAAGCTGTCCATTTCTATGTAAGTGTAGTTAGATAATATGATTATTGTATTTAGAGTAAATTATATAATTTATTTTGTTTTTTTAAAATTATATAAAATTTTTTATTTGCAAAACATATATATATCATTTTTTAAATTAAAAATTATCTTATATTTTGGTCAAATTTTAATTTTTAAAATACTTTTAATTAACCTAACTATATTTTTTTAAACTACAAAAATTAAATAAAAGGTATTATGGTAAAAAAAATAAAAAATTAAATTAAAGTGAGAGTTAACTCTTTATTTTAAGGGCAATTTGTGCATATTTTTAAAATAAATAAAAAAATTGTGTAATATATTCATGTATGTAATTTTTACTTATAAAGATAAATGCATTAATTTGAGCTAAACATTTTTATTTAAAATTTATACTATACTCTAGAACACAACACCCAAAAGAAAAGAAAACGCTTTATAAATGATTATTTTGAAATATAAAATTTTTGGAGATCACGTGAAGAATTGAACAAATACTTACTATATATAAAAAATAAATAATAATATACAATAAATAATGGAGGCTTAACTATTTTAATTATTATTATTTTTTAAGAGGTTGGCCTTAGCTGCATGTGATGTGGACGGTCAAATAAGAATGACTACTATCGACCAATTATAAAAAGAAAATAAAATACTTTGAAAAACCTTTTCCTTCGAAATAGAATAATTCTACAATGACATGCGAACTATCGCGTCAATTTCGCCATTTTCTTTGTCTCTTTTTAAGTCTCTAAAATAAACATTTTCTAAACTCTTAATTAAATTCTTACTCATTTCTCAATTATAAGTTGGCGCTCCAAAGTTGAAATTTGCATACCTCAAACCGTGACTCGCGCTTTCACAATTTCTTAGTTGTCTCCTTCAAAATGGATTCTCTTAGCATTTTACAGCTTTTCTCAGTGTAATTTGAATGATTTAAATTTCATTTTTTAATTTTAATATTTCTTATTTAAAAGAACTCAGGATAATTACTTCCTTTGAAATAAAAAATTTAAATAAAAATAAAATTTAAACCATTTAGATCATTTTAAGAAAAATAGTAAAAAAAAAATCTAAATCACTATCCAGCCAAATCTATCACACTTCTTTCTTTTTTTTTATTTTTTAACAATAAAATAATTTTTAAATAAAATTGCATATTAACTGAGACTAAACTTTTTTCTAAACAATTTTAAAGACATATTTCGTTTTGATGCATTTAATCTCATAGTTTATAAAAGATTCACGCTTCTCTTTTTAGTCTCATAAGTTAAAAACAAAACCACATGAACATACGATATAAAAGTTTATAACTTTATATTAGTTTAATAATATTTATTTTGCAATATTTACAAAATTTTGACCCAAAAATTCTCTTTTTTGTACATCAGAGTTTCAAATCTACAACATTGTCCGCTGTCCACTTTACGCCCCACTTTTAACACCCAAGCTAATGTGTTTGTTTATGAGTAATTTGATACACGAAGTCGGCGTTTAGTTGCGGGAAATGTAGATAAATTTAATATTTATCTATTTTTGAATTTAAATTAAAAGAAAGGTAAAAAAAATTTTATATGCAAAATTATACTCATTTTTCGCATTTTTTTTTTAATTTTGCATATCAAATGGCTTTAACAAAAAATTTCTTGACTTAGGTCTAGGTTATCTTTGGAGTTTTTGCACAATTCAGGATCACACTTGCATCTTAACCCTTCATCTTTTTTTTTTTTAATCTTTACCTTTTTATTTTGAAAAAAATAAAAAATAAAATAAAGACAATTTTTAAACTTTTATCACATATATAATTGAAAATTTATTTTATTTTAAATTTTACTTCTTTTAAAATAATATAGTCAAAAGTGAAAAAAAAAGAAGAAGAAGAAGATGCGAGACTAGATACTGCGTAAAATACTCATAAAATGCATAGTAACGCAATCTGCTGCATAACAAGCAATCAGGGAGCGTTCTACATGGAAGGGAAGCCAGAAGAAAAGTGTAACTTTAATTTCATTCATGTACGAAAATAGGAAAAGAAACGCTTTCATGTTGTTTTGTTCCCCGGTCCCACCAATATGCATCAGGTTTTCCTCCATTTGTGTTGTGACATCAACACTGTCTAATTGACATAAAGATCGGTGCACTAAATGACAACATTTCCCTATTTTTGTCCGAGTGATGATTTAATGTTTTTTTGTCATTGTTATGATTGAGGTATTTCTAAATTTCATATGAATTAAGCTTTTTTAAAAAAATTTTAAAGACACATTTTTTTTACATTAATTTAGCGTATTTATAATTATTTACTTCCAATTTCCTTTATTAAAATACATTGTGAATTCTTTTGAAGTGAGTTTGTAAATTTTGACTAAATCAACGAGTAAATTAATTGAATTGTGCATAAATCTATTTTGACACCACTTGACTAGGATATATATATATATATATATATATATATTAAAGTAAATTATACAAATTTTTTTAAAATTTTAACAAAATTGTACAAACTTTTTATATATTTTTAAAATATACACAAATATTTATTGAAATAAAAAGATATCTTATATTTTAATCTAATTTTAAACTTTTTGATCAAAATGTCCTCTATTTAAAATTTTTTTAGTTAAACATATTTATTTAGGTTTAAATGAAGAGTATTTTGGTAAAATAATTTTGAATTAAACTAAAATATATGGTAAATTTTTATTTTAAGAAAAATTTGTGTATATTTTAAAAATAAAAATGTATAATTTTATCAAAATTTTTTAAAAAAATTTGTGTATTGTTTTTTTCAAGTAATGAAATCCAATTCTTTTGATCCACCGTCTATATCCTATACGAATTTGCAGATATGCACGTGTCGTGTATATCTCATCTGAATCGTGTAGATGGCAAAATAAATATAATTTCTCATTTGTTGACTTTAAGAAAAATGATATTTAATCTAAAAATTAAAAAAATATAAAATATGAACTATTTAAATTAAATCCAGAAAATTCAAATGAGATAAGCACTTCTAGATTTGTAGAGAAACGGGATTCTTCTGGTCCAATAGTAATGGGCCTGCATGGAAGTTCGTATGAAGAAGATGGACCTTTATCATATCATCTTAATTAGTTTGGAGCTCTCCTAGCCCATCATCTGGGCTTAGATGTCCAATCATGAAAACAAAGTTGGGCCAGGTCTAACTAATTGACGCCTCATTTAATACCAAGGGCCTAAACCATCACGTTCTGTTTTGTTGGATAAAATTCAAAACCCATTCAAGATTCACTCTGACGTTTACTGACCAAAAAAAAAAAAAAACTGAAGTATCAATCAGTACTATCACTTTTCCTACATAATCTATTTATTGAATTTTTTCTACAATTTTTTATTATGAAAGTATAACCTATCTATTCAATAAACTTTAGAAATAATAAGAATAATAATAATTTTTCGAAAGAATAACATACTGTTTAGAAAAAGGCAACACCTACTTTTAATGATTTAGGAGCAGCCCCTCCAAAAAAATAATTCGAAGTAATTTTTTTAAATGAGGTGTGCAGCTATGGAACGACTTCGTTTTAGGTTGATATAATGCAAAATGTGTTAATAAATCTTAGTCGTCCATTACGCACAATTAGAGCCGTCCGTTTAGCTCCTCAAGGTTGCCTTAATGTTGCATTTCTCCATTTCGTCTCCCCCGTGCATTTCTCCATTTGTTGATCATCCTTTGCATCGTTTTAGCCACCGTGAAAGAGAGATAGAGAGCCCTTGTGTTGGTCTCATTCTTATGGCACTTCCTTGCAATTCCCATGCGTGCTAATGCTCTCAGAAGTGGATCATCTGGGTTTGATGTGCTCAGAAGTGCTTAAATGCCAAAAGAAAAACACCAACAAAAATTCATAGAATTAGTTCATAAGTTTCTTTTTGTTGGAAGAGTAGGTTAAATATTTTCCATTAGCTTGCCCACAACATTTTCTTTACTTTCAGGTGTTCTGCTCAGCTATGCTAGGGCATAGGGGGTGTCCTAATGATCAAAACTAATATCTGAACAGATTAACACAAAGATGTTGAGCCAGATTTTAATAACTCTCCATAATTCATTCATTCTTTCAATTTTTCATTTTCGTTGTTTGAAACCAAGGCAAAAAATTTTAGCCAGTAAAAGACCTTTTGGTTCTATTCAATAATAACTTTACGAAAAATTTGAGCAAAAGGCCCTTGGAGAAAATTGCATAATCACATAAAATTTTGAGGTAGAATAAATATAATAATTATAATGCTCCTTTAAAATCACAAGGGAAGAGAAAACACCTAAGAGCCATCTAACGTAATTCAAGCCACAATCACATGCATCCAAGTGATCTAGGTGCACCATTTTCTGAACCCTAAAGTTAGTAATGGCCTCATTATGCTTGATAGTATCATTGTTATATGTTCAAAAGAAATCATCAAGATCTCAGGGCCTAATCCCAAACCTCATAGGTATTTGAGAAAAGGATGAAGTCTCTCAATCAATGAGTAACTAATCCAAGGTTTATGTTAATCTTCTAGTAATCAAAAGAAGAATAAGCATAAGCATTTTTGTCTTTTTCCAACAAACAAATTTCCAAAGCATCAAATGAGAAGAATATGAAGAAATCAAAATTACCTGCTGGTAGATTTCAGCTACTCCTCAACTCCTTGAATTTTTTATTTTTCATGTTTTCAAAAGAGAAGACATACACTGAACAATATTCTTCAATAGACCCTTTTCTTGCATACACCATTGCTTCTTCATATTTCCTCTCCCTTTTTTTTTTTTAATTTTTTTTTGTCTTCAACAGTCTAAATGCATTTTATTAACCAACAAATAAATTTATTAGAACACCACAAATTAGAATATTTTACACTCCTTCATTTTAGATTCCCAAAGCTGCTCTTATAAAACTCATATTTTCCTACAGTGATCCTCTATCTTGATTAAGACGTACAGAGTAGATTGTTGATTAGTTAGCAAATGCACCAAAATTTCAAACAAAAGTTGATACTAATTGTGATAAAATGTAAGATTTCAGCTTACAAGGTCCTTCCTTTCCAATCTGCATTCTTTGCTGCCAAAGTAAAATAAGTTAGCAAACTTTAAATGCTCTTGTTGATTCAACTATGCCCAAAACAAAATGGAGCTTAAACCCACACTATATTTAGATACCACCCTTGGGTTCACCCTTGGCTCTGATTCCATGGGAATTGCAGCGAAACACTATAAGAATGAGACGAACATAGTATTAGGTGTAGAATGGAAAAACAAAGTATTTCAAAAAAGCTAAGTCTCACGTGACTCAAAACAAGGAAGTTGTGAATATATATATACTAAGTTATGTTATTGGGCTAATAAAAAAATTTAGAAAGGAGGTGGTTTCGCGGTATAAAAGTGGGCCAAGTTAGTCTCAACACAGTTGAAATCCACCGATTTTCCCTCTTGCGCATGAAATAATACGCGATGGGAAAAATTTTACACACATTTTTTATTTTATTTTACTTAATCGAATAAAGTGTCTAGAAATGTTGAAATTCACCCTCTATAAAATTGTAACGTGACTTTAATTTTTATTTTAAATTGTGTAACTGTAGTCCTTAATATTTTTAACTTTTGTAACCTCCTATCATAATTTCATTTAATCTCGAACATTTCTTGTTTTAATTATACGTTAACCAACATTTAATATTTTAAATTCTACAACGTCCTTCATTAAGCGAACAATGTTCAAATTTTAAAATCTCTGAACTTCTTGTCCTTTGCCTATAAAAATGTCTATAGTTCTGTTTGGGTTTTTTTTTTTTTTAGAATTTTTTCTCTACTGTTCTGAATCCTTGGTTGTCAACCAAGAAGAATTTGCTTTATCTTGGGGGATATCTGTCAACTCAAAATAATCCTTGAGGACAACATCGGGTGACATGACTCAGATTAAATAAAAAGATTCCCCAACACATAGAGGCTATGTATCTCTCTTTTATGGTGGCTAAACCGAAGCAGAGGATAAAGAACATATGAAGAAATACATAGTGAAGACGAAATGGAGAAACGCAGCATTAAGGCAGCCTTGAGGAGCTAAACGGAATGCTCTAATCACACGTAACGGACGACTGAGATTGGCTAGCACATTTTGCATTATATTAGCCCAAAATGAAGTCGTTCCGTTGCTGCATACCTCCTGCGAATCCTTTGTAATATGCAGAGGATCTGAACCTGGTTTAGACCCTCTTGCTCTCGCGTGAACAAGAAGTGATCTTGATTATATAAATCTCCCTAGGTCTTTGACATAAAAAATGAATTATGATATAGTACATTTATTAATTACTATTACATTTTGGCCTTTGCTTTTATGAATAATTGTATGAAAAAGCAATTTTGTCTAAAAGTCTAATTTTGGAGGAAACGCAACATTTTGTGATTAATAATTATATTTAATATAATATAAAATAAATTTTTTATTTTATTTTTACATTTGATTGGATGAAGTAATCCAAGAATAAATGACTATGATACCTTTAATACAAAAATATTCATGGAAAATTTTTAATTTGAAAAAAAAAATTTACATGCCTTTACTAAAAAACCATGAAAATATTCATTTATAATTTTTAAATTTATATAAAATGTTTTCAAATTACCATTAATAGTAAAAATATTGTAACAAACACATCCTACTTGGCTTGCAATATTACAATAATTCCAAACTTATTGGGTAATGATTGAAAAATGATTAAAAAGGCAAAATAGATATTTTACTCAATTTTTTATTTTCTTTTCCTATTCTCACCCCATTCCAAACATGACCGAGTTACTGAAAGGCATGAAGTAGATTGTACTAGCACGAGAATGTGTTAGAAGCCATGATGGTTTGGTATGGACGAATGGGCATTTTGGTCATTAGGCAATTGATTCTTGGAATGTTTGGCCATTCTATCAATTTTATGATGGAAAGCTTACTTCTACAAATATGGAAATGAGCATTGCCAAGTCATGGAAATAAATTGGTTGAAACTCCATCTAGATTGTGCCACTTTGTTGATTCCTTCTCTCTTTCCTTTTCCCTACTCCCCATTATTCCAAACCAAATGTGACCTAGGATATTTGATGATTAGAGAGTATAGGGAATGCAAAACTAAATTGGATATATTATGAAAGAAAACCATGAAATTTATGCTTGTATGGATGGAAGTCTATGCTTGAATGAACGAAGAGATTTGACACTTGTCTCCTTTCCCATTTTGTGTTATTATTTGGGATCTTTATTTATAAGTTTTTTTTATAGAAGTATATTAATGATAATTATTAAGTCAAATTATCTAATAAAGTCGTAAAAATAGTTTGTCATGTTAAAAATATTTTATTCAAAGCAATTTGAATAATTTATTGTATCAGTCTTTTGTATACAATTTAATAATTATAACTACTGACTTTTTGAATCTTTTAAAAATGGATTAGATTGACTTAGATTAATCAAAATTTTTTAACTATGAGATCTTATAATTTTATGATACTAACCTAACTAATATTTTTTGAAACAATTCTACACACATTTAGAAATATTTTTATGCACAAAAGTATATAAATTAGCAAATTTAATTTAGAAAAATAAAAGATGAGAATGGACGCAAGCAAATATCTGTGTAGAATGGAAGTTTTACTTTGTAGTTGATAATGTATTCCATTAATTATGTTGATCAATTACATTGTGATTAAAGAAAGCTAAATAGTGATGATAACTTGCATACCAAATAAGTTAGAAAAATGTGCATACAAGAATTTGAAGTAGTTGCTATGCAACATTTTCAGTGAGGTGAGATATAATATAATTGATAGATATAATAAATAAGCACAAATAAAAAACAAAACATCAAATAATGTTATAAATATCATTAATTAACCCCATCACATTATTATTTTATTTTATTTAATGTTTATAAATATTGTATTAAAGAAGAAAACTTTAAATATCCGTGGGTCACCTAGGAGCAGTTATAAAGCGAGGGCTGGCTTCGCCTCTCTGCTTCGTTCGCTGCAAGAACTCGGCGTCGAGCCGCACAGAGAAATCCACATAGCCTTCCTCAGTCAGCCGCCTTCTCCGCCATCGGTGATTCTCACACACTCTCTTCGTCTCTCAGCACTTCTCTATTTATTTGTTTACTTCTCTTGAATGCTCTCACTGCTTTACTTCAATTCCTCTCCTCTCCTCAACTTTGGATTTTTCATTGGCCTGCTTTTATTTAAACCTTGCAATACGTACACCCTTGCTTTGTCTTTTGGTTTTTGTTTTGTGGTTTATTCAATTCTCCATTAGTCTTTTTGTAACGTGTCTTGCTGAGCTTTGTTATACACTGAAACAAGCTTTATGCTAATTTATAATTCTTTATTAGTGTTTTATAGTTCATTTGTTGGAGTTTTATGGGTTGGCTTCATAATGACTCTGGGTCATGTGAAGTCCGGAAAGAAAATTTAGGTGAATGCATTCTCATAGAAAATATTACAGCTTTTTAGCTATTAGACTATATAGCAAGAAACTATCAATTTTGAATTTTTATATGCTTAATAAAATCCGTGCTCATGATTCTTTGATGTATACCTTTGATTCTTTATCACTTGAATAGTTGCATTCTCTGCTTAACATAAACTAGACTCTTTCAATTGTGTTAGAGAGTTCTTCTGGCTTCTATTGATTCAAAAACATTGCCATCAAGTGGAACAAGAACCTGTAACCTGGTGGAGGGAAGCTCTATGGGTGAAGAGCATGATTTGTATGAACGAGTCAAGAGTAAAAAAGGAATGAGGAGGAAGGCAAAGAAAGAGAGTGTTGGCAATAGAGATAACCCAGATAAAGCTGAAAGAGGAATGATGAAGAAGGGAAGTGTGAAAGACAGAAAGACAGCCCAAACATCACGTATCAGGTATTGGCTCATCATATGGTTGGTTTACAATGAGTTCATCTCATATTAAATTCCTAGCTCTGGCATAAACTATGTGAGTGCACCTGCCAATTTTTACAGGCATACCTTATGAAAGAATATTGATAATTTACATATTATCTGTAGGAAACAAGTTGATCCTGAAACAGTGACATACTTTTCAGAAATTGCTAATCTTTTTGAAAGTAATGAGGTTGACCTGGAGGAACGATCAGTTATATGTGGAAATGCTCTTGAAGAAACGAGGGGAAAAGAATTTGAACTTGCAACTCATTATATTATAAGCCACACCTTGCAATCACTCCTTGAGGGTTGTGATGTAGACAACCTATGCTCTTTCCTACAAAGCTGTGCAAAGGATTTCCCTTTTATTGCAATGGATAGGTCTGGTTCTCGTGTAGTTGAGACGGCCATAAAGTCTTTAGCTGCTCATCTTCAAAATCAGGAGGTTCACCCTTTGATTGAGGAGACTTTGACCATGATATGCAAGGTATAATTCATTTAGTGCTACTATATAAAACATGAAAATCAAGGTCTATATTGGCTGTCCGATACTATTCCATGCTTCCTGCAATTACTTCTCTAATAAGTTGTCTTGTTTTAATGTATTGAACATGTGTGCATAGTCTTAAGTGTTAAAATACATGCCAAATAGATGGCTAATCTTGGGTATAACTCTTTTGAATCAAATCAATTTGTCTCTACTCTCTAGATATATGTAGAGATAAAAGCCTGGGCAAAAGAGGACAAAATATAATCTTACATGTCTTTTGCTATGAATGTGAGTTCTTATATATGTATACTTGTCATTTGGCAGGTGAGTGCAGCTAATTCTGTTGATGTGATGTGTAATTGCTATGGTTCTCATGTGCTTCGTAGTCTTCTTTGCCTTTGTAAAGGAGTCCAATTAGATAAGTCGGGATACCATGTATCAAACTCAGCATCGAATCTAGCAGAGCGGTTGAATTTGAAGCCATTTCCTTCAAAAGATGATGCAGCTAATTTTCAGCCTGGATTTCCAAATTTACTAAAGTTCCTTGTGTCAGAGATCTTAAAGCATGTCAGAGAATTTATTAAGACAGTGGTAGTTGATCAATTCAGCAGTTTAGTTCTGCAGGCACGTTTTCTAATTTAATTTAATTTTCATGAATTAAATGATTGCTTCTATAACATCAAGACTGGTGTGGTCTTTTTGACTTCTAGATATACTTTTTCTTGTTTTGGTTGAGACTAGGGTGCATGTGTGGTGTTTTGTATTGTTTGCACCTCTAGTTTCAGATATTCTTTAAGTAGGATTAATAATATGATGAAAATGATGTGAGATATAGCCTTCTTTTGAGCAACTTTATTGTGCCATGTTTTTCCCCTCTTGGGTTGGACCTTTCTCTACAGTGCCTTACCGTGCTAGTGTTTTTTGTTGGTTTATTCCTTAATTACTTCTGTCTCATTGAGGATTTTCTTTCTTTTCTGGCAGACAGCCCTAAAGTTGTTGGCAGGCAATGATGAAGAGTTGTTTCATGTGATTCCTATCCTTATTGGCTGCAAGGAAAAAAATATTGCAGAGGGCAATCTTATAGAAACAGCAAGAGTACAAGAGCTTGTGAAATTGTTGAAAGAACCTGCATTTAGCCGTCTAATGGAGGTTAGCAACCTACGTATCAGGACAAGCAAAAGAAAACAATTAGTTGATTATTCGGTTTACGATTTTTCACAGTTTTACTTTTCATATAATCATATATTCCTTTTAAACTTTCTGTATCATATATGTACATTTTTGTTATAGATGTCAGTATAAAAGCAAATTAAAATTATTAATCTTGAAGCTAACTCTTCCATAGGTATAATCTCAAAGAACTATCAGTGTTCTAATTTTTAATATTAGATTTTGGTATTATTGAAGAGATTTGTTGCTCCCTCAACAGTATTTTTCTTAGTAGACTGGTCTGAATGTTTGATATTTTATGCTTGCAAGCTGTACATAATTTGTTTGATGCTTACCTTTGTGGACTATTATATGCCTAAAAATCTTAGCTTGTGCATTGTCTTATGGAGGCATCAAGGTATGCTTCTTATAAAGAGATATGGAATTAAATGAATCTCATGAATTTTTGCAGGTTGTTTTGGAAGTATCTCCTGAGGCCTTGTACAATGAAATGTTCACTAAAGTATTCAGGAATTCATTGTTCGAGCTGTCATCCCACCAGTGTGGGAATTTTGTTGTTCAGGCGTTGATTTCTAATGCAAGAAATCGAGATCAAGTAATGTACCTAACTGCTTTATAGTTTAACAGCACTTTGCTTTTCAAGATCCTGAACAGACTCCCACTTCTTGTACAGGGTTCTACGAAATTTGTCTTTAGCATATTCATTTCAAAATAATTATTTGTGTTCTCATTTTCCCCTTGCAGACGTTTTATCATGTTTATTTTAAGAGATATATACATATATATATATATATATATATATTTTATTTGTTATATTTGCTAGATGGAGTTGATTTGGGAAGAACTTGGTCCAAATATTGAAAGTCTTTTCAAAATGGGAAGGTCAGGAGTTGTTGCTGCACTTATTGCTGCAAGCGAGAGGCTTCATAGTCAAGAACACAAGGTTTCCATTTCAGTTATATTTTCAATAATGACTGAATTCTTAAATACTAATGTCTTTAAAATTCTGATCTAATATATGTTTTCAAAGCCTATATTAATTTATTGCAAGCATTGCAACAATAAAAAAAATAAAAGTAAATGGTGTTACCTGCATACTGAAGCTATTGTAGTTTCTTAATTTTGTTCCTTATCTTCATAAAAAAGTGTAATAATATTTTTGTTACATTTTGGCAGTCCTGTCAAGCCCTTGCTGAAACAGTGTGTTCGGTGGATGGGTCTACAAAGTGGATCATTCCCCGGCTGCTATTTCTTGATAGCTATTTCACTTGTGAAGATAAGTCCAATTGGAGTTGGCAAAGTGGTGCTAAAATGCATGTCATGGGTTCTCTAATTCTGCAGACAGTATTCCGTTTCAGGAGTGTGAGCTACATTTTTGAATATGCATGCATTGGTTTTTTTTTTTTTTTTCTTTCTTTTTCTAGTTTCAGTCAAACGAAAGAGTAGGATGGGGTGCACATGATTGTGATCATTTCCGCTAAGTGCGAGGATTCCCATCTTTATAGGAAACCCAACTTTAGGAACTTGGGAGGAGGGGTTTTTAACTTTTGTGTAAAAAAGAATAGGTCTTGTGTCAGAGGCAGATCCCCACCCTCCCCCCCCCCCTCTCTCTTTCTCTCTCTTGGAATTTTGGATTTTTATATAT
This sequence comes from Erythrophleum fordii, assembly GCA_032878935.1. Classification (NCBI taxonomy): domain Eukaryota; kingdom Viridiplantae; phylum Streptophyta; class Magnoliopsida; order Fabales; family Fabaceae; genus Erythrophleum; species Erythrophleum fordii. The sequence goes on from JAVQMF010000042.1 coordinate 8,520,326, forward strand.
ATGTGCTAGCATGATGAGAGAGAAGTGCAGGGTAATGATAAAAATAGATGCAGAGGAGGGGGAGACAGACGTATGAAAGGGATCAAGGACCAAAAGTAAGCCTCAGTGGATTCTTGACCTGGTGGCTCGCTGAGATAGACCAATATGAACTGGCAGAATTGGTCAATTGGGTATCATAATGAGTTGTGAGTCTGTTAGAGGAAGTTAGTGGTCAAAGTATATAAGTAGTTTAGGATAGTGGAGTAAAAGGCATGTGAATTGTACTGTGGCATAGTTTCTTTAGTTGGATGTTTGTGAGTTCTCCTCTGGAATACAGAAGCATATTGTTTTTCTTGCTTATTTTCTTAATTCAGTTAGCTAGTGCTACCGATATGTATATGAAATTTGCTATATGGCCTCCTTAAAAAAAGAAAAAATGGAAAATACCTAGGTCCCTTAAAAAAGTAAACTTTGCATGTGTGTAAGAAATATGATAATATAATTAATATTTGATGAAATAAATGAATGACAAATTTTATATTAGTTTTATATTGTCATACTTTTTATGACAAAATATTGTTGACTGTCAATTACTCTTTTTATGAATAATAAGTTACTCTAACAATTCTAAATCTTGAAGACAAATAAAATTAAAAAAGACAAAATTTTAAGACAAAACTCTCATGTAAGTTTAGAAAATTGAAGAGTGAAAAGTTTTTTCTTTACAATTCTATGTTAATAAACAAATATCAGTGTGAGGATTACCATTATCTCTCAATCTTTTTTGTTTATTTTATTTTCATTCCCCCCTTCTTCCATCGCCATTTGATATTCACTCTTCTTAACTTTTTAAAGTTATTTTTTCCTCATTCGATGTTTAATTTTTTCAACTTGCCCTTTGCATTTACTGTGTCTCTAAAGTTTTCTAGTCCCTTCTCACCTATAGGTTTGAGAAATTGCCTTATATTATCATTGTAATCAAATTATCAATAGATCTTATCTGTTTTCTTTTTCTTTACTTGAAATAATCATATAATTCATAAAACTTTGGCCGATCAAATAAATCATATAAAATAATATTTATGTAGGAAATTTGCTCCCTTTCATGCATGTTGCACGTTGTGGGGTTACACAAACATGAAACCCATAGCCCACTATTAATTTCATTGATTTTAATACAGTATGTATTATAACCTTTGATCTTGCTTCCCAAAAGAAATTCTCTGCTCCTTCCTCCAAGGCTTATGTGAGGATGGTAGCCTCACGCCATTCCAGCCATTATCATTGGTTTAGTCAATATCAAAAGCAGAAACAAGTTGGTTCCAAATCATTTCCTGTGTAATGCTTACATCTCCAACTACATATCATCCAAGGAAATTAAACTCATTACTCTTATCTGCCAAACTACATGAAAGTAACTATTTACTCCTGCCTATGACTGGTCTTCACTCCCTATATTGGTATATAATATTTTCCCCCCATATTTTGCAGTTTTAAATAAGCCAGCGAAGCTTAATTTGTGTTACTTAAAGACTTATCATATATAATATATATATATATATATATATATATATATATATATATATATCTATATATATATGTATGTATGTATGTTCTTTTGAAGTCTTTTGAGTTTTGATGCTGCTTAGCACATAATTTTATAGCTTTTCAGTTACTTCTTAGTGACACTCATGGCATATGTTGTTTGTTATTTCTGAAGAAAAAAATTTTGCTCCATTATCATATATCATGAAAATCATGATGAACTTCGAGTGCTGTAGCCTTGTAGGATTTGCTAAGAGAATTTCCTTCCATTTTTCTGAGATAGCTTATTCTTAATTTACATTTGCATAGATTAATATCTGGGGTGAACTTATTGTACCATATAGAAGATTTATTCTTACCATGTGGCATAGATTGCTAATCTTTGTCATATAGTTATAGAAAGTGGTACTTTCACATAGAAATCTTTGTAGACTGGTTTATTTGAATTATGTATTAAATTGATGTAGAACAACAGAAGAAAAAGGGGGAAAGAAGAAGAAAGGAGGGAGATGAAGGAGAACAGGAGCGGAGGGAGATATCAGTGATTCAAAACATTGTATTATTATTATTATTCAGGAATAGGTTTCCAATACATCTATTAAGGGCTTTATATAGAGCCCATTAGATAACTTTCTAATGAAAGATGATAATATTAATCCTACTTCTAATGAAAGATAACTGCCTAATCCTAATAATAGATAACTAATAAAACCTAACAAAAGATAACTAAAGTTAATATCAAATTCTAACATAAGAGATATCGAAGCTGATATAAAACTAATAATAAAATAAAATGAAGTCAAAATACAAAAGATGAAAGAAAATAGAGCTCTACTTTGGGGTTTTCTATGCATATAATATATTTTCTATGGTTTCCCATCATAAATTATATTCAATTTCTGCTTTTTGAAATACTGAATTTATTGACAGGAATATATACAACCTTATATCACCAGTATTACATCTATGGAAGATAATCACGTGCTTGAAACAGCCAAGGATGCAGGGGGATCACATGTTATTGAATCTTTTCTAAGTTCTGGTGCTCCTGGAAAACAGAAGCGCAGATTAGTTACAAAGTATGTTTTTCAACCATTTTTGTTTTTATTATCAGGAAGTTCTTATCTATGTTGAAAGGATAAAATGTCTCCATAGTGTCCATGTGGAAGGAGATCTTTGTTTTGAAGTATTGAATCTTTTGTGAAGGGACCAATAGGTGGATTGGTTAAATTCAATCATGGGAATGAAAACAAATTGACTAAGAAAAAATGGATAGAAATGGCTATAGAGATGTTTTTCAAAGTTGAGGGCTATCAATTGCCAGAATGAAATTGCAGGAGTCTATTTTGCATACCCTAAAGTTTAGGGGGCTTCTTTGCATTTTCCCTAATCCTTTACTTTCTTTCTTTAGTAGCCATTTTAAGATTTCAAGTTGAACATGTTAAGAAATTTGTATTTGATAGATTTTGAATTGTCTACTTTACTGAGATTCTCTGTCATTGCCTTATCTTTTGTAATTTATTTTGAAGGCTACGAGGGCATTTTGGAGAGATTGCATTACACCCTTCTGGTTCTTTTACTGTTGAAAATTGCTTCACTGCCAGTAATCTGTCACTAAAAGAGGCTATAGTGTCTGACTTGTTGGCTGTGAGAAGTGAGCTTTCCAAGACAAAGCAGGGCTCTTACATATTAAGGAAACTAGATGTTGACGGGTATGCTGTTGGCTATGTGCTGTTTTTGAATGTCCAGATTTTCTTACGTTGTAGTGTTTGAGATATTTTTTTTAACTGCTTGGTATCTATAAATAGAGTGCATAAATGAAATTTCATATATAAAAAGAATTAGACTTAATCTAGCTTCTTATATCTTTGCTATTAGGTTCTCTAATAAAATCATAACATACGTAAAAAGTTAAAAAGTTCTTTAAGAAACCTAATTATGTAATGCTGAATTGTAAAAATTATACACTTTCTTGCAAAAATCATACACTTACCATGTTATTATTGGAAAATTATACACTTTTTATATTTTAATTAGAAAAAAAGAACTGTATATAAGTTTTTTTTCCTAATAAAAAGAAGCATCTTATTCGACATATGCAACAGTGAGTTTGATTGGTTATTTGTGAATTACTGTGTGACAATTCAGGCAATGATATTTGTAGCCGTAGATACTGTTTACTTGTTTGCTTTATAAGTTTATTGAAGTTAATCTTCATGAATTATGCTTTTGTTGTGTTGCAACAGATTTGCTGCCAGACCTGATCATTGGAGGTCCAAACAAGCATCCAAAGAATCTACTTATAGAGATTTTTATGCTACATTTGCTTCCGGTGATAACAAGTCAACCAAAATGAATAGCTTTCTCGCTACCACGTCAAATAAAAATTTAAATCCAAAAAATGTTAAGGAAGTGAGTAAAGAGATCGGTCAAACCCTGGCTTCTGCTGCATCATTTTTGAGCACGCCTGTATCTAAGAGAAAAACAAAAAAAGAAAAGCAGAAAAGTAAGAAAAATGCTCCAACTGGTGGAGATGATGGTTGCTCTAAGAGGAAAAAGAGAAGTTCTAACAAGACAAAAGATGGTGCATCTGTTAATGCAACAACTACAGTAGTCGATACTGTCAAGAAACGACGAAGAGATAATGACTTGTCTGAAGCTTCTCAGAAGAAATTGAAGGCATAAGATGAACCTCATAGCTTATAAAATTTTGTATCATTTACTAAGCTGCATAGACTATGAAACTGGAAATGTCAATTACATTGAGTGAGAAAGGTAGTTATTGCAAAATATTAGAATATTTTCCAAATCCATTTCCTATCTTCCCTTTCCTTCGCCCTAGTAAAGCTGTGAAAGATGATTAACTATTTTACAAACTTTTTCGTTGTGCTGGGTGTGTATGTTATTCTGCACATCAGGATGTTACTCCACATCAGGTGATCATTCTCTTTATTTGTACAATTCAAATGTCATTGATTTATATATATTAGAGAACTCAACCAGCTTGGCCAGCAAAACTTTAGATACAATGCAAATTGCAGTGCATATATATAAAAATTGCCAGTCCGAAGGTGAAACCACTGATAAACTCATCTATTTTGTTAATTTAAACATGAAAAATTCAAAAGAAGTGAAAGGAAATAAAGAACAAGGTAGATTTAATATTGGTGTATCCATTGTGCTGTCCTATCAGCCTTCTGTGGGAGGATTAAACCTGCCATAGAAACATGGTGTTCTTGTCAATCATTGGATAGCTATGTATGACGGAAAGGCTTGAAAATTTAGGAGTAACTAGTGAGAGTTACTTGTTCTGCGTGGGATTTGATTTGCTTGGAGGTATCCTTCTGAAATATGAGTCCACCACCTGCTTTGAAGGGTTTTTCCTATGGGCAGCCTGAGAAGATGAAGTCTTGCTTAATGGCAAAGAATGCACTTCTTTAGATGGGAGAGCCTCAGATTTGACTCTAGGAGACCAGGTTGATAATAGCAGTGAAAGTGTAAGAGCCAGAGCAGCCAGTGGCCTGCACCAGAAGCCCTTCATTGTATTGGTTGGTAGTGGAGTATTTTGGTTCTTACGGCTGGGTGTGATGCTAGTTGTTTGTTTGTTGCATTGTGGGTCAAGTCTTTTGTGCTAATGATGAGATATTAATGAGGGTCAAGTGAATTGGGCTTGATTTATATTCTTTAATACTGTCTAAAGTGGTAGAAATCTATTTGAGATCTGACACCTGTATGGTCGGTCATGTGCTCAACTCTTGACATGCTGCTTTTTGCGTTGTCTAGCCATCGGATTTGGTGAAAACGGTGACAGAAACTTCAGAAAAGTCATGTGAGCAAGCAAGTGATGATACTATCTTTAACTTTCTTGGAAAAGGCAAAGGTGTTAATCAATTTTGTCAAGGCAGTTATTATAATTTGATTCCAAAAAGTTTAAAAAATAATATGATCTTCTTGTGAGTTTTTGTTAATAACTAATTTAGTTCTATTGGTAGTTTAAAAAAAAAAAGAATGAAAAGGATAAAAATTATCTTTTAAAGATTAAGTTGAGTGATAAAACATAGATCTTTCAAAAATTCAAATAAGATTTTACTCTTGACTGGAACGATGGATCCAATGAACCAGATATATTGGGCTACCGCTGTAAGTGACTTTTGAAGTCGATCCCCCTTTCTTCTTCGTTGGGGCATGTTATGGTGACCACGTTGAACGAAGTTTAGTGAATGACAGTAGTTCTATCGCCAAACGAAATATGAGAGAAGCCTACTTTGCCATCAGTCTATTCTTTATATGAAGCAGGGGTGCAAAAAATATGATATATAAAAGAATTAGTATTTTTATATTATTTTAAATATATACAACAAATAAAATTTATAAATCTTTTAAACATTAAAATATATATTTCCAATGTAACAAATATCATTTATAAGAACTAAAACCTCTCCCCCATATGAGTTAGCTCACTTAACAACGTATAATCCAATTAAAGCTTCATAGTCACTCATGTTTAGCCTTATATTAGAAGTTCATGTTGATAGTGACCATTCCTCTTTTTAGGTCTCTGCTTATATTTAGAGCTGTCAAAAGAGATTAATTTGAGTCACATTGTTGGCTTATTATGAGTTGTGAGTTAGATAGATTGAATAAAAAAAATTCCAACTTGGCCCATGAGGGAAAAATTAAAAATAAAAGCTTACAAAAGCTTTGTCAAATCCAAATTCAAGCCAAATTTCTACATTACTTGTATTCAACTGAAACCATTCAACCATTGAATAGAGCATAGAGCATCAAAATTCTGGGCAATGACAATGTATCATGAGAAGAAAGACTCGCCCATCTATAAGATGCAACTCTTCTGATAAAGTTCACTCATAAGACCCAAAATGCACAATTCAATTCTCTGTCAATGTGATTTCTTCTCGATATTCAATACTTTTAAGATAGAATTAGTAAAAATAAAAATAAAAATAAATAGACATACTAACTCCTTAGTTATACAGATTAGCCACTAATAAATCAAGTGGGTTGAACTAACATAATTTAAAATTACACAAGTTAACAAAATTTTAACTCAAGCCATCCATTTAAGGTGTTAAATAGGTGAATCCATAAATTTACTTTATTTTGATGATTCTACTCAAAGCACTAGTTAATATTATTAAAATAGATTTTCCAATAAAGACGAGAGATTAATTAAAATGCAAGCACGTTGCATTTTTTATTTTTCTTGTATTCCGTATGCCATTGAATTACAATATTACCCTCCCTCCAGGGCGTCCTCCCCCCCCCCCCCCCCCCCCCGGGGTTTAAGGCGCAAAAATGGAGGGCTAAAATGGTCTTTAAACATATAAAGTAAGCTTCCCTCTCGTCCGAAAGTCACTCCTACGTCGACTCGTGTGTACAAACCCCAAGCACGGGCAGGGCATTAAATTCAACAATGGACACGGAGGAGCCTTGCGTCCACCCTCTCTGCCAATTTTCAACGCCAGCGTTTTAGAACGTTACCAACAACTTTTCGGTGCTCTTTATTTCGAAACGGGCAAATATAAATAACGCAAGATTTCCCGGAAATTGTTTCCTCGTATCTAATTCAGGTCGAAATTGCAACAGACAGATCTCAGGTAATTTTTCAATTCGATTTCCTTCCTCTGATGTTTGGCTGTCCAGAAACTTGCAACTTTCTGTAAATCTGTGTTTTGGTTTCTCTCTACTGATTATTATATTGATTTTGATCGATTTGTACGTGGGTGTGTTAATTTGATTTTTATGTTGCCCTCGTCTGTTTTGTGTCAGCTATGGCGGAGTCTAATTAAGGTCTCACTTTTAATGTTTCATGTTACAAGTTTGATTTATGGGTGGCAAATTTTGTAGAATTCGTGGTCTATTTTTGGGAGACAAGGAAATGCGTTATACGCACAATCAGTTTACCGCATTTTTGCTTTTCTCTTTCTTCTTTGTGAATCACGATGATTGGGTAGAATTACTTGAGTAATAGGCATTTAAGTTGTAGAAACCGAAGAAAGGGGATAAAATTAGAGGGAAAATTCAAGGGAGAGAAACATTATAATTACCTCCATAATATTGGAGGCACTTGGTGTTACCCCCAAACACCCAAAAGATGGAAATGACGGCAAATATGGGTTGATACATCAGAACAATGAAATGTAAAAGATAGCAAAGTGGAAAGAATGCTCAGAAACTGATCTGCAGAGGAAGGATCAGTCCAAGCAAGTAACACCTCCTTGTTTCGAGTACAAAGGTAAACTCCCAGAGAACCAATGTTCAGTACAAAGGATTCATTCTTGCCCTGAAAATCCCCCACACAGCAGTATAGATAGCAGAAGAAGGTGACTGGAAAATCTCAGCTTCTCTTTTGAGCCTTGTTGATATGGCCGGGGCTCTGCTTCTCTTTTAGACCTATTTGTGTGTCAATATTGCTGGATTCTGCTTCCCTTTTGGGCCTCATGATCAATCCAAGCAATTAGATACCATTAAACAAAACACCTCCTTGTTTTTGAGTTCAAGGGTAAACTCCCTGAGAATCAATGGTCCGCACAAAAGATTCATTCTTGCCCTAAAAACCCCCCACACAGCAGTACATATGGCAGAAGAAGGTGACTGGAAAATCTCTGCTTCTCTTTTGGACCTATTAGTGTGTCGATATTACTGGGTTCTGCTTCCCTTTTGGGCCTAATAGCGTATCACTTGGGCTTAGAGGGAGTGAGAAGATACATTATCTTTTTAGGCTGAGCAGGGCTTTATGCAAATTACAAACTTTGAGTAGCTGTTAATAGGTATAATTTGAGAAATGGATTGCTGTCATTTGTTGGTACTTGGTAGTTGATGGATACAATTCAGTAATTTTATGGTAATTACAGGAATAGTGTACAAGGACTGATAGAGAATGGAAAAAGAATTAAAAAAACTATTATTAATTATTTGTAAATTATGGATTAAAAATAAATGTAAGAAATAATATTTTATTAAGATTAGAATTAAGATTAGTTTTTTTTTTGTTAGGCTTTAATAATTATCTTTTTGTTAGTTTTTAATTATTTTTAAGATTAGGCATTTGACTTTCAATAGGATTAGAATTTTATATATATATATATATATATTTTATTATTAGAAGTTATCTTTCATTGGAATTAGAATTAAGGTTCTATAAATATAAGTCTTTGCAATTGTATTTGGAGAACCTAGACTTGATTGATAATAAAGTACTTTCAGAATATCTGCATCTTTCCTCCTCATCTTTCTCTTCCTCCTTTATTTCTTCTATTATCTCCCCCCTTCTTGTATCTTCTCCCCCTTTTCTCCCTTGTCCTACATCAATGATACTTGTAGTGGGGTGGTTTTATATGCTTTAGAAATCTTATGTTTAAGTAAATTTTCTGCTATACACTTGTATGGAGAAATGTGGATGATGAATCTACTTCTAAGAACAGATTTATGGGAAATAGGTGCTGCTGTAATTTTAATAACATTCTATAAAATTGAAGCATTAATGCTGGTGTATTTGATTGAAATTTTTGTAGGTCTCTGTCAGCTAGTGATAATTTAAAGGTTTCAAGTTTGTTGGTCATGTTCTGTCTCTTATAACGTGTTCATACTTCTTAGTTGCTAATAAGAGGTCTTACAAAATTTGGAGAGAGTTTCTTTTCCAATTTCCTCCAACTCTGATATCACATAGAACTCATGATTTGTGTACAATTATATAGCTTTGGCCAAGTTGGTGCCTTTGAGTTGATTTGTTGATTCCAAATCAATGATGTAACCCAACTTTAGAACTATTTACATTTCTTACTGTCATTTTCTGTATTTTATCTGCAATCTTTTTGTTGATATTTTTATTCTCAATCAGTGCTAAGCAGGCAACAGAGATTATTGTTGAGATCAAAGAAATAAAGTACAGCATAGGGCTTTGCTCTTGATACTGTTTGAAATTCATTGGATGGCAGAAAAATCATGCATCAAGCGCCTTCAGAAGGAATATAGAGCTCTTTGTAAAGTACATCATCTTACTTTCTTCTTAACTTGTGTTTTGATGTAACACATATGCTTGCATGCTACTGTTGTTGTACGGCCATAAAGTTATGCTTGTTTTGTGGTTCCATCAACCCATCTCTCTCTTTGTTCCTGTGTGTTTGTATGTGTGTGTAATTGATAACTTGATGTGGTAGCTGGTAGAACACTTAGAGCACAAGGTACAGGGCACACATCAACTTATATTTGTTGCATATCTGAAGTGTATGTGATGTGTCAGTACTTTTTATTTTTATTTTTATTTTTTTGCATCCTTCATTAGTCTAGGCTATATAATTTAATATGGTGGAGCTCCAGTGACTGTTTTAACGTATTGACATAAAGTTTTCTTTTTCAAGTTAAAGATGTTGGTATTGTTATCATATGTCAACTGGATAATGTTTAATCTTTATTATGAATTTGCAGGAGCCTGTGTCCCATGTTGTTGCTCGTCCATCACCTAGTGATATACTTGAGTGGCGTAAGTTTGCCTTACAGTGTTTCATTTTCATTTTTCTTAAACTAGTTTATGTTGAATTTTATGGCCAAAAAGGAAAAAAAAATTATGGTGTACCTGCGATTTGTGTATATCAATTTTGTAGGTGTGCATTGAAAAGTGTCAGCATGGTGATAGGTGTCAAATTGTCAACCACTTTCCTGATATTTGTGGTCCACATTAATTGATTATAAAAATAATTATCAGATGAGAATGAGATTAAAATGAGATGACATGAGTTAGTTGCATTTTTTCAGTCAGAGATAATAAGAGGAAGATTTAGTGGACAATTTTTTGTGTAAAAATTGGAAAAAAGAAAAGAGATACCGGATAAATTGGAACTGGTAGCTGTAGAGAAGTGGAGTGAATTGAAATATGATGATATGAAAGATTGCTAGTAAATAATTAAATTCGTTGGCTATGCCACTATTGTGGAACTCAATCCAGGTACTTCCTTTAAGTAATAGTATAGATCTACATATCTATGGCTAATTCTATTATGTTCTTTTTTCTGTTTCTAAGCAAGACATTAAGATCTCTATTTGGCTTGGATAATACTTAAAGGGAAGGAAGCAAATTTCAGCTTGTTGCTCATGGCTGTCATTAGTTAGGATTGCTTTTTTATTGGCCAAAAGCATTTAGTTTTAGTTTGGGAGGCACTACTCAAAGGAAGCTGCCCATTTTTCTTTGTGAGGGTATATTTTCAAAATGTGATATGCTAAGAAGCACCGATACGGGTACGCGTATCGGGTACGACACGACACGATACGTAGGATACGACAATTTTTAAAATTTTAGGATACGGGTACGGGAATATATATATAATTATATATATATATTCAAGAATCTAAGATATTAAAAAATAAAATAAATTATAAATAACCTACCATAGCATAAATAATATCACAAATTCCAAACATCAATGTTTTCCAGGACGGTCGGAACTAAGACTAAGAGGTAGCTAATGATGCAAATACTAAGAGACAAAAGAGGAAGCCACAACCAAAAAAAAAATCTAATCAGATATGTTTAAGTTACTTAAATTGAAATAAGACAACACTAATTCAAACAACATCACAACAAGGATAAAGATAGCATTGACAAGGATGACAAAAAACTAGTAATAGAAGATATACAAACCAATTAAAGAACATTGCAACAGAGACTGTGAACAAGAAAAAAAAAGTGTTCAATTATCAGACTACAGTTTTTAGTTTCTTCTCAAGTTAGTATTTTCTCATAAACCAATAGCATATATGAAGAACAGGCATTGACTTGCTTCTATAATGGCATTTGGAATCTAAAGTAACAAACCAATTTAACAACTTTGCAACAAAAACAGTGACCCAGAAAATGTGACCTAGAAGATGAAGTTTCCAATTATCAAACCACAGTTGAAATTTTTCGGTTTGAAAAATGGGAGGAGGAAAAATACATAAATTCAATTACTATTCTTTTCCCTTATTTTTGTAGACTCATCCTTAAACCACAGATAACTTCAAAATCTCACATTTGCTACCAAACTACGTAAGATTGAAAACATGACATAATTCCAACTCAAAACCGGCATTTAAATCGACTAAATAACACAAAATAACCATACAAACTGTCAAATAAATTTCTGGAGAAAGCTGGAAAGTGCAGTGGATTTAACGGAGGAAGATGCACCATGCACCTCAGCAACTTTTGTAACAGCCACTGGAGAAGAAGACAGAGAAAGTGACGGAGGGAGGAGACGCACCTGCAACGGTCGAAGTAGACGACGGAGAAACTGATGGAAGGAGGAGACGCACCTGCAAAGGCCGGAGAAGATGACGGCGAAACTGACGGATGAAGGATATGCATAGCGAGACACAGCAGGAGTACAGACGAGGGAGGACTGAAGCTCAACTCAGATCCAGACGATAAAACGAGGCACAAAATGTACGGAAAGAAACGTTTTAGTACGTATGGATACGTTTGTACCCGTACGGTACGCGTATCTGTACCGGACACGTATCCGGTACGGGTACGCCTTCCATTTCGCCGTATCCGTGCTTCAGAGGTGATATGTAACAAATGAAGGGCGCTTTTTCCCAACTACTGTATATAGCTAGAAATCTTAATATACCATTTTATTTTACTTCCGAAGTCCTTGCACATATCATTAACAATAGACTTTTAGTCATCTAACATGTCTTTGCACTCATATTCATTGCGCTATCAGGTGGTTAATTTTTAACTTGTTTGTTAGAGTGGTTGATGTTGATTTTGTTCTCTATTAATGTCTCAGATTATGTGTTGGAAGGAAGTGAAGGAACACCTTTTGCAGGTCTGTTAATTTGGCAATTTGTGATTATTGCCACTTCACTTTTTCAGTCCTTTTGTGCTTTGCAATTATGAATGTTGTGATTTATTAATAATTCATGTTTATATTTGTCCTATTTTCAGGTGGATATTACTATGGGAAAATCAAGTTTCCTCCTGAATATCCATATAAACCTCCTGGAATTAGGTGATTTTTCTTGCTATAGTATTCTTTTTCGTTTTTGCCTTTGTTTATCAGGTTTATTGGTATATTGGCTAAGTTGTATACTTTCAATCATGTAGCATGACTACTCCTAATGGACGCTTCATGACACAGAAAAAGATCTGCTTGTCCATGAGTGATTGTAAGTTTTTTTATCTGTTGAAACATAGGTCAAATCGTATCATTGGCTACCCATATTCTTACAATTTAATGTTTGTGTGGATTTTGCTGCTTTTTGCAGTTCATCCAGAAAGTTGGAATCCTATGTGGTCCGTGTCAAGGTCAGACTGCTTAAATTCATGAAGTTCCTTTATGTGACCTTGTGTGGTTTGTTTTTTAATGATTGTTTGACTTATGGAATGTGGTTTTATGCCTTTGCACCAGTAATTGGTATCTAAGAAATATAGTTTACGTCGATTACTACTTTATTGCTTTTTACTGATGCTTCCAATATTTGAATGCAGCATACTTACAGGGCTTCTTTCATTCATGGTGAGTATGTTATGGCTTTTCATATTAATTAAAAGGAAAAAAAATTTATATCTAATTCCTTATATCCTCATTGTCAAGTTCTTTAATCAAAATATGACAAGTGTATAGTTCTCTCATTAAAAAATGGCTAGTATATGGTTTTTACAGGCTACTGTATAATTCTCCAGTTGAGCCATACACTTGTCATATTTTTATTAGAGAATTATGTACTTGTCATGCTTTGAATGAGAAATATGATAGTAAGGATGTAAAGAATTGCATCTAAGTTTAGTTCTAATTAAAATTCTAGCATCTTCCATCTTGTGTGGCTGTGCATTTGTGCACACACACACACACACATATATGGCTAAATTGCACGTAATTCAATTGAACTTCAAAATTTGACAATGAATGCTTTTAAACTTTCAAATTTGTGTAAATAACTCTTTTTTCGTTTGTTATTTGTTATTTCACTAAGGAAACGTGATATGTTAGGAGAGGATATCTGCACATAATTTAAAATTTAAGGTTCATTGTTAAGTTTTAAGAGTCAAGGGGTTATTTATATATGACCCAAAGTTTAGGGGACTTTTGTATAATTTAGCTTATATATATATATATATATATATATAGGTCATTTCTTGTTAAATAAAATGATTTTCAGTTAAATGTATAGCAAAATGAAAACCAGGTATTATGAGTTTTTTGCTAATTATTTTCCAATTTCTTTATCTGGCTAGTAGGCTCTTTAGTGCTAGCTGTAATCTTGTATTAGTGTGTGTTAATAGAGGTCCAAAATGGATTCTTTGCTGTTTCTCTTGTAATAATTTGAACCATTCATATTTGATTTGAACAGTTTAGATTTTATTTTATTTTTTATATTTATTTTATTTTGAAGAAAAGAGAATGCATGATGAATACAAATTTTCAGCTTCCATCAAACTCATTTTGCGTGTTACTTCCTTCAAAAAGTAAAAAAATTAAAAATTAAAAATAAAAATTTGACATTAAAAAAATTTTTAAAAATGAAATATGAATTGTTTATATCAGATTTGAACGGTCCAAATTGTTCCAAGAAGAGCAGCATGCAGCTGCTTCTCTTGGAGCACAGAATCCAGATCAAATAGAGTCCATTTAGTACTTTATGGAATTTTTAGGGGTGTACGTAGTTGAATAGTTGATAATTTGTCACTTATCGTGTACTTTCTTGATGGCATTTAATGAGACGATGCCCTTCTCTTTTGCAGATGGACAGCAGTCCAACTACTGGCAGTGTGAACACTACTACTGCTGAGAAGCAGCGTCTAGCAAAATCTTCCCTTGCTTTCAATTGTAAGAAGTAAGTCCACTGTACCAGCTATTCATGATAGAAGTGAGTAAGGTCCATTTAATTGTCTTTTCACTCTGAATTCTTGTTGAATCTGATTATTTTGCATACAGTGCAACATTCAGGAAAATGTTCCCTGAGTATGTTGATAAGTACAACCAGCAGCAGCTTTCTGAGCAAGTTGCTTCTGAACGAATGGCATCTGAGACGGCATCTCATGACAAAAGTTCAAGGCCTATGTTGAGAAAGGTTTCAGAGTCTATAGGAGAAGAAATAAAAGTATTAGATGAGTTGAAAGAGGTGGGGAAAAACAGAAAGCCATCTTTTCCCACATGGATGATGTTGTTGCTCTTCTCCATTTTTGGGGTTGTAATGGCATTGCCTCTGCTTCAGCTGTGATCATGGACAAAAGAATCTTTATGGGTGTGTATAAGGATCCATAAAGTGTCGTCCTGACTCCTGGGTTTGGTTCTATAAGCTACTTGGGTTTTTGTCATGACTAACATTATTTGTATAGGGAATTGATGGACGTGAAGGCTGCTTTCTATTTGTGGGCTGATTCTACTCCTTTGTGTTTTTGTTGCCAGCTTCTTTGTGGTAAGTACCAAAAAGTTGCATGCTTGTGATATTCCTATAAATCTAGTTTGAGGTTGTCTTCTGGTCTTGTTGGTCAGTAATCATCTGTCTCTCTTTGTTGAAATATTCTGAAGGTTTTGTATAGTGTATGTACGTGCAATGATTAAGATTTAATCTATGCATGTGGGATCCTCTTGCGAGACTGAGAGAATTAAATCATGACTATTTCATGTACATACACTATATGGTACTCCGGAATTTCCCTTCTTTTTCCCTTTCCTCCACTCTCCCAAACATGCCCTTAGGGGATGGTTTATAACGGGCAAAGATATCTGATTATACTCGGCATGAAATAAGTGGCTTTAAGTTTCTACTGCCAATTCGTATATAATAAATTAAAGAAATGAAAAAGGATAGACACAGATCTCCTAGTCACTTATAAATTTAAATTGTTCTGGTTCTTATTTAATCTAGTACATCGATTGTCATTCCCTTGAGTTGTAAATATAAATGACATTAGATACAATTTTTAAGATATTTCGTTATTCTTTTAG
Source organism: Erythrophleum fordii (assembly GCA_032878935.1). Classification (NCBI taxonomy): domain Eukaryota; kingdom Viridiplantae; phylum Streptophyta; class Magnoliopsida; order Fabales; family Fabaceae; genus Erythrophleum; species Erythrophleum fordii. The sequence goes on from JAVQMF010000042.1 coordinate 8,535,805, forward strand.
TAAAAATATAATGCAATTCATGTTGATATGTTTTGATTAAAGAATTTTATAGCAAACGTTTAATACAATTTTAATAAAAGGTTTAATTAAGAATATGGAGTACTGTAGAACAGCAAAACCCATGCATTTCTCTTCTTATGGCAATATACAACATAGGTAGACTTGTCAATTGGCAAAGTTGAATGAACAAAATTGTTTAGCTGGCTCATCAGGTGGCTTTAATTGGTTTACTCCGTTTAACAAGGAAAAGGATTTTTATAACTTAGGATACAAGAATCTCTGAAGCAGAAGTGTTGCTCTTTTAACATTAAATAGTTTATGGTAGTAACCCCAAAAAATCTTTCAAGAAAATAAAGAACGCATTCCTACTTTGATCGGAAAAGTGTAGAAGGGTGAGGCATTGCTTCCCTCTTGCCGCCCTAAGTAGGCTTCGCATTGCTAGTGGAAGATGGGTTCACCAGCTTCACATTTGTCTCTTAGATTCTCAAACAATGTTGAAGACTCGAAGGAAGAAGGAAGGAGGGATGAGGGAACTCCGGAACAGAAACACTGCGTATTAGGGAATGTCTAAACACTGTGTATTAGGTTGCCCATTAGTTGGTAGGACATTTTTTTTTGTTTAGAAAAAACTTAATCAGGGTAGCCCACAGTTTATGCAGGATGGCTGGTATAACGCGTAGAGCTGAGTGGGTCAAGTTCATTTCACCTATACTTCTATATAAGTTTTATTTTTTAGAAAAAAATTTAAACCCAATTCATTAAATTAGTGAGTTAAATAGACCAATCCTTAGATTCGGCTTGTTTTGATGGTTTTAAACGTAGGTTTTCTTTTAACAATGGAGGAGAGTTTAATAAGCATATTCATTACTGCACATGGGATAAAGAGAAATGTTCCCTTTTTTTTTTTTTAATTCAGCTATATTTGAGCCATTTTGAACACATTTCAACTAATATTCTTTTTTAATTCAATTAAAAACAAATAATTTTTAATAAAAACTAAAAAACTTAAGAGGACTTGAATTTCCTTTTTTTTTTTGGGCCTGAATACGGTTTCACTTCGATAAATTATATTTTGATTGCTAATGATAGTTAACCAATTAAAAAAAACGTAACAGACAGTATGAAGTTAAATGAATTATATTAAATTCACAAGTTTTCGGCTAAAACAAAACATTAAATTTACAAGTTTAGAAAGTATTTAAATTTTGCAAATATTTACGGTTTTTTTAGAGGACATAAGTAAAATTATACTCAAATATTAAACCTCAATTATGATATTAGAACTAGGATTAAAAATTATCAGAAACTAACGCAATAAAAGTTCCTCGGACCCCCCGAAACATGCGCCATGTTTGTCGCAGCCATGTGTTGAACGTATTTACTGATCCCAATATCACGGATCCATCAGAAAGTTGGAATGATGGAACAAAAATACAATTATCAATGCCTCCACTTTTAGGGTGAAAATAAATAAATTTTCCATTTTTCAAAAAATTAATTTCCCGTTGCTACTAATTATATTATTCATGCAATAGCATTTTTTTTCTATTTTAAATTCAAACACTTGAATTTTTAAACCATCCGCTGAAAAAGAAAATTTAATATGCAACCTTCAATTTTTAAGACAATTCTAACATTACTGAATCCAAATTCATTGGCAGGGTGGCATTAATTCCAAATCACTATAAGGCTTACTTAGAAATGTGGGAAAGATAAAGAATTAAAAAAGAAGAAAAAAACATAGCATAGATAAAGTGAAGTGGGGTGATTAAATGTGGCCCCAGAAGAGGAAAGAAATAGTTTATCATAATGATGTTTTTCCCTCTTCTTAAGGATGTTTAATTACTTTCAAATTTTAATCTTTTTTTCAAATTTGTTAGTTAACTTTCAAATTTTCCATCATATAGGTCAATATAACTTGAAAAGGTTTGTCGGATCTGATCCTTTTGTCTTTTCCATTTTCTCATAGAATTTTGGCTTAATAAGTATCCCAGATTAAATTTGATAATACATTATAACATTTTAATTTTTTTAAAAAAATATTTAATTAGTATTCAAGTACCAGTGAATGCCTCATATATATATATATATATATATATATATCCTTTTTTTCCATTATCTTTTTTATTTTTTTATTTTTATCTTTTTTTGAAATTCATGCAATACACGGGTAGTAACTTAGTTTATCATAAGTGTATTGGGTTAACACGTGAACATGCATCAATAAAATAATCTAAAAACAGTTTAATGCTGGGCAAAATTCGAAGAGCGTCATGAATTTACCCAGAAAAAAAAAAAAGAAGTATCTCATGGTGTTTAATAAAAGCGGTTAACATACATAAAATACGACACTGATATGCTCATACTTCATATATATATATATATATATATATATATAATCTTAACTACAAGATTTATCTACCGTCCAATTCACGTCAATCCTTCTTTAACAATCAAATTTGAACAAAAAATCCTATAATGCCATTTCAACTACTAATAGTTTCTGTCATCTCTATATATAACTGGCATTGTGATTGTGATATCTTTCCCAAGAGTGGTTAGACTTTGGCTTTTCTGATTCAAGCTGTAGCTACTAAATTCAACCCAAAGTGGGCTTCTTTGCTGTAAAGCCTTTACAAGTCATTATTTTCCATTTCAAGTCTCTTTACTTTCTTCTTTCATCTTTCTTTTTTTCCCCTCTCTTTGTATCAAAAATGCAAAATGCCCTTCTGTTTTTACAATGACATATTTTTAAAATTCTTATCAAGCTTTCTTCTTCTCCTCCATAGCTCTTCTGCTTGTCATTTCTTTTTGTGCTCATTTTCATGGTTTTTACTTGATATATTGGCTTCATAGATATCTTTGTGGTCAATGATGAAGAAATCTCCAGTACACCCAAAATCTGAGCCAAGTTATTATGATGCCTATGGATTTGATCTGCAGGAGGACTTTTCACAGGTACCGATATTTTTTGTTGTTGATTTCTTTGCCCAGTTTCTGTCTTGATGAAAATGTTATTGAAGAGATTGTTTGGTACCTAAAGGGTTAACTAATCAGTATCTTCTCTTAATTAGAAAGCAGTCTAGAAATAAAATCCTAGTGCATTAGGTTGACATTAGAGGAATGCGCTCTTAAAATAGTCCGAAAAGGTGATTTAGTTTAAAAGCTAAAATTGTTTTTATGAAAATTTTTATTAAAGAGATCGTGTTTATAATATCCAAAAAGTTAACTCCGTTGATAAGAAAAGAAAATATCTCTCTTAAAAATTTAAAGCACCTTGAAAGTAAATTTATTTTTAACATTATTTAAGAAGAAAATTTAGATGCAGGAAAAGTTAGAATACATTCTTATAATAAAAAAAGAAGAAATTAATACGGATTCAAATAAGTGTTTAATACAAGTGTCTCACGTGTGTTGTATATGGACACAGCTCTTTTTTGAAGTATAGGTGTGTTTCATTTATATTTTGACAATTTCTGATTTTATTGCTTTGATATAGTTCTTGGAGGAAGCAAGGCATTATGAGATGACAGAAGCAAAGCTGAAGAGCTCATCATCAGTGCACCCAGAAGAAGGAGAAGGGAAGAAAGAAGGATTATCAGAGAAAGAGAAAAAGGGGAAGAAGAAAAAATCATGGAAAAGTTCTGTGGTTTCATGGTGGAAAGCTGAGAAGAAAAGCAAGCCCATCACCAACATTAATTCTGAAGAACCAAAGGGTTCTTCTGGGAAAAAGCAGGGTCATGTCTCTGGTCCAATATATAACACTGGAAGGAAGCAATGGCGTCCAAATTCTGGGCCTCTCATCACAGGTCTCTTCTTTAAATCCACAAAGAAAAAGGACCAGAATGAGATTCCCTATGTGTCTCTCCATCACCACCAACAACAAAACAGCCCTCAAGCTGTTCAGATTCAGGACTATGGTCCCCTTTATGTCGTCACTTGAGTTTGCATATCAGAATTTGAAATTCTCAGGTAGTGCAGTACATTCAACGGTCAGGATTCAATATGTAACGTGGGGTCTGCATGTTAGATTGTTGAAACTAAATCCTGAACATTGCTTGTGTAAAAACCATATCGTACTTATGAGTTTCTCTATCAGAATTGCATATTCTTCTGATAGAATTTACATTTTCTGCTACAAAATAAGTGTCAATGCATTGACCGCAGAGAGAACTCTGCTGGAATGTGTATCAGAGTCCTATGTGAAATGGGATTTATGTTTTGACTTTGAATATGGGCTTTTTTTTTTTTTTTTGGATCGGTCATTAACAAAGCATCTGGTATTATGTTTAATATTCATATTAAACATTATATGACTTTTTAAATTATACCTGAACCTTATATAATCTGAAGTATTACATTATTCATATTGTATCTTCTTCATGTTTGCATCATGTTGTGATCCATATATGTGGTTCTTAGTTGGCCATAGATTTTAAATTTGTTGCAAACTCATTTGAAATTTCAGTACTAAATCTGTCTCACCCTGCTCAATTTGCAGTCCAAACTGAAGAAACATTTTTGAGCTAACTGGCTTCCTCCCCGCCCCCCTCCCTCTCTTTTCTCTGTTTTTCTGAGTTATTATTCTTGATGCATCTTTTGTCTTTCAACGTCTGCTGAATATCATTAAAAAAAAAAAAAATCTATTCTAGCATGAACCTGAAAACGGGATTTCTCAGAGGCTCTGCTGATGCACCATATCACAGATGTGATCATCTCGTAATGAAGTGAGAAAAAAAAAAAAAAGGAAATGTCTTGAGACAGGGAACAAATTTACGGAAAGGCAGACTGCAGTGCGCTATGAAGACTGATCTACTTCGTTATATTATATATAATGAATCACCTATCAAACTAGGAGGCACGTACAGAAGACACGACACAAATAATGATATCATAACCTAATAAAATATAAAATAAATTACACAAATTTCTTTTAGATTTGCTGAGATTATATAGATTTTTTTATTTATTTTTAAAATATACACAATTTTTTTTTAAATTTTGATAAAATTACATAGACATTCCTTCTATTTTTAAAAATTACACAATTTTTTCCCAAAACAAAAAGTAAATTACCCAAAGATTCTTTAAATTTTGCTGAAATTATATAAACTTTTTATTTATTTTTAAAATATACACAAATATCTCTCCTGAGAAACAGAGAAAAATTTTATATAATTTACTATTTGTTTTAATAGATGTATGTATATATTTTAAAAATAGGAAAGAGATTTATGTATTTTTATCAAAATTCAAAAAAAATCTATATACTTTATTTTTATTTCAGAGAAAGTTTATATATATTTTGAAAATAGAAAAAACATAAGCATAATTTCAATAAAACTCATAAAAAGATTTGTATAATTTACTCTAACACATAAAGTATGACAGGCATCAGATACAAATTATATTTTTAAAGTTCTTCTGATTAATAGCCATACCAAGCGATAAATGAGAATCCATGAACTAGTCATAGTGGGGTTGTTACATGGAGACTTGGCAAAGCAACACCCGTGAAGAGCACGAACTACCTAACTACTTAGAGGGACCAACAATAGGGAAAAAGAAAAGATCTGTAGCATTAGCAGGTTTGGGAATGTCTGAAAAAGACATGAATGATTGAGAGAAAGGTTTTATTTGTGCCTCCCACCACTAGGCAACACAATTAAACAGAATATTGAGTGAACAATTCTTCTTGGTTCGGAGATTCAAAGGAGCAAAGAGGACTAAACAATGGATAGTGGAATGCCACCTCATAAACATTAGGTTATTAGTTCAATTGAGTCCATATTAACACTGAAATGGCTAAAAATTATTTTTTATTTCAGGAAAATATAAATTCTACGAATGAAAACAAAAAGCTGTACATATACAGACTGAAATTAGACCAACATAAAAGGCTTTGCTGTAAGCATATATATACCAATATCACCTGTAATTGGATCGTGACCTCTTTATTCTGAGTAACTTCAATGCTCCTCTATGAAAATCCATGCCACAATTTGTGTTGTGCAATATTCCATCCCATATAGCAAGTTTTTCACTTAAGTATGACATATGAATTAAATATATTAAACCAGAGTAATTATTAGCAGACCAGAGATTAAATGAATCAATTTTCTGTGTTTGAGTTGTGACGCTTGGCATGGGTAAAATAATGAGTTACGCCTAATGAAAAAAATTAAATTAAGGATACAACAAAATTTATGTTAGGGGATAACTTCACCCTTGTAATACAAGAAACGTATCTTTTCTTTAATATATAACACTTCAAACAATTTTTTTAAAAATCTACTTTAGGCTCTATAATACAAGAATGTTTCACAAGAAGACATTACAACTACAGATAGTGGGCATCCTTAGAAAGGCAGTGATTCAACTTTGAGAGAGCTCTTTTTCTCTCTGCAAAAGGAACTGTGACCTCTCAAGGACAAGAAATTAAACACCTTTCTGGCACTCTTTCAGACATTACTTCTTCACCTTCACTTCTTGCTATAATCTTCAAACCAATTCCTGCCTCGATGTGGGCATGTATGTACTAAAAGAATAATGAATATACCAATCACCAAATTAATTTCTAGCTAGCTCTGTCCTCTCCTTGGTTGTTCCACATCTATAGAACTAGGACTACGAGGACTGAACTTTATGCTTAAAATCCTCGTGAATGACTTTAGTCTAGATGTCGCTGGTGACTTCAGCTCATCTTCAGCAATCCTGCTAGTAGAAGGTAAAGAAGATGGATTCATCTCACTTGGTATATCAATCACCAACATTCCATGACGCCTATTATTACTATTACTGCTGCTACTAGCTGCTGGTGAAGAAGGTGCCTGAAGAGAAGGACCTTCACCAATAGAACTTACTTGGCTCTGATTTCCCCAAATCAACACATTTGTGGGAAAATTTGGAGACTCAAAAACTAACTCACTCATAGCATCTGAACTTTCTGACTCTGATGACTGAGGATTATTGTCCGAGACATTTTCTCGAACTCCTGAACTACAGTCGGATTTAAAGGATTCAGAAGCAACTGGGTTCCTACAAAGTGGACAGGTCGAATGGGATTGGAACCACATATCTATGCATTCTACGTGAAACCCATGATTGCATCTGGGTAATAGCCTTGCTTTTTCTCCATGAACAAGCTCACAGAGACAGACTGCACATTCCAAACCATCTTTGAAATCATCTGGTTGGTATACCAATACGGGTATGGATCTAAGGACTTCTGGGTCAAGTCCACTTCTCTGGGTGCCATAGATAGCCGGGTCTTGTCCTGGTGCGAAGACGAAGCGGCGGCGGCGGCGGCGACGGCTGCTGTGGAGGTGGGTGGTACTTCCTTCAATGCGCCACCAGAACCATTTGGCGTACAGATGGAGGAAGCAGAAGAACACAACCACGAAGAAGAAGAATATTATAGCTACCACCATGATCTTTCCGGTCAATTCCATTCCCGGAGAGTCATGCAATTGGTTATCTGTTCCTGTCCCGTCACCCATGGATCAAGAAACACAACCAGAAATTCAAAACCCAGATTAAAGTCACTCTGAAATTTCAAAACTTTGCTGAAAGAAGCCCAAAATTCAAAACCCAGATTGAAGCCACTCTGTAATTGTAGAATTCTGCAGCAAAAAGAAATCCCAGAAAGGGGTAATGGTGGAGATGAAGAACGAAGGTATAAATACAGGACTGCTGAGAATGGGAAGTCAATGAGCTTCAGAATGCGAATTGCGAAGAGAAGAGGAAGTTGGATTTAAATTTGAATGGAGCAGTTGAGAAAATTTGAAGATAATATAAGTAAAAGAGGAGGAAAAGGATGCGAAAGACATGACAGAGTTTAAAGGAAGAACCGAAGAAATAGTAGAAAAGGATAACCTCCACATTGGACTTGAGACTTGGACTTGGACTTGGGAAGAAGATGAGGCGTACGAGACTATCTTGATGGCGATAAATGTACGACGGATTTGAATTACTAGAACAAAGAAAGAAAAAAAAGAGATGGTTTGAAAATTCAAACCCCGCCTTAAGATCCCTTTCTTTCTTGCACCGATCTTTTTTCCTATCCTATTGACAAAAATAAAATAAATTTCTTTAAATGTTTCAAAGTACAACAGGTAAGTTACAACTAATTTTTACTTATACTTTTTTATTAAAAATTCTAATAAGAAAATATAAAAATTAGACCTAAGTATTTTTCTTTTTAAGAAAAACTACACCACAATTTTTTCCTTAATCATATATCCTCTTTCTTGATGGGGATGTTTCTTTCCCTTTTACTCGTTTAAGTTATGGAGAAAAAGGAAAATTGAGACTTACATCCTCTTTGATATATAAAATTGATAGCTATAAAAATTAAGGAAATAAAGATATGAATTAAATAGAATAATTAAATTTTATAAAATATGAAAAGGAATAGAAATGTTATTTTATTTATATATTTAGTTGACTAAAAAATGTTTAAATGAAAAAAAATAATTATCTTTGATAATAATAATATAATAGAATTTACATAAATTAGACACAATTATTATTTTTGATTTGCAGGCTTATATGAAAGAAATACATTCCATCTCATTTTTCTAAAATTTGGACAATATTTGACTATCAAATGGGATATAAAAAAGTATTCCTTCTCTATTTTGCCTTACCACATGTTACTAAATGGGATGTTACATACAATTTCTCAGGTGCTTATCTTAATAACAATATAATATATGAATTTTTTTTAAAAAAATTATGTACATTGAATCATAAGAAATATTCATTTATCATATTTTATATTGAACCGAATAATAAATATATAAAAATTATACCTAAAAGTTTCTTAAAAAATAAAATTTATAAATATATAAAAACTAATTTAACAAACTTAATAAAAGATTATATCGGCTGCATCCTACAAGTTGCTTGCAAATTGCTAGAGGCATGCTCAAAACAAAACGGGTTATAAAAATGAAAGAAAAGTAGATAAATTATTCTTTCTATGTGCAACTTGATCTTAAATTCATCCTTATTAATATTTTTAATTTACATATGTTAATTGTAAAGGTGAATTTTCTTTTGCCACATACATGATAATTGTTAGCTAAGGCTAACGCAAGTAGCTTTTCTTGTCAATAAAAATTAACTTAATCGTAAAGTTCAATTGGATCAATCAAAGAGTTTTTGGTTGGATTAGTATAATAAAAATATTTAATTCATCCAATCTAATATCAAAATATTTAATTCATCCAATCTCATGCTTTCCATTGCCTCGTTAATTATTAGATCAAATTATACAGATTTTTTTTTAAACAAAATATTATTTTGTACTTTAGTTTAATTTTTAAAATTTTTTATTAAAATATTATTTATTAAATTAAAATACATATTTTTTCAAAACTAAACAAATTAAACAAAAAAATATTTTAGTTAAAAATTTTTAAATTAGATTAAAGTGTAAAGTAATCTTTTATTTTAAAAAAATGTGTATATATTTTTAAAATAAAAAAATATGTATAATTTAAGCAAAATTAAACTATATATATATATATATAGTTTATTTTAATTATTAAAAGAGGGCTGCTAGCTAGTTGGATAGGAATTGGATCCTCTAAATTAGAAAAGGATGAAGTTCCTCTGAAGTGCAGATCTAGTGCTTCAAAAATTGCCACGTGAAATACATCATTTTCTAATTTAAATCTATCACTTTTGGAGCATTGAATGAATAACTTGAGAGAGACTTTATCGTTTTTCAATTCAGAGGATCCCATCCCCTCCAATGCAATTTGTTGTATCTTTTCTTCGGTACTATTGGCTCCTGCTTGAAGCTTCTTTTAACTCTGAAAGTGATAATTTGTGAAAGCGGTTGTAAATTTCTGCTTAATAATAATAATGATAATGATAATGATAAAATTCAAAAGAAAATGTGACACTGGATAGAAAAGTCAACAAAGTTTTATTAAAATAAAACTATCAAATTGAAGACGAAGTTTGAAATAAATCTTTTATTTATTCTTTTGAGTCACCTCTTTGCCTTGATGCTCAAGAAATAGTTGCCAGGGAAGCAAGTTCGTTGTTGCTGCTGAGCTCTGAGTCTTTGACGTAGGAAACGGGATTTGAATCTTTTTAATTTCTTAAAAAATTTCATCATACTAATTTAAAAAAGGAGAAGGATATATTATAAATAAGACCTATACAAATTACGCGTACCATCATTTAAAAGAATTCTATTATCACGTAGATTCCACATATATTTTATTTAATTTTTTAAAAACAAGATTATCAATATTTTTTAAAAAAATTGAGACATTCATATTTTCCAATGTCTTATATGATTTAGGTTGGTGTGAGACTTCTTAATATGAATTTGCATTAAATGATTTATTTATTTTTACAAAATGACATTAATAAGAAATCTATTGAAATATATCTTATAAGTCCAATTAATTAATCTGATCATATAATAATTAAATGGTAGTACACATATAAATAATATTTTTTGACACTGTTATTAGCTTATAACTATTTTTTTTTTCTTAATGTGGAACCAACTAAATTTTGGTGAGGGCTACACACTGATTTTAGTAAAAGTCATCTTTTCCTTAACCCTGTACGAAATAGTTTACAAAAATTATATATATATATATATATATATATATATTGGTTAATTAGGTTATAGAATGATTTCGGTTCATTACTTCTCATTTCTCATTGCAATTCCGAAATCACCGATTGGCCCGATCATTTGTACTTCAAAGTTATTAAACTTTTTCGTTATTTGTTCATTATAAGTTATCACCTAACCATCTTATAATATTTTTTTAATCTAAATTTTAGCAAAAATAATTATATAAATGTTAAAACAACATATTGTCAATTAGTAATATTCCTTCTCTTTCACTTATATTAAACAGTTCGAAAGCATACAATTTTAATTTTTAAATACCATTTTAATCGCAACAATAACCGTTATAAAATTATAAAAATTGTTCACGGTATAATACAAGTAAAATATATTATTTACATTGAAATTATTTAAAAATTTAATATTTATGTGATTATTTTTTAATAAAATTAAAATTCAAAATTAAAGAATTATCACAAAAATAACACTATCGTCTGGTACGTAAAAAATTAAAAATAAAAATAAAAAATGACAATTGTGCTGTTATTTTAAAATAAATGTTTATTAAGATAAACATTATTAAGTAATAATTATATAAATACAACAGATATTTTGCAAAATTTTTCCATACCTTTTCCTTTTTATTCCAACTACCAAATGGGCCTTTTAAATTTCCATGCTAACATGGTCACTGGGGGTAATCATTCAATCTGTAACTCGTTAGTCTGATTTTACCTTGTTACATTGTGTTAAATTGAACAAAGTAAAAAAAAAAAAACTTTTGTTGATTGATAGAGGTTTGTTCTTATTTTATTTTTTTTGTTTTTACTTTATAAGAATTTGTATACAAATTTTATCTTTTTTAAGAGACAAAATATAATTTTATAAAGATTTATATAAATTTATTATATTTTATATGTTATTTTATAATTTTTATCAAAAAAATTTTAAAATTTAAAGTAAAACAAAATGACCTGACTTGTCCAAAAAAACCAACATGCTCCAATACTAGACTTAAAAATAAAAAACTTAACATAAAATTAGACCAACATTAAACGACACCAATGCCCTAGTGTATGCTTTGTGCACTCTAATGATTACACCTTACAAACGACAAATGAAGGGGTTAATGGACTAAGCTTTTAAACCGCGATTCCATGTCCACAATTCCGTCAACGTCTATGGCATATGACGAAGCTTCTCGTTGATTACGAAGTCAATGAACATGGCAAATTGGCAATGACTTCTGACCTATCAGACTTGTTAAATTGGGCAAGTATGATGCAAAGTTTTGACAGGTCTTAACGGAAATTCCACGGATGGCCCATAATATTGAAATAAATGTACTCTTATTATTATTGAAAAAAAGATTCAAAAATTAATTTGAAAATCACACCTAACAAACTCAAATATGATATTTTGATTTTAAAAAAGTATAGTTTAAAACTTAAAATTAAATATGTTTATATTAAATAATTTTAAATTTTAAAATTATTTTTAAAGACTCTATAACTAAAAATTTAAACTTTATATAAAAACTATTGTTCAAGACTTTAATTTAAAATTTTTAGTTTTAAAATCTTTTAAAATAATTTTAAAATTCAAGATTCTTTGATGTAAATATTTTTAATTTGAGGTGTTAAATTAAATTTTTTTAAAATTTTCCTTACTTGTGCTTCCCAGAGGAAAAAGTCTCCCTTTTTCTTTTGCTCAATTTTTTTTTTCTTGTGCAAGTTAAAAATTTTGCCCTACTCTTTTTTATCTTTCTTAAGAAGAGATAAGACAATAGATTAAAAATTCTCTTAAATTTTAAAAAAATCAAGATTAAAAATTAAATAACTAATAAATTACTCCAACTATTTAATTAATTCAATTAATTAAATTATCTAGTTGGGTTGAATTTTGCATTGAGTTAATCAATTATCAACATCCCAAATTCAAAAATTACTTTAATTACCCCAAAAAAATGGTGGGAATGCTAACAAGTTTTTATAAGCACGAATTAAAGATCTATCTAATGTTTATTGATTAGTAAATTGACTATATCCAAAGAGATCAAAGAATGAATATATTTATATACATGAACAAAGAACATTCAATGAACAAAGTGGAAATTCTCAGAGATGTTGGGTGGAAGTGCCACACAGAAAAGAATTATCAATTGATCAGAGAAACCTTTAAAGAGAAAAATCAGAAAATCTCTGAAGTTATTCCCTAGATTCTGATAATCAAAAAATAAATGATCATTAGAGATTATGTATCTACAAAGAGGGCAAGTGGAATGGTTCTTGAGCCAAACACCAATACAATCAGAATGGAACCTGTGTTTGCATACTGGTAGGCATCTAATCTTATCTCCATGAGTGACTTGGCTTAAACACACTGCACAATAATCACTTTCAGAATCAGAAGAATTACCATGATGGGTATGCAGATTATAAAACCATTTGATCATAACTTTCAGAAGTGAGAACAAGACAGACAGGACTGTAAGGAAGATCATGGTGAAGATGATGAACATGTTTTTCTGTTATTTTGCTGGAGATGAGAGAAAATTCAGAGGACTGTCTTCTATTTCAATTGATAGTTTCTTAGGTATATCAAACAGCTAGACTTACAAGTTTGAATTGGTTTTGTTCTTTCTTTGAAGCATATTCTAACTTGAGGCATTAATTTGTGTAGTCACGCTTTGCACAAATTCAGCATTTTGTGTCTGTCACACAAAATTTAATAAGTTTAAACATGAAAGTAAATTCCATTTATACATCTTAATTTTTGTTCCCAATTACAGTTTCTCCCAATCAATTTTTGTAATTGACCACCTAATTTATTTTTTCATTGCAACGACTCTCATTATCTAAATTGTATATTATCTTTAACTGGCTTAACACAAAAAGAAAAATTGCATTTACATACATTGATCTTAGGTTATGCTTGGTAGAATAGAAAAATTTTTAAGAAAATAAAAAGAATAATAGAAATGAAAATGGAATAAAATCTTATGACTTAAAATCATATTGTATATATGACATAAACATGAATGAAAATAGGGTTTTGCTTAGATGTTGGTAGAGTGAAAATAGTACAAGAATGGAAACAAAAAGTTAGTAAATGACTAAAATATTCTTGAAATCAAAAAAATTAAAAAATTTAATTTTTGTTAATTAACATAAAATTAAAAAAATATAATTAAAGACTTAAGTTAAAAATATTTATATTTAAGGATTTTAAATTTTAAAATTATTTTGATAGATTCAAGGATTAAAAATTTCAATTGTGCAAAAAAATTGTAGTTCAAAACCTCAAATTAAAATTTTCTATTCTTGTGTTTTTCAAAATAATTTTTAAATTTAAGGTCTTTTAATATAAATATCTTCAATTTGAGATGTTTAACTATAATTTTTTAAATAAAAATAAAATATCACTATCTTTTGAAACAAAAATATATTTTTCTTATTCTTTTCATTTTCAACAATAATTCTCTTCTAATAATATGATGGAATACACAGTATACAAAAGGTATATGAGACAAAAATCATAAGTAAAACATATTCAAATGTACCAAATATCATTTCTTTTACTATTTCTATCCTCATCTCCCTCTCTATTTCCTCGCTTTTGTCAGTTCCCTACCAAGGAGGTTAGTCTCCCAATTGCAAGTAACCAACTCATTTATTTATTCCACCACCACGAATGGATTATGGTAGGTGAGTGCAATCTATCCCACATGACATGCTCATGGTGTTAACTCAGCTAGAAATAATATGTAATTTAAATAGTGGGGATGTTGCAATGGACAAATAAATCAAGGGGTCCCCATTGCAACAATAAATTATAAAAAAATAACAAATGATGAGAAAGATCATGCCAAGCCAAACAAATGCAATTTTTCTTAAAAATTATAACTCTTATGAAAATAAAAGTATTCATCCAAATACAAAGCCCAATTGTACTTTCAAAAACCGGAGAAATCTCAAATATAAAAATTAATAACCTATTAACATTTATAATTTTTTTGTTGAGTTAAACAGTAAATAATAATTATAATATTCTAATATCTTAAATCACATTTTTTAAATAAAAATTTGTCATTGTTATCATTATTCATGTAGTGAATTTTCTCAAGATTTATATAAAATTATTATTATTTTAAATAAATCTTAAAATAATCTAACGATAATAATTTGACTTTTCAAAATGTAGAATTTTCCATGAAAAAATTCATATCTAATTTATAATAAATCCTTAACACTCAATATTGTGCATAAATATCGGGGAGAATTATAATAAAAGATCAAAAAATAAAAAAAATTTATTCTTAAGGACCTATTACCATTTATTTTAAAATGATTAACACTGAATTTAGCAATAAATAGTTGAACCTAATGATAAAAGTCTTTAAAAATAAATTTTTTCATTTATTGGTCTTTAAACATAATTTTCTTTAAATATTGGCCCAGGAAAAAAAAATTGTGCATACACAAAGGAATTTGTTTTATTTTTATTTTTATTTTTATTCTTTTAGAATATTCTTCATTGTGACAGTACAGTGTTATCACAGCAGAGAATTGATTTTGACAAAATTAATGATTAGGGGCAACAAAGCTTAGTTGGAAATTACTTAGGAGAAGATCAAGATGCTCTTTAATTAGTGATTGCTATATGCATAAATAAATTAATTTGATGCTCCTTCATCTCATGTTTACAAATTTGCCCACGAAGTGGCTGACACGATTGAATAGCAACTTATTTGTATGTTTGCTGAAAAAACACAAATGATGTCGATTTGGTAGGCATCTGAATATCTTGTCACACATCAAAGCTCAAAAACACGTTTTTTCTTTTCCCTTTCTTTTTGTTTTTTCTTTTACCAATCATCTAAACCACGTCAAGTATTAACATTTTATGTTCAATAAAATTAATTTCTGTAAACAAATTTGTTAACGTGATGTTAGTATAACTCATAATATGACCAATTGATTTATTTTTTTTAAATATATAAACTGATTTAATAATAATATTTCTAAGAGCTAAAAGCATGTTTTACCCTTAAAAAATCGTTATATAAAGTCATTTCATAAGAATATACAAAATTAATTAATCAATTACACATGACCAATCTTGTATTCCATATTATTGCACAAGACTCACGTGACAAAACATTCAGACTAATAAATTTCTTATATTTTTATATAATATATAGATTATATATATAACTTTCAAAAGAATTCATAATATGTTTATTTATTTGATTATAATTAGCTTTATTTATTTATTTTTAATAGACTATTCTAATTAAAAATTTCATATAAAATTACTCCAATCACAATTTTCTATATACAAAGAGTGTATATATATATATATATATATATATAATTTTTTAAAGTTGAATAACTGTTTATTATTATAATTAATCTGTCTATGGATCTCTTTTTTTTTAATTCCCAAATCTCCTTTTTAGTTTAAACTTTTTTTTAAAAAATTTTTTCTCGTGCATTTAGAGTGGCTCACCATTTTAATTAATACTATATAAGGCAACTTATTGATAGAATATTGGAGCAATCCTGGGGACAGGAAATAGTTTATTGAAGCAACTGTGGGGTTCGGTAGTAGTTTAAGACTCATTCAATGTATTGACTCCTCTTGGTCTTACCCTTTAATATAAACGTATCACATGCAATTCCCAAATTTGAACGCCAAGGTTCTTTTGGTCACATTCTCGACATTTCGTGGCCTCTACGAAGGGTAGACTTTTAAGAAACTCCTTTTTTTTTTGGTTATTTCTACCAACTCTAAAATTTTAGAGTTCAGATCTTAGGGTATTAACAAAATAAATAAATTTTAAATATATAAATAATAGAGTAAATGACATAATTTTTTATTTTATTTTATTAAAATTATATAAATTCTTCATCTATTTTCAAAATATATAGAGATTTAAAAAAATCATACATTTTAGTCTAATTTTAGAATTTTTTTTTACTAAAATATTATTCACTGATCCAAAGATATATTTTTTAAGACTCAAGAAAATTAAATAGAGAGTATTTTAGTTAAAAAATTTAAAATTGGACTAAAGGACAAAATAACTTTTTATTTTAAAGGAAACTTGTATATTTTAAAATAAAATAAATTATAATATTTCAACAAAATTCAAACAATACCTATATAATTTACTCTAAATAATATGCATTGCCTTTAAAATCTGGGATGTCAAGTGCATTGTTTTTTCTTGTGGCCCTTAATTGTTCAAGTATATATATATATATATATATATATATATATATATATATATATATATATATATATATATATATATATATATTTCAACAAAATTCAAACAATACCTATATAATTTACTCTAAATAATATGCATTGCCTTCAAAATCTGGGATGTCAAGTGCATTGTTTTTTCTTGTGGCCCTTAATTGTTCAAGTATATATAATATTATGAAATATGAATATTAGATGATGATAAGAATAGAGTAAACTGTTATTATTTATTCTAATTTTTACCCCAATTATAATTTTTATCTTAACGAATTAATCTTCATAAATAATTATCTAATTCATTTGTGACATTATAACATCTCTTGCCGTTTAAATTAAAAGTTATCTCTATTTGACTTTAGCATTAGTAGGGAAAATTATACTAACTTGATTTTTTCTTACAATTGCAATTTGTTTTATTCAATTATTTTTTTGCTATTAATCCGCCAATTTGTCTATTTTATAGCAATTAATCAATTAGAAAAAACTGCAACTAAAGGCAAAGATTAAAATAAATAAATGTTTTTCTTCCACACGATATAGATGTGCTAATAATTCAATTAAGAGATAATGTATAATTTAAAAGGCCAAAGATATTGTAACATACCTCAATATTCAACATATCATAGAATATATGGTAAATTTAATTAATTCCCTTAAGGTTTAGTTAGATTTTGCATTATTATTTGACTTCCTTGATATTTGATATTTATTGTAAATTTTTTTAATTTATTTTTTCTCAATAAAAATAATTTTTTACATAAGATGTATTTATTTTAAAAATAAAATTATGTGATTATTTCTACTATCATATTAAAAATAAAATTATATTCTCATTTTGGAGTTAAAAAAAATAATGGTCTTTACTGTCTAGTCGATAGGTTGCTCATCAAGCATTGACCCCCTATCCACTTCCATGACAGAAACTGCCTCATCCACTACATCTTCAGGAGTTGATTGAGCTGCATCTAATTTTATTGCTTAATTTGTCATATTAAGAATAAAATTATAATATTATATTGTACAAAAAAATTAATTTCATTAATAAAAAATAAAAAGTAGGAGAGGTTTCTAAGATATATATCAAATATAAAGAAGAGCTAAATGATATTTTTAAAACAATAGAAATATCACATATAATTTTTACAAACTTTAAAAAATTGTTATATTTTGCTTGAAAAAAATATATGATAAAATGTCAAGGCCTCCTAAAATGTTCCTACTCACCCCATCCCAAATTTTTAGTCTAGATTCTTTTATATTCAGAAACTCCTCATGTGAATGAGAGAATAATACAATAGATGTGGCATTCACTTTTTTTTTGTTTTTCTACTTAAAATCTCTGAAGTTAAAGTTAAAAGCTTATAAAATAATTTTGAAATAAGAATAAGATAGAAAGAAAAAGGAAGATGAGTAAAAATAAAAAAAAATGAATTTATACGCACTCTTTATATTATTTTCGTTTTATTTCAAAAATACTTTACTAACTTATAATTTTAAACAATTTCAATTACCCTCTCTTCTCTTTCTCTTAGACACAAGAGAATCTTGATTCTAAAATTTCCTACCAACGTTGATGTGAAACTCATGAGCCCCAGCCCATATAGATTTCATTGGGTTTTTGAACTGAATGAGCCCAAGCTCTCAAATTAATGTGGTAAAGTGTGTGAGGTGGTCTTGAAGCCCATAATACGGTCCAGATCATGCGATGCCGTCAGACGGGCTTTGTACGTTAACTCGTAAATCGTTATCCAATTCTATTTCTGGCTCCTTCGCCCTCCCTCCCTCCGTGGATGTGTGGCTTCACTGATCCACGGCATCAACTTCTTCTTCTGGAGTTACTGAGAATTCAGTCACCATAGTCCAACATCTTAGAAAGGAATAGAATAACTGAAATGCTATCTTGACCCAGTTATGCCGTTTACGTGTTTCTGTAAATTATTTGAACTGTGACTGAATGAGCTCCCATGCCTTTGTTCGGTACACTCTTCTCTCTCACTCTCTCCCCCCCCCCCCCCCCCTTTTCATATGGGTTTTTCTTCTGAATCTTTCATTGGCTCTTCACTGCTTGATTTGCTTCCAGTCTTTGTTTGTTTTTTCGTTTTTTGGTTGCTCTTTTGTGTTGTAATTGTTGAGGATTTGACCGGTGTTAAATTGTATAGAAGACCCACAAAATATAATTTCCATATAATTTATGTTACTATAAGGTATCAACGTCATTTAGTTAGACTTTCTTGTTGGTTCAATTCCACCCTCAGTTCAAAAAGTTTTTGTTCATACAATGGATGATTTTAAGCCTTTGAGTGGAAGTAAATGATTACTTATGAAACTTTTGACATCCCTGGCAACATGTATATATATATATATATATATATATATATAATTGAAGCTTAGATTCGGAATCTGATATTTTTGGATATCGGTTGTTGTTCTTTATGCATTTATGGGTGGTACTATTAATTAATTTTTTCCCCCTCTTTCTTTAAATTTTGTCAGCAGAGATTGCAAATGCACAGCCCTCTTTCCAATACCCTTTGTGTTCATTCAGGGCGCAAAATAGGTTTCATTATAAACCAGCATTATTTTCTGTTACCTTTGGTAAAGAGCAGAGACTTCCTTGTGCTTGGAAATCCTTTGACAAACTTAGAAAGTTGAACTTCAATGTGGGATGTGTTGAGCCGCGAAAAGGTAGACTACTGATAAAGGCAGTTGCTACCCTTGAACCAAGGAGGTTGGCTGCAAACGAAAATAAATGCATGGATTCCAAGGACTCAGAACTGGGTCTAAATTCTAATCCACCAGGGCCTTCGAATGAATCTTCTGATGAAGAATCTAAAGAAACTGATGAGAGGGAGAAGTTGAGAAGAATGAGAATTTCAAAAGCAAATAAAGGAGGCACACCGTGGAACAAAGGCAGAAAGCACAGTCCTGGTAACTATATCCTTATTGTCCTTGCTTTACTTTGCAGTTACTTTGGTTTCTATTTTATGGTTTTCTAAGATTAGCTCAAATGTTTAAATTTCTGAGCAGAAACTCTGCAGAAAATCAGGGAAAGAACAAGGCTTGCAATGCAGAATCCTAAGGTGATGTCATGTAAGAATATCTTAATGTCTTTACTGATGAAGATTATGATATTAAGCAATATGGTATCCATACTATGTAAAATTAGTCTACAATGTGTTGTAGAATCACTTACCACGTTTTAGATTGTTGAGATACTGATTTTGCCTTTTGTATCTTAACAGATATCTCTGACTAGAAAAAACTGCAAAGGACTAAAGCTGAAGGAAACAGAAGTTTGATTGAACGATTTTCATCCTAGTCTAAAAAAGCAACCAGAAATTTTTATTTAAGAAAGCCTAACTTGAAGAAGAAATTTTAGTAGAATGCATTATATAAATGACAACCACCGCAAGTTCATATCAGCAATTATAAAACTAAAAGCTTTGATATCTCATATTCTTAACTTCATCATTCCAGGCTTATTGACATATATAATCTTATTAGCACTTTTTCTTTTGTACTATGTTACAATTTTGCCTTTGATGGATATTTCCACTAGGAGCACAGTTTTTCAATAATTTAACTTAGGTCTTATAAAGGTATTCTGTCTTGACCTAGCTAGCCAGATTGAGTATCTAATATTAAAAATTTAGAATCTTCTATGTGTCTCTGGTGTCATTAAGCATTTTCTTAATAATAACTTTAATGGCCATTCTTAGTGGGGTTTCATGGTGGCATGGTCAAGATTAATTAACTTATGTCTTATACATGATATGGGAATGTTGGTTATATTTTTCAATTTTGGCTAAGTTCATTTCTCTTGTAACTAATTTCTTTAAGAAAATTTGGCAATGCAGGTCAAAATGAAGTTGGTTAAATTTGGGCATGCACAGACGTGAGTATATGCCTTTCTGTGAATGTTATAACTATTAGTTGATTTTAATTCTAGCGGGCAGAAAGATGTCTTTGATGCCTATCATCTTTTAACGTTGATATGAATACTGCTTCTTAGTTGATTACTTCTTTTACCCTCAACAATTTAATCAACTTAGCCATCTTTATTGATTGAACAGTACAGAAACAAGACTGAAGATAGGCGCCGGAGTGAAGAAGAGATGGGACGGGAGGCGCAGAAGGAAGACAGTGCAGGAAACTTGCTACTTTGAGTGGCAGAATTTAATTGCAGAAGCTTCAAGACAAGGCTATGTTGGTGAGGAAGAGCTGCAATGGAATTCCTATCAAACCTTGAACGAACAGCTGAAACAGGAGTGGCTGGAGAGTGTCAAACAAAGGAATGCAGTGCCAAAGGCACAAGGTAATAGAAGAGCACCCAAGTCCCTTGAGCAGAGAAGGAAAATTGCAGAAGCCATCTCTACAAAATGGGCTGATCCTGTAAGTGTATATTTTAATACCTTGAATTTGCATGGTTTGTGGTTTTAAAGCAAGCAGTAATGCAGTACTCTGCTTGTTCTTGCTTGTGGCTAGTTCACTAATAAAATCTTAAAATGGGTAGAAATTATTACGTCTTTGACTGACTTTTGAGTAGCTCACATCATGAGATATAACCTTATAATTAAACCTGGTAACTTTGGCCACCCACATTGAACATTCCAAATTTTACTTTTTCAGCTTTAACTTTGTCATCATGATTTGGAGTTATTACCTTGGTTCCACACCAACTTACATTTTCTGTAAATCAGGAATACCGCGAAAGAGTTTGCTCTGCATTGGCCATGTATCACGGTACTGAAGTTGGAGCTGAAAGGAAATCAAGAAGACCAAGCAACGGCACGAGAAGGAATCCTATAAAGAAAAGATCTACTGATACTATTATTTCTTTGGAGGGTGAAACTAAAATTCTTGGTCGAATGCGGTTGAAAAGAAGCAAATCTCCTGTCTACAAAGATCCTTTGGTGAGTACTAAGCTTGAGATGATAAAGAACATCAGAGCACAGAGAGCTGCTGCAGAAACCAAACAGACTAAAGCCATTGAACAAGCAAGGTAAACTCATTTTTTACCTCTAGGAAATTTCAATTTTATGCTTCTGTTGAACTTTCTTTTTCTTTTTATTGATTTAAAACTTTGGCTCACTGTTGCATGAGTTTTCCAGATCTAATTAAATTTTCTCTTCTGCAAAAGCTTTGGCAAATGATGTCATGTTCACAGAACCTAAGTTAACACATAGTTCAAGCGGGAACAAGAGCACATGCACCAATGTTAATTAAGCAGGTTTAATATGCTGAAGAAGAGAATCTGGCGGGACGAACATGTGGATGAGTTTTTCTAAACCTTGGATCATTGATCCAGACCAGATTACAGTGAAATTGAGGAGGAAGATGTTCGTATTTGATATTCGGGTTGGTTGGAGATGTACATTCAAAAATTCTTTCATTTTGAACTGTCCTCGTATATTTTCTAAGGTTATTCTTAATCTACCTTGCTTTAGATGCCAGGTGTAGAAGTGGAGATAACTACTAATGTGGATGAGGGGTGATTCAAGGCAAAATGAGGGTTATATTATATATAGAAGTTTGTTCAAAAGTGTCAACAACTTCCATCAAGAATGATGTATTGTTCAAATTTGAAATGATATGGCAAAGTTAAAATGACCGCAAGGTCTGTATGGACATAAAAACAATACTAATGGGCATCCACCAGTTGATTGAATTTCCTCATTTATTCCCACGAAAGTAGTTTCAAATTTATATCTTACATGTCGATGTCTTCTGAGATAGTTTACCTTTGTGTTACAATCAATAGTTACCCTGGCCTTGAGTAAATGTTATTTCATCCAGTCCTGGGTTGTGTTGCGACAAATATGACTTTAGGTACACAAAACCCATTTCTTTGTTAAAATTATTTACCTCTTGTTTTCATGACCATACGGAACGCAATAAACGTTGGTGGGTTCTGTTTCGTTCTTGAAATTATCTCATTAAATGGCAGTTTGCTTCATTTTATTACTATATTAGCAGTTACCTAGTATACATTCATATAACAATACGTAACTGTGCAGATTATTGATTGCTGAATCTGAAAAGGCTGCCAAAGCCCTTGAGGTTGCTGCTACTAGGAGTCCCCTTGCTCAAGCTTCACTCATAGAAACCAGAAAGCTTATAGCTGAAGCTATTCAATCACTTGAATCTATTGATACACAACAGATGACTGAGAGTAATGATTCATCTATGACTTTGAGTGAGGTTTATGAGGAAAGAGGTGCGGTATTTGAAATTCCAAACCAGTCAGACACGGGCCAAATTAACGGACACAAAACATTATTGACAAGGGATTATAAGTTCGATGATTTTCGTAGATTTTCCTTGCAGAAGTTAGTTAATGGTGATCCTGATCACCAATTAACAACTACCAACGGCTGTGCCTCCTCCCCTCTTGGTTTTGACGGCCAGATAACAGAAGAGGGTCAGAGTATCAAATCGCCAACCGACCTTGCTCCAACCGTGGAGGAAATTCAGTCCCTTAAAGATGACACACCATCTAGATCACCTACTGTAACTAAAAAGTGGGTTCGTGGAAGGCTTGTTGAAGTAGTGGAAGAAACGCAGTAAAATTGATAGAAGAAGCTTAGCTCAGTTTTCAAACATAATATAGAGTAGTGTCATGCTGTTTCCTGCATGTTATATACATCATAGTTAACACTACCATATGCTTTCACTCCTACGCCCACTCTTCGTATATAATGTTTGAACTATCTACTATATTATTGATCCCGTGAATTGAATTCCAATTCGGATAGGTGTGCCTCAACGCATTTTGACTGTTATATATTTTGAGCCAAATAGTTCGGAACTTGAGGCGTTTGATACTATCATTTTGATCTTGGTAACTTGGATGCTAGGCAGCATTTAAAATGTTTTGTGTTTGATATATTTATGTTCAAGATGCTTGGTATTGTTCAAGAGACAATGAGTTATAAGATGACATGATCATGGGCGGCATCTTATATAACCCAAAAATTATGAGAATTTGTTTTGTTAACTTCTATTAAAAGAAAATTATACTAATAATTTTGAAGATTTGATTAAATTTTGTATGAAACTTTTCTTGTATCAAAAATTACATCTAGCAATAAAATTACAGTCTTATATTGGAACGTAACATAAATTTAGTTACTTTGATTATTATAGTAAAAAAAATCATAACCTTACATTGAGTAAAAAAAGTTAGCTATTTTAATAGAAAATAAATTAGAAAGGAGGCTTATACAATATATATCAAAATGTTAGTGGGGAGTTGAGTACAATTTTTTAAACAGGAGGAGTATCATATATATAATTTAACTAGATTTAAGGGAAAGTTAAAGTGATTTACTCCTCATAAAATAACAATTTTGATTAATAATTTGGTTATTAAAAAATAATCCTCCTTTCAATTTGATCTTTTAATGATAAAATCTGTTAATTTAATCTTTGAAAAGTTATTTTTCTTTTAATTTGTATTTCAAAAATAATTTTTTTCAATTTATAACATTTTTTCCTAATCAAAACATTCTCTTTAGGAAACAATTGTGGCACTCTTATGCACTAAAATCTCAGTCTAATACAAAAATGGCACCATTTTGAGGGTTGAAGGCACCTAGGTAAGTTTATATTATTAGTTAGTAATCATGAAATTTATTTTTGCTTATCAGATAATCCATTTTAATTGGAGGAAAATATTTGAGGAGACAAAATTGAAAAACTTTATCTTTAATGGATCAAAATAAGAGAAAATTAATCTTTCAGGAATTAAAGTGAGATACTTTATTTTTTTGGACTAAATTAAAAAAAATTCCTTTAAAAACTAAATCATTCATTTACTTTATCACCTAAATTCTTTTGGGCCAAGGGCAATATAATCATTTATCTCTCGTTGCATTCAATCGACCTTTTATCCAAGTAAACATGTAAATATTAATAAAACTATTTTTCTTTTAATATCACATTAAACATAATTAAAATAATTACATTCAATTATCCATTCTCTTTTCCTATATTTAGCGAACGAAATGGGTCCAGAGTGATTGTGTGTGTTGTGTTTAAGTGGGCCACTTGTTGGAAGGTCCAGTGAGCGTTGAGATGGGCCGGTGAAATGTCACTATCATTTTCATTTGCCGAGTGATTCCCATTTACTCTCTGCTTTTGCTCCCTCTCCAGGCTACCCTTTCCGTCGTCGGTCGTCACCATCGCATCTAATTTACCACCGTTGCACTCACTGATTTACACAGTGTCACACTCACCGACCCAACGATTCATTGACATTGTTGGCCACTGATTCTGGCTGCTCTTCCGACCACGAAGTGAGCTACTCAGTTGCTCAAAGACTCGGTCTTGGATTTTTGGCGTGGTGCCCTCCACCATAGCCAAGAAGAAATCAGTGCAGAGGGATTCGTCTTCCGACGAAGAAGACGACCGCCACAACCTGATCGAGCAGAACGAGAGGAAGCCCCCTTCTCCCACGACCACGACCACCACATTCCACATGGAAAATTTAAGCTCTCGTATTCCGCGTTTCAGTTCCAATTTCAAGTTCCAAAAGAGATACTTGTTTGCAATTCTCCCTCTCTTCATTATCCTCCTCTACTTCACCACCGATGCCCACACCCTCTTCCCCACCCACTTCTCATCTCTCAAGTTCGATTTCCTCACCGATCAAATGAAGGAATCCGAGTTGCGCGCTTTATATCTCCTGCGCCAACAGCAGTTTGGGCTCTTGGGTATTTGGAACCGAACATTTAACGATTTGTCGTTGTCCTCTCTGAATTCCACGATTGATTTGAATTCGAGTTCTCAAATGCAGGGTATGAATCGTTTGCCGGAGGCATTGTTGGAAGATCTTAAATCTGTGTTATTTAAGCAGATTTCTTTGAATAGAGAGATTCAAGAGGTTTTGTTGTCTCCTCATAGGACAGTGGGATTGGTTGAACCTGAATTTGATATTGGGAATGCTAGTTTGGGTGGTGGTGTAAGTTATGATAGTTGTAGAACGGTGGATCAGAAATTTTCACAAAGAAGAACAATTGAGTGGAAGCCAAAAGCTGATAAGTTTTTGCTGGCTATATGCGTTTCAGGCCAGATGTCCAACCATCTGATTTGCTTAGAGAAGCATATGTTTTTCGCGGCTCTTCTTAACCGGGTTTTGGTTATTCCTAGTCCGAGAGTGGATTACCAATACGATAGGGTGTTGGATATCGATCGCATCAATAAGTGCTTGGGAAGAAAGGTTGTGATCTCCTTTGAAGAATTTTCTAATATTAAGAAGCATCATATGCACATAGACAAGTTTTTATGTTACTTTTCACTTCCTCGACCTTGTTATCTTGATGAGGAACGTATAAAAAAGTTGAAGTCATTGGGTTTGTCAATGAGTAAACCTGAACCTGTTTGGGTTGAGGATACCAGGAAGCCCAAGCAGAGGACGGCTCAAGATGTTCTGTCTAAGTTTACATATGATGATGATGTAATGGCAATTGGAGATGTTTTCTTTGCTGCAGTGGAGCAAGAATTGTTGATGCAACCAGGTGGTCCAATTGCCCACCAATGCAAGACTCTTATTGAACCCAGCCGTCTTATTTTGCTGACTGCTCAGCGATTTATTCAAACATTCCTGGGAAGGAACTTCATTGCCTTACATTTTCGGAGACATGGCTTTTTGAAATTTTGGTGCGTCCTTCCCCTATTGGCTTTTCTTCCCCTCCTAAGTACTAACCCAATTTAGATGTGCATGTATTTCTGGAAAGAAGACATTAATAGACGATGACTAGAGTATGATATATTAATGTAAATTTTGCCTGCATTGGCATGCTTCTGAGAACTGAACTGTCCTGCAATTTTGTCTTTTTGTAATTTATATTATTTATAATTGGATTGCCTCTGATGATCCACTTTTATGCTTACAGTAATGTTAAAAAACCAAGTTGCTTTTACCCTATTCCTCAAGCTGCTGATTGTATCTTGCGGGTGGTTGAAAGGGCCAATGCACCTGTTATCTATCTTTCCACCGATGCAGCAGAAAGTGAAACTGGTCTACTTCAGACACTCGTGGCACTGGAAGGCAAGCCTATTCCACTTGTTAAACGCCCAGCTCGTAATTCAGCAGAAAAATGGGATGCTTTGTTATACAGACATCATATTGAAGGGGACTCTCAGGTGAGATGACAGTGCTTCTGTTTTCATGGGGTTTTAAATTTCAGTAATTGGATTGAACAGTGTAACCTCTATTCATCAGCCCGTATTTTTATATAAGTTATGTTTTCATACTGAATCTGCTGGATAGATATTCCGTTTTTTCTTCATTTGAGAGGTTGAGAATTGTCTAAAGCTCCAAGAACCCCCTTGATTTGTATACTGGGTGGCATGATTTAGTTTAGTTCTTGCCATCTCTGTGTAAATTTATTGTTGATGGCCATTATTACAGGGATGATGGCTTTGCCCACTGTTATGAAGATGCATTATCTTTTTAAATTAATCATTTAGTATCCATACATGCAGAATGTAATGTCTTTGCCCTTTCAGATCAATGTGACTGATAATCTGTGTTTGTGTACATACAAATCTGATGATTATATTGGTATTGGTAAAGCTCAACATTTTCAGGATAATTTAGAAGTTTTGAGAACTTTAGGCTCTATGATAATCAACTTTCTTGCTTTCAGTCGCCCTGTATGGTTTTTAACTTATTTGTGATTGGATCTTTGGAATAGAGATTTGAGATTACTGGCCGCATCATAGATGATGTAGTTTAAACTCCAAGAAATCCTGTAATTGCTTATAATTATTTACTTCAATCTTAATTATGAACCTCTGATTGCTGATAGCATTGTTCTTGCCTCCGTACAATGTATTCTCAGTTTAAATTGGCTAGTTCTTTTTTTTCTTTTCCCTTTTCGTTGTGGAGGAGAAGCGTCTTATTGTCTTTGTAAGACTGCTAGTCAGTACTGATTGGCTTTTGCCGAAAATATAGGTTAATGAAAAATAAAGCAAATGTAGTATTATCATAACCACAAATGTTGGATAACTCCTCCTTCATCCATCCTCCTTTGAGTGTCTGATTCCTCCATAAAGTGCCGATATTGAATTCTTTAAATTATTGGTTTAGGTGATTTTAGAGAATCAGAGGCTATTCAAGCGTTTTACTCATCCCTGTCTCCCTATTGCATCATTTGGTAGAAAAATGGAATGGAATTAGATGATTGAGAAACCTTTTGGCATGTTATGTGTGCTAATTGCTCTGGAAACAGAGAAGCCTACTGAATTGCCGTTGTTACCCTATGTATGACTTTAGATTCTTTCCTCTGCTGACTCTGCTCATAAATATTTTGACACTGAAGGTGGAAGCAATGTTGGACAAGACTATATGTGCTTTGTCTAGTGTGTTCATTGGAGCCTCTGGTTCCACTTTCACTGAAGACATCTTGAGGCTTAGAAAGGATTGGGGATCGGCATCCTTATGTGATGAGTATCTATGCCAAGGTGAGGAGCCAAATATTGTGGCTGAAGAAGAATGAAGACACCACCGGATTATATGACTTTTATGTAACTATGGCATCTAGAATTTGTCCTACCATAGGTTTCATTGGCATTTGTTAATGTGTATCTGTTATGTAAGATAATAATAATGATATAGAATTAGCGATTTGGATAGTAAGTTCTGCTTCTTATACATATTCTTTTATCACAATGAGTATAGTTTTAATGATGTACAAGTTGAATTTGAACTTGGCGTAAAAGATTATTTGGCTCTTCGACATCCTATTTCTGCTTTCTTGTTTTTATGGAAGTGGAACCTGTTGGTACCGACGGATTTCGGCTTAGGAGCTTCAACTTAAGTGGTTAGCCAGTGGGAAAAGGAATTCTCAAAAACATCTTGTGTGTTTAACTAATAAAACATGGAGATAGTTTTCAGTCTTTGTTTTTTTGTTTCAATAATTTTCTTTATTTTATTTAATTTTTTGATAAATAAGTTAATGAAAATGATAAATCTTGTCCGCTGCCTCTATTTTTCTCCATTATTTTTTTCATCATTTGTTCTCTTTAATATTCCTATAACTGTTACCCAATAAAGAGAGCATATTTAATAGACTCGATTTATTGATGATAAAATGTGTGCTTGGTTTGACTCTTTGAAGGGTTGAAAAGCTTATTTGCGTACCAAAATATAAGTTTGCTTTACAAATCAGTTCGTTTAGTTTAGCGTTAGGTTTTTCTTGGAAATTATATTTGTCTTTCAAACTTTTGTTTGCATTGAAGTGAAAAAAATTTATATGTCGGATGAACTGTATTGACAGTGAAAATTACTTTTTAGATAAAAGTTCTTAAATATAAATTCTAATCATACAAATTTATTTTTGACCAAAATTGAGTTAAAAAATTAATTTTGCAAATCAAGTTCTTTCAAAATCAAAATTACACAACTCCAATCTAATCATATACTAATTCAATCATAAAAAATGTATATATTTATTGTATTTTTAACCAAAATTTTCATTCTTTTAATTACTGGTTTAAGCAACTTATCATTCATATATCAGTCTATTTAATTTTTTAAAAAAATTCATTTTATATAATTTTTTTGGTCCAAAAATCGTAAATTTGTCTCTGGTATTATCTTCGGAAGCTACATTTAATGAAGCTGAATTGTATAAATCTTTCAGCTGTGAATCCCCTTTGCCCACGACTAAAGCAAGCCCCTCTTGTTTTATGTTCCTTCCATTGCACACGACCAGGCAAGCCCTTGTTTCTTCTCGCTTTTGCAGTGGAATCACTTTCTCGTGTCCTGTGAGTGAGATTGTTCCATTACTCATTCCCCTCAAGCTTCTTTTGCATGCCTCTCGCGTGTAGACGTTCATTACAAAATTACGTTGCCATCTTTGATTTTCTTCTTTTAATAATGTCTTGGAAACTTTTGAGCACCTCGATTAATATAATCAGGAATGATTCGTCTAAGAGATTAACAAATTTAGGACTATACTTAAAGTACAGTTTTTTAAAATATATTTTTACTATCAATTTTTTTAATAAAAATATGATACATATATATATATATATATATCTTTTAAAAAAATTTTCATTATGTAATGATGAATCATAAAAACTATATATTTATTATATTTTATTGAAAAAATTAATAGCAAAAATATAATATTGTATCTAAGTTTTCTCCAAAAATTCACAAGAAAAAATTATTGCAATTTTACCTTAAAAAATTGACAAATCTAGAATTGAAACTTATAATAAGAGTATATCTAATCACATGTTCTTAGTACTAATTCAGTCCTTTTAGGATTTTGAATTCACATATTTTTTTTTTATTTCTTTGCTTAATTTCTTCCCAGTTATACTGCTTCTCAGGTCATAGATTGGATTGATTCTATTTCCTTTATTTTTATTTTTTCATTTTAAATAAAAATAAATACAAGTTATCTTAAGTGATTGAGTTCTATCTAAATATATAAAAAGTGATAAATCACTTATATTTTATATCTATTTTTTTAAGAATCTAAAAATAAAAGAATTTATTTTTAAAAACTTATTATTACTAAGTTAATTGTCTATTATTAAAATTAATAATAATTATTTTAGAATAAGTGATAATAACTTTTTAAAAATAAATATTTTTACTTTCTAATCCTTTATTATTATGGAATCCTGCTCTGCAAGGTACCTCCAGTGACCATAACTATTAACCTCGATAATACTACATAGTGTGAAGCTGACTCGGTTTCTCTCGCAGTCCGCAATCGCATGCGCCTCCTTCTCTTCGATCATTCTTTCTCACCCTGTATTCTTCGTATCTTGGTGTATCCGTGTTTGTGTGTAGAGTGTGTGGGCTAAAGCGCGTCGCTTTTTACGCCTTCTTCGTCTTCCCTTTCTCTCTTCTTCTTCGTTGTAACTTTCAGCGGCGAAAACTCAATCCCAGCTTACAAAGTCGTTATATTTCCTTTGTTTGCTCCAAAAATCATAGACCCCTTTACGCTGCCGCGAGAGATTCTCTGCTTGGTTTTCGTGATTTGACTTTTGGAATATGCACATAGTACTACAATCGCTACCGAATCAAGAGATTGGATCTTAACGGATAATATTCTTCGTTTAAGAAACTACTCTGCATTTCGCTTAGTTTCTTTCTAGGGTTTTACAGCGAAAAGACCTTCGCATTTGGGCAGTACCATGAGAGCCAGATTGATTGTGTTCCCAATACGAGGGAGGAACTGGTGCTTTAGCAGATCCACTGACCATTCCGTTTCGGCCTCTGCGACTTCCTCACAAACTCCTACATTCAAAGATCTCCGGAAAAACATTTCGATCAGTGGTAAATCCCTTAACGCCAATGCGGAGCTTGTGGTAGACTTCGTGGCCAACAAGGTGCCTTTCATTGTATTCAGTTCTTTTTTGTTATTAATTTCCTTGTTAGTTTCACAATTTTGTTTATCTCTATCACGTGCCTATGTTCACCGATTGCTTAATTTGATTGTTGGCGAAAGATGAATAAAGCTTGGATTGGATTGGAAAAGGCACCGCAAGGAAGTTTAAAGAATAAGGTTTATGGGTAAGTTTTGCAGTTTAGATGTCACTGTAAAGTTGCAGATATTATTAAAATTCTTTGATAATTATTGGAATTCTTGCAGGTTGGGCTTGCGGCTTTTGTCACGGGTTAAGCCGTCTGAGATATTTTTAAGATCTATAACGAAGGAGGTTACTCGGGTTGAATTGATTTACCCATCAAGGTTGGTGCCTTGGTGGTCTTTCTTAGATGGCTTACTTGGTGGTCTATTCAGTTGTTTTTAGGTTGTTACTTGGGATATAATTCGTCATGTAATTTCCATTTACTTGATGAAGAAGAAGAAAAATTTGTATTACAGGTTTGCTTCTTTTAGGTGTTATAATAGTTTCAAAAATTTTGCAGTTTCGATGCTCGACTTGTTCGCCGAAGACTACGGCATATGGCCATGAGGTATTTTTTTTCTCCCAATCATGGTGTTGAACTTGTCACTCTATATGTTAATCAAATCTTCCACAAACCTTATTACTTGATTACTGTTTTTTAGAGAGTTCTCTGAGTTACAGGCCCTCAGCCATTTTACTTATTGTTCTTGCAATTTCTAGATGGAATTGATGCATCCTATGCTAGTATTCCTAAACTACTTTTGGCACTTGCAACTATATTTTGAATGCAAGGGCACCTAAACTTAGATGGCCTGATATATTTTGAATGTAAGAGTAATGCAAGTAGTATAATTCTTTTAACTGAGCAGCTTATTAATCTCTGTGGGTGGGTGGGTGTGGTTGTGCTGAAGCGTCTTTCTTTTTTTTTTTGGGGTGGGTAAACTGCTTAAGCGTCTTTTATATTGCTTTTATAAGGGAATCCTTCTCACCTGCCCATAACAAAAATTAGAATGTAATTCCATACTAGTTTGAGCGGATTAGCTGCTTTTTGCAATACTTCTTGTCCATGTTGACTCTTTTGTTGTTGGGTGCTGTTGTGTTAAAGTACACCTAACATGGGACCTCAAATCACATGGAATAGTAAAACAGAAAAGAGAGAGAGAGAGAGAGAGAGAGAAACTGTATAATCCATTTGAGTTCTTTAAGGTGTCATACTGTCAAGTGATGGTTCCATTTTCTCAGATTATTCTGCCCCTTGCTGTTAGGGTATGCTGAACTAGCAGAATGGAAGAGGAATGTGTCAAAATTATTTACTTCTTAATAATCCAAAGAGTTCTCTGAATTCAATACTGTATCCTGTCTTGAGACATTACTGTCTGATTCTATTTTTTTCAGATGAAACATCAATATCTGACTCTTATATAGCTTCAGCTAATGGATTGATGTTTTTTAAGCTTATTTAAAATGTGTTAATCTGGCTTTTCTTTTTTTAATTTTAAATGTTAGTAAAATCATCATATTGATATGAGTTGTTTTATATTTACAGAGGAACAATCATCCACAAGAAATACCTCTATGGTTCAATTTCAATGCTTCCACTGACCTCTGCCTTAGCCGTACGTATGTGTTTAGTAATTTTTACAATCAACAATATTATTGCTTTGCAAGGTGGCTCAACATTGTGCATTTATGCTCTTCAACATTTATTCATTCTTGAGCTCCAATGTACTATCATTTTTCTAAATTATATATTTTGCAGGTTTTGCCTTTGCCTAACGTCTTGTTCTTCTGGAATTTATTTCGCACTTATTCTCATTGGAGAGCCCTTCAGGTGCATACGGCTTTTTTTTTTTTTGGGGGGGGGGGGGGAGACAATCATAAAGTTCTAAATTTGTTTAGTAGTTGCAAACTTGCAATCTTTTCTTTTTACCTTTGCTATCACTCATGTTATTTCAAAATGGTTGTCATGATCAAGGACATCTACTACTTAGGTGGTGTTATATTTTTGTTAAGATTGTCAAACTGTCAAAGGGTGATGACCACTACTTCTTTAAATGCCTTGCAATAAAACCATTTGGCAACAATGAAATTTAGATAAAACCATGTAGTACTGATTAATAGGCTTGTTGGCCTGAACTCTAGAAATCCAATTCGCACACATAGATAGTCACTTGTTTCAAATACAGGAACTAGGACTGAACTTAAGCCCATGATTTGATTTGATGGTGACTATGGTTCTCTTGGCTTTCTATTTTTCTGTTACTCCTGGTGGATGGTGACTTTCCAGTAGGATGATATCTTTCGTAGTCCTTAATCTTTTTCATATTATGTTTGGAACTTTGCTTGTGTCTATTTCTCCTGAATTGTACATAAGTTTCGACTCCGTTTCATGTCATTTTCTTAGGGAAGTGAGAAGCTGTTTCAACTAGTCTCGGATACTTCAATTACTTCTGCTACCAGTAAGAAGGAAATTGAGCAAAAGTACTCTGGAAATGAAAGCCATAATTCACATGCGCCATATTGGGTAAATATTTCTATATGCTGCTCCGATTTTGGTAGAGATATTGGGCAGTGAAAGTGATCCTATGGTTGGATTGAAATCAAATCTGTTTATCAGACTGCATGCATGGCCTTTTTTGGATTAATGAGTTCTTAAATGAACCAATGCCCTCCTTGACTTTAATGTATATATTAGAAACCCATATTATTTTAAGCTTTTGGTATATCCATTATTTCTGTTTACAATATTGTATATGCTATAGATGCAAGGATGAGCTTTTGAAAGGTTTGTTTTACTACCCATGTCAATGCAATTTTTTATTCACACATAAAACTCTTCCATCTTTCACTAATAACTGACTTAAGTACTCTTTCTGTGCAAGAAGTCAATTTCACAAGAAACTAACTTAACTACCCTTACTGTTTTCCTGGTTTGGTCTTAACAACTGGTAATCTTGGGTCCATCCTGGCAACGTTGGAACTCTTTCCTTTCTGTTCATCAATCGATTGTCCTTTCTGCTTATGAGAAATTCTCAGGTACTCTAGCGTATTTACATGTAATGGCCAAGATTTGGTCTCCGCAATCTGACATGCGAGTCTCACATATGCAGATTTAATCCTAGCCATTGCATGTACCTACACTATAGGGCACCTAAGAATTTCTCTTTGTTCATCAGCGTGAAAAGACCCTACTTATTTTGCCCCTCCTTCTACTGACTAACGTTTCTTTATCATGTGTCGATTAGCTATTGAAGCCATCTGAGGAACTTGAGGATCTGGCCCGTCATGATGAAGATGATGGTCTTAGTCAATCTGCCATCAAGAAAATTTGCAAGGTCTATGATTTGGACACCAATGATGTCATAAAATACAAGAGGCTTGGTTAGCAGCTATATTTAATGCAACGGTATTACATTGGCATTTCTAACGGAATTCTTTTGTTTTCGCTTCAAACCCCTTTCTCTGCATCTTTCTTTTTTCTTCTGTATTTCTTGGAGCCTCGGGAGTTCCACCGACCATGTTGTAATGCTACCTTAAAGCCATGAAATTTTGGAATATAGGCATTCAACCTTCACAAGTTAGCTTTGGAGTTCAATTGGACTAGGGAAACTGGTCGAGTTACAGATGACTGAGTTGTATGATAAACAAAACAAAAAGAAATTTAAGTTCTTTTAGTATTTTGTTATTAGGATTTTCAATGAAAGTAGTTTTTTTTTAATATCTAGTCATGCTGTGTTTAGCTTAATTGCTAAAAAAAAAATTATTTATCATATTTTTATTGAAGAATTTAATAGCAAATACAAATAAATTGTACTTGAGTGTTGTCCTAAACTAAAATACTCTATGTGGGAAGGAGTTGATTACCAGACGTGATATGGAAGCGGAAAACATAAATATTTGCGACCAAGTTATGAATAATAAGCCACTAGGTACGCTATAAATGAGGTTTGTATAGTTAGCAGAAATTTTGTCATTTGGAAAAAAAAAAAATATAACATGGTGAGGGGTCAGGTTTAGATAGAAGTGGAAAAGAAAAAAGAAGGCATCAAACAAGGTGGATTTTTTTTTTTCAAACCAAGATTGATTCTACATTTGACCTTATGATAACAAAATTGAACTATTCCTTTGGTTTATTTTGAATTAGTTGCTCAGCATGTTCAATGTATAAACTCAGAAACAGAGAGTTCAACCAGAGCAATGAAAGTAAGATATGATAAGTAGATATTTCACGTGTAATTTAAACCTGCCTTAAAGTTTAGATCACTGACGTGGAATGTCCCATAAATAGAAACATATTGGTAAACACGCAGTACTGTGTTGAGTTTATATTGGCCGGGTGAGGTTAGGATTCAGCTTAATTTGGTGTCTAACTTGATTTTAAATAAGTTTTAAAATTAAAACTTGTTATTCAGGTCTGTTCTAGCTTGATATAGTATCGAGTAGGATCATATTAATATTGGCTAGCTTGATTGTATTTTTTTTTTCTTTTAAGTTTTTGTAAAAATTATAGGATAATTTAAAAAAATAAATTTTTTAAATTAATGTCTATAAAATTACATTTTGTTTTTAAACAAATTTAAATTTTTATATAATTTTTTATTTAATCTATCAGGCTAGGTTAGGTCTTATTGGACCTTAGAATTGACTTGGTACCCGACTTAGTTATATGGCTTAGTTTAATTTTTTTTTTCAAACATTCGGGCCAACCCAATTTGATTTGTCTATGTAGGATTATAAAATACTAAGCCATTGAGTATGGTGTACACCCCTAATATACACTATATTAAATTAAGGTGGATTGGAAAAATCTATATTATTGTTGTAATTTTTTTTACATATTTAATTTGTTCAAAACATGGAGAAAAAAATAGCTCAATAGCCTTAAATCAAATGATACTATTCTCTAAACGTAGAAGTTATGAAGTCTTGTACCATAGAATTTAATATTTTCTCTTACCCCTTTTTTCACTCTCTAGTTTCAAAATCTTACGTATCTTTTGTAACAATCCATATATATATATATATATATATATATATATATATATATATATATATATATATATATAAGCATTCACACACAAAAAGAAAGGTTTTGAACATAATTTCTATGAGAGACTATGATCATCATTATTCTTATCTCAATCATACATAAATTTTTATATTCAACACATTTATCAATTGGTGTCTTTCTAAATTAAAGAAAAATGACTTGAAGGGCTAGTTCATTTGATAAAAAGATATTTTTTTGGGTATTAAAATAGGTTAAAAGCCTTGATATAGTATCTCTCTTTTTTAATATGAATTTATTTTTTTTGTAAAATATTTCAAGAATGAATGTGCCTTTAAAATTGCTCTGACTGTAACACCACATAAAATCCAATAGAAAGAAAAAGTATGAAAATGCTTCATAAGAATATCTTGAAAAAATAATGAGAAATTCATTTATGTATCGTAATTAAGATTAATAATGAGTAAAATAATCTGGAAACATTTTTTTTAACCAATTATAAACTTTGTCAACATTTTCAACAACCTAGAAATGAAATCAAATTAATATGGAGACTGTAAGATAAATTCCTGTTTATATAAATGTAATTTAACTCTACAAGTTCTGTTCATTGATATTTGATCTGATAAACACTTTCTTTTGAAATCCTTTTTTTTATTAATCATTTAAATTTTTTTAAAGATAAAAAACGATTGTATTTTAATAAATTACCGAGAAAACACAAAATCAAAATGATTGTTTATTTTTTTGTTCACTCCTCCCCTTCCCTCGTCTTTCTCCTCTCACTCATATAAAAGCCCTGGAGAGAAACTGCACGAGTACATCAATCCTTTCGACTTCGCTTCTCTATCAAGAAAGCGAGAGAAAGACATATCTTTGTCTAAGGAGAAATCGAAATCTGAAATAGTGAGGATAAATGGCTGTCGACCACGAGGACGATATAAAGGACGAGAAGAATCCCCGCCCCCTCGATGAGGATGACATTGCCCTGCTTAAAACCTATGTATGTTCTTCACCATAACCCTAATCTTGCTTTTTTATCTCTTTTCGTGTAAAGCTGTGCAGATCTTCATACTTGAATGAATATTAGATTTTTTTTGGAAACTGTTTTTAATGTTATCCCTGCTGAATCGTAGTCTAATTATGTTCAACTCTACTGCCAGTTAGTTCCATCAAATTTGCTTTGGGTCTGTAATCGGTAGTATTTTTCGAAATTTACTATGTTAACCCGCTTTGCATTAAAAGCTGAATCGTGGGTCTATTGACGATTGTAATTTCAAGTAGTAATTTATATTAGAACCAAAGAAAGTTGAAAAATTAGCTTTAAAAAATGATTTCTTGGCTCTCTTTCTGAATCAACCGACTTTCTAAATGTCGAGCTTATAGAGGTATCAAGTTTATTTATCAAACTCGTCTTTAGATTGCTGTTTTTGGGACTTGTCCGATTGGTGTTTGTGGAAATTGGATGCCTTTGCTGCCTGCATAGTTATATAAATCATAAAAATTTTCTGCCACCCGAGAAATATTCTAGTCCCCCAATCATTTGAAGTTGAATTGCCGAGGTGAAATTCTTGTTCACTAGATATGTATAAAGTATCAATGATGAGGAGTTTCTTTTCTCTATAATGTGGAAACAAGTAATATTTGTGGTTCATAGATGATTTTCTCATTTGTTCTTCCGATAATTCTATTGCTTATGTTGGATGACAAATGCTGAAAATTAATTGTTTATATCAGATTGCCTTTAATATTCTTTGATTGCTTGTTGTCTCTCATGATATCTTCCTTAGTGTATATAGTTATAGAGACTTTTATAGTAGACTTTTGTCCTTGCAGGGTTTGGGACCTTACTCCACAAGCATAAAAAATGTGGAAAAGGAAATCAAAGAGATGGCAAAGAAAGTCAATGACTTGTGTGGTAAATTTCTCATTTCTATGTTTTATTTCACTAATTAATTTGTTTGTTAGATTATGTGGTGCATCGGCGTTAGACTCAAGATATTTGATCTTTATGGAAACAACTATTGTCTTCTTCATTGATTGAATGGATTTAAATAATTTCAGATTCACTTATTATAGATCATGCCCTTGCAATTTGAATTCTGTTAAAACCATCATGCAGTAACGAAGATTGATTTAGTTGTAATTTGCAAGTATCCTGAAAATGACATCTCTTTC
Organism: Erythrophleum fordii; assembly: GCA_032878935.1. Lineage (NCBI taxonomy): Eukaryota > Viridiplantae > Streptophyta > Magnoliopsida > Fabales > Fabaceae > Erythrophleum > Erythrophleum fordii. The sequence continues at coordinate 8,574,249 of JAVQMF010000042.1, forward strand.
AGTTACTGTATTCCGCTTATTGAGAAGCTGTTCATCTTATTAAATGTTAATTGTCAGAGATGTATCACAATCTAATTTTTCTCTGTATATGATCTGTATGACTGTATTTCACATTGCTTTTAATATTAAAATAAAATTTTACCACAATCTGAATTTGTAGCTGGTTCCTAGGTTTTGCATGCTTGTAAAGTAAACTAGACTTCATTCTGTGTTTGCAAGATAAAAAGGAACTATTGAAACTGTAGTTCTTCTACAGGTGGTGTAGCTTGTTACTCCATTTCTTTAATGCTTGATAGATTTTTGCAATTGTCTAAGACAGAGAATAGCTTATCTACTGTAATTTTTCTCTATAATGTGGTGGTGTAGCTCATGACCCTTCTTTTTTACTCTCTCTCTCTCTCTCTCTCTCTCTCTCTCTATATATATATATATTCATTCCTTTTGATATTCAAGAGTGGCCCCTTAATCAGCTGTGCTTCTTCATTTCTGAATTTGTGTGTTTGTTATAACTTTAGTTTGTGGCCATCAGTCATCAACAGGAAGAAATGACCAATGTTTTGAGTTATTGATATCTTTTATGGGCCTTTCTTTTTGCAGTTGCTACTGATTGACTTAATTGCATGGATAGCATGGCATGTTGTTAACACTTGAAGACTTTGTTAGATTTTGACATTCTCTAATTATTTATAGGAATCAAGGAGTCTGATACTGGTTTAGCTGCACCAAGCCAGTGGGATCTTGTTTCTGATAAGCAAATGATGCAGGAGGAGCAGCCTCTTCAGGTGAAATTTTTGTAAATTTTGTTAAAAATTTATTTTTTTTAAAAGAAAAACATTTTTTGGCATTGCTAGCTGAAGTTTTATTTAACAGGTGGCAAGGTGTACAAAAATAATAAATCCAAACTCCGAAGATGCAAAATATGTAATCAATGTTAAGCAGATTGCAAAGGTAACCATATTCTTAGCAATTCCCCACCCTTTTTTTACGCATCTACTGTATTGTTTTTATTGTTGTGTCAGGCTTCGTTTATTGTTGTAAAGATATCAATTGCTGAGAAATTTTGTTATTATGCTATGTAAATGCTTATGAGTTGACAAGGCTTTTGAATTTTTTTTGGGGGTCCTCTCCCTAATTTATACCTTCTATTTTGTGAGTGACAGTTTGTTGTTGGGTTGGGTGACAAAGTTTCCCCAACTGACATAGAGGAAGGAATGCGTGTTGGGTATGTTTCTTATTGGTAACTTTTTATGTTAAAATGCTCCAGAGAAAGGACAGAAGAGTCACTTTTTTCTATGTTGTCTACTTGTTTGATAAATTGAAATCCATTCTATTATTGCAGGGTTGATAGAAACAAATATCAGATTCAGATTCCCTTGCCTCCAAAAATTGATCCAAGTGTTACCATGATGACGGTAGAAGAGAAGCCTGATGTGACATATAATGATGTTGGTGGTTGTAAGGAGCAGATTGAAAAGATGAGAGAAGTAAGTGGTGGATAAGTCCCTGATTTTACATGGATTTACAATGGAGAGAAGGTAAACCATATGTGGCACTAACTCTTTTTCTATTCCCCCTTCTAGGTTGTGGAGCTTCCCATGCTTCACCCTGAGAAATTTGTCAAGCTTGGAATTGATCCTCCAAAAGGTGTTCTTTGCTATGGTCCACCTGGAACTGGCAAAACCCTTTTAGCTAGGGCGGTGGCCAATAGGACTGATGCTTGTTTTATAAGAGTTATTGGAAGTGAGCTAGTTCAGAAATATGTTGGTGAGGGGGCTCGGATGGTTCGTGAACTATTTCAGGTCAATGCCTGAGATCCATCCTATAGCTTCTAGTTACTGTTTCCATGATATGATATGATCTGACTAAAGTGTTTTCTCCTGTAGATGGCCCGTTCAAAGAAGGCGTGTATCGTATTTTTTGATGAAGTTGATGCAATTGGAGGTGCTAGATTTGATGATGGTGTTGGTGGGGACAATGAGGTTCAGCGAACAATGCTTGAAATCGTGAATCAGCTTGATGGGTTTGATGCTCGTGGGAACATCAAAGTTTTGATGGCAACAAACAGGTCAGTTGATTTGGCAATCATGTGAAACTATTACTTTGATAACATTTAGTGCATTTACCACTTGGGCCATTATGGCCATGATGATGTTGCGCTCAAGAATGTCCCAGTAGATACCTTATATGACACTCTTTAGGTGTAAAATTTGCACACATCAGAATGTGAGGCTTTGTACAGCATGTTTTAGCTTTGCAATTATATGCCAAACATTTCCTTTTCCCTTGTAATTATATCTTGACTGCATGTCGGCACACTTGATTGTATTGGTAGCTCATGCTCTGCTCTTTTTATCTCCCGAATAACTAACATAAAAGAGCAATCTTCTTCTGAACCAGGAGGAAATGATTTTTTGTGGTTAAATTAACTCTTAGCCTTTGTCTGAGAAATAAGAAGATAGAAGGAAAGTGGAAGGATTGAAAATTGGCAACATTAAGTGCATGCGTTATGTCTAGATTTGTTTCTTCCCTCTTTCTGTTTCCAAACTAACCATACGAGTATGCAGGGGTTGATGCTGGCTAAGTTTTATTTTTTAACTTTTAATTGTTCATCATTTCCTTTCGAATAATCTAGTCTTAATGATGTTTTAAATTCTGACATATTGCATTATTTCTTAAAGTCTGATTCTTCCTTCCCTTCTGCCTCATGAAAAGCTATGGAAGTATTACTGCCACTAAGCCTGGTTGATTTTGCTCACAATTTCTAGGCCGGACACTCTAGATCCAGCACTACTACGTCCTGGGCGATTGGATCGTAAAGTTGAATTTGGCCTTCCTGATCTAGAGAGTAGGACACAGATATTCAAGATACATACGAGAACTATGAACTGTGAAAGGGACATCCGATTTGAACTTCTAGCTCGGCTTTGCCCAAATTCCACTGGTAATAACACCTTCAAGACTTGACGATCTCTGCTTTATATTATACTGTTCATCCATTAAATTATTTAGATTTTTCACTCTATTTTACAGCCAGTATGCTTTCTGGGTAAAATTAGTTCTCCAGCTTCCTTTCCTTATGTCTCAAGGCCTCCTATGTTAGATCTGCTCTGTTTCTCCAGACTTCAATTTTCTCAGATTTTTTCTTTCTTCCTTTTCTGTCTCTCCAGGGGCTGATATAAGGAGTGTATGCACTGAAGCTGGCATGTTTGCTATCCGTGCCCGAAGGAAGACGGTGACGGAGAAAGACTTCCTTGATGCCGTAAATAAAGTCATCAAAGGATACCAAAAGTTCAGTGCAACTCCAAAGTATATGGTCTACAACTAAGTTGTCCTTTTCCGAAGTTCAGTAAAAACAATATCAGCACTAGCCCGTAGAATTTTTATACCCATTGAAAATTATCTCAAGGCATATGGTTCTTTCATGAGCAGTTTGTGAAATTTACCTTGCTTGAACGTGTACAATGTTGACTTTGTTTAGCATCTCTGTACCAAGACGTTTTCCAACGTTAACATGCTGTTGCCATAAACAGCACTCCGTCTGGATAGCACCCTGAGAGTAATAACTTAACAAACACCCCCATTTTTTGTCTCTCCTTCTCTGCAAACTGATGAACATACGCTAGATTGTGTATGAGAACTGTAGGGTGGCTTTAATATTTGGTAAGACAAATGACCTCTGAGAGAATGACTTAGATCAGTCTTTTATTTGGTAAAATCAATCCTCAAAATCAACGGATTTGCTCCAAAATTAGCGACCTTTCTTTAAAAATCTTGTATCCAGTTTTTTCCACATATTTGTGAGAGGTATGCGCCGCCAAAACTTGTATCTAGTTTTGACCACCCGTGCGTGTGTCGTTTGATTCATTTATAGGATGCCATGAACTCTGACCTCAACTATTCCTGTCATAATTGAAAATTGACCGAGATGGGATCTTTTAGGATAGTTTGGATTGGAAATAATGGAAAGAGAGAAAATAATGAAACCTTTTTTGTTTTTGGGTTACGGGAGTTGTTCATATACAAGAAAAAATATGGAAGGATTTTCAATTGATTTCTTGTAAATTCTTCAACTTTTTTATGCATATGTTTTTATTTTTTCCAATTGAAAAACTTCAAGGGAAAAAGTTGTTTGAGAGAAAGAAGTTATTATTTGATCAATATTTTCCTTTCATTTTCTGCTTTTTGTCTCTTAAATTATAAATTTTCCTTTATCCTTCCGGCTTCTAATCATATACTTAGGAGTGCAACATACATAAATGTATGCATGTGGGAACTTGGGACAAACCCAGGTCCTTTAATTTAGGGGCTGTCTTCACCCAGGTCCTTTAATTTAGGGGCTGTCTTCCCCCTTGAAATATATATATATATATATATATATATATTCTCCAAAATTTTTAATTTACCCCCTGAAATTTTTTGAAATCTAATATACCCCCTAAAATTGTTTGAAGTCTTCAATATGAATTTTTTTTTGGCACTAAGACAATTATATTTCTTTTGTTTTTATTATGCTTCTCTAATTTTTATTATTATATGTCTCTAGTTTTTTATTTTAATAAATTTTATTATTATATTAATTTAATAGCTGCTTAAAATTAATTTTCAATAATTTGTTTATATTTGTATTAAGGACATATATTTTCGTCCTTCCTCCTCCCAAACTATTTTTCTATTTGGTTGGAATTGTATAAAAATATTTTAAAATTTTTTATTATAAAATTTTTACACAATAAAAAAACTCTAAAAATTCCGGATTCCATCAGATCCTCGGTAAAAGTGACTCTGGATGCGGTAACGAGAAGCCTTGCATGGTATCGATGGAGCCAGATCCTTGATGTGGTACCACTCTGTCTAACTTGGGACCACTGCTGACAGCGCTGATATGACGTTTAAACAAACATAGCATCCTATGCCCATGGTTAACCAGGCAAAACTGCAGGAGGATCCCCTGCATCCTACTGCAGGGGATCCAGACTCTGCAAAATCGTAACCTTTTTGTCATAGGGGAATAGTGCATATCACATGGCAATTATCAATCCGACAACAATATTGGCTGTAAAGTACGACAGTTACCATTTTAAACATAGCAAGTGCTAAAACCATATTGAAATCCAAATATTAATAAGATCATATGTCTCGAAGGAAATTTTCATTTTAGACATAAATTATTATTAATCGCTATAAGGCATTGGCAAATCACAATGGCCTAGAATGAGAATGTACAGTGATAATTGATGATGGGCTTTTAATTATCTACAGAACAGAAAACAGAGTGTGCATTGTGAAGTTGCAGTGTATTCTGTTGTGTGTGTGTGTGTGTGTGTGTATTTTTCCTTTTTTAAATTCACAATGACACATTTGCAAATTTATTGTATTTTTTTTTTCACTTTCTATTTTGGATATGAACCCATTATAATTGCTTCAATCAAGGTTCTGATTTGTGTAGATGATCTGTTTGATTTTAAACTGCAACTCTCTGATGTATCATGTGTTACAATGATTATGTTTCCTTATTCAAATTACAAAACAATAAGACAAGTAGTCTATTTTTGTGCAACTTAAATTATAGAAACTTGTATAAATAAAGAACTAGCTCACTAGCGGAAGAACATACAGCACCAATTGTCTAACTGGTTAATCAAAGGTGCAATTAGTCCAACTGAGAGTACTGCTAAGGATTAAAAAGAAATGACAGAAAAAGGGCTAACTACTTTTCCTATGATGCCATTCTAACACAAGGATTCTGTCCAATTTACATGTCTTGTGCTTCTGGGTTATCTCCTCGTCGGGATCCTCCTTGGTCAGTCCCAAAAGTTCGCTTGCTCATGTTAGCACGTTGCACCAATCGGACCAATGCTTGAACTACTTCTGACATAGGTGGTCGGAATTCAGGCTCCGGCTGTACAAAAATGAAAAAGAAAAAAACCATCAGAATGCTTTAAGACAAAACTATTTCTTGTCCCCAAGGTAACACTCTAGACTCCAATTTTGAGGAGTCATGTTCAAGGTTCATTGGATGTGATGGGTGGGATTTATAAGAAGGAGATGAGCCACCGATGTGCAGCAGAAATTCAAATAGATTCCAAAGATTAAATTTACTCAGACTATAAAAATATGGGATGCAACATTACACTGACCTGAACGCAAAGAGCAATAACATCAGCAAACCGAGAAAGAGACTTAACAGGGTATAGCCCTTCCAGTGCAGGATCAACCATTTTAGCCAATGCATCAATATCATGAAGTTGTGGTGTCGCCCATCGAACCAGAGACTGCTCAGATCTTGGCCTTGAGCTGTTAGGAAATGTTTTAACAATCAGAAAAACGGCAAGACTTGTATATCTTCCATAATTTTTAAAAAATAACAGTGTGAGTTAGAAGACATAAACCATGGCTCTCAGATATTGAGAAAAGCAGTGATAAAAATGTGCTTAACACGGAATAAGCAGCATTGGAAACAACGCAAATTTTCTATTTCATTTCTTTTGTGTATTACTTTATGAATAATTAAACAAATTATCAGTTATTCAAGAAAAACCCCTGCAAAATATTGCTCAATGTCATGATAAGTTAACCGTGGTCCTATAAAAAAAATCTAACTGAAGGTTCATATAAAATTACGTACAGGTGTATACTTGCTACTCATCAGTTATGTTACTTCATAAACCATATATCTATATGTGCATGGATGTGCCATCTGTTTGTGATCACGTGTCATGTGTAGAAAACTATTACAGTATAGGTATGTCAATTATTCACCTATCAAATGGTTTCCGTCCACTAAGAAGCTCCAACATGACAACTCCAAAGCTGTAGACATCACTCTTCAGAGTATACTGACCAGACAAGCCAACTTCAGGCGCATCATATCCAGATCCAGCATTTCGGTTTAATACCTGAACATGAAACACATTCAGAACTTTTGAAAATTTTAGTATCTCAACTAAATGTACCTGAGCAAAAGGAAAAGCAGCACTCATCAAAAGCATTATTAATAACTCATCCATCCAATGGAATGAATCAGCATGCAAGTTGATTTTTTTTTTAGGGGGGGGGGGGGGGAATCACATGGTACCTGGTAGTACTGTACCATTGCTCGCACAGTTTACCTTCTTAGATGTTAATATTTAGAGATTCCAAAAGAAATTGTCTTCAATACGTTTGACCCAAAGAGTCAACTAAGACACTTTAGATTATGTAATGCTAATAAGTTAACTTTCTAAATTCTAAGCGTTGCGGCATTCATAAGATGAAAAGACTTGTATATTTGAATTGAATGCTCAAGAAGATCCCTAATAACCGTTGATGACACTAAGCTGGTCTAACTCGGTCACAATTGGAATAAGGCAAATAGTACAAATGGTTATTCATTCAAGACATTAGATGCTCAGAATCACTTGCATTCTTGTCCTTAAATGCCGCAACATGTTTGGCAACATACATGGAGAAGAGCAGTTCAAAGAATTAACAACTGACAGTGAAATTGAAAACAGCAAAGCCCAGAAGAATGTAGAAAAACAGCAATGGAAACATGGTAGATCTATCACAGCTGAATACAACTTTTCACATCCAATAATAATAAAACCATTGATTTGGTGCATAAAGTCCCAAAATTACCTGGTCGGCATTTGGAATATAGCTTGCCAATCCACTGTCAGAAAGATGAGGATTAAGCTCCGTATCAAGCAATATGTTGGTTGATTTAATATTTTTATGAACAATTGATGGTGAACAAACTTCATGGAGGTACCTAGAATAAAATTTTTAGCATGTACAGTCAGTTTATTTCAAGTCTCATGGAAAACATTTAGATCAGTGCTTGATGCCCAACCTATGTTACCAAATATTTAGAAACAGAAAAAATCAGTGGAGAACTTTTATTGTAAGCAGAATGCCATAATTACTTCAGTGACACATTACTTTCCCATAAGATAATTTTGTAGACTTCTACGCTGATGGTGGATCAAAGTAGAATTCATATTTCATAGTCCCATACTAATTTTTCCCAGTTCCTACATTTACATTCTTAGATTCAAACATCGGAAATAATTTTGTAGACATTTGTATATCAGGTAAACAATAGTTTATACACCATCTTAGAAGTGATGAAGAGTGATCTAGAAGACAATATACAACATAAAAATGTATAGAGAAATATTAATATGAACCAATTTAGCTATACAGCTCAGCATGTAAGCTAAGCAGGAAGCTAGGCAAAATATATGAAGAGGGATTTAAAGGAAGACAACTTACAACATAAATGTGTCAGGAGAAACCTCAATTTAAAACCAGTTAGCGATACATTTTAGCATGTAAGTTAAGCAGAAAGTTAGGCATAATATATAAAACAGATAGAAAAATAGGAGAGAAAGGGATTAGGAAGTTGCAGCCAGGTTATTGGAAAACTGGATTCATAAGGTTAAGAAAATATTATGCAATATGCAAAATTTCCTCAGAAATGCAATAGCAGGATCTTCTAATCCCATCACCCCACCACCAAGTACCAACTTACTCTAAAGCACGTGCAGTCCCCAAAGCAATCTTGACACGGGAATTCCATATCAATGGTTTGCTATATTCATCTGGCAAGTGAAGGAAGTCGTACAGTGATCCATTCTTAAGAAACTCATAGACCAGAAGATGTTGTCCATGCTCTGAACAATAACCAATGAGCTCTGTTACATTTGGATGGTGCAACTGGGAGATGTTTGAAACTACTTCTGTAAAATCTTCAGTCATATCACTGTGAAGGACCGATGAATCTATCTTCTTCACAGCAAGAACCTACAACATTCTCCAAAATAAAGGAAATAAAAATTTAAAACCATTAATCACTTTTATGAACATCAAAGGTTCAAGGTTTGGTTATGAATATTAGCTGTAAACAAGGCTGTCTACATGCTCACGGGCTTCTGACTTCTCTAATCCCTTAGTCTTGCTTTTTTTTTTTTAAGACAAGGAAAAAAAGAAAAGGGGGGGGGGGGGGGGGAGTGTTTGGATATCAAGAGAGACAGTTAAGCAACCTTTGCTGTTTGAAGATATATGCATTAATCCAACTCTAGTCTGACCTAGTATTGTGGAAAATAGTGAAGTAGCATCGCACTGTACCATAAGAATACTATATCTTTGGCACCAAAATTTAAAATAGAAATGCAGTTGCAGGAATAACATGTGAGGGATACCTCTCCATCATCAAATTGAGCACGGTAAACGCGTCCAAAAGATCCCTCGCCAAGAAGGTGATCCATGCTGAAGCTGCCAGTAGCAATCTGTAGGTCTGCTATAGAATATAATGTCACATTTGCAGGAGCTGTTACAGTTTTCTTCACAATAATGGGCTTCTTTGAAAATTCATCTTCATCAAACGATTTGTGACGATCAATAGGTGGAGGTTTAAGATTGAATGAGGCAGAAGTATCAAATATCTTTGTGTCAGGTACAGAGGACGTTTGCACAGACTTCATTTCTGTATTACAATAGATATTGATATCAATTTTTAATAACCAAGTAGCAAAAACAGTATAACTAAATTGTAAATGTTAAACTGCAAGCATAAATTTGGCAAAAACCAGCTTACTTATGAACCAAAGACAGGCAAGTCATAGTCTAAATCATGGTGAAAGCTGAGCAAAACTAATTAGAGCAAAAATACTGGAAATGCTTTCTCTAGTTTTATTGCTATATGGATGCCTGCCATGGTGTCAAGCAGGTATCCTTCCCTGGAGGAAGTGCTGAGGTAATTGCCATTATCTTCTCTTACAGAACAAAATGTGCACCAAAATGATAGACAGAACAGTAAAACTCATTTCTCAAGAGCAAAATTTGAGGAGAATGGAGCAGCTTCTTTCTGCAATTATAACTAACCTACGGAGGGTAATAATAATAAAAGATCATGGAATGTGATAAAACAAGAAGCATAAAAATAAAGACAATCTCCAATATTGATATGAATGAGAATGATTATTATCGGCATGAAAAATGCAGAAGGTCAATAGATACATTACCATGCACTTCATTTGAAGTGAGAGGAGCAAAGGGCTGATTGTCAACATTCTCTAAATCTGAAGATGGCTTCCTGGATCTTCTCCTCATCAGAAAGAATGCTACTATTGCTCCAACAACTAAGATGGAGATCACAATTCCTGCAATGCCACCACCTCCTATACCAGATTTTTTGCCATCATCACTAGTAGCAGCATCTGATGGGGTATTTCTTCCACTGCCACCAGTTTTGTGAGTTTGGGTGCTTTTAGTCATGGGAGGCGCCCCAGGAGGAGGGGGGGGTGCAGGGCCTGAGCTCCATGCATTACCATCCTTCCTGTCATTAAGTTTGATCCATTTTAAAATATTACAGGAATTTATGACAAAAAAACAGATTTTTAGTTACAAAATTGCTGATACTAGCAGTGCTTACTGTAGGTTTATGGTTTTCAACTGTTCTGGTACCCAGCCTGTAAAATGATTGTTTTCCACATTCCTGAGAGCATATAAGAAAATAAATATAACTGGTTCCAAGGCACTTCAATTGAAAGATCAGGAAAGGACATTCCATATATGTTATTTGATACAAAAGAGACGCACAGATTTTCAAGAGGAAGATTGGCAAGGACATCAATGGTGCCTGTAAACTGGTTGTTTTGCAAATACCTGTTCAAAAGTGGACAAGACAACCTGAGATGCTATGAACACCATGTAAATTATCAATATCGAACATAAACAATTTTAGACATTTACATAGTAGTGATGCTTGAAAGTGAGGTGAAACTCTGAGGAAGGTCACCTGACAGAGCATTAAAAGAAAGATCCCTGCCACAAGTAAGAGAATTATTGTCACTACTCACTTGTTCCTCAAACATCACCAAAACCTAGTGTCTTACATTTATTACCCAACTAAACAGCCTTGATTCTGAAATGCGAGTGGATTTTTGAATTACCATAACCATATGCCATGAGTGATAGTGCTATCTTTCAAAGAAAATGAAAAATGTCTTAAGCATTCAAGTGAAATTATTACATTGCAGGTAAAAAATGGTAACTGAATTCACAACATACAACACAGAATTGTACTGAAGAAAAAAAGGATCAATATCTCATACTTGACACAAATGTAGCAGCCATCTAGACAACTTTTATGTAGTTGAAGGACAGGAAGAAATCTCACATTGTGGACAGTAAAGAAAGCTTTTCAAAGTTGACACTCAGATCATCCTGGAGTTGATTGTGACCAAGATTTCTACATTTTCCAAAGAAAAAAGAAAAAAAACTTCAATTTCTAGCAAAGAGGGTTGATAAGGAATAATTATGAGAAATCTAGAAAAAGAAATACGCACAGGTATGTAAGAGAAGCCATATCAGAAATAGAATAAACAACTCCCCCTGTGAAGTTATTATTAGCAAGGTTTCTGCATACAAAGGAATAAGATGTTAAAATCACACTATCAGAACAGAAATAAACAAAAGAGTAGTAACCACATGCATGTAGAAACATACAATCGCTGCACATTTGGAGGAAGTTGGTATGGTATAGTGCCTCCAAGATTATTGTTACTCATATCTCTGCAAAATTTAGATGGTCACAACTCACAACAAGCATAACAATTCATAAAAAATTGAATATTTAATGCATGAGACCATTATTCTTACAGGTTGATCACTGATGTCAAGGTTTGTAACTGGTAGCCCAGTGATCCAGTTAGTCCAAGGCCAGGTAACTTACTGATAAGAAGTAACGAAAGACTCCTTATCAGTATGAAAAAGAAGTCATGAACAAGTGATATGAAGTCAAAGGGAGAGTGAAACTTTACATCTCTGTGACTCGGTTGCCTGAGCAACTAATGCCTTTCCAGTACTGTCCACACGGATCATCACCATTTGCAGGCCAACCTAGCTGGGATGGTGAGTTCATGCTGCTAAACATAACCCTTAGAGCAGCAGCTGCATCAAACATTCAGATATAGCTAGTTAGTAAACCCAAAACATGTATAAAGGAAATTCATACCCTAAATTCCTAATGTCAGTGCTTATTTGTCCCACAGTCTACTTCACTCTCAAACAAAGTAAACCTAATATGACAACATCATTCAGTAAAATACCAGTAAGCATAAGTGAGCAAACTAATGCTCAATTATCCGAGTCAGAAATAAGAAAATTTTCCCAGAAATTGAAGATTTTAGTGTTGGTTTATTGATCCTTTTGGAGAGCAGGTAAAACTCAGAAGTATTGAAGTGGACTTTTGGTGCTAATCTTTCTTGTAGAATTTCTGGTTTTTTTGTGCATTAGTCAATATAATATCAATTTGACCGTCAAACAAGAAGCACAAAAATATTGAGTTTACCGGATAATAACTCCTATGAGATGAGAACCAGCTATATGCTTTTGGCACACTGGCGATAACGAGCACAAAAATTGAGGAAGAATGAATCATTTCTTGTGTTTTAACACTCAACACCCAGAGATAGTAGCAGACTTCCAGCTACGGATTAGTACAACAATTTGGAGGCCCATCACCTAGAGTGGCATCTACTATTTAACTTCGTTGAACAATGCACAGAAAAGTAAGCACACCTAAGCAGGAAATGAAATGACCAAAAACTTAGATATAGATTTATGTTATACGCGGAAGAAGATTTCCCAATGAAAGGGTGTTAGAGGAGATAAGAATCCAAAAAGAGCAGATTTGACATTATAATATAAGACGCAGTGCATACAATTTATACACAAAAGAAAATTCCCTTATTTGTTGAAATCATGGGCATGCAAAGCAAGAGGCCATTGAACACTAGAAAGCCAGCAATCTGAATGAATAACGACAGTCAGTAACAGTCGGTGTGATGATGGAACTAATGCGTGCCACTTAATAGATCAGCTGGAAAACTAATCACTGATTCAAAAACCGAAACCCATGAAAACCAAGAAAAGTAGGCAAAACAGAAGAGTTAAAGAAGAATCACTAGTGACAAACTCTAGCACAATGATACATCGAAGTACAAGGAACACACAGAAACTCATGAAAAGAAAGAACTAGCGTGTGAAGCCACTGAAGGCACTAACCATCATTTGGATCCGTCTCACCATTGATGGTAATGGGCATCAAACCCAGAATGCAGATGCTGATGAACACTACCACCAGCCTTCGATCCTCCAACATTTCTCACTCTCTGTCTCTCTCCCTCTCTCTCTGAATCAATCTGTACCAACAAAACTTTCTAACCAAGAAAGCCAAAAGGGAAGAAGGGAAGGGCGTTAAGCCCTTTTAGCCAATCCTTAAACTTTTCCCCCCCTAATGAGTTTATGGGTTTATGGTTAGACATATAGCCATGGCCATGTAAAGCTGGAAAGCACGAATTGCCAGGAAGGATCCAAAGCGCCAGAAATTATACTGACTTATATACTATAAATTTATTTTCTAATGATTAAAAGAGAAAAATTTGTAAGCATTGGTTGGTGGGTCCCCTCCCGTTATCATTTCTGTTTTGGACTTTCTTCCCTCAGTAGCTTTCACAGGGATGAATGACCCGCATGGGAGTTTTTCACTTTTTGTTATAAATTTCTTATTATTATTATTTTTTATAACATTTTATTATTTAATTTCGATTATCTATAGTAAGCAAGAACAGGTATACCGTATACGGGCTTTCTAAATGGCACGGAGCTAGATAGCCGACGCTTTTTTGTAAAACCAAAAAGCAAAGTGAAGAAATCTATCACTTATTTGTACCTTTAAGAGAGAGAGAGAGAGAGAGAGAGAGAGGGGAATCATTGATGATTTTATTTAAGCAATAAAATTAATTGTTCATCACAGAATCACGGAAGGAAACTTTGAAATAGTGTTCCTTCTTTTTCGGTTATTTGACTTATAAATAACAGCATGAAAATGAAACGAAATAGTAAATCATTTTGGCCAAGAAAATAAATTTTTTTGTTTGCAAATACAATAGAAAAATGGACAAAAAAATTCTTTCCTCTTTATTTTAGAGCTTTGATAAAAGTGAAAAAAATAAGTATTATAGATATAAACTTATAAATTAGGTATTTTATTTAAATTAAGATCAAACTCCATAAAAAATGAAATGGACTCTAGCAAATTCTGAGGCGTGATTGGTGATCTTTATATGAAGGGATTATTTTTACATAATTTCTTTGTGATGTTTATTTATTTTTATAACTATTATCAAATAGCATTCTATTATCTTTCTATTAATTTTTTAAAGTAAGAATATAAAGGTTATTTTTATCATTAAAATCATTTTCTTATCCCCTCTATAATTTTATTCTTTTTATATTTTGTGTATCAAATGGGTAGGTGTACAATTTTAGGAAAGGAAATAATTTGTATGCAAGTTTTAACATCTTTATTATTAGATTCTAATTAAAATGTGATAAATGTGAAGTGTGTGATTTTTAAACTTAATGTCACGTAATTTAATTTTTAAACATTTATATATAATAATTTTATTAAAAAATATAATAACAAAAAAATAAAAAAATAAAATGGGAACTAATCATTTCTATTATTTATGATTTTCGCCACAAGTTATGGTTGTAACAAGCAACTTTGAGAAAGCACTCTAGACGAAGAGAATATTATGCTTCAATGCAAACTAAACGATGGTGATAGCAAAGGAAAAGATTATGATTATCAAAAGAAAACCAAATAGATTGAGTAAAGGAATGAACCCTCTTCTCGGTATGTCGACCATAACAAAGTCAATGAGCTTAGTTGTCATCTTGCGTTTCCTTTCACTAGTGACCTAAGAAATGGATAGGTCTACAATTCTACTAAATACAATTGGGATAAGGAATTAAATGCTCTAAAGTAACATTCTCTAAATTTTTTCTAAAGTGTCTCACAAATCTTATTTTATTTTTTGAAACATATATATTTTTTCTTATAAACCCCACCCACTCTCTCATATATGATCACTACAGAAAGGCAATAGTGGGATTTTCATTGCAGATGATCTCAGTTCAAAACTTAGTTCTTACTATGCATTGGGTTGGCAATTCCTTGAGCCTCTGGAATGTCGTTATCGTATGGAATGGCATAATGGAAATGATGTCATGGTTTATTTTTGAATAAATAATTGGATCTTAAGGTGTGGTAAAATCCAAAAGGTTGCTATTGTGTTAGGTAACTGTTACTTGCAAATTTAGATTGATTACTTAAACTAATCAACTAACTCACATATATGGTTGTCACATTTAAGTGATATGTTAATGAAGGGACTATGTTTCCCAACTTTGGGTTTTTAGGTTACTAATTGAGGCATCTAGTTTGAAAAATAACTGAAAGTAACTAAAATCTGCGGTTGGAAATTGTGATAAAGAAAAGTAAATACATGAAAAGTGATAAAAAAATTGTAAATAATGCAATAAATTCTAAAATTTAAAAGCATAAAAACAGAAAATAAAGTTTAAAGGATTGTGTTTGATTGATTGAATGTGTATATTTTCATAAAATTATATAATGAATATTTATAGACATTATCCATTAATCACACTAAAAATGTTTATCACTTCTTTTTAATTTTTAGGCCCACATTAGTAATAATATAGGATTATAGCCAATAATCTTAGTGTAAGTAGGTCCACATTAGTTTTTTTTTAATTAAAATAATATACTTACTTACTCACTAGTTGTCTCATTAGCTCACCATATCATTCATATCCTTAAAATTTAATAAAGTAGATTTTCAAACATATTATATACTTCCCTTAACTTGGTGAGCTCGTGAACTTCCCTTGTTTCCAACTAATCTAATTAATTTTTTTTTTTAGAATATTTTACAAGCTTAATCCTTAAATTGTAAAGAGTGATTAAATGACTAAAAACTGCTTGAAATATATGAATATTCTCCTATATTTTATATGCACGTTATTCTTTAAATATTTTAGAATATTCAATATATTAAATACATGGCCAATAGATATTATAGCCTATTTTCAGCCTTAAAAGTCCAATTTAGCTCTTTTGTTAATGAATATAGTTTAATCCATCTAATATCCTTTAATAGTTTAACTTAAATTATAAGCTTAAAAATTAGTTTAGCCTATTTATTTTTTGGCGTTAATAGTAACTCCTTGAATGTTATTGTCTTTGAGTTTGTTATCGCCTTAGATGAGTGGGATTGGACCAACTTTGACTTTTTGCTTCCTATTGATGTCTGCAAAAGGATTGCTACTATTTTACCTTCTTATACATTTGCTACTCATGATTGAGATTTACCAAGATGGTAGTTCTTTTTTCTAAACCAAGTTAGCTTACACTCAACCAGTTAGCTCATCTCTTGGCCTTCAACACTTACTTTGAAGCATCTTTGGACGTGGCACAAGCCCTATAGAGTAAGTTCTTTCCTTTGGCTACATAGGCATGACAATTTTTTTATTAATGTTTACAAGAGACACTATAGTCTTCCTTCCTTTAAGGACCGTCCAATATACGGTAGGCATGTTGAAACTTTTATACATATCCTTCATGTTGATAGTAAAATTTGTAATATTTGGCATAGGTTAGTCCAACCCAAGTTTTTGGCACATTTCTTCTAATTGCATTATCTTGACTTAATTGAATTCAATCTTTCTAAAGAGTTGGTTCATGGTGAATTTGATTGGAGATTGGTCTTTGGCACGGTGACTTTATGTATTTGGAAGTGGAGAAATGAGGGAGTGTTTGATAACATTAGTAGTTATAGCTTTGATCTTGTCGTGAGCATTCTTTACAAGACACATTGAGTGAATGATTCCTTTTGGATGAAAAGAAGCATAAAAGTTGTAATGTTAGGAGAAAAGAAAGGTTGATAACTTAGTCCTTCCTTCATAAAGGTCAGGTTAAGTTCAATACGGATAAATCTAGCACTATTTGTTCTATTCTTATTACCATGTGTGAGGGTGGGCTTGGTATGCTTTTGGCAAATTTTTAATGTCCTATGTGAGCAATCTTAACAATTGCAACATCACTTAGGCTTAGCTTTAGGGTTTTTTCAATTTAAAGGTATTAGAGGATTCAAAGTCAAGTTTTTATTGAATCACTAGCCAAGAGCATCAAGATGGAAAAAAGGAATAAGCTAACTTCTATGGTCTTGTTTTATGAGTGGACAGTGGAAATAAGATACGACTCTCCAAATATGAGTTTTCTTAGATTTTAAACAAAGTTAAACCAAGGGAAATAAAGGTTCCAAATGCAACAAGTGACAGAGCAATGATGTTGCAACTGGAAATGCTTCCTATAATTGACACAAATTGCATGTACAAATTTAGATGAAATTGAATGATAATTGAAAAACCTTAAAATAACCTAATTACAATTCTATCAGATGATTAATAATAAAATTAAAGGCTATAAATAAAGTGCTAAAAGATGTAAATAAAGTAAGAAAACAAAGAATGTAAATAAAGCTGGAAAAGGGAATTACAAATCAAGTTCTTTGTGAACGTTTTGTGTATCCTTTTCTTTATATTCCTTGTCCTTTTTATAGCCCTTTAGCAATCAAAAATTGTCCCCACATTTAGCCATTACCTATTTTTCATGTCTTCAATTACTTTATGGGCAAGATGATTGTGTTATGTCCATGCTTGTCAAAGTCGCTTACACCAGGATCCTATATTTACTAATTTTTTGCTATTATATTACTATTGGCTAAGGTCCTTGAATAATTAGATTTAAGGCAACGTTGGCTAGTTATTTCTTTTAAGTATCATTTATAGTCGCAATGTCGACTACGATTTTCATATGCTAACATTTTGTCTCCTCATACCTCTTGATATGGTTTATTAGAACCAAAAATATCAAAAGGCATGATATTCTTTATTCAAAATTTGAATTTCTCTGGACCTAGAGCTGGCATCGGTATTTTCAACTTCTACTGCTAGCTTTATGTTTAGTATAATTGCTCGAGTTGACAATTAATAGACTTGCGTCTAAGGTAGTACCTTTTCATACTACTTATCACTACTTCTTTCTTCCAAAACCTATTGTTCCTGCAACGTTTTAGATTTAAACACTAACCTCCTTCAAACTCTCAAAATTGTTCTTCTTACTCCCTTTAATAATCAAAATTTTCTCCTTCAACTTTTTCACTTTTGTGAGAAATGCTAAAATATCCTAAGTTTTCTCAACCTTTTGTTATTCATATAGGCATAAGATTGGTAACTTTAAATGAAATCTTTGTAGAAGTCTACTTTCTAATGGAGCTTATACTCTTTGCCCCTTACTTTCTTTTATTGTAGAAAATAAGTGAAAGTTAAGTTCTTTTTTAATCACCATAGAGTATTCTCTAACTTTCCTATGATGTCACCACTCGATATCAGCTAGCCTTACTCTTATATTTAGCTTACTCCCTTACTGGCCTTCAAAGCCTAATATTATCAACCAACACATTATTTTTGTCACATATGAAGGATAGTTATGATTAATAACATATTGCATTTATCTTTTATTGACATCCCATGAGATACTAATCTTTTACTAACAGCCTAACCATTTTTGTCCTCAATTTATAACATTTTGTTCCCTTTTAGCATGGCAACCCTCACTTTGCTAAACATAGCCACACTAACTATCTTATAAAGAGTCACTACATTATCTTCTAAAGAGTTAGTCATTGTTGATTTTAACATAAAAACTTCTTCTAATACTATTGTTATTAGTATTTACACCAAGTTTGATGATTATATTTCTTCCTTTGAAAAGCATGTAGCTTTCTTACCTTTTTGGCTTTTTCATCATTTTCTCTTTATTGATTCCATCCAAATGGTAATAGCGTTTTAATCATTAGTCATAACTCTAGCTTAGAGCAAAAATATAAAATTGGCTTTTTTCCTCGACTATTTATATCATGGCTTGCACATTTTACAAAATAAATTAGATCATAACTTTTCTTTGCATGTTATTCTTAGTCTTTTTTTGTTTCTCTAGATGTGGGTTCATGCCTATTTTCTTAGATTAGACTTCAATTGATTACCTATAAACTATGACTCTTCTAATCTACTATGTTATGGTGGCTTATACTATAAGATCCCTACTAATGATGTCTTTACTAGCACTATTTTCATATTAATTTACCATATTCATCTCTAGCATCCTATTATATTTATGCCTTTCTCTACTTAGCTATATGGACCACTTGGTTCCAAGCTGATCCTTGGGATCGATTGTTTGACCATTACAAATTAGTCTATAAAATCTGAACTAGTTACCTTATTTCATTCGACTTACTTATTATCACTTGACTATCTTCAAGAAACAATAAACATTAACTAGAAATTTATAATGCCAATTGCTAAATTCAACAATTTGGCCTTATCCAAGTAATTCTTGCTTTTCCAAGTCATTCAATGATTATTAACAAGCTCAACTATAATTTTCTTTTTTCTGATAGTGAAGTTATATAAGTAACAATACTCTCTCTTAGTAGTTTGAGCAATCTTGATCTAGTCAACTTTGCTTTTGATCTTAATTCCTTAACCTCTTTTAACTATTAATGGATGGGAGTTATTGATCAATTGTTTATCAATAATACCTTTATTCTAGTGAATAGGCTATTTCCTATCATTAGTTTCCCCATGACCTTAAAAAGGTTTTCTTTGGTTAATCCTATCATACGTTTGAGCTCTTAACCTTTAGTGGAAACCTCATCCAAGAAGCATAAGAAATGCATGTTTTTTGTTTGAATTAGCTTTTCTCTTTTTGGCATATTGCTTTTTTGACTAACATTGCCTTATATAGTTGTAATGGGCATATTTGACTTGTTGAATATTGGATCATCTGAGGATGAAGTTTCAATCTTCCAAATGTTTTTTATAGAAAGACTTGCATGTATGTAAGCTAACCACCAAGATTTTAGATTTGTATTTCTCTTGACCTTTCTTTTTTTCTTGTTATTAGTCATATATTACCCTTAAGGTTTTCTTCTATTTTTGCAACCTGCTTCTTAAAAAAGCTATGAAATGAAGGAAACATTGATCAAGAAATTTAGAATCAATGAAATAGTTTCTGTTTACTCTATTTTAAGAGCTTTGCCTTTAGAGAATTACCTTCCTTTGTTTAAGCTATGCTTAGCTTGACTACTTTCCCTTCAAGATCACTACATTATGCTTTTATCTCTTAACTAATAGTAAGCCTAAAGAAATTGCTTGCAGAAACCTATCTTATTATTGGGAAGCTTTTTGAGCTATGCATAATAGTTTCCTAACTAATGATCCATGATGTATTCTCACTCCTTCCATCAGGTTAGGACCACATTCTTTTGGATATTCAAGAAGTGTTGCCTTCGATGATAAGACAATTACATACTTGAAATCTAACTTTGCCAACTTAATGAGTTCTTGATTAAACATGCTAAGTTATCCAACCACTTTCTTTCTTTGAGATGACAATATGTAGAAGTTGTAGGCCAAACTAATGACCTAAATCCTAAATTGGAAGATGTTCATCAATGAATGACATATTGCAAGAAGACATTGATTCACTTTAAGCCAATATGAATAAAATTAATAGACAGGCAAATGATATTTGTCAACCACAAATTAGCATGCTTAGTGTGGGAAAGCAAGTCAAAGCCCAAATGGATAACTTTTGAAGCAAAAAATCTCGGTTGTTGGAGGACATGGAATTTGTAACTTGAGAATATTGGCTATCAAAAGGAATCGACAAAACTTGTTAAAGGTAAATGGAAAATAACCTTTTCCATTAGCCACTATAGCTTGTTAGGGGAATTTAGTGTCAACAGGAAAATAGAAGGGTGGTATTGCCATAAAGGAAAGTATTCTATTTGAAGCTGAGAATGTATATGGTTCAACCCAGCCTAAAACCTAAATTAGAAGTATGCACTGAGACTTTGCTATTGCTGCCAAGTCAATTAGCAACCTTGTTGAATTTATCAGCATATCATGCTAGAAATAGGATGTTAGATATAGGTCAATGTTTTAGATGTGAGATATAGGTTGATGTTTCACCTTTTTTTTGTTGCTATAACCATTTCAATCTTTTATTATCAGCTTGAAGTTAGTCTTTTTTACCCTTTTATTTTTTGTTTTTTGCTTATAGATACCTAATATTTTTATAGCTATTCGAATTGACTTGTAGCTCTTTTATTGGTAGTTTTAATCATTAGCCTTTACATTTTGTTCTTAAAAGAAGGATGGATAATACTTCTTTAAATATTTTTCATTAATGGACTTATTTTGTTCTATCCTTTCAACATCAATTATATGATAGGCAATACCTTGAATAACTTGACTAACCACGAATGGTTCTTCTTAGTTAGACAACTATTTGTTGAATTTTTTATCCTTTAACCCTATGGGAAAACATGTTCTTTACACTAAGTCTCCAACCTTAAAATGTTATGGCATCACCTTTTTATTGTATGGGTGTGTTACATGTAGTTTATGAAGCCTTATATGCTTAAGTGCTATTAGCCAATTCTCATTTAATACATCGAGCTCCATGTTTATAAGCATCATATTTTGTTCAGATGTTTCCTAAAAATTAAAAAATATAATAAAATTTAAAACTTTTGACTTTGTATTTTTATTTAATGTCATCTTTAGTTTAATTTTTGAGGTCATTTATGTCATAAATATTTTTTAGTCAAATTTGTTATTTGAGTCAAGTTTAATTTTTAGGTAAATTTTAATTTAATTTTGAATCGATAAAATAGTTCAAAAAAAGGTTTTAAAAACCCAAGATAAAAGTCCTAATGGCTTGCTTTATCTTCAGGCCCAATTCATCTTAAGAGGAAAAAAAAGTGGCCTAAGATCCATTACTTGAAAGTAAATGCATTATTTTCACTATTCCTTGAGAAATAAAGCACATTAGAAATAGGAAACTTTTGAAAAATAAAATATTGGATTAGCCTTAACCTTATGAAGGAAAAATTGAATGATGATTTGAAATTTTCTTGTGAGAAGAAACCTAACACTTGGTAATACAAAGTGAGAAGCAAAATTGAGAGAAGGGAAGAGAGTTATGGCTAAACATATAAAGGAGGTGAGAAAGAGAGTGAAGGCAAGAGCGAGAGATTGAGAGAAATACAAAGAGACATAAAAAGAAACTTGAGAGAGTTGAAATTGAGAGAGATATAAAGCTTAAAGAAATGAGTAAACATATAATCAAAAGATCTTTTATTGAAGTCAATCACCATTATTTAAGATTTTGGTTTGGATAAAGGTAGATGCATCATCTTTGTGTTTGCTCTTCAATATTGTAAATGCTAGTCTATGATTTTTCAATAGGTAATTCTTTAATGATCTTTAATTCAAAAGATTCCTTTATTTCTAGTCTCTAATAAATTTGAAGACTAAGGTTATTTTCCCTTGCATTGTGCTCTAGTTTAATGTGAAATTGATTCTAAATATAACGTCATCATGACAAGGTGTCATGTTAGGAGAACATTTGCCATTATAAGGCATTAATCCTTGGAAGAATACACATGTTAGCCTTTAGTGGTATATGCTTCACAACTAATCCTAAAAGATCCCCATTCTATGTGCTAAGACAAGGAATAATGGAACGATTTATCTATCAATAAGAATGTAACAATTATTTCTTAGAATAAGGATACTATGGTTTCTTTTAATTGGTTTAATCTCATTATTACCTATTTTCTATCTTCTTTTTTCTAATTGTCATGTGCATAAAATGGATTTATGGGAATCATGGAAGGGTAAGAGCTGAGATGGAAAGAAGGAAAAGCCAAATATAATTTTTGTAAGTATACAAAGAAAAAGAAGAAAGTCAATCATTTAAAAAAATACAAAAAAATCTAACAAATAGAAAAGAGAGAAAATGACGAAAGCAAAAAAAATGGAAATTAACTTGGTTTCATAAATTAAAATACACTAGTCAACATCAAATTTATTTTGTTTATGAAATCAAAATTGTTCTTTTTTTCACAAAAATAAATAAATGTCACCAATCAAGTGATACACACTTTTAACTCAATTCAAACTACATGGTCTTGGATCCTTCATCAAGTATGACCTTAGTTTCCCTTCCTAGGGTAATGCCACTTTTATAAATATTTCATTTTTTTCACCTTTGTAAATATTTTACTTTATTTTATTTGCTTTTGTGAATATTTCATATTTTGCCTTTTGTAAATATTTTATCTTATTTGTGGTATTTCTTCTCTTTTTTTGTCCTACACATGTTTTAGTTAGGGTAATTTAGATAAAATTAAGGTCATATTTATTATGCATAGTTGACTTAGGATAATTATAAGGTGCCTAATACATTTCTTGCAGTAAAAATAGATTTTCTAATTCATCTTTGGTTCGTAGATCACCTTTTACTTTTCTATTTTAAAAAAACTTTTTCTAAAGTTTTACTTTCAATTAAAATTTTAATTAAAACTCCAAATAAATTGGTTTTCAAAATCATTCTAGAAGTCCATTTTGTTTCTCTTTTCATTTTAGCCATTTTGTCATGCTCGGCCCTTGATCGATTGTTAGATGTGACACACATGGATGGGATATATTTTTTTATTGTCAAATCATTTTGCCTAGCTACTTTCTAAGACTTCACAATGATCTCAAGTGACAAAACTATGTTGACTCCATAAACCTGCTTAAAAGGTGTAGTCCTAACAATTTAGTCTTTATAGAATTTCTATATGCCAATAATACCTCAGTTAAGATTTATATCACTTCTTTGGCTTATATTTTATAGAGTTTTTAATCATTCTAATTAGTACCTTGTTTATAACCTCTACTTACCTGTTTGCTTAGGCATAGTAAGGACTCGAATGAATGATATGAAACCCCAAATCTTTTGCAAAGGCCTTGACTTGATCATTCGTGAGCACTGTCCTTTGGTCAACTGTGATTATTTATAATAAACCCAATTAATATATGATATGTTGCTTAATAACCTTAATCATGTCCTTTTATTATTAGATGCAATCATTGGCTATAATAGGCCATTATTAATTATGTTGATGTAATAGCCATTACATTTTTGGTCTCACCTGATATGTTTCACATAATCCTTTGTGTACTTTAGCCATGACTTTTAAGGCCTTCTATTTGTCTAAGTACCTAAGAATTTTTTTTTTTGTTACTCTTCTTATACTGAGTATCTTCACATAATACATAATTCATGGCCTTGTTTTTTATCTTTTAACTTTCCTTGGCTATAAGATCTTGGATATGATTTATCAGCTCTGCAAACCAATCATCAGCCATTCTTAATTGGTTTTGAATGAAATCTATTTGAGCACTCCGGCTTTATAGTTGGTAAGTGTATCTTCTTTGATAGACACAATTTTCACTACACTTCAAACATTTGTACCTTAAGGCCATTTAGGCTTATTAGCTTTTCTATTCACCTCTTTTAAGATGTGAAAAATTATGACATTTAGGAACTTTTGTAATTTGCTTGTTGCCAACTTGTGATATTGCATCAAGTTTAAGTTCCATAATTGTTTTTCCAATCAACTACTTCATTATAAGCATCAAATCACCTACAATTTGAACATGATATGCTCCTATACTGGCTAGCAACTCAAGACAATGATCAATGCCTCATATTTAACTTGCTTTTTTAAGCAAGAGAATTTCAATTAAAACTTGAAACAAGCTCTCTTTTAATTAAAACTAATAATCATGATTCCAACTCCTACTTTTCCTTACATGCATGATCCATTAAAGAATATTTGCTAAGATTGTAGTCCAATAAACCCAATTATGTCTAGCATAGGTTTAGCTACATTTAAACAAGGATGCTTGGGTAAGAAATTTATAAGAGTTTAACCTTTTATACCTTATAGAGGCATATGTCAGAGAACATGAGCATTTAGTTTCAGAGTCCATTAAGTTAGTTTCCCCTACAACACAAGTTTCAAAAGGAGATACTTTAGTAAATTAAGTTTACACACTACCTGTAGTTGTCTTAATTGAATATAATAATCCAATTTTGTGTAAGCATGGTAGAGTGACATACATAGTTTTTCGATCAACATCTATCTTCTTTCAAGCTTGTCAAAACCTTATTGAGGTAATATACTACTATCTCTATACTATCTTTAGTATCTTGTGCTAGAAGTAAGCCAATGGATTCATCTATAGCTAATATGTACAACTTCAATGATCTATCCATCACTAGAGGCACTAAGATTGGAGGCTTGTTCAAATATTACTTTGTTTGGTTAAATGTAACTTCTTGTTCAACACCTCAGTAAAACTACTTACTATTCTTTAATCATAATAAAGCCATAATCATCTTCAGCTTTCTAGTAGAGTTAGCTATGAGTCTCCTTTAAAAATTAATATTTCATATTAAATTCTAGCATCCTTTCTCATTGGTGGGTGGCCTTACTTCTGAGATGGCTTTTGCTTTATGAGCATTGACCTTTATTCCTTTCTTATGCACTAAGAGTTTGAGGAAATTCTTAGCCACAATTCAAAGTGCACATTTGGCAAGATTCATCTTCAAATTATGTATTCTCATGTGCTCGAATATGGCTCAGAAGTCCGATAAATGCATTTTGAACTCATCCAACTTGACCATCATATTGTTAATATACACCTTAGTGTTTTTGCCAATAAAGTCATGGAATATAGTGTTTACAACACATTAATAAGTGGAACTTGCATTCTTTAGCCCAAAAAGCACCATGACCCACTCAAAGATTTTAATAGCGCTTAGACAATTATACACCATCTTGTTAATGTTCTTCACAACTATATAAATCTAATCATGGCCTAAGTAGCTATCCATAAATAACAAAATTTAGTTGTTAGCACTTAAACTAGTTGATCCATTAGTGGCGTCATTCATAGGTAAAGTCCTAAACTTTATTAATGTGGGAGAACTTGGTTTATGATAATTAGTTGATGCTTAAGTTTTGAAAGAGGTACTTGCTTTTTAGCTGCATACATATCCCCTTGCCAATTTCAAGGTCATTCTTTCCCTTTCTCATTTATCGTGTAGTTCATTGATCACCATAAGCTTTACTATTTTTGTAAAGGTTGTGAACATAATAGATATGTATTCTTGCATCCCCTCCATTATGTGATACTTTAGTGATGGTATAATGATTGTCATGGGTAAAGATATCTTTATATTGTTATCACCCATTGCAGTTGTTCCACTATTGTCTTAAGGATATTGATGTGTGTCATCTGTTGAATTTTCTTTGTTGTCTAAGCTTGCATATAAGCAGTTATTTGTGCATTGGAAGCTTTGAAATATACATTATCATGAAGAATCTATGTGGTCCCATTAGGCATGCAAAAAAGGATGTTAGATGTTTCATAGCTAAATCCTCGTCGACTAATGAACCAATAATGTTCAACTTGAAAAAAGGAATCAACTAATTCTTATGGCCCCTTTTTTATGAGTGGATAGTGGAGACAAGACAAGACTCTTTAAAGACAAATTCTTCTTAGTCTTAAATGAAGTTATGCCTAGGGAAAGAAGATTCTAAACACAGACAATGACATTACAATTAGAAATGCTTCTTGTAATTAACATAAATTGCATGTATAAATTTAGATGAAATGGAATTAACAACAATAAAACTTCAAAACAACCTGATTACAATTCTATTAGATGATTGATAATGAAATTAAAGGTTGTAAATAAAGTGTCAAAAGTTATAAAAAAAGCAAAGGAACAAAGCATGTAAATTTTTAGGTTTCTATATGTATTTCTTCTTTACCTTCCTTGCTCTTTTATAGCTCCTCTGGTAGTTGGCAATCATCTCCACATTTGGTCATTACCCATTTTCCATGCATTCATTGCTTGATGGCCTTATTGTGGCAATTGGGTTATGTACCTACCTGTCGAAGTCTTTACATTAAGATCCCATGTTTTCTTATTTTTTACTATCATATTACTCTTGGGTAAGGTCATTGATTAGTTGGATTTTAGGCAATCTTAACTTGTTGTTTCTTTTAACTATCATTTATAATCACAACGTTGACTATAATTTTCAAACACTAATAGATAGTTAGATGGAAGTTTGTAAGTACAAGAGAATGATCAACTATTAACTTGGTGAAAAATTGTTTTTGCTCCACATCCTTATGCTCCTCTTGTGATCCTTAAAGGGGTGAAGTGAATGTAATTTTTCACTATACCATAGATTTAGATTGAAAATATAATTTAATAAAAAAACAATATATAACATGTTATGTTATAACATTAAAAAACAAAAATGTCAAATAATATGTAAAATTTAATGTTCTTTTTCTTAACCTATCAATTTAATGCAAAATAAAAATTAATGTATTGAGCAAAAATAAATATTTCATTTGTCTTAAGGCATATGGATTTAATATTTATTATCTTTTTTTTTTCATTTTTTATTTTTAAAGCCTTATATCAAGTTGTATTGTTCCAAAATTGTGAACAATCCAGTTTACTCTTAGTTTGCATGCATAATCATCTTATTTTTTTAAACTCCATTTTTAATTTTTAAAATTTTGCATTAGTCTAGTTAATTTTTTAAAATTTTTATCTATATACATATAGAATATTTATAATTATAAATACGTAAGCAATTTTAGAGTACAAAATAAGGAACCATTAATGCATTGATATTGTAGTTAAAACAATGTCAAGGACTAAAATAAGATTTGGATCTAAAGATCCCACTAAAAATATGTTAAATGCCTTTGTTTTTATAAAATATGCCAGTTTTAAGATAAATAAATGATTGAATTCAATACTTTCTGTAAACTATATTGGCCTTTCCCCACTTAATTAAACTCATATGACTTAATAAATTAAATTTTAAGAAAATCAATACATGAATCAAATACAAAAGTCAATAATATTAGAGAAAGTTTTACTTAAGTATCATAACTTGATAAAAATTTCACCTAGGGACTTTAGAAAACCAAAATTCTTTTGACAGACCAAATAAATAAGTTACTATTAGTGCTTACCAAAGTTAACTACTCATGTTTCATAAAATTATAACTTAATCTTTTTGATATTACAAGATGTTTTCTTCCAAAGGTAATAACAAATCCAAAACATTCTTGTAATATTGGAAAAATTAAGTTGTAACTTTTGATAATATAAATAGTAATTTTGAGAAGTATCGATAACACCTTATTTCTTTAGGCTTTTAGAAGAATTTTGACTTTTAAGATCCTTAGCGGAATTTTTTCTTAATATTAATAGATATGTTTATAAGTAATATTAACAACTATCTTTTTAAAATTTTTACATTATTTCAAGTTTTGACAATCTTGATTTATTTTATTATTATAATTTAGTCTGTATCTAATGCATTAAACTTAACCACGTGCCTCTATAAAAAAATTTCTAGAATAATTTAGTCTTAGATTCTGTCCCAAAATTACAAGACACATGGATATTAAGTGCTCTTCAATAGTCAAAGAACTTTACATTTACCTCCGAAGTTGAATACAAAAACTCAAAATAGTGAGTGCCACGCCAGGTAACATATACTATTCTTATTAGGGCACAAGATGTGATGAAAAATTTAAATAATATGTTAGAATTTTAAAGTCAATTCTTTTAATAGTGATATGTAAGTATGCATTCAAAAAGAATTTGTTAAATCCTTTAAAATAGGGTAATAATTAAACCTACACTTAAAGGCAAGTTTGATATTCAAATAAAAAAATAAAATAAAATAAATTTATATAATGTTTATTATAACATTGTAATTATTATTTAATAATATTTATTATTGTTATTTTTTTAAAATAAAAATAAAAAATTATTTTTTATTTACAAAATTATTATTTTTTAATTTTACTTTAATTCCTAATTTTCTATGGATTGGATGTATCATTCTTTTCATAATAAACTCTATATCATTCACTCTGGTAGTGGCAAATCTCTATGGAACATGGGAGCCACATCTACCACCCCCACTATCAGTGGCACTTGGCTTTCCAAAAGATACCTTTAGTAGCAGTGTCGGTTGGTAATGGTTTTATCTTCTTTTATTTATTTATTTATTTATTTTTATTGATAGTTACATCCTTTTACTCATCTCATCTCTTATATCATATCATGGACAAATCATTTAAAGTAATATTATATATCTACTATCGTTGTCAATTATAAGCAATAACCTAGTAAAACGCATTATTCAGATATTTATGCTTATCCTTAGTTGTTAGACAGTTTGGGTAGGTTTGTTTATCAATAATTAAGATTATACTCCTTAAATTCCTTATTAATTATTGGAGTCTCATTCACCAAAAGACTAATGGGATGTTTGAGCTCTAGAAAGAAAGAGATGTCCTTTTCTTTTCTTTTTTTCCTCTTCCTTTCATTGTTCTTTTTTTTCTTGGAAATAATTGAGGTTATAGGCATGTCTTGTTTTTTTGTAGGTATATTTTAAATTTTTATTCTTTATATATATATATATATATATTCAAGTTTGCCCTTTAAATAGCCAGCTTTGTAATTGAATAACTACAATTAAAAGTTCAATCTCTTTAAAAAAGAATTATTTTATTAAAGATTAATTTGTAACCTAATATTTATATTTTGACTCAAAAATCAATTGTTTTCTTATAGTTTAAAATGTATCATTCATCATTTTATTTGATTTGTTCATTCATTTTTTAATTATTTTGTAATATTTTATATTCAAATTTTAACGAAATAATCATGTAAATATTAAAATGATAAAAAAATATCATTGTTAAATCTTTCTTTTACACATACTTTTAATAATAAAAGTGTCCATTATTTTAATATTTACATAATTATTTTGGTTAAAATTAAAATTGTAAAATACCATGAAGTAATCAAATAATAACGAAACAAACTATATAAAGTTAAATGAGAAACTTTAAATTATAAGGAACAAATTAATTTCGGCTTAAATTAAAATGGATATAATTATATTATAATATATCTTTTAAAAAAATTAAAAAAATGATCATGTCAGTAAAATGTTTGCGAAAGTAGCATTGTCGGAATTCAAAGCAAAAAGGAAAAACTTAATAGAACTTCCATTAGTGAACCAGTCAGTCTCTAAAAGCACTGTGACAATTGAACAATCCTCTTATTATATACTTAAATAAATATGTCATGAGGGAAAAAAATATGCTCGCTCTAAGATATGCTTTATTAGTTCATTACAGAAGACTCTGAAAAATACAAAAATTTTATGAATCTCGAATGGCGTACAAAGAAGAGCAATAGTTATAACCGCAGAAGAAGATCCCTTTGTGGCCTTCAATGCCTAAACAGCTGTGAAATCGCTTTGCTTTGGCATAATAAAATACCAGAACAACACCAAGTGAAAATTTTGCATCCAATTAAACTTGGAGTTATTATGCAATTGGATTCTCAGCTGCTTTAAGAGAAGTAGGTCTAGATTGTCAAATTTTAATTTAGATAGTTTAAATTTTAAATAATTTTTTTTTTATTTTAAAGAAAACAAAATTCAAGATAAAGACAATCTTTCAACTTCCCTAAAATAGAGAGTCTAACTGATAGAAGTTAAAAAATTATTTTTATTTTGTATTTTACTTCTTTTAAAATAAAAAAATAAATTATTAAAAATAAAAAAATTTAAAATTTAAACTATCTAAATTAAATCTAAATGACTCAAATCTACTCAAAAAACAGAAAAAGCAACAAAGAGTCTATCTTGGTGTCGCTATGCTGATAATTAGACTGTGTGAGCTGATCGGAGAACAGCCAGATCCAAGTTTTTAAGTCTCAAGACAGACTCTACGTGTCCTCTCAAAGTGTATAACTCTCGCAGCCTGCCAAGTTTGATGCAATATTTTTAGAATTTGCATTATCTATGAATGAATAAAGCAAGACAAAAGGGGAAAAAAATCTACTTTAATACTTGAAAGATGATATCCTTATCAATTTGATACTCTCTAGATTTTTTGTATCACTTTAATACTAAATCAAACTCTATTTTAGTCCTCTATAAATGGATTACTTCTCAAGTTAGTTCTTAATATATTTTCATTCCCATTTTGGCTTTTCATATTTCAAAATCCATTCAATCTGCTTCCTATGTTTGTGAATTGGTAACTTTGTTAATAGACCTAATAACATTTAATAATGTCACAAAACATAAATAGCCTTGTCACTAGATGCGTTAGCAAAGTAAGTGATCCACTAACAATGGGACTAAATTTGATGGATTTTGAATCTTGTTGGGATCACAATAAAAATATATTAAGGATCAACTTGAAAATTAGTTTATTTATAGGTGGACCAAAATAGGAATTTAGTGTTTTAATGCCTCAGTGTGATTTCATTTCAATATGACCATTTCAATGTACTAAAATGAAATCAAGGCCATCTTTCAACAACCAACAAATGAGGAATGAAAGAAAATATATTCCTCAGAATTAGATACAAAATATATATATACACTATTTGATTTTAAAAATACATTTTCTTACACTTTAGTCTTTAAATTTATTTCTTTATATAAATAAATCCCTCAAGTTAACATGTTATAAATATATATTGAGTTAGTCCCTTAAAGTGGACTAAATATTTAATTTAGTCCAATGGAAGGACTAGTGTGTAACAAATTACGAATTTTGAGGACTACCTTGAGTAGAAGAATTAAATACAAAGATTAAAGTGTTAGAAGGTATAACTTTTAGATAATACCAAAGAGTAAATTATACATGCTTTTTTTAAAAAAAAAATTGTTGAAATTATATAAATTTCTTTTTTATTTTTAAAATATATACAAATCTCTCCTAAAAATAAAGAGAAAATTTATATAATTTGAATAAAATTTAAAGAAAGTTTGTATAATTTACTTTTTGTTTTAAGGGATGTTTGTGTAATTTTAGCAAAATGCAAGAGAAGTCTATGTAATTTTCTTTTTGTTTTATAAGAGATTTGTATATATTTTGAAAATAGAAAAAAGTTTTGTATAATTTTAACAAATTGAGAAAAATTTTGTATAATTTACTCAACAACAAATTGTATATTTTCTAAAAAAATATATGAAGTATTAAAATTGATAATGATACGATTTGGAAGACCAAAATTAGAAGCTGGAAGAGAAAATGATAATGAGCAGAAATGAAGGTACCTAGCTATTTCAGCGCGTCTTCTGGCCTGTTCGACTATCAAAGAAGATCGCCTTCCAGTTCCAGTTCCAATTCCAATTCCATTATTCTTAGTAACCTCCACTTCTGTGGCCATCAATCCTTGTAGGCTTCTCTGAGACAGAACCCACTTTGCAGCCCTATCTTCCTTTCCATAGTCTTTCTTAGAAGTAAAAGCAGTCTGTTTGGACACAAATAAGGCTTTTATTTAGTCCATTGAAACCAATACTTGAAGTTCAAACAAGAGATTAATTTTGTACTAACCCTTCTATCAAATAACAGATTCCAGGCTTCTCCACTCAAAATATAGCGAACTGTGAACTTGATAATATCCAAAGGTATATAGAAGATCAAACTGTATAGCCATATAATACCAGCCCATCCCCATCCAATGCCTCTAATATAAGCAAAGCTGATATGTGCATAGACTGCTATCAACGTAGCCACCTGATTAATATAAAAATCAACTCATTATTCAGAAACAATGGTTTTGCTTGATTTTCCAATCAAATTAGTGCACTGGGGGTGTAGAAAAGTTTTGAGTAAACCACAGATTATTCTTATGTGGTTGGGCCTAAAATCAGTTTGTTCTCTATAACTTAGAAGCATGTTATTCAACTTTCTTGTGATTTATTATGGTCTCAGTTAATATTCTTGTGACATTTTTCATCCAAACTTTAATAGAAATAATCTTATGAATGACAGAACATCAAACATTTATATTGTTGAAAATATACATTACTTGTATGTTGAACAGTTTTATAGTGTTCAGTAGTTATTATTGAGATTAAGCTGACAGTCTTGATTGTATCAATGACTTCAAAAGACCATAAAATTATTTAATATATGAGTAAAACATACTTTTTAATGAATTTGTTTATTGTTTCAAAATTCATGTGATTACTTTTCTTAGAACTAAGACCAAAAATACCATTGGGTGAGTTAAGAGGTGGGGTTTGAATAACATATTTGAGCCTAACTTTATCCAAAAATATTTGCAAATCCAATGTTGAAGGTCAGACATATGCGGAACTGGAAAAGTCAACATGTTTAAATTCCTTTGAGTAGCTTTAACTATTTGAGTGAGTGACATTACCAATTGAGCTATAACAAAGGCGCACATCAAGAGAACTCCAGGTCTCTCTAGAAATGACCACCCTTGACTTCGTGTTACAAAAATCAAAGCCTGGCTGATGATGCTAACTTGCAGATATACAGCAGATGAAACTTTCTCACTGTCACTGGATAAGGAGGATACATGGAAGAGGGTCTGCATCAAAAAAATTGATTAGCTTAAACTATGAATCTTTTCATTTAGCATGTGAGCAGAACAATGATGGCTAACAAAGAAAAGAAACAAAAAATTTTTACTTCAAAGAAAGTGGTCTTTACTACTGTCCAGTAGAAAAGAACAGTAACCAAAGCAAGGTAAGTGCCAATGACTATTCCAGTTGCAAATATCTCTGGCAGCTTCCAACTGTCAGGTGTCGGCGATGGCTTTACACGGTCTTGTGCTATGGTCATAATAGTCCCTAAATGCAGAAACTTCTTTGAGTACAAGCCTTACATATCAATAATTTGTTCTTATTGTTTAATTATTATATTACTCTCTGATTTTGGAGAAAAAATATAGTGTTTTAAGTTATAACTATTCATGATACCTACATAACATGGCCAATTAGATTTTAGTCAAACTCGGGGATTATAGAAAAACAGCTTTTGTGAAACACTTCTGCATTTTTTTTCAATGAAGAGTACTACTTATTTCCAGAAGGAAAGTATAAATGAGCAAACATTTTTTATTTTAATAATACCGAAGATGTTATAAACAATTTATGGGTGACATCAGTCAAAAGTTCGAATTACAAATGCTTGAAAATCTACTCCTCATAATGAGCTAATTGAAATGCTATGAAACCAAGGAAAATCTAGTTTGTGTCTTTTTTAGTTTCTATATAATATTTTTTTAAAAAAGTATTTCCTCACTTTTCCTTGTCAATTACACA
Organism: Erythrophleum fordii; assembly: GCA_032878935.1. NCBI lineage: Eukaryota > Viridiplantae > Streptophyta > Magnoliopsida > Fabales > Fabaceae > Erythrophleum > Erythrophleum fordii. Next base: position 8,608,292 of record JAVQMF010000042.1, read on the forward strand.
AAAGCTAGTGACTGTAGCTTCCTTCAATCATACATATATCCATGTCCAAGGAAAAATTGGAAAATAGAATGTTTTATGGTGCTCTTCTATCTTCCTGATTATTGTTTTCACTTGAAAGGGAGAAAAGGAAGGGAAAAAAAAAATTGCAGGATATGACCCTTACCATCATTCAGTATCGCTATGATCAAGACCATGAAAGGTGGAAAATCATACTCCCAAATCAAAGCCAGAAGCACAAAACCAAGCTGCAAGAAGCATTTGTTATGAAATTCCAAACAAACTCACTTTGAATAAAAGTCCAAGGAAAAAGAACAAGAAAAATGACATTAAAATATGGAAAATGAAACTTATCTTACCACTATCCTTATGGTTATGGAGACTGCATATATCTGCATTTACGTGAGCTATCAGTTTTACATCAAATCAGAATAAAAGCAAGCAACAGAAAAAATCAATGTAAGAGTTTAAACACTAATAAAAACTGTTGCTCAGAAAAATATAGATTTACCTAATGCCGGTTTTAAGTTTGACTAGTTCCTAGGATGCATGCTTTCCAGCTCGAGGTTATATATTATATAGAAGCAGAGTGGTACAGTTGATCCATGATGATATAAATGAGAAGAGGAAGATTGCACACTCAACTGTATAATTTTTCATTCTTTGAAATATAGATCGGCTAGTTAACACAGCACTGATAATCACACTTAAGCCGGGCTCTGTTAAGACTATATCAGCAGCTCCTCTTGCAGCATCAGTCGAATCTGATACGGCAATTCCAATATCTGCTTTCTTTAAAGCTGGGGCATCATTTACACCATCTCCAGTCATTCCAACTACATGCTTCTTTTCTTGTAAAATTTTCACAATTTCATACTTGTGTTCTGCGAGTATGGCAAGATAAAATAATCAATGGATAGTCTGTATGACATTACAACATGGGGTTTACTTGTTCGTGTAACTCACTGAAGCTCTATAAATTATCCACATCTTTTGGTGTATGGTTTCTCATTAGACTAATTGCTTAGGGACTCATGGTTTAATACTGAGAGGGCAAAAGGTTGACCATCTATTACACCGATAGCACGTCAGGCCATTTATGATTTCTGAGATATTTACTTGTAGTGATACTTGTATTTTTGTTGTTGTTTTGTATTTTGATGGGAAGGAAAAGAAAGGAAAGATGAAAGTGAAATATTAGGATGAAATACCAGGAAATACACCAGCAAAGCCATCTGCCTTTTCAATGAGCTCGTCTGCTGGGAGGGCTTCATTTTCATCTTTGTCACGGCCCAACAATGATGAAGAAGGGTACATATTTGTCCCCATACCAAGTCTTCGGCCTGTCTCTTTTGCAATTGCCAACTGATCCCCTGCATTCACATGTAGTCTGGCCTATTTGTCCTTCAAACTCTTCGACATTTTCCAATATGAGAACAAAACTTGCTGATTATTTCTATTAACTGAAAATTTCTACTAGAAGAAAAGTATGATTTTCAACTTCTAAGATGCTAAGTAACAATTTTCTACTTCTAATATTACTGTTTACACTGGTGGAAAACAGTGATATGGTTATAGTTCCTAGAACGAGATCAACGCTTGTGTGCGCCCATAAATATGAGGGTGAAACCAGAGAGAAATAAAAGAAGGATCACCTTTACTAGTCCTAAATCAGAATTTACTAGCATGTTGATTGCTTATGTGATAACAAAGAAACAAAGAAAATTCAAAATGCTACCTGGTAGCGGGAAAAATGGAACACTTTCTGTAGAACCAGAAACACTGTCAAATTATATGTATCCTTTGTTAAATTGTTAGAGCTTCATAATTTACCTGTAATCATCTTAACGCAGACTCCGAGATTAAGTGCTCTACGTATGGTCTCAGCACTATCATGTCTAGGAGGATCAAACAAGGGCAACAGCCCACAAAAAGTCCAAGGACCTCCAGGACTATCCTTGGACTGTTCAGGAACTTCCTGAAAAGGTTATTATAAATCTTTTCTCAGTATGAAAATTCAACAAATTGAGATTAAAAATGGCTTAAATTGTATGATTATGAAATCTGATTGCAGAATTTCTCTCAGGAAAAAGTTGATATCTTTTCGCTTCATTGCATTGTGCTTTCGTTAGGAAAGTAAAAGATGGAGGAGGATAGGTAAGCTGATGTACCTGATAAGCAACTGCAAGAGATCGCAAGCCCCTTTCAGCAAATTTGTCAATGATTGCATGAACTTTTCCGGCAATCTGATCTTTCTCTCGACACATATTTAGAATCTAATATTCAAAAAACAACATAAAGAAGAGAGTGAAGGTGTAATGCGAGAGCTAAGATTCCAAGATGACAATTTGATATCCTACACCATTATTAGAAACTGTTAAGTGATATTACATCATTAAAGACTGAAACCCTTAAATTCATTAACCTAGATGCTTCATTGCTGCATTGTAAATATTTGTTCATTTTATTTACCCAAAAAAAAAAATTAGGCTCCTTTGGTAGGGAATAAGGAAGTGTAAATACAGTCAGCATCTTTCATGCATTTGCACACCTGTTCAGGAGCTCCTTTGCTGGCCCTATGCCACTTGCCTTTAGAATCAATATATGTAATGGCAGTGCGTTTGTCTACTGGATTAAAAGGTAGAAAATGAACTTCAGTGATATTCGCACGCGCCTGTGGAGAAAAAATAGAAAATTTTCTTCTCTACGTATTAGTCCATATCAAAAAGTAGGTTGAAAAACTTTCAGCATCAAATTAACATGAGTATCTATACCTCCTTTGGATCAGCTAGCATATTAACGATCGCAGCATCAATGGCATCCTGATTTTCCATTCTAGCTGCTCTGGCTGCTAGTAGGACAACCGTATCTTTGTCCATATTGTTGTTAAAGACCTGTTCATTATTTATATTACAGAAGGGAAATTCTATAAGGAATTCAGGCAAAATTCAGAACCATCTGGGATACAAGCGAAGCAATCCATCATCTTTACACTTAGTGATAAAAAGTCCTAAGCCTGAAGACTTCTTTGCCTAATACAAAATCTGCCGCTTTTATAGGGCAATATGGGTAAAATACTGCACGTCATCTTATGTACCTCTATGAGGTTTCGATCAACAGTGAGGCGATTCAGGGTAAGAGTTCCAGTTTTATCACTGCATAGGACATCCATGCCTGCCATTTCTTCAATTGCTGTCATTCTTTTTGTGATGGCTCCCTTAATAATGAAAGAAGAAAAGATAAAAGAAAAACATTGTCAGCATATAGATATGCTATCGTGCATTAAATTTAAACATAGCATATGATTTATGGTGTGGCCTTCAATCATAAGGACAAAAGATAAACTTCATCAAATTCATTTGTGTCTTAGTGACAATCATAGGGGAGAATGAATTTGGCCTTAATTTTACTGCATGACTGGCTAACATGTACAGAAGTTGCACCTGCTGCGATAGTCGATGAGAACCTATTGCAAGTGTTACGGATAACACTGTCGGCATAGCTATGGGAATTCCTCCAATTAAGAGAACAAGAAGATTGTTGATTCCATCCCTATATGAACGGTGCTGTACAGGAAACATTACTATGATTTCAAGAACCATCCCTACGGCTATAGAGCAAATGCAGAAGTTCCCAATTGCGGTTAGGACCTGCAGAATAGTATTAAATAACACCGAGTCAAATGATTAAACGAGCATTCAATCTAGCCTCTGAGTTTATAGACTTGATAAATACATGTGCATGTTGAGAATTTGATGCCTAATGCAGAATAAGTTCTACTTATGTGACAAGACAGATAGAATCATTGGTAAAACAAGCCCGAATCTGCTATACTAGGAACACTTCCTTTTAAGAAATGATCCAACTTCTAGCTTCTTGTTAACATCTTGGTTTTATTTCATTCCTTATCAAGTAAGCCCTATAAGATAAATATGCTAAAGGTTTTGCAAAAATTACCTTCTGAAAATGTCCAACAACTTCGGTAGTGTCAACCAAGTATGCTGCCTTTCCAAAAAAGGTGTGAACTCCTGTTGCTATCACTACAGCTTCAATCTCTCCTTGCTTACATGTTGAGCCAGAAAAGACTTCATCTCCTGTCTTCTTGGTGACAGGCAGAGATTCTCCAGTGAGAGCTGACTGCAGAGAACTATCTCGAGTCAAAAACTAAGACAACTAAGAAACTCCATCTTGACCAATCAAAGTAGATTATGTCATGATAAAACACATATTGAGGCCCTTACATGGGAAATCAGTGAAGCAAAGTATTGAAAGATTTCATTCTTAGTTTAACAGACACTTGCCTGGTCAATTTTTAGAGGGTCTCCTTCAAGAAGGCGAGCATCAGCTGGAATGATATCTCCCAGCTTTATGCTGACTATATCTCCAGGTACTAAAATAGCTGCGTCTTGCTCTTGCCACTGGCCATCTCTCAGAACCTGGATATTTGGATATTAGAGAACTCCGGTCCCTTTTTTTCAATGCGAGGAAACTTCAGCAGTTGTAAAAATTATTGACCACTTTTGACATGTCATCATGAGGTCCTTCTTATTGTTTTGTAGAATATTTTGAAACAGAATACTGATAAATAAGTAGTAGAGGGAGTGAGGGACATTGGGGTCGAAATTGAGAGCCAAAATGCAACAAAAATCAATTCTGACAAGCACTAGAAGAAGCATATAAATTATGTACAGCATAAAATAGCATACTGAAAATCCAACATTGAATTAAAGACATCCACTCCTAATATAACTCTCATTAAGCATGGCCTTATTACTCGAATTAATTTAGAACTGCATCAACAAGGAACTTCTTGAAGTTTTGCATAATTTAAGAACATTTTTAATATTTCCTTAGGACCTTTGAGCCTTAATATCAGAAAAAATTTGGGTTGTTATTTGCGAAAAGAAAAGGTAAAACCCAAATGGACAAGGAATTTTAGCATAACCAGTCAAAATATTACAGAAACAAATTTAATTCGTTTAAGAATATTTTATCACTGTAAATTAAGACGTAGTTAATGAATTTCTAGAAAGGAGATTATTGAAAAAGTGCTATACCTTTGTTTTAGGAGCCAAACGAGCCATCAGTGCAGCTGCTGCATTTCCAGCATTGTTCTCTTCAATAAAACTAATTGTGGAGTTTATAAACAGTAGGCATATAATCCCTACAAAGTCCTGCCAGTCAGGACCCTCCCCCTGAAATATCACCCAAAGAAAGAAATGAGGAATGAAAAAGTATAAGGAAACAGTTCCCATGGAAAGATGAGGAAAGAAGGCAAAAGATGATTGCAGAACATGAATTATATTGTTTACTCACTCCACCATTGGCGAGAACAATTGCCATAATAGCAGCTGCTTCCATAACCCATGATAGAGGATTCCACATGAAACTCAGAAACTTCAATATTTTATTCTCCTGCATCAATATTGGCAGGCGGGCGATATAGTTAGGATTGTTTCAGTTAGATACATAAGAAGGCCATGGATACTGGTGCTAGAATAATGACATTGCTTCTGTTGTCTGTTAATGGCAGATAACATTGAAGCAATACAGAACAGATGAAACTTTTCAATCCAATATTCAACGGTAACTTCCATCAACCAAAATGTCAGTGGAGAGTTGGAACTAATTGTAAACTCTAGTGCCTTCATGTTTGAGGGAAGGTGAAGTACTGAATTATTTATAATTTTCCTAAATAATCTTAAAATATCTATTCATTGTTTCTTCTCCTTTGTTTGAAAGTACTACATGAATAAACCTCAGTAACTCTTAAACAGGGGCGGCGGCAGAAATTTTAACTTAGGCGACCAAACTAAAAGTTATAATACATAATATATATTTTTAAATTATAATAACTCTACAGTATACATACTATATACTAAACCAAAAAAAATCAGATTATGTATCATATTAGAATTAAAAAAGTTAATTGTGCGCTGTAGTACATGGTTTAAGCAACGCCATGACTTGCAACATGAAGGAAGCCTACATGTTTCGTAGATAACTCTTATTTTATTTTATTTATCTCATTGGTTAACTTTCTATAAATTATATAAATAATCTTATGTAAAAAATTATATATTAGATCCGTTGATAATTTGATAACAATAATAAAGTAAAGCAATTATCAAATCTATACATGAGAAAAGAATACAAAGTTTTAAAAATAAGGCAAATGCAGAGGACAATTTAAAAAACATTCAACAACAGAATAGAAAAAAATATTTTAAAAAATAAAAAAAAGTGAATATCAAATGGAGTGAAGAAATGAGGAAATAAAAACAAATAAACAAAGAAGATTATGGTGGACTCAATGATCTTCACCTTTCTTATTTTACTCTCCACTGATATAAAAGAGAGAGAAGAAAACTTTTTACTTTTTTCAATTTTTTTAAACTTGCTTAAAACTAAAATGTACAGAGTCTTTGTCTAGAAGCTTTTGTCTTTGCTAATTTTATTACTTCTAAAGACTTAGAATTGATAAAATAATTACTTGTTCATAAAGAGTAAGTAATAACAAACGATATTTTGCTTTTCGAAGTACGACATATATTAAACTATCATGGAATTTGCTTTTTAACTATTAGTCATATTATCATTTTTTTTATACACACACAAACCTTTTTTTTTTTGGAGGGACCTTAATGTCAATTTCTTTTTTTTTTTTTTGGTTTTTTTGGGGGGGGGGGGGGGGGATTAATTCCCTACGTATATATGCAAATATCAAAATGTAAGGGGGTCCCTCAGCCTCTGCTTTTACATGTATAAAACTTGATATCCCAACTGGAGCGTTGTGTGATATATAACTAAATAGCTAGACCTCTTTTTATAGTGTTCATATGCATAGACACTTAATATTGTCTTCAAATTCTGTATCATGAAATTATAAAAATCAGCTATTTTTTTGAAGCGTCTTCTTACAGGCCTCTCTTCCAGCTTGTTTGGGCCAAATATCTGCAGTCTGGCTTCAGCATCGTCAGATGAAAGTCCTCTTGGTGATGTTCTTAGCTGCTCAAAAACTTCTTCTAATGGTATGCGTTCCTGACCAATATGTACTAAAAAATGTCATTCTTCTGTACGGGATGAATTTGAAAATGTGATGACTCTGACTTTTTTTTTGTTTAAATCAAGGTTAGTCTTGGTTGTAAAACTTACCAAATCGACACCCTCTCGACTGAAACTCTCAGGGGCAAGCAAAGGCTTATCCAGTTCCTCAGCCATGCTATAGCAACATCATGTAGTAAATATATGTATATATGTATATATATATAAAAGGAAGTGGCAAGTCTGTACTGCTTAAACTATGTAAACTATATCAATGAGAAAAAAATACACCATCTAAACAATGTAAAATGATCTACACTAAGCAAAAAACCTTGGGTTTGGAAGCGGAGAAAGAGACATGGGTAGGAATCGATTTAACATCGTGTTGAACTCAATCTTAATGACTAGAGTTGGTACCGTGTAAGGTATCAGCTTCTTAGCACAAAGTTTAATATTTTTTATATTTCACCGGTAAAAATATCAGTGTAAAATTCATAAGGAAGAAGCATTTCTATCTTTACAAAATACTAGTGTTGTAAGTCAGAAGAAACTGCTGTACCATAGTTATTATTTCATTACCACGGATAGACCCCAAAGGGAACAAGCACTGTCCTATTACAAGTTCTAATACTATCTTTACAAGTTATAATATTCTTATTTAATGCTTAAAACTATTCCCAACTTGCATAAAAAGTAGTGACCTAAAGTTGCATTTGCCATGTCTGAGTACTAAATATAATTCCCTCTGCTATTTCTATTTTACCTTGTATGGAAATTCAGAGAGAAAACCTTCTGGGGTTGTCTCAAACTTGACAGAGTAAAGCAAAAGCACTAAAATACTTACTTGGATGAAAAGTAAGAGCACTCAAATATGAGAAGTAAAGCAGATGAGGACCTCCTCCTTTTCTGAGAAATAGGTTACAGGCAGGGTGTGATAGTGAGAAGAAGAAGGTGAGGAAGTGAGATGATGATAATGGTGGTGGTCCATGAATAAAAAGAAATCAACTTGATTTGGTAGCTGACTGTTCGTTACCTGTCGTACAAAAGACTGGATGATCGATTTCTAACAACATTGTTGCATGTTTGGATTTGGGAGGCGCCACATGTTAGCCATGTTTAATTTTTATCGTTTGACGAAAACGACCGGGAAGCTGGGATACCAAGGAAAGACCGCTCCATTTATCTAACCTTCAAAACTTACCTCTTCAACGGTTCAACCTAACGTTCTCCGTTTTCACACTTATTCCCCCACAAAACTACTGAACAACCACATGCCTCGGGAAACATTATTATTATTATTACTATTATTTAAATTCCCTTTTGATTTCATAAATGTTTTAATTTAGTCTCCTTAATTTTAAAAGAATAATAATCTTATATTCTTAAAAATATTATATTCTTTAGTTATTATGACACAATAACTATTAAATATTATTAAATATAAAAAAATATTTTTTTTTATATTTTTAATCGATTTTTATTATAATTATACTCATTTATTACATAAAAATTAAATTTATTTTTTAAGGACTCTTGATTATTAATATATTAATATTTTAAGTAATTATTTAATAAAATATTATTCTACACTTAATAATTAATTGCATCATTACTAAAGAATATGATATTCTTAGAAACATATGATGATCACTCATTTTAAAATAGACAATGTTGTTGGTTCTTAATTTTTCAAATAATCTCTGTCCTTCTGTCGTATTATTCATCTGAAATGTAATTTACTTCAACATAACAATCTATTGATTTAGAAGTTAGATTTTTACCTAACAACATTAGTTTAGATTTTTATCTAACAACATTAGTTCATATTTAGATTTGGTGTCCAAGTAAGCAGATTATTAAGCTGGGCATTAAATTTTTTGATGAAAATGTGATAGAGGAGTAAAATTGAATTATTTTAAAAATTAAAAAAGCAAGATTGCTTTTTTTTACTGAAAATGACAAAATTAAAAATTTTATAAAATTAAAGAGATGAAAAGTATATTTCAGCCTAATTTTTATTTAAATGGGAAAACTTTTGACGCCAATGACTTCTATAATTATTTCTGGATTAATACTTACTCCTTATTTGTTTGGCTCAAAATCAATTTATCGTTCTTTAAAAAATGTGTCATTCGACTGTCCTATAATTATTTTGTATCACGTAATTATTTGTGGTATTATTGATGAACAATTTACTGTTGAAATTATGTTTCATTTATATACTTATACTGTGAATAATTTCATTATTTTTTAAAAATTGCAATTAGAATTAAGATGTTATTTTGAAATAAACATTCACTTAATTTCAGCAATAGAATCATGATACTACACTATAAAAATATTCAACGTATTAACAGAACAAATATTTAACAATAAATTAAAAGAGTTCATCATTTTAATCTTTACATTATTTTTTTGGCAAAATTTTTATATAAAATATTCCTTTAAATGATAATTGACGAATCACATGCGTGTTAAATGAGATAATTCAAATTTAAATCACATAGTAAACTGATTTTGAGTCAGACAGGAGTAAATAGTAATTTAGACATTATTTTTTACATTTAAGATACTAAATAAATAAATAAATATAAAGTATGTCAAAGGATTGGACTACAAGACCTTTTGTTTGTATTTTATTGAAAGAATATTAGAATAAGTTTATTTTTTTTTTTCTTATGATCATTAGAGAGAATGTATAGGGCAAGAACCTTGAAGCTTGAAAATGTTATGATTCACGACCCATAAAATAAAAAACTGACCACCGATTTCAGCTTTCCGTGTTATCAAAAAAAAGTTTCTTTTGTTCTTATTATCCTTTTGTTTTGTTCAGTTTGGATGGCAAACTCAATTACCTTTGGACACACGTGGAATTTGAACGTAGTATAGAAGAAACAAGATTATCTCACTAACATAATCTGTAAAGAAAGACAAACATCAAATTGAGTTGAAGTAGTAGAAACACAATATATTAGAGAAATTACATCCATATCTCAAATTGTGATATTCAAACCAGATTCTGCTTGAACCTTTTTGTAATAATATATTTAATATTACTCATTTACATGATTGCTTTCATTGTTAAAATGACTTACGACGGCTTATTTAGTAGTTCCTTCTTATTGTTGTTGAATAGGTAAAGTATTTTAGGTGTTTATTATTAAATTTTTTGATTAAAACATAATATTTTTATTAAAAAGCTTAATAAAAATATCTAAAAGTCTATTTACTGTTGTTGTACTATCTAAGTTTGATCTTAGTTTTGATTACTACGATAATTGTATCAAACCAAAATCCACTTTCCTTTTCCCTTGCACATAACAAGAAAAAAGGAAATAAAATGCTTCAAGTGGATGGCTTGAATGAAGATGACAAGCGCCAACACCCCCTACCTCAGCCCCGCATTACTTAAGTAATTCACATGGTAGGTGATGATTGGTTATGCAAGTTGGTCATGGCCTCAGTTTGTTCAAACAAGCTTGGTAAGACCAATAATTCATAATTCATCCAATTTTTTCACACTCAGTTTCCTTACGGGGGATTTTATTGTATATACTGAGTAGTAGGGTGAAAAAGGATTTGTTTATTCATTATTTATTATTATAAGAGAAAATTATACTTTAAAAATTGTAATTTATACAGTTAAAATTTTTAACTTGTAATTTTTTTACAATTAAAAATTTTAGAATATAATTTTTTCTTATAGTTAAAATTTTCATCTTTACAGTTATGATTTTTATTTTTTTCATTCAACCTTAATCTCAAAACTAAAACAAAAAATTAAAAAAAAAAAAGAGAAAAATGCCCTACTACGTAGTAGGATCCCCTACTGTAGGGGATACAAGCAAGAGAGATAAAGTTGTTCCAATATGGATAATAAATGCATAAAACCAAAAAGAAAGCAAGGGATCTGTTGGAAAATTGGATGTCTCTAATGGGTTGACTCATTACTTGATGTGATAATCTAATGGAAAAAATTAATTAATTAATTAATTAATCAATTGATTGATTGATTAATTAATTAATTAATTATGAAATATTTATTTTATATTATATTTGAATTTTGCAATACAAATAAGAGGGTTGTCAATTTTTTATTATTATAATTTGAATTTTGATTTTTGAAAATCAAAATTCAAAGTATAAGGAAGTTATTATTTTTGGATAACGGAGAGAGAACTAATTAGTGAATGAGGCATGATTAATTTTTTTTTAGAATATTGTAAGTTTTCTCTCTTTCTCTCTCTCCCTCTCTCTCTTCTATTATAACACCATAATATATTAACTCTAACTAGTCTCTGCTTAGGCTTGATTCCATATGATTTTAAAAAAAAATGACAAAAGTCGTGGCATTTTCATGTTATAAATAAGGGTTCACGCTCATATTTAGCCCCGTGGGTCTCATGAAAGGAAGCCGATAGATAGTGGTGTAGCACGAAACTCCTGATGGAGACCAATAACATACAAATAACTTGGGAAAGCTTCTCAGGCCTAACAGGAACCTCTGGCTCAGCTCTCTGAGCCCTGGGCGATCTGCCTCTACCTCTGCCCCGTCTAGTCTCAACCATGTCTGAAAGTAAACCATAGCTTTCTGGAAATCTCTAAATGTTCACTTTACACTAAAAATAATGTCTAATCACAATTTCAGCATTTGGCTTATATTTGACATCGCAAAAGAGACAGAGGTCTGGCTGTCCCTAGTACTGGTGCAGTTTACTGTCATAAACTTCAAAAATTCATACATGCGAGCTATCATGCCTGCTGCGGCTACAGCTAGTCAGAAGGGGGTTTTGGAATTGAAAAGGCCGAGACCAGAAGAGGGTTCTAGTATGACCCCTAGCACTAAGAAGAGAGGCAAGGGGCCGTGGAATAGAAGGTCACAGCGGGGTAAGCCGATGCCACCTCCTCGGAGCCAGTCATCCTTCCCTTTATGGTTCAAAATGGAACCAAATGACCTCATATTTGTTCTAGCACCTCTTGGGCAAAATTTAAAGCATAAACATAGTTTATATGAACTACCCAAGTGGTCCAAATCATCACACATCTCAAACTCATTATGCTACGAGCAAAAATACACTATTGCAGATAAGCCACGAAGGAGCCAAATCTCATAATTTCATTGTTTTGGCTCTATACATAGTTTATACATCATTCATACAGAGTTCTATACTTGCTCAAGTATTTACATCTCAAAAATAATATGTGCATATTCATTTGGGCACCTCTTTACATTAAAAGAATCAAAATAGCTATACAACTCCCTAATCATGCTCAACTAGGCTCTTTGGTGTGCACTTTGATTTCTTTGAGCTCCACCTAACATGTTAAGATGGGAAGGTTGTTACATCTACAACCTAGAAGAGAAGAAACACAAAGCCATAAAATTGAGAAATCTCTCATCCTCTTTGACATGGTGCCATTTGTTGTGAAAGATGAATTGGAGTTCCTTTGGTAACCTTGATTAGAATTGTGTGATAAAATTTTCGAGCAAGATTTGTTTACACTATAAATAAGTAAGTATTTGGATCTATATTTGTAAATTTTCTTTTATTGGTATCAGAACCAAGTTTGGCTTTAGATTTTCTACCCTCATGTGTCTTAAATGTGTTTATGACGTATTGATTTTATGAATTTGCAATTATTTTGGTATGAATTGTTAGAATCCTTTAATGGCTAATTTTGATAGAGACAAAATTAGGCTACACAATTCATATACCCTAAATAGTGGGAATATTATGGTAGGGATTTGATAGAAAATGCTTAAGACATTAGAGAAAAATCTAAACTTAGAAGTTCAAAAAATCAGTAATGAAAGTGCAAAGTTTCAAGAGTTGGAGTTCTCACTACAAATAATAATTTAATACAAATCATATACAGTTAGAAAGCTTATTAAATAAACTTTACAACACTACGAAGTTTGCCTAAAATGGATACGAATTGAGTGAGATATGACAATTTAAATTTATAGGTTTGAATCTTGTTTTTGTCAAAATTATAGCGGAATAGCCCATTTTCTAAGATTGTATTTCCTTCCTTAGGCTATGTCTTGGTTCAAGCTTTGTATTATTGGAAAGATTTTCTTGAAAGCTTTCCAATGACATATAATTTGTCCAATTTAAATAAGAAATAAGTGAGTTTCAAAGCTTTAAAGATGGCTGCTAGTGAAACCATTTTCTAAAAATTGTGCCCAACTAGCTAAATTTTGAGGCCTATAATTTCTTTCTCACATTATGCCTATGTGTGAATCAGATATCATTGAGAATATTTTTTTGCAAACTTTCCAACAACATATAATTTGTCTAATTTGGACAAAAAACGAAGGAGATATGACCTTATAGAGTGAGGTCTTTGAAAACCTATTTTTGAAAATTTCCTATTTGAGATTTGTTTGGAAGTTGAAGATGAATGGCAATAACCACTCTTGTGAGTGGCGTGTGAACTCCACCCCTACCTCCATTAAGATATGTGGCTAAACTATTGGAAAAAGGAGATCAAGAGGAGTCCAATAGTAATCGCTTATCACAGGAGTTGAAAAAGCCCCCTAAGGGGGTGCATGGAGCCCATGCACCATCTCAAGGCTTATGGCTCCCAATTTTTTAATTTTTAATCATAGTATTGAAAACTGGATCAGACCTGCTAATTCGACTAGTTAGACTAAGAACCAGCTTATTGTTTTGTCTGGAAATGACTTAGAACTGGTGGGCTAAGGAACTGGTCAAATTTGGTCAAAAATCAGGTTGAATCGGGCTAATTTATGCGAAAATCGAACACCAAACCGTTGGTCGAACTGGTTGTTCTCCTTTTTTGGGTGAAAAGCAACAAAAGCAGTTTTGCAGCAACTCGAACCCACGCCAAGGATGAAGAAATCCTTCATACTTTCCATGTATGCCACAATGCTTGTCTGATATAATAATACAAACATATATATATATATATAGACATCTAAATAAAATATAATAAAAACTTTGTTGTTTCCTTGTTTTGCCAATTTGAACTCGTCCTTGATAAGTGAAAGCAAAATGCTCTTGCCAACAAGCCACAAACTCAAAAGGCAATATAATAAAAACTCTATATACATATACATATCCATATACATATACATATATATATTTGCATATATATATATATATATTTGTTATATTTTTTATTTGATAAATAAATTTTTCAAAATTATTATTTCTAAATTTTTTATTTTTTATTTTTTAATTACAAGTAGAGTCTTAAAAATATATAATTAATAGTTAAATATTTAAAATTTATTAAAATTTATTTTTTATATTAGAATTTTAATACATAAAATTTAAAAATATATATTTAATTATTACCAGTTCAACCACAGTCAAACCAATAAAACCGTGAACTAGTACCTTTACCAGTCTAATTTTTAAAACATTATTTTCAACAACTTTTTGAACTAGAAACTTCTATGGGTGTGTGAGGGCACATGGGGTGTCCTTTTTGAATCATTTTTGTTCTTACAAATATTTAAGATCATGCTTAACATGGTAATAAATGATTTGGCTATGTTTGGATACGATTTGATACTGTTCAAACATGTGATGAATATTTAGGAAATTTTTTTAACTAACCTAAAGATGTAAATCTCTTTTTTTAAGTCTTTAAGTTGATCAATGCACTCACATTAATCAATGAGGACCTAAAAGAGAAATTTACCAAGTCAAATAAAATAAAGAATTTATCTTTTAATCGGTGTGTATAAGAGATAGATCTCAGTGAAAAATATCTTTTTGCTATGGATGTTGATAAGTTACTCTAATTTTTTTTTTATTTTAATATGGGAAATACAAGAATGTTTGATGCATAATGCACACAAATAGTAAATTTATTAAAAGAAATAAATCAAACATTGAAGTCAAAATATACTTTAACTTAAAACTTTTAAAGTATAATTTTTTTTTATAGTTAAAATCTTTGTCCTAATAGTTATCATTTTCTATCATCCTCATTAAACTTTAAACCCAAGACTTAAAAAAATAAAAATAATTAAAGTTAAAAATAAAACTTTTTCACTACATTGCTCAGATGCAGTGCATCTCAAAGAAAGATGGATTCTCTCCATTTTAAATCTTGTCAATTCCATTAATTCAATGTTAAATTAAAAGTAAAGAAAGAGGAAAGGAAACAAGTGATGAGAAGAAGAATTAAAAAGAGAAAATAAAAATAACTAAATTGATAAAATAGGGAAAAGTTGAAATTGAGAGAAGCCATACATACCCTTTTGCACTCAAATATTTTTTTTGTGCATTGAGATTTTGTATACCTGAGTTTCAATAATTGCAAGGGAGAAATCCCTAATGAGCAAAGGGAATCTTCCAGAGCTTTGCTAGTTTTATCTTCATGAAAGCCGTCTTATTAGAAGAATGCCACTAGAATTGGGCACTTAGCAAAAGCTTCAGCACCTGTATATTTAAATTTTAATTTAAACCTCTTACTACAATGTAATTTTTTTTTTTCTTAATCTCATTCTTTATGCGCCTCATGGGACCATAAGGGAACTCATTTGGAAGTTTGAACTGAAACACTGTCTATATGAGCTGAATTTTCCCATTTCCACTTATTTTCTGGGAATAAAAATATGTAATTTCATATTGCTGAGGGTTTTTTATTGATTGGTTTTTGTTTTATGTGATTAGATCTTAAATAAGAGTAGCACTTTTTTCCATGATGCCATGGCGCATATGTCGTGATTTGTCTTCACTACAAATCAGACATGCGTTATTTTTATGTACATATATATAGTTATAGAGCCAACTCTTTTAAATATGCAAGATACCATGTTGGTTTTGAGTGCATGTTTATTTGATTGGTTTCCTATGGTGGTTTTAAATCTTGGAAAATTTTAGTGAGCCAGTACTGCTTTTGATGTGTCTTGGGCTTTCTGAATGTTCTCTGCAGGTCTCAATGCCTGCTTATGATTATTCATTAGTGATATATGATCAAATAAGCTCATTGTCCAGTTTGTTGCTTTTTACATGACCAGTCGAGGCTAAAATTTAGAACTTATATTTACTTGCATGTCGAATTCTTTTCTTGCAGATGGATAACCCTTTGAACCCCCCAAAATACAGTTTGCAACAAAAGTCTAGTTGGAAAATACAGCTTTATTTTATTTTGTGCTTAATGATGTTGCAGAATATGCATGCAGATATCGCACTGGTTTGGGTAATTTGTAGGAGGTTTTAGGTTTAATCGAGCAAAAAAGGAAAAAAAAAGAAGAAGAAGCATTTGGCTAATTAGATTATGTTATTGATTGCAGTCCTTCGAAATCATTATTTTCCATTCTAGCAAACAAAAAAAAAAAAGGCATTTGGCTAATTAGATTATGTTATTGATTGCAGACTTGCACTTGCAGTCCTTCGAAATCATTATTTTCCATTAATGTCCACTATTTTTCCATTAATGTTCGCTGATCTCTGCCGCCACTTCAGCATGCAGTCTGGTAGGTAAAGCGCTAATTCTGATTTTATAGTAGCGTGTTGCCACTGACTTTGTAGCCAAAAGAAAATATGGAAAAGCAAAGAATATTATAGATTCTGATAACCTTGTGTATTAAATTTATAAGTTATTATTTCCTATATATTTGTTGAAATGGGTGACTAAAATTTTAAATATCTGACAGAGATGCTTTGATTAAGGCTATAGAGACGAGGTCCCTTACTGATATGATTTGTTTTTAAATTCTTTGATGGAATTTATGATAGCATTTTAAAGGTATGCGTTTTGATCTAACAACTTTGATTCTTGGTAGGTTCACTTGAACCTACGTAGATTAAGTTCCAAGGAGTGAAAGTATAAAAACTGGTGTGATCAAGAAATGGACATCTAGAAGACTATGGAAATGAGTCTTATTGTATTGTTTTCCTATACAGTACTTTATTGGGAGACGAGTCTCTAGACTCTACCAGACATGAGATTGGGAAGATGATATGTGTTATTTTTTCCACAAGAAAACATCAGATAAGAAATGAAGACATTCACTCAGATGGGTGGTTTTTTTGAAGTGAAGTTGACATAATATCATACAAGAGAGTTGCAGTAGCAACATGCAAATTGATGTATATGAATGAGTAAAGATATTTTTTTAGCTCAATACAGGCTACAACAGCCAAAAAAAAAAAATTAGGAAAAACTACATCCCAGAACCTTAATCTTGCAAAATTTGTTATGAAAGACCTTAAAAATCAAAATTATTTAAAAGGATCAAAGGATTTAATTTTTGAAAGATTTAGTAGTAACTTTAAAAATTTTGATGATAACTCCAAAAGGTTTTGATGGTAATTAATTTCTGTTAAAACTTCAAGAAGCTTTGGCGATAACTCTAGAAAACTTAAATGGTAACTAATTCATGTTATTTGGGCCCTTTGATCCTTCTAAATTTTGCACAGTTGGAGTCTTGATATAATTTTCTGTAAAAATTAGTTGTTTGGCGTTCCACAATAATGAAGGCTAACACGATATCTGCTGGGCTGACCCAGAAACGCAAGCCTTTCCATTCTAGTTGGCTTGGACGTTGAAAATGTATAATGCCCGAGGCCTGCACTTCCTTAATGGGCCACAAACTCAAGGCCACTAAATCCACCTAATCTTTATTTTTTTCATGACTTATATACATTTTTTTGGGTGTTTGTTATGAATTTTTTTAATAAAATAAAAATTTTCAATAAAATATAACTTGTGGATTTTTTTAAGAATTCAATATCAATCTATTTAACTCTAAACAAAAAAAATTATTCTCCCTATTCTGGTTTTATTGAAGAATCTCTTATCAAACACCTAAATATTGTACTTTAGGATTTCTTTTTTTTGTTGCACTAGATTTCTATACCTTGTTAAGTCTTGAGAGATTTTTAAATAGACTTGATTTATAAAAGATAAGTGACTAAATCAACAATAAAAGATGTGAATATGCTAGAGGTAATTTCTACTAAAAAGTGCGTTACACACATGTTTATATATTTTTATGATTAATTTAGTTACTCATCTTTTACAGATTGTATTTACCTAAGAATTTTTCTAAGAGTAGCTGCCTAGTATAGCAAAAGATCCAGTTCACCGAATAAAATTGGATGTTGGGAAAGGCCAGATTAGGGGATGGGGGTAGTTTTCAAAGGGTTGATGCTGAAGAAGTAATTTGATTCCTACAGTTAATGTGTGCCTAGTTCTTGATTCTACCTGTCTAGGATTATGAGTTCTGGCCTTCTCAGTATAACCCTCTTCCATCTTAGACCACTAGATTCAAAGACACTTTTTTTTTTTGTGATTCTGTCAAGGAAAATAAACTAGAACTTGGAGACCAAACAGTCATGACTACTACTAAAGATTCAGAACTTGGATAGGGTGGAAAACCTTTCAAGAATACCAAAGATGGAAATTAAATAATTGGGCATGAAACTCAAAAGATGATTACCTCCCAAAGCTTTCTGATAGTCAACGTTCCCACCAAAAGGATCACTTTCTCTCATTTTCTGATATATGCCATTGAAAAGTCTTGAAGTACGTTCTTCACAATATTGAAGTACACTTATCTCTGTACTAGAATAGCAAAAAAGTCCAATCCCATTAATCAAGGCATTAAAATTTACGTTGCTTGTGTTCTACTGATCTGGTACAAGATCGTAATAGCTGCAGACCGAGTTAGCTTGTGACGCACTCCTGGAAATGCAGCGTATGAAGATGAATGTTATATAAGATTATGAAATCAAACCTTGTTATAGAAGAAAAGCATGTTAGTCCTTATCTTCTCCAAGTTTTCATTTCTTATTTGTTTTCATATTTTTATTTCTGAAGGAAAATGTATTCAACATAAGGGGAAAAGGATATGGCTTCAATAGCTCATGAATCCATAAACTATGTAGTTATATTTTATTGAGTAAATCAAGCATTATAATTATAGACCTTCTCTCTCTATGCATGTTTTTTGTTTGAAATTTTAGTGAATTGAAAGGGTCAGCCCGAGCGCCTTTTGAAAGGGAATGCAGTGTTTTGTCTCTGAGACTACTACCTAACAAACTAATTTTTTGGGATAAGATCCCCTCCTGGCTCAAGTCTAACAATAAGGGCTCAGAGTCGTATAGATCTTACTGCATCTTATTATATTTCTTAAATCTTAATCTTTGCCATATATGAGATATCCAACTCCCTGATACTTTACTCCATTTCAGAAGAAATTTGTGTTCCCTGTTTGACACTAACTGTTAGAACCTTGATATCTCTGATTTGAAATCACAAATATTCACTTTAATATATTGCCTTCTTGGTTTATGGGAACCATAGTAACTTTCAATTTGGACTAACTTTATCCAATGAAGAGTGGATGGAAAACAACTAACGAGCTCCATAACTCAAGAATTTGGTCAATAAAGGGGAGGGAAGAGAAAAGTCACTCGCCTAACATATTATTCTCCCTTCTTTTCTGCCCCTGACAAAGATCAAGAATTCACAATACTCGTTTCAACTTTCAATGTTGACAAGGAATTAAGTAAATCTCACTAATAGCTTCGGTGTGAGTATTACAACCGTAAGTATTTTGTATAACTACACACATTAGAAGGGCTTTAGCAGCTTTGCTACAGTGTGAAATAAATCATCTTAGACGTCAAAAATAAGAACTGGGTTTTCAGTCCTCCTTTTGTAACAAATGGATAATGGAATTTCCCAATTGTCTTTTATGTAAATAATACAATTTTAGAACAACTGCAAACATATGTACGGCATTGAACATATATTACATATGTGCGTACAAGTATGCATGTAACAGAAGAACCATATCTTCTAGATCAAGATTATCTAAGATTTGAATTTGATTTGGCCCAAAATAATGCCAAATTACGAAAAGATCATCTAGATTCAGGCACCATATATATCAAATATATCTATCTAAGTGGAAAATGTCTCCTAAAAGATCTTACTCAATATTATGCTTAGATTCCAAAACTTTTCGGTAGCCATTAAAAGCTGGAAGCCAACCTTCAAACCTCCACCAAAACTGAAAAGTATCATTTGATTAGTTATCACTGAGTCTACCAAGCACCTGCTGATCTGCACATCCCTATCACTCTCAAGGGAATGAAAAATTTTTAACTCAATCTATAATATATAGGCAGATCAAGTCCATCATAAATAGACATAGAAGCATATAAAAATTGAATCTCGCTTAAAAGTATGTTTTCCATACAAATATGTATTGTCGTGATTGACTAATTGTACCAATTTTTGATAAACTAGATCTACCTAAGAATTTCTTGATCTCAAGATTCACACAAGCTAAATAACAACAAATACATAAGAGTTATGACTAATATCTTTGAAAACCAATTAATTAACCACAAATATTTTCTTTAATAGTAAAAATAACCCTGATTTATATGTCACTCACCAAAAGAACGAAAAAAAAAGATGTAGGACTGAAGTCCTTTATCCCAAGTCCTTTCTCTTTAAAAAGGAAAAAAAATTAGACATTTTGGCTTTACATAAATGAAAGAGGGTATCATGAAATAAATAAGTCCAAACGTATTCCACCCACCGACCTAATCAAGCCTCAGAAGGATACTGATTTTGAAAAATGAGAGTATATTTGGAATACGACTAATTATCAGTAGTTCCTAATACATTATAAGTTAGGACATATCCTGAATTATCAAACTGTCATTAATAGATAATTTCTCAGCAAACAGCTTGCCACAAAACCAGAAGATGATGTTGGGACTTGGAAATATAAGGCAAAGGCAGAATCCAATCAAACCTTTGATCCACCTAAGAGTTGCCGGGTCCTTGTTCCCATGGCTAAACACTTGTGCCTTGTCTGGATTACAGCACTTCCCCTCTTTTCATGCTCGCCTTTGCCACTTTTCTAATTCACCTTCCTCGTTTTCGCACTCCACCAAGCTTAAGTTACATTGGTAATAACAGAAGTAATGTATTATTTTATTGCGTTCAGAAAAACAAGTTCAAGACCCACGTTCATTCCCCCTTTCCTTCATCAAATTCTATACCCCTGAAGCCTGCAAATCCCTCAGTTTTCGAGCCTTCCCACGTTCCCTTTCCTTTTACTCCATTCAGCCAACCACAAGGTGTGAGCTCTCTTATATATATAATTATATATGTATGTGAGTATATACACACATATATATTACCAGTATTCTTCATAATTCCTCAAGCTCCGGTGCGTGCTTTTTTTTTTTCATCGGGTTTTTCTCTGAAAAAGAAAAAGCTACGAAATCAGGAGCTATGGCGGAGTTTCAATACTACAAGCAGGAAGCGAAGGTACCTGCGAAGGGAAAGGGGCATGGGTTCACCAGCAAGTGTGCTTCATTAGTGAAGGAGCAGCGAGCCCGTCTCTACATCTTACGCCGATGTGCCACCATGCTCCTTTGTTGGTACATTCAAGGAGATGATTGATGTTTGACCTCATCTCTTAATTTCACCTTCTTCTGGTCCTCTTCAGATAAAAATCCAAACTTTATTCCTCTTCTTCCCCTGCTTCTTCTTCTGGATATCGTTGAACGAAGATCTTTCTGATTGCCCAGTTGGTTTTGGTTTCGATGGGATTCTCCATGGCATTTTGGTCTCCTTACCCATTTTTCTCTTTTGACCCATTGGGAAAACCCTAATGGGTTTTTGATGGGGATAGTAGGAGAGGTTTTGTAATGTGGACACCCTGAGGTACAGCTTTTCCACAATCTGGGCGTCAAGATTCAAGCACGAACGCTATGGAGCTAGCATGAGGGACTATGGAAGCAATTTACTGAACATTCTTCAGATGTTGTTTGAATAATTGCAAATTAGTCCTTCACATCCCATGCACTTTTTTTTGTACTTTATATATTGTTGCCCTTTTTCTTTGACATTGTAGCTCAAAGCCTCAAACAGAATTAGAGAAGTACAACTTGGTCCTTTTTGCATTCGTGTGTGTAAACATTTAAATAGGATGTGATCTAGAATACTTGATTAAGTGTTTTATTCTTTGATATTTGATTAAAAATAAAAAAAAGACTAGTAATAAACATTAATCATTATTTAAAAAAATGCCTTGGGTGAGAAATATATAATTTGGTTTTCATGTCCGTATGAGGGACAGGGAAGCTCAATTCATATCTAATTTATTGCTGCAATTTCACATTTTTAGATGCTTATTAGTATGGGTTTATAGAAACGTTGACTTAGGCTTTAGTGAATAGATATTTTAATTTTGAATAAATTTACAACTTAGTTTTTGTAAAATATACATCTTTCTGCTTTGGTTGTTTAATTTATTTCTTGATAGAAATTGGGTTTTTTTTTTAATTTGTAACTTTCTATATGTGTTTAATAAATTAATTTATTAAAATAGAATAAACATACAATTTGATCTCACGAAAAGATTAATATATAGCGAGTTATAAATTTTGAAAATTTAAAAATAAATCCCATAACTAAATGTTAAGAGGCAGAGGCACAAATATGTACTTACTTGTTTTAATTTTGTAAGGGATTTGAAAAAGATTATAAATTATTTGGATATAAGATATGTGAGAAATTCATAATCATTTTGTTTATAATGATATATAAAATATGAGAATATTGAATTTTTCACATGATTCATGCTTACATATTTGAAGATAGATATTTAAATATTTGAGAGAAATTTCAATCACTAATTAACAAACATCACTTAAAAGACTTGAAAGAAAAATTAATAATTTGACTTAAAATTAATAATATATAGTTGCAGTTCTTGGGTGAAAATGTTATGATTGGATTTATGAAAATTATATACATATTGATATATACACCATCGTACAAGTAAAATTGGTCAAGAAGGAAAAAGCTAAAAAGCAATAAAATACATGTAATGCAAGTATTATATGTTCTAAATCATTTACGGGCAAAATGGATTAACCATATCATGCCCAAACTACAAGAATGTCACGGGCCCAAAATTGTTCCCTGAAGGAGACGAGGATTGATCACCAATAAAAGATTCAAAACTAGCATCAATTGAAGAACCATTAGGTTCCTATTTTGAAATTATTTATTTTAAATAGTTTTATAAAAAGTACAATAAAGCAAAAATAAAAGACTTAATTTGTTCTTAAGTTTTATTACATTTATAGCGATGCTTGAATACATATTTAAAACACATATTATAATAATTATTATTATTAAACTTAAATATTAATAATTACTTTCTCCTACTCCTGAAAATTGTGAAATTAAAACGAGACTCTGTAAAAATTCTGGAATAACCAAGTTAACCAATCTCAGCATCTCAGCCTACTTTCAATAATCTTTCTACTGGACGTTCTTTATTCAAAACGTAGAAATATCACTAAACAATAAATAGATTTGGCCGGTAAGCTAGTTAAAAGTAACAAACACAAAATGAACCTCCCAAGATAATGATTTGAAGGAGTTTAGATGGAAAAAAAATAATAAATTATACAAATTTCTTTGAATTTTGTTGAAATTATACAAGTCTCTTTTTTATTTTCAAAATATACACTTTAATTTATTTTTACTTTTTTTTAGATAAAAATACTCTAAAAAAATGTAAGAGTAGTTAATAGAAAATATTTCAATCTAAAATTTAAAATTAGACTAAAATATAATATAACTTTTTGTTTCAAAAGAAATTTATATATATTTTAAAAATAAAAAATTTAATATAATTTCAGAAAAATTTAAAGAAAATATGTATACTTTACTCAAAAAGGTCAAAAAAAAAAAAGCCATTAGTTTGATTATGCAAACCTTGAGCAAACCCCGCATATGACTTAATTTATGGAATTGCCAATGATAACTTCAACTCAATTCCAAATGATCTAAAATAGATATTATATAAGATCATCGACTCTTTCCTTTATCATTGACAAGTTAATGATGTGTTTCAGGCTACCTAGAAAACCAAAAAAAAAAAAAAACCAAAAACAACAAAAGGATCAATATATGAAATATATCATGTTGATAGGATATTACCAACTTGAACTTTCTAATTGGATATACAATCTAGATGATATCTCAAATAGGAACCAACTTGAGCAGCATCAGTGTTAGGTGCTAGGGAAATGGCAGCTCTAACAAGAACAACTCGCCGAGTGAGAACTCCATATTCTAATTCATTCCTTAGCCTCTTATGAGGGGAAAGGTTTTAAAGGTTCACTAAACCTATAAACAACAATTAAGAAACAACAAACGGGGGTAAGGCTGAATTATCCCACTACCAGTCAAGTTGCAATTCAGATAAGACAAACCCAATAGATAAACATTCTGATATTCCCATTTTGCTAGTTGATGGGCCTTGGTCCCTTGTTGCTCCAGTCCACGATCCGTGACACGGTGAATAATAATTCCATTTTTATTTGTCAATCCAATCCTTGAATAGCAACATTATGTAGAGGGGAACATTTACAGCTGAAATAACTGTAATCATTCGGACCGTCCTTAACAATCTTTGGATTACAAATGTTGTCTTTGATTTGCCCGTTCTAGAAGATATTCTGGCTATAGGATCAAACCCATTGCCTGAAGCCATGTCCATATTCACAGAGATATCTCCTTCCTGAAAAGTATGTTTTCTCACAGCTGGCCGCATCACAGCATTACCCCTGTCAGCGGAAGAAAACATGAGGAGGTTTCAAGAATTACAAGACAGAGGGTGTACAAAGAGGAAGGATAGGATAGCCTAAGCCTCCTAAAGAAAGATTACACTACAATGAGGTTGAATTGCCAACTATATTTGCCATATACAGAGTAATAACAAGAATACCTTTCCCCTAAACTCCGTTCTCTCGAATTTACAACAGATGCATTCAAGGGCTTCTTTACAAGATGCATTGATCCTTCTGCATCCCACATCATCTCATATTCATAGTTAGCATCCTCATCTTTCTCTTTTGTTTTGCCACTAAATAGGGCGCTAGTTATTAGTTGTCTACTACAGCTCACTAGGTTCCAACATTGATGCCAAAAACTTGTGCTATTTGTCGGCCAGAGTAGGACAGCAAAAAGTGTAAGAATAAATTGCACCATATACCTGGCATTTGCAGCAACACAAAATTCATCAAAAAGCTGCCTTAACAGCTAAGGTAAAATTATATTGGCATAATTATCAGTGCTTAGAGGTACCATATGTATATGTGCGTTTGCATCGGAAGGAAACATAGGTGAGTCAACAAAGCCTCTTCTGGAGTGGAAGCATTTGGAAGAGTCGAGTTACTAACTGATAGCAGCATGAAAGAAGGATACAAGTTTCCTTGTTGCCAACTTATGGTACCTAGAGTGTGCTGCACACTACTGTTAATTTAAATGCCTCTTCCATCAGGGAGAATGTAATTCTAAGAAAATATGGTTCTTACCTCCTTTATAGGACCAAATTTTGACAGATGAGTAATGGTGCACTGATCGTGATCATGGCCAGACAAAATAAGTTTCTGCAGAAACTTTGAATTGTTTAGTGAAAACGCTTTGTCTCCATTTCCCTGTATGCTCAGTAATCTTATTTTTACTTTTCAGTCACCTTCACGGCAAATACTTCCACAATGAAAACAGACTAATGCGTTTATGTCACCAAAACACAAGGTCTTTAATAAAGCATGCAAAACATAAAATAAGCAACCCACCATACAAGTGAAACATACACAAATTGCATCAACAGTGATTATTGGCAAATCCACCATCTGTTAATTTCTTCTTTTTTTTAGAAAAAAAAACACATCCAAATCAGGGTGGAATAGTCATGCACACCAGACGAAGGAGCAGATAGATAACTCACAGGTTTGATCATGTCCATTAAGTTTTTTGATGAATCCCCAGAAACATAATTCTGATACCTGTATAACTGAATTAACTGTAAACTAAATCCTCGTTATCCATTCATGCAATTTTGATGCATCTTGCATGGCTTTTGAGATAAGTAACTTACCATATCTCATTATCAAAAGAAGTGCGAGATACCCTCTGAACATATTATAAGAAAAAGACTCATTAGTAATTTTAAGATTGGCTGGTGAGAAAACACTCAGACACAATCCACTATACTAGACTATTGGATCGGTTGGTGCCATAAAACATACCGTATGCTTACTAAAGACTCAAAAAAACTGGAAAAAGACACTACCTGATTGATAACTGGGGAACTACGATCAGGACCACAGTATGTATCATCCGGTCGATATAGAGGAATGTGTGTCAATAGAACTCTTGGATGCACATCATCATCTAAAATGTGCCAGAGAAATATGGATTATAATAGGTCATATGCCCCATCCTAAGAATGCACTATGGTATAGGCCAATTCTTACCAATAGAGACATTCTTCAAAAACTCCATATCTTGGGAATCCAAATGCTCTTTTAGATGTCCTGCAGAAAACATAATGAGTTTAGTAATTGCAGTTATTAAAATTCTTCAAGTAGTCACTTATATGTATAGCATCTTATTCAAATTTACATTATTTTACAGTAAGTATGTCATTGAATTGAATAGTTAAATTAAATATTTTAAATTAAATATTCAGATGTAAAAATAACACGAATAAGGGGCACATAATGCACTAAAGAAAAATTTATTTCATCACGTGTTACAGAATCATGGTATCCCAAAAGTTTAGAATACTTGTGGATAAACCAAGACTACTTCTTCACCAAAATTAAGAAGGCATTCTTACCGCCAGAGACATTCTTCACAAACTCCCAGGCTTGGGAAACTAGATTCTTTTTTGGATATCCTGCAGAAAACATAGTAACTTCAGTAATTGCAGTTATTAAAATTCTTCAAGCAGTTGATTATATGTATAGCATCTTATTCAAATTTACATTATTTTACAGTAAGCATGTCATTCAATTGAATAGTTAAATTAAATATTCAGATGTAAGAAGGGGCACATAATTATCTGAAGAAAAATTTATTTCATCAGGTATGACAGACTCTTGGTATCCAAGAAGTTCAGAATACTTGCGGATAAACCAGGGCCACTTCTGTACCAAAATCAAGAAGGCATTCTTACCAACAGAGACATTCTTCACAAACTCCCAATATTGGGAAACCAGATCCTCTTTTGGATGTCCTGCAGAAAACACAATGAGTTCAGTAATTGCAGTTATTAAAATTCTTCCAGTAGTCACTTATATGTATAGCATCTTATTCAAATTTACATTATTTTACAGCAAGTATGTTATTCAATTGAATAGTTAAATTAAATATTCAGATGTAAAAATAACTCGAATAAGGGGTACATAATGCACTGAAGATAAATTTATCTCATCAAGTGTGACAGACTCTTGGTATCTCAGATGTTTAGAATACTTGTGGATAAACCAGGACTACTTTATCAAAATTAAGAAGACATTCTTACCACCAGAGACATTCTTCACAAACTCCCAAGCTTGGGAAACTAGATTCTTTTTTGGATATCCTGCAGAAACCATAGTAAGTTCAGTAATTGCAGTTATTAAAATTCTTCAAGCAGTTGCTTCTATGTATAGCATCTTATTCAAATTTACATTATTTTACAGTAAGCATGTCATTCAATTGAATAGTTAAATTAAATATTCAGATGTAAAAAGGGGCACATAATTATCTAAAGATAAATTTATTTCATCAGGTGTGACAGACTCTTGGTATCTAAAAAAGTTTAGAATACTTGCGGATAAACCAGGACTACTTCTCTACCGAAATCAAGAAGGCATTCTTACCAACAGAAACATTCTTCAAAAACTCCCAAGATTGGGAAACCAGATCCTCTTTTGGATGTCCTGCAGAAAACATAATGAGTTCAGTAATTGCAGTTATTTAAATTCTTCAAGTAGTCACTTATATGTATAGCATCTTATTCAAATTTACATTATTTTACAGTAAGTATGTCATTCAATCGAATAGTTAAATTAAATATTCAGATGTAAAAATAACGTGAACAAGGGGCACATAATGCACTGAATATAAATTTATTTCATCAGGTGTGACAGACTCTTGGTATCTCAGAAGTTTAGAATACTTGCAGATAAACCAGGACTACTCTAACAGAATCAAGAAGGCATTCTTACCAACAGAGACATTCTTCACAAACTCCCAAGCTTGGGAAACCAGATGCTTTTCTGGATGTCCTGCAGAAAACGTAATGAGTTCAGTAATTGCACTTATTAAAATTCTTCAAGTAGTCACTTATATGTATAGCATCTTATTCAAATTTACATCATTTTACAGTAAGTATGTCATTCAATTGAATAGTCAAATTAAATATTCAGATGTAAGAATAACATGAATAAGGGGCGCATAATACACTGAATATAAATTTATTTCATCAGGTGTGACAGACTCTTGGTATATTAGAAGTTTAGAATACTTGTGGATAAACCAGGGGTACTTCTCTACCAAAATTAAGAAGGCATCCCCTCCCTCCGAATGTTTAAACTTACTGATATATATATATGTACACACCCTCTGATGCAAAAGACCATTGGGCTTGAAACACTAGAAGTATAGGCCCACCATAATTTATGTTGAAATCAATTTAATTAGTAGAATAGAAGTAGTAGAGATTGAACTCTTAGGCGCTTGGTTGAAGATGCTTTAATTAAGAACTTCAGTATGCAGAGTGCATATTAATAAATAAAACATGAAAGATAAAATTTGAGAGCCACATTTGTGTTTACCATCCACCATTTGTGCATCAACAACAATAAAATCAACTTTTCCAATTGCAAATTGATAGTTCCTGATTCCAAATGTTTCTTCATAGCGTCGGATAACCTATGTAATTTCCCAAATGTAATGAGCAAAAAGGAAAACATAAGAAAGTGCAAAAATAATAGATAAACTCATACTGATTTCCATAAGTTGTTTGTGAATTAACAAAAATTTAAATAAAAAACTTCCAGATAAAAATACTAGAGGAAATTTTTTAACAAACTTACATGTGATATAACACATGAATGAAACCACCTATGATAAGCAAGACTTTCATAAGATAAGGGAATTTCATTGTTCCAGCCAAAATTTCCCATGTTGTATTGACATTCATGTTCTGTTAAGTTAATTTTCAACTTCAAAACCTAATGTTATCATTGAAAGGGATGCAGCAGAAATTGTGGATGGCTTAAATCTGAACTAATAGATTACTAGCTTTGACTCATTTAATTCAATGAATCCTCAAAACTATTAATTCTTGAAATCAACCGCAAGGAGAGTATCTAGAAAGTGTAACATAATTGCTCACTACTGAACTAGGTCATGTAAAATGGAGTGGATATAATACTTCCTCTCCATAATTTACTGGAGGCTAACTTTTTTCCTCGCTCACTTTGTTAATTGGTAAATTAATGTTTGCTTAGCAAACTTACAAGATAAACAAATGTGAAATAAATGTCAGAAAAACATGCTAAATCAATGCATCTGTCTAGTAAAATTGACAACTCTTTGGCACAACAAATGTCAATTCTCATCCCTAAGGTGGTCTCAAAGATTGTTTATATGTCCAATTCAATATAGGAACAATCTTAGTCACATGTTTGGCATTGACACAGTACTTTAATTCCATCATAATTCAAGGTCATACATTGCAATAATTATTTGTAAATATAACAAACGCAAGCCAGCTTGTAGTTCTTGAAATCTGAGTATCAAAAGTTCAGCAATCACATGTTGAAATACCTCTGGCCTTTGAGAATGACCATATTCATAGCCAATATCATGGTTTCCAGGAATGTAGTAAACTTGCATGTCTGTATATTTTCCTTGTTCATTCAGACCAAGAATATGTTTAAAACGACTGAAAGATTTCTTCCATCTGCCCATCCAAAGAATTGAAAAGTTTCATATTAGGAAATTGAGCATTAATAATGATCATGGAGTATAAAAAACTGTCTTTCTAACTTATAAGGTAGGTGAGTTTACTTGAAATAAACCAAAGCACTACTTATTAGCAATATCAACCACAAGAAACTGACCGTAGCAATCTAAGAAGATAGTGTGAATTAATGATGAAAATATTGAAAAAAACAGATTTAGTAACACAAATACTAGGTAAATTATTACACAAATATTAAGTAAATTATTAATGTTAAGTACCAGTACAGGTTGCCAAAACATCTGAGTTTACAGCACAGATATACATTTACAGTTTTTCGTTAGTGTACCCATTAGAGTATAATACTCAAGTCTTCAACAAGAGGCTTGTCATGCCGATAAATTTTTTGCAAGATTGAGGGGTTTAATTATCAGATATGCAGAAGGACTTAAAGCTCTCTTACTTCTCCTTTAGGCTTTTCTTCAAAGAAATTCCTCTTTTAGAAGAATAAATGAAGGAAAAAAAAATTAGATGCCTGATGGGGGGGTCCCCCCACTGACTTGGCCCGGGCCTAATTGAAAGTCAAACGAAAGGCTTAGGAGTTAGATAGAATGCTAAGATCATCTCACGTGGCAGGGGAAAGGCTAATTGAAAGAATTATACATAACAGAATTTCAGCAAGACTTACTAAAAAACTTGTTGAAAGCCAAGTAGATAAGTAGGAACATTTAAGGTCAGGACTTACTCTTCATCTGTTAAGTAAGGACCTCCATCAAAGTAATCACCTAAAAATAATATGACATCAGGTTTGAAAGGGAGGACAGATGCAAAGAATGATCTGCGCATGTAAAGATCAGTGTAAAATTCTGCAATCTCCAATGCAAATGATTCTGGAGGAAGACGAAGTGAAGTTTTATCCATCAGCTGTTAATGTTTAGAAATTCACATCAGAAAAGAAGACTGGTACATTCGCACACACATAACCTAATAGATGTGCATAAGTTCACCTGTGGATCTGCCATAACAGCAACTTTTACATAATCAACCTGATAAGCCCCACTGTCTGTCTGAACCTGCAAGTAGAAGGAAGTGTTGGTCAATCTCAAAATATCAGTTTTAAGCACAATAAGGGCAGTTCTAACAATTGAGGTTATTTACATTTTCTGATGGACCCATAGCTATTGGGCCAAGGATGTTAAAGACCAGTGAGAAGAGAAAGATAAGGAAAGAGAGCCCAAGGCTGCATTATTTGCTGATGAAGTGGGCAAAGGGAAGGAAAGAGGAAATAGTGCTTGTAAGTTGTAACTGACCATCACATTGGCCAAGAGGTGACAGAGAAAGAGAGTAGGTGATTAGTGGGAAATATATGAGAGGGTCAAGCATTAGAGAGAGAGGAAAAGAAGGATTTCAGGTTTTTGACTGAAAAATATTGGGGCGAATTTTGTCCGTATATCTTAATTCCTCAGATACATTAAAGAATTTAATTCGCCCCATACATGTCCATATATCTTAATTCCTCAAATACATTAAAGAATTTTTTTTTTTAAATGAGGGGTCACGGTTGCTAAAGAACCATGACCCCAATTAAAAAAAATTAAAAAAATAAATAAATATGGCAACCGTGTCTATGAAAAATTAAAAAAAAAAAAGTTAAGACATGACAGTTTTTTCCTTTCCCTCCAGCTTTTTCTCCTTCCCATGTGATTGTTTTCTTCCGCATTCATCTGTCTTATACCTTTATACCTTACACCATATTTTTTAATTAAATATCATAAGACGTTTGATGTAGGATCCTTCAATCAAAATGACAAATTAATGATTTTTTACAACTCAACTTCACATAATTGGAGATTTCAAAAATTATCTCCCACATGTTATGTCTTTATTAAAGAATCTAATAATAAACTCCTGATAAACTTTATCTAATTGTAATTCTTAGCATTAACCACTGTGAGCCACCACCCATTCACAATTGGCAACAAGAACTTCGTTATTTAAAAATATTTAAAACCTCTAGCAAAATCACCTTAACTTTACTATCAATTTTGCTAGAAAAGATATGATTTATTTTTTGGTAAAAGAAGAATAATTTTGTTGCTTTATCATCAGCTCCAAAAATCATTGGGAAGTCATCGACACATTATCCTTTAATTCTGTTTTTTTTTTGGGTAAAACATTATCCTTTAATTCTATTCCATGAATAAACAGCCTTTTTAGTTTTAAAAAATGATTGAAACTTAAAAGGGAATAAATAGTAATTAAAAATAATATATGTTACATTTTCATTTTTATTATATAAAATAAAAGATGTTATTAATAGTATTATTGATAAAATTAATATAATAAATTATATTAATTTTTTAAAATTTGATTAAATTAAAATTTGTACTCCTCTTGTATAAAAAATATCATTCAACCCTAATGAAATTTAATATATACGGAAAAAATTTTTGTATAATTTAAAATTTTAAAAATATACACAAAAGCAAAAGTTAAAAATTTAACAAATGGAACCCAAAAAACGAAAAGGGAAATGCGACAAGGAAAAGAAATATCCATAGTCATACCAAATAGATTACAATGTCACAAATCATGGAGGCATGCTGTAAGGGGTATTTAACAACGTCTATCTAGTATGAACAATGCAATTTGCGACCGTGTCTTTTGTAATTTTTTATTTTTATTTTTCATGGAGCAATCATGTCCATGTTTTTTTTTAATTTTTTTTAAATTGGGGTCATGGTTCTTTAGCAACCGTGACACCGTGACCCCTCATATTTTTTTTAAAAAAAAATCTTTAATGTATATGGGGAATTAAGATATACGGACATGTATGGGGTGAATTTTAAATTCGGCCCAATGTTTTTCAATCAAAAACCCAAAGGATTTCAATGTCAATTGGGAAAGTTCTCCGGCCTCTTGAATGCCACAGGGTTTCATCTTTTCTGCATTCCTTTTCTTTGTTATTTCCTTTTACTTCATCTGCTAGGTTCTGTACTCTGGTCATAAAATTCTGACTTTTGTTTGGTAAATCAGTATAGATGAGCATTTAAGTCTCGTTTTGGTGTTGGGTTCCACCAATTTGGTATCAAAGCAGTGACAGTTCGAGAACGGCTGAAACAATGGGAATCCACAGTGAAAGAATATTTGCCAAATGGAAGAGGGAGATACAAATGGAGAAATGGCAAAGAGACAAGAAAGAGATGAAAGAAACCGAGAAGGAAGTGAAAGAGATGTTGAGGGACATACTGAAGATGGCAAAGAGGAGGAGGAATGAGGAAGAGAAGAAGGGAATTATGAAGAAGATGGTGTTGCTGTTGCAGAGGTTTGTGAGAACAAACCAGAAGACGAGGTGAAGCCAACAACTATCAAAATTATTGAACCTCAAAAGATCCTACCAGCTGATAACTCATCATCAACCAAGGAAATGCAATGAGAGAGTGAAGAGAAACCAACTTCTGTCATAGTTTTATTGCCAAACAGATCCACAGAATTTCATATACCAATTGACACTGAACAAGCCACAAAAAGAGAAGTAAAGCATGGCAGTGACAGACAAACGACTGGGGCAAGACGCTAGAAAGAGAGTTGACAACAAATTTTGTCGATGGCAGAAGACGACAACAGCCAAAAGACTAATTGGGTTTTGGATCAAGTAGGGCAATCAAATGGGGCAAAAGCCCAAAACTGAATGAGGGAAGCAAACTTTATGGGCCTAATTACAGCAGAAGAGTGGCCCAATTACTCTTTCAGTTCAGTCAGCCCATGTCTGATACCCAACTAAATGGGAAACTGATAAAGCAAAACAAGCAACCTTCTTCGTTCATCCATTCTGCAGCATTGGAACAGCTCGCATTTGATGCAAAGGTAGCACATAGGAAGGAATTAAAATTCTGTTTCCAAAGAGAGGAGAAACTCGATGCAAACCATGGCAGTGGATGCCCTCATCTTCAGTTTCTATTTATGGCCAATAAAGGAGGAAAAGCAGCTGAGAAGAAGATTGGATCTAAGGGTGATGAAGAGTTAGTTGTTGAAGATGCATTGGTTTTGCTTGCTCAGAGGCATTATAATATGAGGCGTCTCAGATTAGTATGGTCTCACATATGGAATGTTCTATCAGATTTCTGTGTGTCTGTTGGATTATCAGAAGACCTATCAAGTGCAATCTTTGTCATAGACTCATTGCAGCAACTTGCGATAAAGTTTCTGGAATGTGAGGAGCATGCTAATTACAATTTCCAGAATGCATTTCTGAGACCATTCATGATTGTCATGACGAAAAGCAGCTCTGCAGAAATTGGAGAATTGAAAGTTCGTTGCATTTCACAAATGGTCCTTAGCAGTGTCAGTAATGTGAAATCTGGCTGGAAAAGTGTTTTTATGGTTCTCAACTGCTGCAGAAGATGAGGGGAAGAATATTGTTTAGTTAGCATTTGAGATGATGGAAAAATAGTGCTTAAGTTTGGACATATAAGGGTGCTGTGTGAAGTTAACCTACTGGGTATAATGATGGGTACACAATTTATACCCCTTCTTCATCCATTTAGAGAGGAACCTCTGCTAGCTGAGCACATAAAATGCCTCTGTGTTTTTCAGTTTTGGCAGCAGGCTTTCAAGGATAAATATCATGTCAAACATTTTATGTGTGTTTTAAAAATTGATGAGGTAGAACAGGTCACACTCACTCTCACTAAGGAATATATCCAGTGTGACCATTCTTTTTCATGGACCTATGGTTTTTAAGTCTGTAATTTCAACTATTGTTGATGGGAAAATCAAGGCCTGGATGTATGACAACATGGGTTCCAGAGTTGAATATGATACCACTGGGCAGTGGGGTACCACAATGCTTTTAAGTGCTGATGGAGATAGACAATTTTATTGTGGGACAAGAAAAGATGGAGATTGAGTGGAATGGAGGTGAAGGAGCAAAAAAGAAAACATAATCTGGTTATAGAAAGCCATTTTCTGGCACTGTGCAATTTGATACAGCAAAGAATTGTGTTATGGCTGCTGGTGAAGATAACCAGATAAAATTTTGGGATATGGATAATATCAATGTTTTTAACAGTATAGATGCTGATTTTGCAGCTAGAAACATAGAGAAGCAGAGAAGTTTGGATGTTGTGTCTGATAGGTTCAAGTTTCGGGAACTGATTAAGATTGTTGATCCTGTTGAGTGTCAAGCATTTACCATGCCATACAATACCAATCCCACTAACAAGGTTGCTTGTCTTCTTCACACAAATTCTGGTGTTGCTCTTCTGGCTCTTGGTTCAAAAGGGATTCAGAAGCTATGGAAATGGAGTCGTAGTGAGCAGAATCTGAGTGGAAAGGCTACAGTAAGTGTTAGTCCACAACATTGGCAATCAAACAGTGGTCTTCTGATGGCTAATGATGTCCCAGACCATTTTGAAGAAGCAGCTCCCTAGAGAGCACTATTAAAGAATGATTCTTACATCATGACCGCCGTGGAGGAAATATTTTATTGTTCAACATGATGATTTTAAAGGAAATGGAGCTTCAAGTACAAACTGAGGATGTGATGATGCCAATTAAATGGAAGGGGTTACTAGAAATTGGAAATATTTGGGAAAATTTTTAAGTTACTCAAGTGCAGATTTCTAAATTTCCACCTTGAGGACAAGGTGAAATTTGCAAGGGAGGGAAATGATGGACCCGTAGCTCTTGGGCCAAGGATGTTAAAGACCTATGAGAAGAGAAAGATAAGGAAAGAGGACCCAAGGCAGCATTTTTTGTTGATGAGGTGGCCAAAGGGGAGGAAAGAGGAAATAGTGCTTGTAACTAACCATCACATGGGACAAGAGGTGAAGGAGAGAGAGAGAGAGTAGGTGATTAGTGGGAAATACATGAGGGGTTCAAGCATCAGAGAGAGGGAAGGAAGGATTTCAATGTCAATTGCGAGAGTTTTCTGGCCTCTTGAACGCCAGAGGGTTTTATCTTTTCTGCATTCCTTCTCTTTGTTATTTCCTCGTACTTCATTTGCTGGATTCTGTACTCTGGCTATAGAATTCTGTCTTTTGTTTGGTAAATCAGAGCAGAGGAGCATTTAAGTCTCGTTTTGGTGGTGCGTTTTACCATTTTCCAAGCCTGCAAAATCTTTAAGTTGTTTAAAAATAAAGTTGCATAAGTTAAATATTTATTTGGTCAAACTGGGGCCAGAACAGTTCCAACTTATAATGGTGTTTTCCCCCTTCCTTTTTAACAAAAGAAATCATATTGATAGGAAAGGATAGGAGTACAACAAGGATTGGGGAGGAACAAAATCCCTCAAAAGAGAAATCACTGACTACAAAGTTCGAACAATGGTGCCCTCCCCCTTTCCAATCCTCTTGAATATCACCTACCCTATAAAACAAGTAAGGTGAGAAAGAAGAATAAATCTAAGGACTGAGGTGTGAATTTCCAAAAGCTGGCATGAATACCATCAACTTAACTATAAACAGGGCTGCATGGGGAGTTGATGCAAAGCATTCTAGCTGGTTGGCAGTATCTAAGCCAACTAGACCTAACCCAACAATTTTCCTTTCTGTACTTGTAATATTATGTTCGTATAAAATGTAGTTTGTAAATTAAAAAAAAAAAATTCAACTTTAACCCATTGACAAAAATACTGTCTCAATTTTTTTATTATTGCAGTACAGCACTTTATGATTTCATAATTACAAAAATATATCCCCTCCATTCAGTTTTTCTTCAAACTGACTATATAAACAGTGTTAGTTAAATAAGAAATAAAAGGTCAAACTGTTATTCAATCTAAACAAAGCATATGAAGTGAAAAAAAAAAAGGAAATTTTATGAGCAATCAAAGCTACTAAAGTTACTTTATTAAATTGAAATATAGGAAACTGTTGATATTTACTAGTTATTAAAATTAAGTGTTAATTAGATTGTATCTTCTTGTTAATCACTCAGTAAAACAGTTTTTGTTATCAATTTGGACAAAAAGTAGATGGAACAGGCCAAATTTAAAATTACTAATCTTCTAAAGATGTGATTGTAACAATAGAATTAAAAACTAAAAGGGCCATGTTTACAAATTAGTCAAATTTCAAAATTTAGCCTGTACATTTTACTATATTTCATACAAGGTCAACCTTAATTTTTGATAATGTAAAATGCACCAACTCTAGTCAAAATGAAGTTACTATATGTATACATTTTTAAATTTGTTGTAAAACAGAGCAGGAATCAGATTGGCTTAGGATCGTTCCTGTGCTTCAAATTTGAAGGTGCTACAAGACTCTTAAAGCTACTTTGGTGAAAGGAGAAATCCACTGTGCCTTCACTTGAGTTTCCTGACCTACATTTAAGGGATGCCTAATGATTCTTTCAAGAGGCATTAAGCACAAAGACTGGCCTTCAGTTTAGAATAATGGTCGTACAATGGAACATTGACTAAGTACCAAAATATTAGACACCAATGCCAGTGCAATTGCTTAAACCTAGACCAGCAGGTAATAAAATATTGATAAAGTACCAAAATAGTGGCACTAATACCGATGTGATTGCTTAAAGCCAGACCATCAGGTCTGAATATGAACAACCTGAGAACAAAACATAGGTGTACACCAGCATTTCCTAAAACAATAGAAACTGGAAGCCCCCTGACCTGAGGAAATGACATAAAGAACGAGTTTTGCATTGCGCTATATATGAAAGCATAGAAACCGCTTACTTTTTGAAAGTTTACTCTTTATTCATCACCAGAAAACAGGCCGTAATTGAAAAGATCAGATCCAGCATATTTCACATCCTTTGGTAGAATCAATAGATTTACAAATTTAAGATTGGAAAATGCCACACAGCTGGGTTTCTTTGAACTTCGTAATACAAAGAGCCCCATTAATTTCCTTCTCGATTTAATATGATTACTTTAGAGCTATAGGCTAGATCAGCTAAGATTCATTATTAAACTCTTAATTCGTCCCCAATGCAATGAATGATCTTTAAATCTGGGAAACCACCATGAAACCGCGCAACGGAAATCTCTAGAGTAATGTCACAAATTCACAATTTCAAAGGGCGTAAATGGAAAACATCCCAAAAATGTTGTGAAATTGAGGAATTGTACCGTGGAATTAGAAGAGGAAGAGCGAAGAAGATGAGGCCAGGAACAAGTGAACAGGGAGGGAACCCAATAGGCAAACATCTCGCCGTAAAGCAGGGTTAGCGCCCATATTATACACAGAAGCAGAGTCAACTCTTGCTGCTTCATCTCCTCGCAGACTGCTCTACTTTCTCTTTGATTCCGGAATCTGATGAGTGTGCCGGTACAGTCAGGAACGAAACACACTGAAATAATACAAAAACAAGTAAACATAATTATTAAGTAATTAAATGATTAATTATGGTGCAATGGCTATTACTTATTATATATAAAAAGATATTTTATTAAACTATTACTTAAAATATTAATTTATGTAATAATTAATAAATATAATTATAACAATAAAGTTAATAAATTAAGTAAAAAATTATTTTATATTTATAATTATTATACCAATACAAATGAATAACAATACTGAAAATGAAGAAACCGTATTATTTGACTAAGGAAAACGCTCCAAATTTATCTTTGACTATATTAACAATTTTGTCTCGCTTTACAACTTAATTTTTATAATTTTTAAATCCTATAAACATTAATTCTTTTTTTTATGAACATAAACATTAATTCTTTTTCACCTGTCTATATATACATATATGGGCAATTCATCTGTTCCTCTTAAAGTTTAACTAAAATGTTAATTTGTCACGGTAAAATTCCAAATGTCATGTTAAATTTTAGTGTGAATTATGAATGACTTAGTTAGCAACTCAATCATTATTTTGTTTAACTTTTTACTTTTTTCTTTCTCTCTTTTCTCCTGATTCTATTCTTTTCTCTTTTCTCTTATAATGTTTTTGGTATACTGGCAAAAATCAAGTAAAGAAAGGAAGAAGGAGATGGAAAAAATAAAAATATTTTTTTGCTACATTAGAAAGGAAAATTTGATAGATTCTATCTTACTTTTTGCTACCAATATTAATATTATTCAAATTATATAGAAAAATCACTGTTAAAAATTTTAAAAAAATAACATTTCACTTCGATAACAGAATGTTTTATATTAAAAAATTTTAAATTTTAAAATTATTTTCAAGAATTCAAAAACAAAAAATGTTAACCTGAGATTTTGAATTAAAATTTTTTATATACTTAAAATTTTTAATAATTAAATCCTTTAAAATAATTTTAAATTTTAAATTCTGTAAATATAAAATTATAAATATCTTTGATTTGAAATCTTTAATTATGCTTTTTTATTTTATGTTAATTAATAAAAATTATTTTTATTTTTTTTATTTTAGATGCATTTTAGTCATTTTCTCACTTTTTTTCTATTTCTGTACTATTTCCATTTTACCAAACATAAAAATAAAATTATATTTTTATTCTTTTTTTATACCATATCAAAATTAATTTTTAGTCATACGATTCTATTAAATTTTCATTTTATATTTTTTTTCATTTTTTATAAGAATTTTTTTATTCTACCAAACATAACTTTACTTTTTCCTTTTTCTCCTTCAAGAAATAAACATAGGAACTTTGAGCTATTTCTTGTTAAAAAAAATTATTTAAAATCATAACGGACAAAAATATATATTTATATTCTATCTTCTAAGGGAAGTTAGTGACATAGGTGCCAACTTCCCCACTTCAGAAGAAGAAGAAGAATTTATGAAAAGTCGGACGCATACCCTAAACCTATTATGCTGAGAGGCTTGTCACCGTATCAGACATGGCAGACAATCTAAATGTAAGAGATGGATACAAGAAATGCATTATACATCTGAAAATACTAAAAATTATTCATTATTATATAATTTCAATTTTTATCTTAATCTAAAATTAAAAAATGATAATTTTTAGTTTTTAAAAAATTAAAATTAGATAGAATTTTGAGAAAATAAAAAAGAGATTTGA
Organism: Erythrophleum fordii; assembly: GCA_032878935.1. Classification (NCBI taxonomy): domain Eukaryota; kingdom Viridiplantae; phylum Streptophyta; class Magnoliopsida; order Fabales; family Fabaceae; genus Erythrophleum; species Erythrophleum fordii. The sequence continues at coordinate 8,648,110 of JAVQMF010000042.1, forward strand.
AATTTAATATTTTGGAAAAAAATTTATATGTGATTTTAATATAATTTTAAAAAATAAAAAAGAAATTAAAAATATTTAAAAAGAGAAAAAAAATTAAAGAGAGAGAGAGGGGGGAAATAGAGGGGAAAAAAGTTATCAGTGCAATATTGTTTACGATTGATTTATGAGGTCCCCGTAAAAAATGGATATGAAATATGGATAGATATAGATGATTTGAGGCGAATTATTCAAAAAAAAAAAAAGTAAAAGGAAATGCATTGTTAATAGATATGATGTCTCGCATAGGAATTTGGATCCCCTCCCCTCACTGTGATGAGAGGGGATTTAATTAAGGACCATGTAAGTTTTTTTTTTAATATAGATTCTAAATTATAAGTTTAAAGATAAAAAAGGTAATTAGGAGATAAAAAATTATAATTATGAATAAAAATTTTACTAAAAAAATTTAATTATGCAATATAGTTATAATGTTTTAAATATAATTTTTATTTACAGTTACAATTTTTTATCTCTTAATTATATTTTTATTTTTAAATTTTATAATTTGAAATCTAATTCTTAAAAAAAAAGTTTAAAAAAGCCTTGACTGGATCCTCTATAATTGTCTTACAAGTAGAAGGGATCAAAATCCTTGCACAATGCCAAATGAACATAGAAAAGCATAGAAGAAAACGAAGGAAACAAACCGAAAAAAAAAAAGAGTAAAACCCAAAATGAACAAGTAATAAACAATAACACCAAACGGTAATCAACGGTAGCCAAAACTCAACTTGTGTGTGTGTGTGTGTAATAGATTAACTCTTATATATTAAAAAAATTATTTGATAAAAAAAATTACTTTTGGGGTAGCCTACCAAACCAGTTTGTCTCGACTTCCCGTAAAATTTAAAAAAGAAAAAAAGTTAGAAAGTTAGGGCACATGTGTCAACGATTTTCCAAAAAAAATATGGATAAATAATTTTGTTATATACAATTTAAAATAAAAAAGTTCTTCTAACAAAAAATGGCTCAAAATTTCCATAAACATATCCCAATTGATTCACTCAATAGAGTTGATTTTTTTTTTTTTCATATGTATACTCTTGATAGATGAGCCAGAGCCATAGCCCGACTTAATTCTAGACTCATTCTTTAAGCTAACGTCACCTCGTTTTAATTAGCCAACATACTAGTACCTTATTTGTAACATCTTTGTTACCTTGTACACGCACCCATTGGCATAATCTTCAAAGGAGAAACACCAACTACAATCATTATCATGTATATATATATAATCCCTAAATTTTAAACATTGTTCATAAGCACAGTTTATATCCTTTTTTTTTTTTTTTGCTTTTGGGCTCATTTATTTAAAATTTGATTGATTGGCATGAATTCTTATATATTTGCATGAGACTCCACTCTAATTATACACCATAGAAAGAAGGGCTACACTAGAAAATATCACTTTAAGTGAAATTCAAAATCAATGGAAGAGAAAATATAAAAAATAAATTTTTTAGCCCACATGAGATTCCCATTTTGTCCCTCTTGAAGAAGTTTTTAAGGCTTCTTTGATCCTTTTATATGAATTTAAGTGCATGAGATAAAGAAAACTTAAATGAGGAGACCAAAATATAGAGAGCTACACAAAAAAGTAGATATAAGGCAGTAGGAAAATGAAATGAGGCAAGAAGAGACCTAGGTTTCTTTTATACTAAAATAATAGGCTTATTATTTTGTGTAATATATAATATTTCTATGTATAAAAATTAAAAAATAATGATATGTATGTAGGCTTCAAGCTAGACTTTAGGAAAATCTCAAGAATGTAGGTTTCTAAAAAAAAATGCTTTTTTTTTTTTTTTTACTTAGACTTTAATTTGCAAGTTCATTATCAAATTTTGTAGGGCAAGGCTTAACAAATATAGATAAGTTTTTCAATTTATGATCAAGTCTCCAACTAACACAAAATCAGATATTATAGTCAAAGACACCAAATCAATAGTATCATAGTCTCACCTTTACATATATGTACACCCTTTTATGCTCTTATTGCCTTTGCAACTTCTATTCTTTTTAGTGGTGAGTCCAATATATAATAGTCACACCCCTCCTTCTTATGGCTAATAGGTTGTGTCAATGGCAAGCACAATTGAAAATTTTCCTTTCACCTTTTGTCTTTTTCTTCTTTCTTTAATGCTAAGTGTCATAACCTAAATTCAAAATTGTGATTGACACATAAACTAAGCCAATATTAGGCTAACTCAATTTAGCAAGCTTAATAACCAATGCAACACTTGACACTATAATTCAAAATGCTCAATTTATTCACTTAAATTCAACAGTGTTTGTCAAAAATTGGATAATCTCTCTTAAAAATTAGACATTACTCCTTGTACAATCAATCAATCATATCTATAACAAATATCAAGAGAAAGAAAAGCTAATACAATTCAAATGGCCATTATAAAGCCTACAAAGTATTAAAACTTCCTTTTTTACACAATCTTGCCCAACATCTACTAGTTATGACATCATTAAATCTAACAACGTAAACCCACCCGACAAAAGAGAGCCTATCAATATGTCTTGGAGGTATATAAGTTTTATAGCATTTCACTCAACTACATGCTGATATGAAATATGAAGAAAAGGGATAAGTCATGCAGATTTAAATGAGCATATAACAAAGAAAGTGCGCAAAAGGGTAAATAAGCGCACACATAAATTTTTCATAAAAAGAGCAATGTTAAGTTGTTTGAAATTAGTGTTTAGAGATGGAATCAAAGGTGAGTCTGTAGGCTTTAAAACATGTGAAATTCACACTATCTTTAAAGCAAGATTTGTCCCATATGAAATGTTGTAAGGTATAGACAAAATTGCACTAAAACAATAGTATGACTCATACTTTCAAGAGTAGGCAAGGGTCCAAAAATTAAGGATGAAGAGAGAATGTTTCATTTTGTTCTAAAAATTCAAAATTTATGAATTTATAGATTTACAAATCAACCATCATACCTTTCCATTCATTGAATTTGAATTTTAATGAGTTATTTCAAATTAATTAAACCCTTTAACAGTCATTTGACTATTTGAATAAAAAAAGCATAATTATTCAAACCAAAAAACATTACAACTGATTGCAACTTGTCATGTTTCTAACTTTTTTTGTTCAACCAGTTGATTGCTCTAAAGGACTAGTCAATTATCATGTTAACAATCTCTTCATAATTGTTTATAAAAGGCATATCATTCGATTGCTCCAAAAGACCAATCGACTACTATTATAGGATTAGTCAATTGATGATGGCTTATCAATTAACTATTCTATTACAGAATTAAACAATGATTTGTCTCACTTTGATTAGTCAACTATCAAACTGACTCTTGTGGTGATCAGTCGATTGGTTTACCATGTCAGTTGATTGCTACTTGTAGGGACAAAACTTATTTCATTTTGTAATAGACTAGTTAACTAGTTAATCTCCACTAGTCAACTATTGTCATACAAAATTAATCCTTTTTGTTTTAATATATACCAATCAACCCGTATCTTGGATCAGTCAACTAGTTTACATCAAACTTGGTTTTCCTCTTAATTTTGCAAATTATTCTTAGTATAAGTAAGGTAAAATTAAATGACATATTAGATTGGGAATACACCTAAATGGACAAACTTCTTTTAAATAAATAGAAAACTCAAGTAAAACAACTTTAAATATTAAAACTGTATTATATCGCGAACCACAATATCATTGCACTATATATATATCACGTTGTAGTGTTATTACAATTGTCACATGTCAGTGTCATCATACTTGATTACTTATTACAATGTTATCACACTTTATCATAGTACCATTATAGTTTATCACATATTATAATGTCACTGCACGGTATCACCTCTAGTTACATCTAGGTCATTATCCTTATTAATAGTAATAAGGTTCTAACAAGATTTTCATCCCTCACTTTTAAATAAAATAAATAAATTACACATGATAGACGAAAAAAAAAATAATGATGCAGTTAGAAATAACTATTAATCAATTATAAAAAAACAATTAAAAGGAGTAATATAAGGAAATCAAAGTAAGATCAATAAATTAATGGAATAAATAAGGGGGAGGGTTTAAGTAAAACATTATTGGAAAAGAGGAGTTAAGATAGAGAAAATAAATAAAATCTGACAATTTCACTGCCACTTTCACTTCACACTTTATCTCGCAATTCCAACTTATATATGAACGTTCATAATGATTCATGGAGATCAACTATAAAAAAAAAAAAAAAACATTATTGTAACCACCCCATATCTACTTATAACAATTTACGTGACCAAAGATTTAAAGAAAAACTAAGAATTTGTTTACTCCATAAGTCATTAGAGTGGGAATTCCTTAAAAACATGATTGAACAATAACATGGAAAAGAAATAATATTATTCACATAAATTTAAATTAAAACAAAATTGGGATAATTTAGGTAAAGTAAGAAATCCATGAAAAATTAAAAAAAAAAATAGTAGAACAAAGGAAAGCATGGTGCGAGATGAATGGAACGTGCCACATCATTTTTTATACATTCACGGACGAGGATCAACGGTAAGAACCCACTCCTACCAGCTTAGGGCAAACCCTAGTGGAGGAATATCATTGACATTACCTAAAACCACATTCAATATGAAACTAATATTTTAACCACTCATTGACATCAAATATTCTCAATTTAGCTAAATACATTTTTTAATACCAAAAGCTCTTACTTTAGGTCAAGTTTTCTATTTTCACTACTAAATCTAAATCTAAGTTTATCAAATTAAGTTTTCAAATTTTAAATTGAACTTAGAGATTAACTTAAGAAGTTGAAAATTGATGATTGGATGTGTGGGTATTAAACTTTGGAAGCGCACACCCACCTTGAATTTCTGATCAAGCCTACAAAGATTTGAACTTCTTTCTCAACCTCAAAGATGAGTCCCAACTCAATTTCGCCATCGTTATTCCTAATTTGGCCATTAAAACATTATCTCCAATTAGTGTAAAACTGTTGGCACGGCTCACCTTGATGCACCAAAGGGTAAGTCAATTAATTTTGTCCTCCAATATATAATTTTCTTTCAATCAACATAATATTTCCGTTTGTTAAAATAACACAAATTTAAGTTACTAAGCTGATTAAACAAAATGCTTATGTTGTTGTTATATGATGAAGCAGCCATATTTAGTGTCTGGAAGCATCACATAGGCATTCCGTTAAGCTAGGTCAATTATTTTTGTGTTAGTTTAACAAATAGATGGACTAAATTGATTGGGAAAATCTATTTGGAGGTAAAAATTATGGCATTTACATGTTGGAGGGTTAAATTGAAAATTCTGTAATTGTTTATAGATAAAACATGTAATTCATTAAAAAAAATGAAAGCTTAATCTTTCAAACTTTTTTGGAGGGGATCTTCTAAATTAACTAATGTTTTGTTGGATATAAAAAATTATTAAGTATAAAAATAAAAAAAATAAAAATAAGAATAGAATGAAATAATTACGTTTAATATAATATAATAAAATAAAATATTATTATATTTATATGTTTGATAAAATAAAAATAGTATAAGAATAAAAAATAATAATAAAAAGATAATCTGATGTCTCTACTTAAAAATAATTTTAAAATAAAAAATAAAAATATAATAAATTTTATATGAACTAAATATAATAATTGCTCTTATTTTACATACTTGTAGAATAAGAATAAATTTCTCCTCCAATTCAATAAAATATGTATTACACAATCATTTAATAGATTGCTTGTTCTAGCCATAAGCGGTCAAAATTCAACGAAATCCTCCTCGAGTTGAGGATCGAATGTGTAAGGGCTTCTCGTGCGCTTAGTGAACGGATCCGTGTGGCGTGCAACGGTCACAGTTTCAAAATTCAGTATCTCCCACAACGGTCATATAATACAACACCTTAACTCTGTAGCATTGGATCTCTTTAAGAGGGCTTTTAGGAACGAAGTTTCTCTTTTCCATTTTGTCAGCGTCTTATTCCTTCTTCTTCGATGCCGAGCGCAGAAGAGTTATGATGGGAGGTAGCAGTAGACTGGTGAAGAAGAACTATGGAAGAAGGCCTTAAGGTTTCGGAGCATTTCGGTCATTTTCAGCGGTTGGCTCTGCGACCAATTTCTGTGCATAGAAGTTCAAATTCTTTGTTACCTTCACAGAACCATAGAGTAGTGAACACTCAAATTGGTTAAGAAAAGCCCTAATTTGATTGTTTTCTGTGCAGCGCTTCGCGTTTGGGCACCGCTGAATCAGCCAAAGATGTTAAAGTTATTGAGATGGCAGTAATCATCAAATTCCTTCCATTCTGATGAGGTATAGCCCTTCTTCTATGTAAGTTTCATCAAGGATTGAAATTTTTGTTTATTGATCATATCATCATAAATTATTCATTATTGTCCATGCCTCCTAATTCCCCAATGTTTGAGTTGTTTGAAAGTGAACTGTGTTGAAGAATTGTATGTGTGTGTGTCAAAAGGGAAGAGAAAAAGAGAAGTCCCACATTGCTCAAACAAATGAAAGCCAAAGGGTATAAATATTAACATGTGATTATGGAAGAGCAAAATGGGTCTAGGAGGAGAGTGGGCTCGCGCGCACAAAAAGCTGGGCCAACATAGCTGAGCTCAGTTGAAATTCGGCGATTTGCCCCCCCTGCGCGCAAAATATACGCGGTGTTGGACATTTTTTACCGTTGCCGCAAAAATTAAATATTTTCAAATAGCCTTCCAGTAAATTCACAAATTTTGAGGCTTCGGTTATGAGTTCATTATGTGAACGTTACTCATCATTTACCGACAATTATTAATCCGTTTTTTTTTATCTGATATAATGTTTATTAATCCCCATGTCGGAAACCGTCCAACGTTCAGAAACGTCCTCATTAATATAATTCAATATGGTCCAACGTCTCATTATTTTCTATGCCTATAAATACTGCGTTGCTCTTTGTGTTCCATACATCACAGCTCCGGACAATATTCGAGCTGCTCTCTCCTCTCCTCTTCTCTCTGTCCCTGAGTTCTTATCTCCGCTGTTCTGCTTTCCTGTAACATCGCAGAAGAATCCGTTCAATCCTGGGGAGTGCCGTCTTGTGGCGGAATATCTCTCAAGGACAGTGTCCTTGTACACGGCTCGGATTTATTTAATACTAAAAACTTCCTTGTGCAGCTACTGAATTGTAACAATCTTGAGAGATATAGAGTCACAAAACAATGCTCCTGCTTCCGATGGCCCTACCGGTGCCAGTCTTGGTCCTACATCCTTTGCTCCGTTCACACTACCTCCGATGCCACTGTCTAGGCCACCACCGGATATTTCAAAAATTGAAATGTTCGATGGCAAAAACTTTCGAAGGTGGCAAGAACGCGTTTACTCAATCCTGGACCTATATGGAGTTGCTGCTGCGCTCACACAATCTGAACCTTCGTTAGATATTGACCAAAATCAAAGGTTTACTTGGGAATATGCCAACAAGGTATGCCGAAATACCATCATTAATACTTTGTCTAATGATCTGTTCGATGTTTACTATGTGTATAAGGAAGCAAGCAAAATTTGGGAATCGTTAATTGCAAAATATACTGCTGAGGACGTTGGAAAGCAAAAGTTTGTTGTTGGAAATTACTATAGATGGGAGATGACCGAGGACAAGGATATTAAGCTGCAAATTAATGAGTACCATAAGCTGCTAGAAGAGTTGAGGGCAGAAAAAATCAACTTACCTGACGAGTTTGTTGCTGGAATTCTGATTGAGAAGCTGCCTGAATCATGGAAGGACTACAAACAACAACTGAAACACAAACAAAAGTAATTGCCATTGTCGGACCTAATTACTCACATCATAATCGAGGATACAAATCGAAAAGAGATGCAAGCTGCAAAAGGCAAAGAGATGACCTCAAAAGCAAATTTGGTGGAGACAAAGCAGTATGCCAAGAGGTATGACTCTAAAACAAAACCTGACTACAAGCCCAAGAGTTCTAACCCCAAATTCAAAAAGAAAGGGAGTTGCTTTGTTTGTGGAAAACCAGGCCATCATGCTGCTCAATGTAGAAAGAGGGCTAGAAATGACAATCCTCCTAGAGCCAATTTGGTTCAAGGAGATGAAGAAAATGAAATTATAGTAGCGGTCATTTCTCAAGCTCTCTTAGTATCCGATGTGAAAAAATGGGTGGTAGACTCTGGGGCTACCAGGCACATTTGTGCAAATCGTGAGATGTTTGCCTCCTATAATCCTACCAAGGAAGGAGAAGACCGTGTTTACCTTGCTGATTCCCGAACTGCAAAAGTTCTAGGAAAAGGAAAGGTTGAACTAAAACTCACATCTGGAAAAACCTTGTCACTCAGTGATGTTCTTCATGTGCCTGATGTTAGAGCCAATTTAATTTCTGTAGCTCTATTAAGCAAAGCTGGGGTTAAGGTGTCATTTGAATCTGATAAGATCGTAATGACAAAGAATAATGTATTTGTAGGAAAGGGCTATTGTACTCAGGGGCTGTTTATTCTCAACATTGCTGATATGAATGAAAATGCATCATCTTCTGCTTACTTGCCTGTCTTTATGGTTGATACTTTTGATATATGGCATGCTCGATTAGGACATGTTAGTAAGTCATATTTAAAGAAAATACAAAAACTTGGTTTAATTTCTGAAATTAAAAATGATTCTCTAAATAAATGTGAAATTTGTGTAGAAGCTAAATTAACTAAAAAGTCTCATTTTTCTGTAGAAAGAGAAACTGAATTGCTTAGCTTAATACATACTGATTTAGATGATTTAAAACAAACTATGACAAGAGGTGGGAAAAATTATTTTGTAACTTTTATTGATGATTTTTCAAAATATACTAAAGTTTATTTATTGAGAAATAAAGATGAAGCTTTTGATAAATTTCTTTTATATAAAGCTGAGGTAGAAAATCAATTAAATAAAAAGATTAAAAGGGTTAGGTCAGATAGAGGAGGAGAATTTGTTTTATTTAATGACTTTTGTGAAAAAGAAGGAATCATTCACGAAGTAACTCCTCCATATTCACTTGAATCAAATGGAATAGCAGAAAGGAAAAATAGAACTTTAAAAGAAATGATGAATGCTATGCTTGTAAGTTCTTCTGCACCAGATAATTTATGGGGTGAAGCTTTGTTATCTGCACGTTTTTTACAAAATAGAATACCTTATAAGAAAACAAATAAGACACCTTATGAATTATGGAAGGGATACACACCAAATTTAAAATATTTGAAAGTGTGGGGGTGTCTTGCAAAAGTTTTATTACCTGATCCTAAAAAGAGAAAAATTGGTTCTAAAACTTCTGATTGCATGTTTATTGGATATGCTGAACATAGTGCATCATATAGATTTCTAGTTTTGAAAAGTAATGTTCTTAATCATAACATTATTATTGAAACCAAAGATGCTGAATTTTTTGAGCATATTTTTCCATTAAAAATTCAACATATGTCTCAAACAGCTGAAAATTTGTCTTCTTCATCTAAAGTAAATGAAAGTGAAAATTTTGTTGAAAATTTAAGGAGAAGCAAAAGACAAAGAAAAGAAACTTCTTTTGGAAATGATTTTTATACTTTTATGTTACAAGATGAGCCATCAAATTTTTCTGAAGCAATTTCATCTTCTGATGCTTACCTTTGGAAAGAAGCAATTAAAGCTGAAATAGATTCACTAAATCAAAACAAAACTTGGGTTTTAGCAGACTTGCCTCCGGGAGCAAGACCTATTGGTTGCAAATGGGTTTTTAAAAGAAAATATAATCCTGATGGATCTATTGATAAATATAAAGCGAGGCTAGTAGCTAAAGGATTTACTCAAAAACAAAATATTGATTATTTTGATACTTTTTCTCCAGTAACAAGAATTTCTTCTATTAGAATTTTGATTGCTTTAGCTTCAGTTTACAAGCTTTTTATTTATCAAATGGATGTTAAAACTGCTTTTTTAAATGGTGATTTAGAAGAGGAAATTTACATGGTACAACCTGAAGGGTGTGTTGTTCCTGGACAAGAAAATAAAGTTTGTAAATTTGTTAAATCATTATATGGATTGAAACAAGCATCGAAACAATGGCATGAAAAACTTGATCAAGTTTTAACAAGTGATGGATTTTCCACTGTTGAAGTAGAAAGATGTGTTTATACAAAAATTGTGAATGATGGTTGTGTGATTATCTGTTTATATGTTGATGATATGCTTATTTTTGGTACAAGTATAAATGTTGTGATAGAAACTAAAAGGTTTCTTTCTTCTAAATTTGATATGAAGGATATGGGTGAAGCAAAGGTGATATTAGGTGTTAAGATCATAAGGAGTGAAAATGGAATTTTACTATCTCAAGAACATTATATTGAAAAAATTCTTAAAAAATTTGGATTCTTTGAAAAAATACCTGTAAGCACTCCTTATGATGCTAGCACCAAATTAGTTAAAAATAAGGGTGATCCGGTAGCTCAATCTACATATGCACAGATTATTGGGAGTCTGTTGCATTTAATGAATTACACCCGACCTGATATAGCATATGCTGTGTGTACATTGAGTAGATATACTCATTGTCCAAGTAGTGAACATTGGTTAGCTTTGGACAGATTAATGAGTTATCTGAAAGGTACCATGAATTATGGTATATGTTATAATAGATTTCCCGCTGTATTAGAAGGGTATAGTGATGCTAACTGGATCTCAGATTCAGAAGATACCAAATCCACTAGTGGCTATGTATTCACTCTTGGTGGTGGTGCAGTAACCTGGAAATCAGCTCAACAAAATATTATAGCGAGATCCACTATGGATTCAGAGTTCATTGCTCTGGAGTTGGCTAGTAATGAGGCTGAGTGGTTGAAAAACTTTTTAGCAAATATTCCATTAGGTGAAAAACCAACACCATCAGTGTCATTACATTGTGATAGTCAATCGGCGATAGCCGTTACTAAAAATAAGACCTACAATGGCAAAAGTAGGCACATTCGTTTAAGACATAATATTATAAGACAGCTGTTGAAAAATGGAGTTATATCGATCGATTTTGTAAGGTCAGAATTAAATCTGGCAGACCCCCTAACCAAACCTTTAGGGAAGAAACAAATTTTGGAAACATCGAGGGGAATGGGACTTAAGCTAGTTTGAAAATTAACAATGATAGTAACCCAACCTCTGTGATTGGTGATCCCATGAAGGAGGTTCATATGGGTAAAAACAAGTCATTCGTTAATTCTGCTAACACTTTATTATTTTAGTCCATTCCTATGATATGAGGAAAAGTGTTAGAATGCATTGTTGGCGAGGCTGAGCAAAAGCTCTTAATGATTTCATATTCCTTATGGATGGTGTGATCATTGCAGTTACACTTGATGAAATCACCTATATGAATGTGGAGTGGGGCCGCTCCTATAAGATCATGGCAAAAATCTCTAGAGCATTCATTAAAACCAGGCACGCGCAAGGCCGTAGTTTAAAGCACAAAACTGCGATAACAGCGGAAATTGTGGGGGTATAAATTGACTCTTAAGGCCTCTAGTATACAACGAAGAATTGTTGGTTCATAGAAGCTATAAGTTTCACCTACAATTGTGTATACTAAGCTTTATTAGTCTAGGAATGGTTCATAGTCCGTAAGACACCATATTCGAAATGTTTATACCCATATGTATAACTCAGATGATAATGATCTTTTGACACACATGTGGGGGATTGTTGAAGAATTGTATGTGTGTGTGTCAAAAGGGAAGAGAAAAAGAGAAGTCCCACATTGCTCAAACAAATGAAAGCTAAAGGGTATAAATATTAACATGTGATTATGGAAGAGCAAAATGGGTCTAGGAGGAGAGTGGGCTCGCGCGCACAAAAAGCTGGGCCAACATAGCTGAGCTCATTTGAAATTCGGCGATTTGCCCCCCCTGCGCACAAAATATACGCAGTGTTGGACATTTTTTACCGTTGCCGGAATTTAATTTTTGAAAATTAAATATTTTCAAATAGCCTTCCAGTAAATTCACAAATTTAAGGCTTCGGTTATGAGTTCATTATGTGAACGTTTCTGAACGTTACTCATCATTTACCGACAATTATTAATCCGTTTTTTTTTATCTGATATAATGTTTATTAATCCCCATGTCGGAAACCGTTCAACGTTCAGAAACGTCCTCATTAATATAATTCAATATGGTCCAACGTCTCATTATTTTCTATGCCTATAAATACCGCGTTGCTCTTTGGGTTCCATACACCACAGCTCCGGACAATATTCGAGCTGCTCTCTCCTCTCCTCTTCTCTCTGTCCCTGAGTTCTTATCTCCGCTGTTCTACTTTCCTGTGACATCGCAGAAGAATCCGTTCAATCCTGGGGAGTGCCGTCTTGTGGCGGAATATCTCTCAAGGATAGTGTCTTTGTACACGGCTCGGATTTATTTTATACTAACAACTTCCTTGTGCAGCTACTGAATTGTAACAAACTGGGCTTGCATTTCTTAAAAAGGACTTGGAATTTAGATTGTAGACGGTCTAATTGCATCCATTGAAAATTAGAAAAACCAATTAGAACTGAGATCCATAATTTGATTAATTGAAAGGAAACAAAAGGAGAGAGGGAACGAGAAAAGAATGAGGAGCAAGACCTGTACATGATATATGGATTGAAATTCTCTGTTAGTTGGCTTTGTACAGATGACCACATGAATATTTAAGGCTGAACGAGTGTGTTCTCTAGGATTGCTTTTGTATTACAGTTTGTGGCTGCGTAAATATTTTCTTTTAGTTGTACATGCTGATTGAGTTTGGGTTGCATTTGATCAGGTATGAAATTTCTTCCACTGTAATTTTTAAATAAAATTTACTTTTGGAATTTTCGAAATTCCTCCCCCTACCTTATGAAACTATGAATATGTTAAAAATGTTAAGTGCATATTTATAAATGCAACCTATGGTTGGCTTGAGATTTAATTTTGTTTTGAAATATTTTTTTTCAACATCTATGGCTCAACCATTGGTAATAATTTTATTTGTTGATTGTTGATGATTAGAGAACTGACTCTGATCATACTTCTCAAAATTTTAAAAAGAAAAAAAAAATTTCCGGGCTGTTTCTTTGTTAAAAAGTAAAAAAAAGAAAGTGTAGATTTGGGATTAATAGAATGAATATTAATGGCGTTAAGAATATTTGTTTGTGAAAAATATTTAGTCCCTAAGAGTTTAAGGTGTATTTAAGTTTTCTGATTTTAATTGACATTAGCAGTATTGTTCTTAGATCAAATGTACAAACTTTTAGGATAGGGTATATCACTGCAAGCGCGCTATGCAAGGTGTATACGGACAGATTAATATCAATATTATTTATTTTATTTTTTCTTTCTAGGAGATAGGAGTAGAGTTCTACCTTGACATAAAATACGTGTCAATTTACCTAGCGCCATTTGTGGTACTAGCTCGTTGTCTATTAATGCCATTTATATGTCAATTAGCATTGATATTATTTATTTATTTATTTTCCTAGTGTCACACTTATTTATTTTCCATTTATGTAGCATTTTTTTTAAGCACCTTACTTCAGTGAGGTGAACGCTTTTCAAGTCCTTCTTCCCTCCAGTTCCGCTTGCTCGTGTTCCTTGTTAGATAGTTTTACTCCTTCGTTCATATAAAATTAATTAGAAGATTTATTTTTGGATATCTCTAGGATTCCTGGCTTATCATGGCAATGGCAGAATGAGAATGGGAGTTAAATTACATCTTTAATATACTTTTAATTATAGTTAAAAATGTGGAGTACTTGCAGTTGCAGTTATAATCTAAGTTATCATGTCACAAGTCATTGGGTGTATATATGCAGATGCCTCAGCTTTTACATGGATATAGAAGATATAGATAGAGGTAGATGGTAGGTTCAATTAAAGATATACTCAAAAGCGGGGTAATTTTTGCAACAAACAGAAGCAAACTAGAGCTTCACAAATGTTCAAGCTGGAGAATAAAAGTAAAGTAGTTTAAAACACAAAGGAATACCATGGACAGAGCTGATGACAGAATGTTTAGTTATTAAAGGGATTGAGGAAAAGTGTAGCTATTGTTGGAATTCAAATCCAAATACTTGCTGCTAATCTAAATCCTAGTTATTTATCCCTTTACGTACCGATTGATCACAGACTGGAGAGAATCTTGTGCCAAAGGAGACTAAGCTTACAATACTGTTTCATTGTTAGTTTTCGTTAATATAAATTTGAAATTCTTATGACAATTTTGAGGTTAAATAGTTTAGCATATCATATTAACATAAAAATAATAACAATTAAAATAATCGCAAGAAAATATGATTGCATTCGGATTTCTTTGTTCTGAAGTGCACCGCAGAGTGTTTGCTTGGTTACTCCATTGCCTCTTACTTTCTGCTGCTGGTCCTGCCATTCTTTTTTCATTTTAATTTCTTGCTGAGCATTCCTTGTTTCAGTTGTTATATTAGGAAATTTTGCCATGATAGTAGCTATTTGTTATAGAAATTTTACTCCATCATGAGATGAGCTAAACCTATTATTATATAAATTAATCTTTTCACAGAGCGTTCACGCTTCCAAACTCTCCTAATGTCATAAAAACTTGTATTTGAAGCAGAATGCTATTTTCTACGCGGGCATGAGTGATAGAGAACTTAAAAAATTATGGATGGCGTTGGACCATTTCAGAAAATGCAAGATTTATGCTAGATTTGAGTGACATAGGTTAGCCGGTGTCTTAATTAAGTTGAACCATTCGAGGTCTATATGCATCATAGTGTATTATGTAACTTTATATATTATTTGTTAATAATTTACATATTTTTTTATGAATGTGTAAAATAATTCATGGATGGTATTTTTATAGTGCAATTCCTAGTATAGCCATAATGACTAAATTAGACTGTATTTTTATAATGCTTCATTATGGAACTAAATAGAAATAAGGCATGTCGTAAAATATTAATTACTAACACAAAAAACTGCAATCATGTGGAATAACTATATTGCCAAATAACAATCTCTGTATGTAAATTGTAATTCCAATTTTGTATGCTAAAATGTATATTCACGTAGTCTTAAATACCATAATTCACATGATCTTAAATACCATAATACTAATTTAATTTAATCATTTTTATTATGATAACTTAAGGAAAGATTTTTGCTTTTTCCAGGAAAGTGAAAAAGGTATCTAGACTTCGAAACGTGATTTTTTTCAAAAAAGTAAAATATGCATGGACTTTGAAAGACGACATTTTACAGGTAAGTAAAGGGAATTGGTTGAGACATGTCTTTTGAAGAAAGAAAAAAAAAGATGCTGGACTTCGAAAGATAACCGTTTGACATTTTATAGGAAATAATAGATGAATGTCTGGCCTTTGAAGTAGGATTTTCTCAGAAAGGCAAAGGGATCAAGGACCTTGAGGCTTTTTTTGCAAGGAATTTTGAATGGGACTTTTACAGGTGGGTAAAGGGAAGGCTTTGAAACAAGACCTTTTACTTTAAAGTGAACTTAGATACATGACTTTTTGTAGGAAAGTAAAGGGTGCGTCGTCTTTTAGATAGGACTTTTTAAAGGTAAGGAAAGAGAATCTTTTTTGTATGAAAGAATGGGATGTCTAGACTTTGAAACAGAACTTTCTACAAAAAGGTAAACTGTACAAGTGTTAGGAATGTCTTAGCATCCAAGAAGGGAGTGAATTGGGGGTTTCATTGATTTTCAGAAGCTTTAGAAGAAAGTTGAAATCTAAGTGATTTGACAAATCTTTAATGCAAGTAAGCCGAAGAACACTAAAAATAGAGCACATAACTTAAAAATGAACTAGAGAGATAAGTAGGATCAATTTGGAGTGTAGCAACAATGAAAAAAGAGAAGATTGAAATCAAGCTTATATCTAATCTCTAAGCCTCAAATTGAGATTTTTGACTATAACAAAAAGTTTACTAGGGCACTTGTGAGCCATCACAAGAACTCTCTCAAGAATAACCAAATATGTTAAGAGCAATTTATAACATTTCTTTAGTTGTCAATTCTTCCTCCTAGGTCCTTGATCTTCTAGTGGAGGCACCAATTGTAATACCTAATATATATATATATATATATAATAAAAATAAATAAATAAATAATATATTTTAGGTTAAAAAAATATAAATAATTTCTAAATCTATTTTGGGTTCATAGAAAAATTTTTAGAAACTTTTTTAATCTTTTTAAATATCAATTAATGCATATTAGGCTTTTTAGGGGACAAAAGTGTAAATTGAGCCAAAGATATTTTAATAATCCAAAAAGCACACTCTCTCTCCATTTTTCTCATCTGATGCAACGTCTTATTCTTGCTTCACCTTTTTCTCTCTCCCGAAGTTTACTTTTTCTTGCTTCTTGCGTGACTTTTCTTCAGTTTTTGTTTTGCTTGAGTCATTCCTTCTTTCTCCCAGCGTAGCACCTCCATTGAAGCGTGAATCTCAGCCAGCCACAAGGATCCATCACCCTCTTCTTGTTGGACGCCATTACCCACTCACCTCCGATAGATTTAGTTGCCATAAAACTCTTATTTGGTAAAGATTTCATCTCCCTTCTCCTTCTCATCTTTTGCTATTCAACCATGAAAAATTTTGTGAATTTTGTAAAGATTAGTTATACCATTTTCTTCTTCCGTTTCTTTCATCAATCTTTATCTTTCTTCATAATTTATTAAAGCTAATAGGATATTCAATTTTTGTTGCTCAAGTTGCCGTGGGTGAGCTTGCAACTTGGGGGCTTCTTGAATTTCTACATTTAGGTGTAAATAAATACTTCATATTTCATCTTTGAAGCTTCAAGAAGTGAATTTTAAATTTAATTTTAGTTATAGAAGCTTAGATTGAAAAATCCCAAATTTAGGGTTAATATTTAGGATAAAAAAGTATATAAGAATTTATGGATTTATATTTTAGGGAGTATATTAGGTTATATAAATAATTATGGATATTATTTGAGTGGTTAATATAAATAATTTATATTGGTTATAATTTTTGGTGATACCGGGGAAACTCAATCAACTGGGACTCTGCACTAAACAATAGGAATTTAGGACTTATATTATTAGTCCCAACTGGTGAGTGTGTAGATAATGGAGTGACATATTTATTTCATTCTATTTTATATTGTTACAATGAAAATTTCATTTTGTGTGATTTATGTGCTCTATTTCTTGGGAAAACAAATTGGTGTTTTCAAAACTTCAAAATGGGTATATATATATATATATATATTCTTATGATGATTTAATAAGTTTATTAAAGCAATTTGATAATTGAAAGGTGGCATGATATATCATTGTGAAATGCAAAAGAGTGATTTGGATGGAAAGAAAGTAGTGGTGTGTATATGTTTATTTATGAGAAGAGTATTTTATATTATTTTGTGGTCTCATATGTTACAAAGATTATATTGAAGGTTAATTTGCCTTATTTAATTATTTATTTACTTCCTTGATTTTTATTTATTTTTGATAGTTAAATGCCATTTGAAGGGATTTTATTATCATTATTTTAATTTTATATAATGGATGGGAATCTAGTTAGGACCCTGTAGCCGATAACGGAGATAACGGCTAGTAGCATCTAGAATAAGTTATGAATTGTGATGGCACTGCGATGTGATGTATCCAGTGCTGCGATCTGAGATATTAGATGTATATTGTGAAAGTGATAAGATGGGACGAATCCAAATAAATGCCATGATATATGATGATGTGGTTTGATAATTTGGTTCTTCTCTATGATACCCATTCCTATAATATTTTTTTTATATAGATTTTATCTAAAAGTTTCTTTTTATTTAAATAATTATTTTTCATTTCATCTATAAATTTTATTACCTAAATTATTCGATAATAATTAATTTTTAAAAACTTCTGTATGCACTTATTTTTCCCTTTATACACTTTATTATTTATACACTCACTAAGCCAGTGGTAGGCTTATCCTTCTTCTTTCCTTATTTTTCAGACCAGCGAGTAAATGAGTGAAGTGATCTGGGAGAGCTCGTGAGCTACTAGACCCTTAGAGTAGGTGTTTAATTTTGTAAGATTGTGTCAGACTCAATGATGTGGTGGCATTTAAATGTAGAGAAAGAATTTTGGAATTGTTCATGTTATATGGTCATCTATAATATGTAAATATTGTTTTTACTTTCCTAGTTAGCCATTTTGGTTATATGTAACTTGTTGGTGCTGGGGCTGGTGCTGATTTAATTTATTTTGTAAGATGGGATGTCCAATTTTTAGGGGAGATATTTTCAGACTTTCAGTAGCCCCTAATAACATAATGAACTGAATATTAAATTTTCTAAAACTTTTGGGTTATATGGGTTAGTTTAAATATATGATATAATAGTTAACTTTAGAGTTTGTAAGTTTGTAAGGCTTGCTAGGCTAACCCAATCTCCAAATTAGTTTAGCCTATGTGCTGGCCATGGCTAAAAAATTTAGGTCATGACACCAATTTTTTGTGAGCCATCACAAGAACTCTCCCAAGAATAACCAAATATGTTAAGGGCAATTTATAACATTTCTTTAGTTGGCAATTCTTCCTCTTGGGTCCTTGATCTTTTAGTGGAGGCACCAATTTTTTTGTTTCCTTATCCACTAACCATCAAAATTTTCAAATCCCTCTATTGGCATTTTCCTAGAAAATTTCTTGAGGTTCCATAATCTCCTCATCAAAGGGTATTATGATGCTTGAGTAAGGTAGTAATGAGAGATCTACCAGGTAGTGGAGATAATGGTTTCCTCACATTAGAGTAAGATCATATAAGCTAAGTTGAACTTCTTAGGTTTTAGGATAGTACATGATGAATTGTTAAAGATCATTAACATGAGAAAAAATCCCAAATTTACGGAGCTAAGCATTAGGTCCACATTCCTCCTCTCTAAACTATTTAAGCAACACATTCATCTTATTATTCCCATTAATATACTTAAGAGATGAACGGTGATAAGTTAATTTATACCCATTAAGAGAAGGCAATCTCAATATCCTAGTTAATTTTCTTTTTATCGAATTAGACCTAATGGTTTTAGATTCTTTTTTATAACGTAAGTTTAAGTAAAAGGCTCTAACAACCTTAGGACTCCAATTCTTCTTCAATGATAACAACTTATAGAACTTTATCTCCTTCAAATGTCCAATAAATTAAAAATTCTCGAATTTAAAGAAGGAAGTATTCACATATTCACACTCTTGGTGTTTCCTTTCTTATGTAACCTTAGAAAAGAGTGGAGAATGATAAAGAGTAACAGTCTTTAAGGTTTGTCCTTTTGTCTTATCATGTTTGGGAGCTTCCCTTTCTACCATCTTTAAAAAGAACTTGAAGAGAGAGTAAGACTAACTTGAAACCCTAACCAAATCTATGAATATGGCCTAATCAAGATGGTTTACATAAATCAAAGATTTTGATAAAGAAAAGTGAGAGATTTTGGTGGGAATATGCCAAAAATCTTGTGGGTTGAGAGAAAATTGAACAAGAGGCAAAGGCAAGGCTTTTTTGAGGAAATGGGGGCAATTTTGTACTTATAGTTCAATTATATGGTCTTAGCACCAAAATTGTTGCAAGCCTATAATATGTTATTCCAAAATATAGACTAACACATGCTCTCAAACCAGCACACATATGTCTAAGAGCCAAACAACAGTAAGGTAGGGATAATACTTTAAATGGCTTTATGAAATTTTCCAACAACTTCATTGTGCACCTGAATTGCCTACTCCCTAAAGGAATTTGTCCTATTAAAAAGAATCATCAAAGTGGAAGAGAAGTGAAAAATACATGGTTGCTATTAAGGTGGCCAATTGATTGGGAATCTTAGCCTACATCTCTTCACACGTTGTGATCAAGCTAAGCTTAGTCCTCTTGAAGCTTCCTTTCCATTTCTTCTTGCATATGGGCACAATCTTCCTACAATATCCTTTCCATCTCACTTGTTTAGTTGTAAAAGAGACACTGACTTCCATATCAACTTGCTACATAGTTCTCCTTTTTGGGTTGGTTTTGTAACTTTGGCCATGCACAAACTTTAACCATTCACCCAACACAAAAGCCAGAATTTTGTCTCCAATTCGATTGTATAATTCTCCTTTTTTTGGGTTTCTCTCATTGTTTCTTGATTATTGTTAAAAAACAAGCTCATGGAAGTGCCCTTATAGTTAAAGCAACAATTTAATAATTGATACATAGTTCAATAAAGTTTAAAAGTCAATGGATTTATGAAAAGTACATAAATTGAATTTCCGATGAGTGTGGTTTTGAAGTTTGGAGCATCTTTTAAACTTAGCTTGATGGTGCCTTTTATTTAGTTACGAGATGTCTCTACAAGATTTTTTGGACAACAAGACTCTTGTAACCATAGAAAAAAAAGTTGAATGTGCATAATGTTAAAAAAAGAAAAGGGCATACTCACTTTAGACTCCTCTATTTCTACAAATGACTAAGTCCTGCATGTGTGCTAACCAAAGAAGCACCGATACAGGTATGACACGACACGATACGTGGGATACGGCAATTTTTAAAATTTTAGGATACGGGTATGGGAATATACATATATATATATATATATTCAAGAATCTAAGACATTAAAAAATAAAATAAATTATAAATAAGCTACCATAACATAAATAATATCACAAATTACAAACATAAATAAGATATTCATAATAAGTTATATTCCATACAAGCATTAATATTAAAATTTTCAGTCTAAGTTAATTTTTATCTTCATCTACATCCACATTAGTAACATCGCTTATGAGTTCTTGTTCTAAATCTGGTTCATCTAAAGATAAATTTGCAACCTCAAGACCTCCTGCCCCATCAAATGGCTCCCATTGATCTCTATTAACATCCCACATCCTAGTCACTCTACTAGAATACTTTTTACTCTTTCTTGATAAAAGACAAAGATTAGTATGAACATAAACCAAGTCTTCAACCCTTTTTGGATTCAATTTGTTCCTTTTCAGTGAGTGAATGAAAGAGTAGGTGCTCCAATTTCGGTCAGAACAAGATGATGAACATGATTGACGAAGAAGCTTTAATGCAAGCCGTTGGAGCATTGGGGTTGAAGAACCATAATTTAACCACCAATCTTTAGGTTCCAAATTCCACCTATCTTGTAACGAATCAAATAATGAATACACATCTGAAGCTCCACAAAACATTGAAAATTCTTAAAGGACCAATTTTCTCTCCCTAAGATCCTTAAAATACATATTAAAGCACTTGGTCCTCTCGATTGAAATTTCAGCATCTAAATGTGAAGAAACTCTATTTGGTGACACATCAAGCCATTGAAGAGTGTAATACCTATATAGTATGCAATAAAAATAATGAGAATTAGACTTGTTTAGCATAAAATTAAATGTGAAAATAATATCAACAATATAAGTATGGAATATTAGTAGAACTTATCTAAGATTTAATGAATGAGCAAGGCAATGAAGTGGTGTACAATTTTTTGTCCAACGATCAATTATAATTCCATACACAACTTCATAAAATCTTGAATGTCCAAAAAATTCCTTTTTCTCATGTTTGTATATTGATATTTTCACTTGTTCTATCATTGAATCCCACATATTCTTCTTCCATAATTTGTTCCTCTTTTGCCATAGTTGCAAGGCAAAAGCTTTTCATTTTTGTTCTAACTCATGCCTTTTTAGATGATATCTTTTGTAGGCAATGAGGTGGCCACGTAATTCATTAGGAGGCATTGCAACAATATTCTGAATTTCTAGGTTATCTACCTTTGATTGCCATATGGGAAGAAGACATCTTAGGACTTTTCAATTTTTTTCCATATTCGAGTATGTTTTTCCGAGAGCCTTTAGATCTCCTACAATTTTAGCAAATCTATTAAACATTTCTCCAATGTTCTCGTTCTCTTTCATGTGAAACAATTCATATTCGTAGACCAGCATGTTCATCTTACTTTCCTTGACTTTTGATGTCCCTTCGTGCGTCATTTCAAGCTTCTTCCACATTTCTTGTGCTGTGTCATAACTAAAAATTCTATCACACTCCTGGCCACTCACAGCACAATATAGAATGTTGATTACTCTGGCATTGCTTTCTACCATCTTGATGTCATCATCTGACCATTCATCTCTAGGTTTGTCGATGACCTCTCCTTTTCATCTTTCTTTAAGGGGAATTTTGGGCCATTCTCCATGATTTCCCACACTCGATAGTATGTTGATTGAATGTAGATTTTCATTCTTGCTCTTCAGTTAGTGTAGTGATTTCCATTGAAGTATGAAGGTCTAACAGTTGAGAATCCTTCAAGAAAGTAAGATCCTTCAAGTGGTTGTTGGCTTATTGTTCTGTAAAACAAAAGATCTTTTCTCTAGGCGGTTAAGCACTAAAATTAGTGAGACCTGCTTTGATACCAATTGAAGAATGCACCTAGAGGGGGTGAATAGGTGCTTTCACAATTAAAGCTATCAAATTTAATTAAAACTATAAAATCGAAAACCTTGTAGATGGACTAAAATCTTATCGACAGGATCTTCTAAAATATAACTAAAAAGTAAAGATCAATGAGACAAACTAAGACCTTGTCGATAAAGTTTTAGTACAGAGGCTGAAAGATTAAATAAAGGAAGAGGAACATCTGATATATCATGTTTCGATCCTCAAAACCTACATCCTATCCCCTTGATACACAACAAGGGATTTTCACTGAGTTAAATCAGAGTACACAGCCAGCATACTACGTTTCCAAGCTTACCTAGAACTTTTACAGACTTAACAACTTATACATAACCTTCTTTTCTTTCTTACAGGTACCATTCAAGACTCTTACAGAGATCAACAAATCAACACAAATCTTACAGAGAGACTTTTAAATAGACCAAACACTTATCACTATAGAAAATATTATGAAGATGAAGCAGATTTTCTTTTTTTTTTTTTCTAGTGTCTATTCAAGTAGAGCTTTTACACATATATATAAACACAGAAAACTAGTTGTTAATCCATCTCCTTCATTCTTGACCGTTTGAATATAGTAGAGTTTTAGTAGCCAAGAGGTAACTGAGTGTTTTGCATGCTTAACAAAAAATCAGAAGCACTTTAATCAATTAGCTCAGAATTTCTTTCACTATTTCTTCTTTCGGTCAGCATATCCAAAAAGCAACAACCAAAAGATTTGCTTGAATGAGCTTTTATCTAACTTGGGCTTTTGGAATTATGAAACATAAGAAGATTGAGAGACCATTGGACAAACACTACATGCCAATTTGTACAAGGTTTGCTCCTTCATTCTAATCTCTTTCTCTTTCTCTCTCTCTTATTGTTTCATTTCAAATCAAATTATAGACGTTCGCTCTCTCAGCTCTAATTAATTTTTTTAGTCTGCAATGGATGCAATTAGACCGTCTACAATCTATAATTCCAACCTTTCTAAGAAAGCAAGCCCATTTCACATTCAAACAAGTCAAACATTGCAGAATTAGGAGGCGCCGACATTAATTTATGATGATACGGCCAATTAATATAGAATTTCAATCTCTCATGAAACTTCATAGACGAAGGACTGTACCTCTTCAGCATGGAAGGAATTTGATGATTACATCTTTGGCTGATTCGGCGGTGCCCAAACACACTAAGTCCTGCATAGAAAACAATCAAATTAGGGTTTTCCTTTGCAAACTTGAGTATTCGCTGCTATATGGTTCTGTGGATGCAATAAAGGAGTTGAACCTAAATGCAAAGAAAATCGTCGCAGAGCCAACCGCTAAAAGTGACCGAAAATGTAAAGCCTCCTTCCATCTTTCTTCTTCACCAGTCTACTGCTATCTCCCATCACAGGTCTTCTTTGCTTAGCATCGGAGGAAAGGGAATAAAACGATGACAAAATGGAAAGGGGAAACTTCGTTCCTGAACCCTCTTATAGAGATCCAACGCCACAGGGTTCAGCTGCTGTGTTATATGATCGTTGTAGAAGATACTGAATTTTGAAAATAAGACCGTTGCACGCTGCATGGATCCGTTTACTAAGCGCACGAGAAGCCCCTGCCTGTTATGTCCCCATCCCGTGAGTTTTGACTGTTTTAGTTGATTCCGAAGACTGGGCTCGGCCCAAGAAAATAGAGTTTGGAAGATTGGGCTTATTTCTTTTTTTAGTGAATTTCCTTTTTTCATCTTTAAAAATTACATAATTTCCAACTTGGTCCATCAAAATGTAAATCTCTTAATTTTGCTCCCCAGTAATTTTCCGGATTTAAGTTAGTCCTTTTGTTTGTTAAACTTGCATGAATATAAGTGGCCAAACCTAATAGAATGCTTATGTGGCCATTAAACTAGTGAAGCTGCTACTTCTAGACATTAAGGAACTTTAATTAAATTTGCATTAATTTGAAAAACAAAAAGACTAACTTGATTGAGAAAAAATTATTTGATGACAAAATTGATAGACTTACCCGTCAATGTGTTAGGGTGGTATGTACCATATGTTTTGCACGAATTGGAGGTAGGAGTTTTGATGGTCAAATGAGGAATATTAATAGAGAAATCGGGTTGGAATCAATCTCTGAGGCTAGGGAAGGAGTTTAAATCTCTACAAACTTAAATGAAAATTCGTTTGAATGTTCGACCTGAAGCAACAACAATCGAGTTAACACATGATAAACCTAAAAATTGGATAGAGAAACCTCTTTGGAAGGATACTTAGTTCGAGCTCAGAGTTAGAAGAAGAAGTTCGACGTAAGAAAAACAAATATAAACCATATAGCAAGAATTAAAATTCACATAATTTGAGAAATAGAAAAACTGATTGTGAGTGAAGTTGTTTAGGGTTATTATATAGGATTTAGGTTTCCTAGTTAGGTGGTTTAGAACTTTAAGTTTATGATTTTAAGTCAAGGGTTTTAGGATTGAGAGTACAAATTTTTGGGGTTTAGAGAATGCACATGCATAGAGTGAACCTCACTTTGTAATAATGGTTATGCTAGTATTTTATTCTTGTATAATTTTAATTTTTATCCATAATTGTACTCCTCTCCGTCCTATACTTCGGTGAAATTAGCAACTTCATAAATTTTGACATGCCTATCCATAATTACTTGGAAGGTTATATATCTTATATTTATTTTTAAAATTATTCGATGATGGAAGCATTGATGAGTTAAATGATGGACAAGCTGATAGTCAAATACTAGATGAAATTCTTATAAGAGAATCCGTGAATTGAATGCAAGCAATCGTTGACAGTTCCTTCCTTTTTTGGATAATCTTAGACAATGTTGATACTATTAATAATTACATTGTTATTGTTGCTTTTCATTGAAGAAAAAATTTATTTGAGTTCAAAAAATGTATGCAAAAGCATATGCAAACATAGATAATTTTGAGAATGTCTACTCAGTTGAATCCATGATCAGCATAAAAGGCTCTAGTATTCCTAACTATATGTTACTAATTAAAAGGTTGATGCACTGGTTATATTGATGAGAGACAGACAAGTTTGTAGGATTCGTGCAATGGTACCATATTGATAATCATTTATAAAGGAAACCATATTATAGAAGCAGAAGTGATCACAGGAAATAATATTGGCGAAAAGGTTTACATAGCTCCTTTGATATTTAATCATTCCTTTAGATTCAAGATACGCCATTATCTCATTCATAAGTTTGGAGTGTATTATCAATTTTATAATGTGCATATAATCTCATATAGTGTAGCTCCTACGCATAAATGTAGTTTATAATAAAGTATTAACTTTGTTCTCCCTCTTCTTGTTTTTTTTCAAAGCTAATGTTAATGGGGCAAAGTTCAATGACGGGGATGGCGCTGTTAGGCTGTTAGCTGCTTGATAAGGGACAAATATGGGTCTTTCTGTGCTGTTAGGGTGAAGTGTGTTGATGATTTTTCTTTGGTGGATCAACTTGAAGCAGTCAAGTTCTTAAGGCTCTTTACGGAAGAAAAAAAATTGAACAAATAGAAAGGAAAAGAAGAAAAAAAAATAGCTAGATAAGATGAGAAATAACACTCATGTCCCAACTCTAAAAAAATAACAAGGCTCTGTATGTAAGAAAGAAAATTGAAGAAATGGAAAAAAAAAATCGATAAATGAGAAATGATGTTCATATCTTTATTTTAAAAAATAATAAAAAATACTGCCAAATAATGATTATAAAAAATATAATAAATGATTTTTATATTTTTTTTAAATAAGTTGGCTTTTCATAGAATGGACAAAGCCATGTACCAAACGTGGCCTGAGATAAATAAAAGTAACATATGTGCGCACGTGCGTATAAGTTTAATAAGTTTAAAATCTTAAAAAAAAATGAGAATATTAGTATAAAAATTCAATATAATTAAATACATACAGAGTAATAAAACTTGATGGAAGCATGTGTTTTTACCCTCACTAAAGGGACTTTGCCTTGCTGGTGATTCATGTCTTCATGAGGTTATTGATTCCATTGGCCAAATGAAGACAGATCCCCCAAAAAATTCTTGTATACATGTAATGTACTATATGCAGCAGTTCAAATTTAATTTGTATTTGAATCCTACATATGCCAATTAAATTTGAACTATTACATATATATATATATATATATATCACATGTAGAAAAAAAAAAAAAAGAACATATTACTGATCCCTCTGCTTAGGTTCTTTTTGTGACGACATCATTGATCTTCAATCAAATTCCAAAAGGCTTCAGTTTGCTTGGATTCCTATGGAGGCTGATGCTATTGCTCATAAGTTGGGCCAATTGGGCAGAAATATTACCTTGGTTTCGTTTGGTTGCTATCACCCCAACAACCATAAACCAAAATAATAATAAAAAAAAGAAACAAAACAAAATACCAAAAACTATGGTTATGTATTAATGCATGTAGTATACGTTATAAATTTAAACATATATAAAGTATCACCATGCACGGATCATTAGCTAGTTAGATAATAATAAATATATAATCAATCAATCAATAGTCTCTTTATATTTAAAGAGGACATTATTCACTAATTTTTTATATATTCATAAAGTATAAAATGATCTCTAAGATGTAAGATTTTATAAGTAGGACAATTATGGTTAAAATATATTTTATATCTATATATACATATATATATATATATATATTGTTAATTGTCACATTGTTCACAAAACATGAATAGTGTACTGTGGAATTGGGCTACGTGCAAATACAATTTCTTTTTAACTCTATTTTTCAAATTTAAAATGGAAGGCATAGGAGCCCACCCTAATTTTAAACTTAATGGTAAAATTGAAAAAACTTATACTATAAAAATATTAAATAATGTAAAATTAATTTTAATTGACAGCAATATTAATATATAAATCCCTTTCTTTATATTTATGCGTGTGTGAGAGAGTTTGGTAAACATATGTTTATATATATAAAGTTAAATTAATATAAATATATTGTTAATTCATGAAATTATATTGTAAATTTTAAAAATATTATTTATTTTTTTAAATTATGAATTACATTAATATTTAATTATTCAATACATAAATATATTAGATATATACATTTTGCACAATGTTGTAGACAGCAACATGCTTTAATGATAGATGTTTCTTTCTCAGTGGCAAAACTCTGCATGCTAAATGCAGAAAAGGTATTCCAAGCCCTGACCCACGCATGCTGAGTAATAAGAAATTCTGTCGTCCTGGCCCTGTTTGTTGGTGAAGCACGCATTGTTCTTTTTAATCTTCATAAGTGCACCATGCACACTGGGTGGCCATTGACCACAATTACGGTCCCTCCACCCCAAGCGTGGGTGTCACAGTTTCTTCTACTTTCTTTCTCTCTGCGCAGATTGCGGGGATTCAGACAGCTTAGCCCTCAAATTTCAAAGGCAATGGAAGAATAATTTATATCTTCTCTTGATTTGTGTGTTATCCATTTAGAGAGAGATAAAGAAAGTATGACACAAATGAATAAAAACACATGTAGGACTCATTTTTTCTCTTTTCACTCACTTTCTCTGTTTTCACTATCTTCTAATCACACCAAAGAGCAGAGAATCCAGTCTCATGGAAGAAGGAGGGAAGGAGTTAATAATGGTTGGCTTAATTAGCAGCACTAAGTTGTGTGGATCAAAGGGTGTTTGATTTTATTCTTCCTGGTGATTTTTTATTGGCAGGCTCCTATAAATTATTGTGTTCTACTTTAAAGATGAAATAATTAATGTATATAACTCAGTAATTTTTTTTTTTTTGGTTACTTAGAAAGAGGAAGGAGGGAGGTGGAGGCTTAATTAAGTAAATTTTCTTAGTAGTTTGTCATTTTGACTATTTGAGTGGATTCTAGACATATCATTAGGTACCCCACTACAGGCTGCAAACATCATTACAACACTAAGCATGATCATGTACTTATCAATTAGTGATGTGAAAATGCAACTAAACAGGATAATGCTAAATTTCTAAAAATGTAATTTTTTAGAATCACATTTTTAGGAATATGTTCTGACACGAGAATCTTTGATTTCATGAACCAAATACTCCTAAAGTAAAAAAAAAAGGCACACAATTGGTTGTAGCTGGTTTAAATCTGCAGTACATTATGGCTAGAGTGTTAGTATGTTGCTAGCACCATGACAGTAATATGGCACAAGCGTAGGCAAGTTGAAAACACCTTTTGACGCTTGAAAACAGGGACAAGAAAGGCCTCTTTAGCTGCAGTACGTAGCAGCAAATTTCCAAACATATCAAGTTCTTTTAATGACTTTACTACCATCATCAATAGACTAAAATTTACTAGGGGATCGTAAGTAGATCCTCTACAATATTGCAAAAAGTATAGTTAAAAAAAGAATGATTAAAGAGCTTTTGATGTTAAAAGTTATTTAGTTTTATATTTTTTAATTTATTTCTTTTCAACCATACCTTATGCATTTATTCTTTAAATACATAAGATCCGGATTGTTAAAAGGTCATTTATGACTCTGACTCTAATGAAGGAAGTGGGTGACATTGGACTTGAGGATAAGGAAAATTTGTCCCTCTTATTGAGAATACAAACCAAAGACTTGTATACTAAACTATAATTTAAGGAAAAATCTCTGCAGCTAACATGGCTTCCACATCCACAGATTTATTGAAATTCTTCAGTCTTGGTTCAGTATCAAGGACTTTGAGTACTTTTCCCAAATACATGAAGTCGATTTAAAAGATACATTTCAAAAAAATTATGAAGAAATTTATTTCAGCCAAAGTCTGAATACATTTCTAACATTTTTTCCCAACAAAAAAAAAAAAGCTTCGTACCAAGTGCAGGGCCTTCCATACATTACTAGGGTCCTTGTATCCTAACGGATCAGGACATATAATCCTAGTGTCACAATATTCTTATAAATAAAGTTAATTTTTAAAATTGTTGAGAGACTTCAATTTCATTTATTGTAACCTTCTAGCCTTCTGGGCTAAGCTTTGAAAATTGTTCTTTAAATACAAGGTTGTTGCTGTAATTCTAATGAGATATTTTTCTGGTTAAAATGTCATCTTCATCTTGGTATTTAGATATTATGTCATGAATCATTTAAAATATTTGTATTTGATGCACTAGTATTCTCTATATTTGTATCTAATATATTGATACTCAAAATGCTCGAGGACATATAAGAATTAGAATGCATATAATAATACTATTTTATGGCATATTTTATACCACAAAAAATTATGATAATTTTTATATTCCTAAAATTTTAACCTTATCATATTTTTTAATAATTTTTTTATGCTAAACTTGATGATTTTATGTAGGAGACAAGATTTAAATGAAATTTTAAAATGTTTAATATCAAAATTTTTTACTAAAAAACATAATTTATAAATTTATAAATAAAGTACAAAGCTTTAAAAGTTAAAAATGAAGACAAAGACAAGATAAGGATAAAAAAAATCCCTTAAAATTGGAAGAATTGTAACTTATGTAAAAATATTATTTTTTTAAAAATCATTTTATATTTCTTACAGAAAAATTGATTTAACCCAATTTTACATTAGACTAAATCAAGCCAAAAGCCAAGGAGGGTCGGCCCATGATTCCCTCTACTCAAGTTAGGCCAAATTTTAACTCAATTTGTCTCATAAACACTCATATTAATAAAAGTTATAATAAAAGTTCTATAATTGAAATCTAGTTAAATTTAATCTCATAATTGAAGTTTAATTAAGATATATATTTTTTTGATATATAAAAAAAACTCAATTTATAAATTTATCCAATATATTACTTGTATCAAATAAGTAATAAATTTATAATATATTATATTAATTTATATTATCAACCCTAAAATAATATACTCTAACATCCTAAAATGTTTTGAGCTCCATGTATCATTTGATGACATTTATTTAAGAATACCAAAATTTTTTTCCTTTTAAACATAATAGTAATATGTTGTACCTTAAATCCTATGCAAATTTTAGCGGACATAGATAATCTAGCTTATTCTTTTTGTCAAAAGACAATCCAGCATTGGGATCATAGAGTTAACTAATCATTAATAACGGATCCTTTTGATCACCACGTAAATGCGCGTGGCTGTGTGGGAACCACAGGCAGAAAGTGATCCATGGAAATTATTACTGTTGCCATATATGATTTGGGGTTAAGCCTTTTCTCTTTTCGAGATCTATAAAGTTCAAAAATATACCTTAACGTATGTTCCAAAGCCACTGAGCAAGACAGTGAAGACGCCATGGGAGGCAGTGCTGGTAGCAGCAATCTTAAGAATGCTCTTATAGCATTCCTAGTTCCTCTTCCCTCTATTCTCTTTTATCTTTCATTCCTTAAGAAGTACGAATCAGCAATTCGCATCGATTCTGACCCCAATTTTCCATCTGAGTCAACTCTCTGGGCATGGTGCTATCATCATCCTCTGTTATTGGCCAATGTACTCTTCTTCTTCAACGTCAATGTCCTCTTCTGGATCATCGGCCTAATCCAATCTAGCCAATGGGTTCGTAATACGTTTTCCCTTGCTTAGAATTTTAGTTTGATTTTTGGGTTTTGTATGGAAGTTGACTTTTCTGTTGCTAGCGATTGTGTAGATGATTGACCCGTATTGGACAGTGATACCGGTAATGCTTGTTCATTACTATGCGACTCACCCTTTGGCTCAGTATAATTGGTGGAGGTCGAGGATCGTGATCTTCTTGACTTGGATTTGGAGTATGAGGCTCAGCCATAACTACTTCAGGCGAGAGAAGTGGCAATGGGGTGCCAGAGAGGATTGGCGCTTCACCGATATGAGCCATCAGTATGGAAAGCATTGGTGGTGGGCTTCTTTCTTCGCCGTCTACGTCTCTCAGCAGGTTAGCATTTCTTGTTTTCTTTCCTTTCCATCTCTGGGTCATAAACCAAATTGAGGAAAAAAGAACACCCGTAACCTGTTTGATAAATTGCCGCTTATGCCAAAAGGCACCCAAACTGACAGACACGAGACAGCAAGTTATATAATGCTTAAATGCAATTTAAAATGTTGTATTATATCTAATCTGGGTGTTAGATATGTATTAATTTTTTTAATATCGGTG
Organism: Erythrophleum fordii; assembly: GCA_032878935.1. Classification (NCBI taxonomy): domain Eukaryota; kingdom Viridiplantae; phylum Streptophyta; class Magnoliopsida; order Fabales; family Fabaceae; genus Erythrophleum; species Erythrophleum fordii. The sequence continues at coordinate 8,679,716 of JAVQMF010000042.1, forward strand.
CATCATATCTGTTCGATAAATTGCCTGTTTGGCTAAGAAGTAGATATGAGACTCAACAAAATAAATAGTGTTTAAATGCAATTTGAAATATTATGTTGTGTCTAATATGAGTGTCACATAGTTATTATTGAACATACAACTCTATTGTTGAAGTATTGATGCTTCATGCTTATCTGATTAATTACTTGTTTGGCTAAAAAATACCGATGTTGACATAATACAAGACACAACGAGATTTATAATATTTGAATGCAATTTGAGACTGTGTGTCAAATTTGAGAGAGTGTCAGATATGATGCGATTATTTTTTTTAAGTATGAATGCTCCATTGCTATTTGGTTTAAATGTATGCCATTTAAATGGGTGCTTTCTCCTTGGTGTCTTCCATATTTGCAGGTGTTTCTAATTGCTTTATCCCTTCCATTTTATGTTGTTCACTCGGTCAACCAGCCTTTGAGCATCTGGGACTTGGTAGCCATTGCTGTCTGTGTATGTGGCATTGTCATAGCATACTTTGCTGATACGCAGCTCTATGACTTCGTGAGCAGAAACGACAAGCTGAAAGGGCTTGGTAAGCCTGCGGTCCCTCTGCTTGACAATGGTTTGTGGTATTACTCCCGGCATCCGAATTACTTTGGAGAGCAGCTATGGTGGTGGGGACTAGTTTTATTTGCTTGGAGCGTGGGACAAGGATGGACCTTTATTGGGGTATTAGTAAATACCATGTGTTTGGCTTATGTGACTAAGCTTGTTGAAGACCGAATGGTTAAGCAAGCCAACAGAGCAGAAGCATTTAGGCTGTATCAGAAGACAACTTCGGTATGGGTCCCCTGGTTCAAGTCCTCTCCTTTAGGAGAAAAAGATAAGAACTTTTGATCTTTGGTTGGTTAGTTACAACTGTATAAGAATCATCGTGGTGTCTTTTGAATTTTGTGTACTGTAGTTCTATGTCGCTTATCTGATTTGAGAAAGTTCTGAGTTGTAACGGTGATAGCTATATAGATAACTGTGTTGTTGTATAAAATTTACTTGCATCTCCTACATTAGTTATACCGTATGCGTATTAAATGGGGTATAATAGATTAAATGTCAAAATATCCTAAAGATAGAATATTTCTTCTTGAATCTGGCTTTTCAGGTTCAAAATTGTAGTTGAGGAGCTACCTGATGAGGATGACTAATGTTGGTAAAGCAGTATATTTGCCACTGAATATATTTCACTGAGATGGCCCTTTCAGGCTTCTTTCATGATGGCCTGAAGCCATAAATAAATATTTTATGAAAAAAAAAATTCAATAATCACTAGAAGCAATACTATTCCGTATTATAATCTCATGTTGTTAAATGGGTCATTCATCGTCCTTATTTTACATGGATGCATATCAATATCCAGTGAATGTCTAAATTTCTAATCTTAATACAGAGGCATGAGTTGTGACCACCATGATATCTAATTTTTAATGATACAAAAGTAAACTAGATATAATTTCCAATCTTGTGTTGGACAGAGATATATTACTCGATCCAACTGGAATTTGTATTGTCGACAGATTCAAAGTGTGCTAACTGTTAACTCTGATGATTTTATAAAACTCTTTAATCTTTTATGGAACGATTGGGTGATCAAAATCTGAAGACAAACTCATAACATCTTGAAAAACATGATATTTTTGAAGTGTCTAATTTCATAATTGGACTCCTGCAGAAAGCTTTGATGTTTTTCTTCTTTTATGCGACAGCATGTGAAGGGAGAACATTTTGCCGCACGGGGGGGTCAAACCCCACGAAGTGGGAGCCATGCTTTCAAGCGTGGTCCAAGAACATTAGGTGAAATTCGTAGGTACATATTATATACCAACTACTTGTAAGTAAGAACTTACTAAAGTGGATACTTTAGGGAATGAAATTCATTGACATGGACACACGTTAATGTACTAATTAGTTGTGCACTATATGCCTCTTGAATCTCCTATTGCAGTGTCCCCCCCCCCCCCCTCCTCTTTCCAAATCAGGAGGCCGTCCCATTTTGTATATATATTTTTTTATTCGTTTGAAAGTCCCTTGTTGTATAGCATGCGTGTTGCATAGCAGAAGATCCATTTTAGCACCATAAAACTCTTGAGAATTTCTCAAATATTATAACCACAAAGCTATTGACACTTGTGAAAAGGCTTTAGTGTTAACATTTAGAACATGTACCCAGAAAAAAATGTTTTGTTTTGTCCAATTGATTAATAAATTATCCCAAATGAAAAATGAAACCTATACTCCTATGCTTGTCTTGACAAGAGTCATTGGATGGTGTTTTTCGGACTGTTGTGCATGTCACTTTAGGAGAAACTGCTTACTGACTGATGAGTGTAGAAAGTCTGCGGATCCTGTTGTGCATGTTTCTTGCAAGAAATTTAGAGAAATAGAAGTGTTGCAAGTTGCAATTTTGTTTTGATTTTATTGTCATTAAATGTGGTCCTGCTTCGGGTTATACTTGAATTGCTAACTTATTTGCAGAGAGTCTAAGTCCTAATTAAGTTTTTAAAGTTAGCATTATTATAATACTTCAATAATTGTATTTACTTGCTAGAAGAATAATAGCTAAGGTGTTGATTGTGTGTCAGATCCTTGTTAGGATAGTTTCCCAACTGTGAACGATAATATAATGGATTATGAAGACAGCTGCATCTGTGGTCCTCTTTTCATTGTCTATTCTTAAAGAAAATCGGCTCATCCGGCCAGCTTGATTCAAATGGTCTCAATTATTAATTACAATCATGAATAGACAGAAAAAGACTAGGCAACTTATTTCTGCATTCACTCTGTATTAAGAATGCGGGCCTTGCAGGTTAAACATTTCCCTGTTCAGCATAAAAGCATCTTTTTTTTTTAACTGGTTTCACATGGTAAATTTTAGAGAAATTTGTTATGTTAACTTTAGAAAAAGACATGATATGTGGGGTTCATCACTTATCCATTGTTTGATTCACAAAATAGTTTTTAATAGAATTTAAAAGAAAATAAGGATATGTATAGAATAAAATAATTATGTTTGATATAATATTAAAAAATAAAACAAAAATAATATTCTATTTATTATTTCGTTAAATAAAAATAATATTGAAATAAATAATAACAAAAATACCCTTATTTAAAAAAAATAAATAGAGACAAACATTATTATTAAGTAATAATAAAGACATAATAAATTTTACATAAATTTTCACCACAATCTCCCTCCATTCCAACAATATGGAAAGCATGAGTATTTGTTCCATCCACCACTTGCAACAAATACTGGCGACCAAATGAGAAGATTATGATGGATTTTATTTCCTTTCCTTTTTCTGAGATCAAGCAAGTAAACCCTAATTATTTTTAATATGTGAATCTCAAATTAAGTGTGTCTTTCTATTTTTAAAATTTACACAATAAATTACTCTTAGAATATTAAAGGATCCAAACCCCTTTTTGCACCGCGCCTAATTCTGGCAAGATAAGTGCAAGTAACTTCCAAGAGGCTTATATAACCTCTCCTTTGAGATCTTATATTTTCACTCACCATATTCATGTGGTCATTCTCTTGCATAATTAACATAATATGATGAGATTTCTACCTCTCAACTCATGAACTTGTGACAATGAGGCTCAAGTGTGAATTGTGAAAGCATCCCAAAAGAGAAGGGTAAAAGATACCAGAGAGACAAGTGTAGAATTTGAACCTCTCGATCATGTTGTTGCCATACAGGCATGCTGCTTGCTCGTGACGCAGAAAGTACCCTCTCCTTCAAGATGACAAGATCCCATAAAGAAAAGTATTATTCGAACTTATAAAATTATGGCAGAATATTGAGAAATTAAGTGTACTAACGATTGTTCATTATGATAGCTATAATTCTTGAAATATACCATTCAGTAATAATAACCATCTATGACAATATATAGTTACTAGCACATTATTCAAACGATTGATACTAGTAGTAACAGTTGCTTAAAGTACTAGTACCAACACATGAAGTTGTTTATCAGTACATTTCAAGAGCGGACGGTCCAACGAGCAATCGTTGTTAATATGCACCAAAAGGAAAAAAAAAAAAAAAACCATAAAATTATATTATGGAATACTCCTTTGTATCAACACTTGCTCCTATATCTCTAAAGAATTTAAATAAATAGATGAAGTTAATCATTAAAAAAATTTATAAGTATTTCATGTATATTTTTTAATAAAATTCATAAATAACATTTATATAATATTTTTCATAATTACTTAATATACCTGCCTCGCACTGAGTCGAATTAAAATTTTCTCATTATATAATTGAATAATCTGCTGACAAGCGATGTACGCGTACGAAAGTGCGATTTAAGCATTATCATAGCATTTCTGTTGACTTTGTTTAAGGTACCTTGACTATTTTGTTCACAAGCTATGAAAGACAAATAAAATGTCATGCACAGAACAGTTACAATACAAAAGCAAGACAGGTTGGAAAAAAGGTGTGATAACTCTTTAAAAAAAAAAATTATAATTTAAAACATCAAACTAAAAATATTTATACTGAAAGGTTTTATATTTTATAGTTATTTTTAAAAATTTTAAGACAAAAAAAATAAACTATATAAAAAATTATAATTTAGGACTTTGAGTTTAATTTTTAAAATTTTAAAATAATTATAAAATTTAAATTTTGTTAATACAAATATTTTTAATTTAGAATCTGACTTTTAATTTTCCCATTCCATAATTTGGCAAGTTAATAATAGCTGTCAGGACTTACCGTTATCATCATTCTCGTTTTAAAAAGCAATATAAGCTGGGAAAATACAATTAAAAGAAATCAGTGCAACTCTTATTTTAAATATTTATTTTTAAATTATTTAATAAAACAACAATATGCAAAGAATTTTTAAAGCAAAACAAGAAGTCAAACTATATAATGATAAAGTATAATAAATGTCCATATATAATTTTTTTAATAAGAAAACTGACACCAAATATTTTAAAAAATTTTACCTCATTCAACCGCCCTGAAGATCTCAATTCGTGTCCTCTTTTTTTTATCTTCATCCAAGTAGGGTCTTGAACAGATAATAAATCCTGACGTTATGTGGGGTATTATTATGGGCATTGACTCTACTGTTGTTCCATCAGTCCAAAACAAATTAATCATAGTTTGGTTTGATACGCAGATAATTAAAAATAAAAATAAAAATATTGTAAATAGGAAATAATTATAATATTTTTAAAAATTAATAAAAATAAATAAATATTATTAAATAATAATTATAAAGAATATAATATACATTAAAAAATTTTATTTTTTATTTGAATACCATACATACACCAATGGAGATTGGGGATCCATCCCTGTGATTTAGGTGAGTATTGTAAGACATAATAATTAAATCAACTTGGTCTAATGACAAAACATAAGCCAATGGATGTGAACAAAGTGTGGGCTAGATTTGTAAGATCACATGCATCTTTCACTTTCTGACAAAGCACAACGGAGAAAAAGATTCAAAGTTATTTGTTTGGTTGTGAATGGCGATCTTTTCACCACTAAACTTCGCTCACAATAATTGTTGACTGAATTAATTTAATGGTAATATCAGTCAACAAAAGAGGGATGAATTTTTTTTTTTTTATTGTATACTGTCAAAAGTATTAAATGCCATGCCTTTCAAGCATATTTATTGTTTAAAACCTACATATCTGAGATTGTTTGGTGAAAATTAGATGCGACATTAAGAAGGCTACAGGTTTTCATCAAAAGTTGGGGAAATTTTTCCTTTTTTTGGTAATACGAGTTAAATTTCTTTAGGGTGTTTAGTTACTGGGATTTTTTTGAATTTTTAAAAATTTTATAAAAAATGATACATTCTCATGCTTTGTTTAAAATTTTTTTAAAAAATTTTTGGCAATGACGTATTTTCAAGAATATGCCATATTTTTACAAGATACCTCATTTTTATTCCGAAGGGAATGGGGAGAATATTGAATTTGTATTAAGATGAAATGTTTTTAAAATGTTAAAAGGACTATTTTGTCTATTATTATCTTAATACATTATCAGAAATAATTAATTAATTAATTAATTAATAATAATAATAATAATAATAATAATAATAATAATAATAATAATAATAATAATAATGTGTTTGCATAATTGTTAGAAGGGCTTAATGCACTGGGTTCGATCTTTGCCTTACCCGTTTCTTTATTCTCTATTAACCAAGCCCTCTTTTTCTTCTCCTATATATATATATATATATATATATATATATATAATTAGAGTTAGATACGATTTTTTTATATTTTTATTATAAAATTTTTTATTAATAATATAATAATTATATGATTTAATTAGAAAATTATGTAATTATTTGTAAAAATTATATACTTATCATATTATTAATGAAGATTTATACATTTATTATATTTTAATTAAAAAATCAAAGGATAAAAATATAAAAGAATTGTATAGTATGTATATATATATATATGTAATTAACAAAATAACTTTAAAAAATATAATAATAATATACAAATGTATAAAAGTAATATAAATATGCAAAAACATTGATAGATGTATTTTTAATATCAAAGATTATCAATAATGTTAAAAAAAACGTATTCCAAGGGTGTATATGATGAAGCAAACATGAAAATGTTGTATTCTTAAGAATGTGCACTAGCATGAAAATATTTGTCTCTTAAATTAAGTTTTACGTTAATTCAATATATTTAGGATATAATTATTGCTCTCAAAATGATGCCCAAAAAAGAATAATTAAGGTCTATCAAATTTTTTAAAATTATGAATATAAATATAATTTACAATTCAATATCCCATTAATGATTATTTAACTTTTTTAACATATCAAAATTCACTGAAATAATTTGATAATAAAGGCTTAACAATTTTTTTTTCATTTTTCTATCTAAAATCTTGTCTATTTTTGCCTTCCCTGACCCATATGATTAATAATCAGTCTGCTAATTATTTTTCAATTTTCTTTTGGAATAGAATTAAAATAAAAAAGCATCTATTGTGAGAGTGAGCTTCATTGAAGGAAAAAAAAAAACTTATATCTAATTTTTTATATTTTTTTGTCTAATTTTTCAATTAAAATATGATAAGTGTATAATTTTTTAATTAAAACATAATAAATATATAATTTTACAAACAACTGAATAATTGTCTAATTAACTCATACATTTATCATATTTTTATTTAAAAATTATATATTTATTTTAGTTTTAAATTGAAAATTTTAATAATAAAAATATTAAAAATTATACTTAAATTTAGTATATCCCTGAAAACAATTGGATAGTTGAAAGAGTTTGGATTGGCTATTGCTCCCTAAAGAGCAGCAAGGCATGCCACTTTCCCTTTGAGCTGCCTATGCAGATTTAGGTAGTACATATTTCAATTTTTTATTTTAATTATTAATATTTTATTTTAATCATTTAAAAAAAAGGATAAAGACAATCTTTTTAATCTAATTTGGCTAATGAAAGGTGAAAAATTATTCATATCTTATATTTTATTTTTAAAAAATAAAAATATTAAAATAAAAATAAAATTTTAAAGCGTCCAAATCTATTTAAACAGACGGATAGCAGCACGCAGTGAATCCGGACGCCGATTGAATTACACCTTGCAACACCTATTTTATTTTATTTTACTTATTTATTTATCTATTCTACTTTTGGTTGTTTTGCTGAATTTTCCCATCCTGCTTCACGAGTGAAGTGGAAGGAACCGGAGCTGGTATCTGTCAGCAACTCTATCATCTCCGGGAATATCCTTTATGCCACATAAATCAATTTCATCTCTATCTTTCTAACAAGATAGAGACTGCCTCTGTATTCTGAAGGCTTTTTTTTTTATTTGTCTGTTTTTGGATTGATATCTTTATTACATTGCTTTCTTCATTTACTTCCTTGTCGTACGACAACAACCAGCTGATAGCTTCACCTCCTGTTCCAAGCTGACCTCAAATTTCTATCTTCAATTTATTAGTATTATCATTCATAACCCAGAAAAACCCACCACCTAACAAAGATGGTTTTGAATAGTAGAAACCGTTCTGGTCTTAACAGCACCAGGAAGAAGCTGGGTTTTGATTTCACGGCGGCGCAGGTGATGGCAATGATAGTGTATTCCTTTTGTGTGCTTCCGGTTTGCGTATGGGCGGTGAAACAAGCGAACCCACAACAGACGCAGAAGCTGAGGTTCGGCAAAAATGGAGAATTCAAGATACTGCAGGTTGCAGATATGCACTATGCAAATGGCAAGAGTACCACTTGCTTGGATGTGCTTCCTTCTCAGAACGCTTCTTGCACCGACCTTAATACCACTGCCTTTATTCAGAGAATGATCCTTGCCGAGAAGCCCAATCTCATCGTTTTCACTGGTATTTAGCTGTCCTGTTTTAATTTGTCTCTTCTGTTCCTACTGAAAGTTCACCTTAAATTTCTGATATAGCTTTTCCCGCTATCCTGTGAAGCACCATACTTGAAATTGCATAGAAACACTAAATGTTTTGTATCACGCCATCGCCTTCTGTATCAGTTTCTATGCTCCTTAGTTGCGTCCTTTTTCTGGTTTCTGAGAAGAATCTCCTTCTTTTCTCTCTTTCAAGTGAAAAATAGTACTATATTTGGCATCGGTAACCACAAAATCCCAATCATTCAATAGTTTGATTACAGAAATGAATCATAAAAGTTGAAACACATTCTGGTACTGGGCCAATTGAACCAATAAACTAGATAAAGAACAAGATTTAATCTATTGTCCTTGTAAAGAATCCACCCTTAGTATCTTAGTAGCTAGGAAATGGGGAATAGTGATGTTGATTTATCCCACTGTGATTGTTAAATCAGTAAATTAATTGTATTTGGTTTAAAAGAAACAGGGTAACCGGGTAAAAATGAAACGATTTTATTTTTTTGCTGAGTTTTCGGCTGCACCTGCTAAGCAAGTTACGAGTTTGTTCGATGATTGAATATTTGATACAAGGTTCATGTTCATTCTGGTGTGACAGGTGATAACATCTTTGGATTTGATTCCTTGGATTCGGCTAAATCATTGGATACTGCATTTGCTCCTGCTATTGCATCAAACATTCCTTGGGTTGCTGTTTTGGGTAACCATGATCAGGAAGGATCCCTCTCTAGGGAAGGGGTGATGAAACATATTGTGGGGATGAAGAACACTCTTTCTAAAGTCAATCCTTCAGAAGTACACATCATTGATGGTTTCGGGAACTATAACTTGGAGGTTGGAGGAGTTGAGGGCACTGATTTAGAAAACAAATCAGTTCTCAATCTCTACTTTCTTGATAGTGGAGATTACTCGACTGTCCCTTCCATTCTTGGCTATGATTGGATCAAACCCTCCCAGCAACTTTGGTTCCAACGAACATCGGCAAAGCTTCGGGTACTGTTTTATCATTTACTTTGATAAGCTGCAATAGTTACATTACATTGACTCTTAGTATCCTGTAAAATTATGACTAAACTAACAATTTGGTCTTTTGACTCTTAAGTCCATCGAGTTTTAGTCCTTAAAAGTTAGTAAGTGCATGAATTAGTCCCTGAAATAACAAAGTCATTGCATGTTAGTTATTTTGGATTCGAAGGACTAACATGTAATTAGTTTTTTATTTTCAAAGACTAAAGCTAAATAAGTAAAACACACAAGTAAAATTGTCAGTTTAGTCTAAATGTATTCATCCTGTTTTTCTTTATTGTTGCCTCAATAGCTGCTTATGGCCGGAAGTTTCTCTGGATCATTGGATCCTAACCTAACTGGTGTAGAACCAAAAGAAACACACAATGAACACTCTATAAACAACTCAATAATCAGATTTATTAATATCAGTAACTATTAGAAAGGTGGCTGCCATAACTGACTAGCTAACTATATATAGACAGTATGGGTTATGTCCGACATGCTATAGTAGCCCATAGTCTAAAGGCTTCATTCAAAATCTTTATTGAATCCTAACTCCCAAATCAAGAACCTTAACTAACAAAACCAAAATTGAAAGGCTTATCAAAGAGGTATTTGCATTACTAACACTGCTAATTTCTCAAAACTTTACCCTGATGGTAAACTTTTGATTAGCCTCTTTCCTCTTTGTTCTGCAGAGAGCCTACATGGATAAACCAATGCCTCAGAAAGCACCAGCTCCTGGCCTTGCATACTTTCACATCCCATTGCCAGAATATGCTTCTTTTGACTCATCAAACTTCACAGGTGTAAAACAGGAGGGCATTAGCTCTGCTTCTGTGAACTCCGGCTTCTTCACAACGTTAGTTGAAGCAGGAGATGTGAAGGCAGTTTTCACTGGTCATGATCACATTAATGACTTCTGTGGCAAGCTAACTGGTATACAACTTTGTTATGCTGGGGGATTTGGATATCATGCTTATGGAAAGGCTGGGTGGTCTAGGAGAGCAAGAGTGGTGGTAGCTAGCTTGGAGAAAACGCAGAAGGGCATTTGGGGAGATGTCAAGTCAATTAAAACATGGAAACGCCTTGATGATAAACATCTTACCGCCATTGATGGTCAGGTCCTATGGAGCAAGAGCTTTCATGGTAAGACATCCTTGGGAAAGTAGAGACACTTGGTTACTTGCTCTTAACTTATGCTGGAGATTGAAAAAGAAGGTATCTATCTCTAGAATTTTATTCAAGAGATGGCTACTGGATATAAAAGATATTTATGCTTTCTTCTTTGCGTATGAGTCGATAAATTATGCAGGGGAAAAATAAATTCTACAAGAGTTGGTGAATTTGTATTCCTTGATAATGGGAATTGTATTATAAAGTAGAAATAAGAAATGAAAAAAAAAAAAAAAGGAAATTCAGGGACTGAAGATAAAATAAAGGTAAATTTGGGACTTAAAACTTTGTTGAGTATATCAAATATGAAACTGATAATGTCTCAATTCAAGATAAGTAGATATGGAAGAATTTTGCATCAAGATGTCAGCTAAAAGCCTTGCAAGGAAACTAGGAAAACAGTTTTAAGAATATGATGTAAATGTAGAGGCCTATTACAATAGTAAAGTAGACTAAACTTTGAACATAAATGTAGAAAGAGTTTTAGAAGTTGGTATCTTTTGCCATTTAGATTTGGAATTGCTTAAATTTTACGGCACATTATGATGCTGGATAGGTGAAGGAGAAGAACCAAAATACCAATTTATAAAATGAGTGCAAAAAGACATATTAAATTTATTTAGTAAGGATTGTAGAAAGGCGAAACTATGGAAAAGAATGGTTGCATTTAAGATAAGAATATAGCAAACGTCGTAGATTTGGAATTTTTTCTCAAGGCAATCTACCCATGTTACTCATTGGAGCAAACTGTATTGGCAATTTCCAAGAAACGTTACATAAGTTCTTTTCAGAAGGAAAATTAATGTATACTGAACTCTAATAGACAGTTTATGAGTATTTTCTGCCATATCCGATCTATAGATAAGAGGTAAACAAGTATATACAAATCTTTGTTAATAGTATGTGGATATCCATTTTTGGCTCCAGATGTATGAACAAATACTTGGGTTTCTGTTCTCTCTCTAGTGGCTTATCAACTTTGAAACAAAAGTCTTAATGGCCACTCTAGCTATGGCTTATGTGTTAATTTCTTCATGCTTTCCATTACATATCCCTCCTTTGATTCATTGTTTCTTCTGGTAATTGTGATTATAACAGGTAGGAAAAGTTAAAAGCTTGGTTCTTGATAATTTGGAAGTGAAGCGAACTAGTGTTGGTTGGTATCGACATGAAGATTTTTTTTTGGAACTTGGATAGAAAGATGTAATGAGTTGTTGCTATATGATAAATTTTATCCATAGAACCTGTTTGGCATACGTCCTATGATGCAGCAACAGAAGGTGCTAAAGAATAAATAAAAGGAAGGGCTGGTTCATTAATTTGGCAAAAGGATTTTTGCTATAATGCTATGCAATTGCAACTGTCGTAATCCATGCCGTTTTGTAGAATAATGTCTATAATTTAGGTTTTGAAATATTGCCTTGGCATGAAAAAGGTTTCTTTGCCTTAAAGAGGATTTATTGGTGTGACCTTTACTTGATTCTAAATGTAATGCAGCAGACCATGGATGTGAAACAGTTAACCCGACTGGATCTAGTTACTACTTACGAATAACTTAATATACGATTGTTTAGATTAAACATTTACCATTAGGGCAGAAGTTATATCCGTGAACCCACTTTAGTACTAATTGTTGAGATTAAGCATTTATTACTAGACTAAAAATTATAATGGTTAGTTAAGGTGCAAGTTCATTTCATTATTATGACAGCGTAGAGCCTCACTTCTATACGTGCTGTGGATGGGCATGAGGGGTTTTGCAATGTACACTTGATGCATCGACGGGCTTGGCTGTCAAGCACCGATGCACGCTTATACGTGCAGTTGGTCCCCATAAGGCCAACAACGAGGTAGATTTCTATGTACTAAAATGAAATTTGAAAATATGAGGTCCATTTAGTTTGCTGAACGTCAGTTCTTTTTTACGTTTTGTGGGAAAAAAATTATGTATATGCATATCATTAGATTGACAGGCAGGAAGTTCATACAAGATTTAATCGAACCAAAAAACCAGCCTGCACTTTTGAAGAACATAAACCCGTAACAAAGAAACACAGGCAACATGTATTCTAAACGCAATCTCTAAGCAGAGACTAAAAGAAAATTAACAACACTCGTCCTCAGTACTACAACTTTAACAAATTTATAAGAGGCACTAGAAAGTCTTCTATGGAAAGGCAGCATATCTTCCAATCTTCTATGAAGATTCTGTCTCTTCAACTGCCATTTTTCTACTCAAGAAATGAAATATTGTTGTTGCACATTTGGTGGTTAGTTTATTGTGGCTGCGACATTGGTTGGCATAGGAGGAGGAGATAAATGATTTTGGGAAGCAAAAGTACAAATGGTGTTAATATGCTTCTTGCATTTGCGGTTACAAACCACTATGTAGCAAGTCTATACCTTGCGTAAGGGAAAGTATTTTTTTCATTTCAAAAGTTTAAGATTATTGCCAATTTTGTCTCAAATATTTATTTTTTGTTAATTTCATCTCATATGTTAGTTAATATTTTTAATGTTTTCTAAATACTAACTTTATCAATTAAATAAATAAAAATTAATTAAATACGTATTATTACACATGAATTGACAAACATTACAGCATGTTAAAATAAATTATACATTGCCTATATAGAAATTAGGCAATCTAATCTCAAAACCTTAGCCCGTGAACAATGGCGTTTCTATCTTTCTATTTCTAATCCTATGTTATTGAACAGGCACTCCTATTTCACATTGAAAACTAGAATTGACAAAAGTATCTAATTTAAAACTTAAGGTTTGACCAGGGTACCTGTAATAATATATCATCAATTTCTATCAATTTAATTAATAGAATCAATGCTTAGGATGAAACTAAAAATTTTAACACATATATATGATAAAATTGATACAATATAAACATTTGAGACAAAATTGACAATAACTTCAAACTTTTAGAATGAAAAAAAGTATGTTTGTCTAGATTTAAAATAAAAAAAGCTTTCAATTTTCTTTTTGTTTGGAAAAACATTAACATCATAAGCACAAAGGCCTCGAAATACAAAAGATCTTGCAAGACAAAAGTTCCAGAATACAAATAAAAAAAATACAAAATAACAAGGAAAAAGACAACAAATTTTTACCCGCATTATAACTATATAAAAAGTAACCCAAAAAAAAAGAGAACTTAAAAAGACAACACACCTTTCAAACTCTCTAAGTTTTATATCCTTAATAATATTCTTCCCTCCGTGGATAGGATTGCTGGAAATACGATAAATTGCAAATCTTCAATAACAACTTCGCAGCCAAAACTTCTAAGTAGGGGAACAAAATTACAAAGGCTTTCAAGCATTCCAATTTTTATCGGACTTCTGGTTTTTGGGCCTGAGGTTACACTATACAAGTCATCCCAAAGCATCCAGTTCTTAGTCTACATGGTTCCTTGCAAATTTGCAATGTGCCAATACCCAGCTTCTAAGTCTCCCCCTCCACATCCACCCCCAAAAAAAAAACACCAAAGAAAAAAACAGAAAAAAAACAAATCCAGCATCTAATCTCCATAACAAAGTTGAGTTTTATTACGCGGGCAGTGCTAAATCTTTATATGAGGGATGAACCCAGATCCTCTGAAATTCAGAGGATCCTGAAAAGTAAAGTGGGCTTTAAAAAGCCATGACAAGGAGAGCTGGGTTTAAATTAAAAAAAAAAAAGGATAAAACATTGCACTTCACCTCTTTACCTCTAAACTTTAGAAGATCCAAATACATGAGTTTCAATTTTTACAGCTACCTTTTAACGGCAATAAAGTACACTGTCTGTGATTACAGGAACAAGAAAACCAGGACTGGCAGAATACAAAAACTATACAGAAGAACTCCATTTTCATGAAATCTTAGAATCATATACCTAAAGTTTTAGTTACATCAGGCTTTATACCCTCAAGAAGGATCATCTTTTTCACTCAAAATTGATGCCCTTTGGTATCTTAATTTATCGATCTCCTTCCCCAGGAAATCTAAAGTTGTGTCTGTAACATGGTTGGGCGTGCATCCAGCATCCAACATCATTTTTAAGAATTTATAAGCATCCTTTAATCGACCTGCCTTGCTGTGAACTTCAATTAATGTATTATAAGTTACAACATCAGGATTTATCCCACTATTCCTCATTTGCTCAAAGAGTTTGTTCACCTCGTCGATACGGCCTGCTTTCCCCAGTGCATTAATGAGGGTGTTATACATAACAACGTCAAGATAACCACCCTGCTTCAATAGTCTATCAAGAACAGAGCTGGCTAGGTCTGCTCTTCCCATCTTTCCTAAACCTTGAATTATAACATTGTATGTTGCTATGTCAGCAGGGCAAACCTTTTCCCCCATTTCATTGAGAACAGCCCAAGCCTCAGTGAAGTAACCCTTTTTCACAAATACGCTCATTATAGAGTTATATGTATAACTCACAGGATCCACACCCATGTCAGTGAAAATCTCAAATAACTTGCAAGCCAAGTTCAACTTCCCCTTAGCCAAAAATATAGACAAGAAAGTATTCACCATATCAATATCAAAAGAATCTGACCCTTTTTCTTGAACTCTTTGTGCTCGAGTAGGGGAAAACAGTTGAGGGGAACAGCCATTGGACTTAACTTGATTTGCCAATTGATCCATGTATGGGGATGATGACCACCCATCAGTTTCAAAGAAGGAAGTCACCTCCTCGTCTTTAGTTCTGGCATCATCTGAATCAAGGTTGGTATGGTCAGAAGAAGTCATAATGCTCATGATATCCTTAAAATCTCCTTTGGAAGGGAACAATGGAGAATAATCCTTTTTCTTGCTCTTGTAGTTCTTCATAGAAGCCTCCATTCCAGCTTTCCACTTAAGAACATTAAGCACCAGGTCACCCTCTTTTACATGCTTCATAAGCCGGTCTGTCCAGTCCCAGCGACCATGCTTATGGATGCCAATCAAGAGTGAAGTTATGGTAACTAGGTCAACAACAAAACCTCTGCTTTCCATTTCCTCCACCAATTGGAGTGCCTCCTCAAGTTGACCCTCCTTACAAAGTTGCAGCACAATGATGCTGTAAGTAATTCCATCTACAAATTGGCCTTTCTTCTTCAGGTCACAAAATAAAGTATAAGCAGCCTCAGGCCTTCCATTCTTAAGTAATCCATCGATCAGAATATTATATGTCCAGCATGAAGCCTTCACCCCATCCTCAACCATTTTCTCAAACAGCTGGCAAGCTTCTGTAATTTTTCTGGCCTTCAAAAGTCCATTTAGTAGAGAATTATAAACAAACGTATCCATGCGAAATCCATTATTCTGCATTTCATAAAAGATCTTGGTTGCATCATCTATTCTATAAGTCTTGGAACAACCTTGGATAAGGATTCGGTAAGTGAATTCATCAGGTTCATGACCAGACCCTTTAAGCTCCTCCCATACTATGAGTGCATCATTGACCTTTCCAACCTTACAGAGCACACTGAGCAGACTATTATAGGTGCACAAATCAGGGCCAACTGAGCTCCTAGATCCATCAGATTCTCTTTCCTTCATCTCTTTGAAGAGGCTTAAAGACGTACTCAGGTCACCCCAACACCCAAAAGCATAAATACAAATATTATAACCCCACGTATCAAATGTAAACCCTTTCTTCTTCCTCAATCTTTCAAAAACCTTTTTAAATTCTACCTTCATGTCTGCTTTTCTAAGAGCAGCCAACAATTCATTACAAACAAGGGAGTTAGGCGCAGAACCAACATCACCAAAACCGCTGGATTCAGCATCTAGGAGCTTAAGAATTATAAACAAAGCCGAACGCACTTGGTTGTTTCTAACCAAAGCAATAAGAACAGAGTTGTAAATTTGGGGATTCAAGCTAGCCCCTAGTTCTTCCATGCAATCTAAAATTTCCAGTGCCGAATCGAACTTACCCGACCGAATGAAAGAATCAAGGAGAACCTTGAACGCTTCAGAATCAGCAACCACGCCGTCTTCCTTCATCGAACGGAGCAGATTCGGTACCTCGTTGAGGTAGCCGGCGCGGCAAACGGTGCGGAAGATGTGAGAATAGGCGGCAGCGCAGTGCGTGTACTTGGGTTGGAGAGAACGGCACCAGTGGAAGAAATCGAGCTTCTTCGTAGGATGAAGTGATGGATTTGAGAGGATTTGGAGGAGGATTGACTCAGTGAGTTCAGACGAGTGAGCTGGGTCAAAGGCAAGGTTCCGAGTTCCTGACTCGGACAGAGTTTTGGTGATAGAGGCCACAAGGAGCAAGTCTCCGAGTTGTTTGGATATTGTTCTTGGGGATCTTCCATGGCGCATTGCATCGCGAATAGCCAGCAATTCCAACAGCCGATGGAGGAGACGATTATGGTAGACAAGAAAACGAAGGCGAAGAAAGAGGAGGAATGGGGGTCACCTGTAAATAAGAGATGATACATAGATCAAATGCAAATATATTAGAGAATAGGGGTCTTTCTGAGAAAAGCTAGAGGAGCAATTGTGCAAAGCGTCAAAGTTAGATATAATTCATATATACTTGCCATCTTATAATTTAATAAATATGATAAGTAAAGATTATTTAGGATTTTTTAATATTACACGACTACGTGTTATAACATAATGAGTTACATTAAATTTGATTATAAGTGGAAAAAATGTAAAGGAAAAAAATTTAAGAAAATCATTTTTAAAATGGGTCAAGTTTAGAGTTTTTTTAAATCTGATTTAAATTAAACTTGATCTAATATTTTTGTATTATATTAATATTATTAAATTTTACTTATTTTTATTTTATTATTAAATTTAAGTGTTTTATTAATTTAGCATGATGAGTTTACTTTCTTCATAAATATATTTTATAATAATGACACAAAAAAATGATAAAGATATAAATTATTATATTTAGAGTCAATTGTATTTTTTATTTTATTTTGTAATATAATAATATTATAATAAAAATACATAAATTAAAATTTTTTAATATTTAAATATATGTTAAAGTTCGAAAGCTTGACTAAAACAAATGCAAACGATATTAATGAAATTATCTGAGCGTAGATCCAAAAATCCTAAACAATATTAGGGTTAAACCTTGTCGTTTCTTCCATTTTTTTCACAGGCTTATCCTATAATTAGGTCAGAGCTATATGTATTTATTAGAAAATTTGACAATAAATATATTAAAAAAATTTGATCTAAATCTAAATCTTATGAAAATGATTATTATGATCTCAAAAATATTAGTATATAAGCATTATTATATATTTTTATGAATGAAAAATTAGAATTATTTTTAAAATATTGTATTCTAATTTGTTTGTATACCGATTGATTCATTAATTTTCAAAATATATTATTCTAAAAGCTCGAGAACTTTGTGATTATGAAAATTATATTTTGTGCTGTTAATTTGATAGATTATCTCAAAATTAATATTAAGCATTGTTATATTCTTATAAATAAAAATTATGACACTAACATTTTGAATACGTGAACTTGAAGGAAATAATTGACTCAATTACCAATGTATGTTATTTTCTAAGAAAAAAAAAATCTCAAATTAAGTCATTTATAAATAGTACCTTGAACTAAAAAAAAAAAAGATTTTTTAACTTTGACATGTTAATGTATAAGTTCTTTTGTTCTACCTCTTAACGATATTAATTCAAATGTCATAATTTTTTTTATATATAATTAACGTAATAGACTTCCATTTATCCCTGATGTTAATATATCCACTAAGAAAAAAAGAAATCAACCCCTTAATTCACAAAAATCTTTATGAAAAATAAACAAAATGACCTTATATCTTGGAGTGTAAAAGTAGAGGATATATTTTTGTAATTTTAAAAGTTGAAATATTTTTTCTAAATGATCCAAAATTTAGTAGAGCCTTTTGCATTTTTTCCTAATTTTTATATTATGGTGTGTAAAAAGTTTAAAATTGGCAAACATGACCTTTTTTTTTAAGTTTATTCAAATACTATTTGTAAATGATCCAAAATTTAATAGAGCTTTTTGCATCTTTTTCCTATTTTTTATATTTTGGTGCGTGAAAAATTAAAAATAGGCAAACATGACCTTTTTAATTTTAAAAAGGCTAAATACTATTTGTAAATGATCCAAAATCTAATAGAGCTTTTTGCATTTTTTTTCCTAATTTTTATATTGTGGTGTGTAAAAAATTAAAAATAGGCAAACACATTCCTAATTCCCTTAAAAAAAAACCCTGAAATTAGTAAATTTTGGATTATAAAATTTGCAGGCCAAGATTATCTAAGAGCCAAAAGTACTTCTAACTTTAATTGATATCTTGCATTTCGGACTTCATTTGTAACCGAATTGGTGATCAATTTTTGCTTGAAAAGGTAGAGATATTTTTTGCTATATTTTGTATGCTAATTTATGTAAAAATTCTTCAAAATAAGTGTGAACAAATAGTATAACTTGAAATATTAAGAAATTTTTATTCTTGGACGACAAAACTATACATATGTATCTAATTTTTATTTTTATTTTTATTTTCAAGATGCATTGGTGGAGGATGAGAACTAATTTTGTGGCCCACCTGGTCAATGTTTGATCTAGAATTACTTGTTCACATATAATTGACATTGCAGCACAAAAATTCTACATGTTCAATGCATTTGTTGGAAAATCTCAAAAATTGGGGTGGGTGATATGGTATAGGTATCATGACTAGTGCTACTTAGGGTACTACTGTAAGGGTAATTATGTCATTTTCTTTATTCATAATAAATGTAAAATTATGAATAATAATAATAATAATATTTTTTATTTTTTAATAAGAAAATAAATATTTTTGTACAAATATATATATAACAAAAAAGTAATTAATTATCGTTATATCACAAATTAATAATTTAGATTGATGCAAATATTATTATAAGTGCATAATAATATTTGTATCAATCTTTGTCATTAATTGCTAGCCAAAAATCTTTATCATTAATTTTTGATTTAACAATGGATAATTACTCTCATCACCTCTCATAGAAAATCACTTTTCTCATTCGATATGCATGTATGTATGTGTGTATAATATATATTGTCCTTTGTTGAAAAAGTGAAAGCTTTCTAAGTTCAAATCACAAATGTAAAAAATTGTTAACTTTTACAATATTAGTATGAAGGTTTTCAATTATATATATATATATATATATATAGTCCTTTAATTAAAAGGTTTTTAATAGTTTAAAACACATATAAAAAATTGCTAACTTTTACAATATTAGTGAGAAGTTATGCGTGCCTACGCGCGTGGATGTGGGCGTGGGGGGTGTGTGTGAGAGAGAGAGAGAGAGACATGTTGGGATGGAAACGGAGGCAAAACGGAATCGGGCCATTCTTACTCTTCCCCCGTCATTTTCTTAGCATTTTTATTTTTGTTCTTCTTTTTATTGAGGAAAAGATATGGGGTGCTCAAATTTCTTAAAAGTTTAATTGTTAAATTGTTCTCAAAATTCATAAATAGCAATAAAATATTGCTATGACACAAATTTCAAAACAATTTAAGATGGGAAGTGGATTCACCTGAAATGAAGAGAGAGAGAGAGAGAGAGAGAGAGAGAGAGAGAGAGAGAGAGAGAGAGAGAGAGAGAGAGAGAGAGAGAGAGAGAGAGAGAGAGAGAGAGACTGAGGTGGATTTTATAAGATTTCATCTTTTTGAGATGTGTTCAACCTCCAATGTTTTTAAAATTGGACCGGTCATTGAACCGGTAGAGATATTGGTTTACGGTTCATTGGTTGAACCGTGGTCGAATCGGTAATAATTAAATATATTATTTAAAATAATTTTATGTATTAAAATTTTAATATAACAAATAAATATTAATATATTTTAAATATTTGATTACTAATTCAATATTTCTTAAGATATTACAAAAATTAATATTTAGTTAAAAATAAAAATTATCTATGATTAAAAGTTAAGAATATTTAATATTAAATTTTTAGAATTTCTAAATCATATTAAGATTTTATTTATTATTAAAAAATAAAATAATAAATAATAATTTTAGCTAAGTATCTTGATATTTGAGAGAAATGTTATTAGGAAATTAAACATAATAAAAAGCAAGTATAAAAAATAATTAATTATGCATATTTTATTTCTCTTATATTCTAAAAATTCATATTTCAACTCCCTCATTTTTTTTATTACCTTCTATTTTTAATTTGTCAAATTTATTTAAAATGAATTATTTTATTATATAAAAAAATTAAAAAAAAATTACCTCAGACTGGTTCAAATCGATTTTTTCAGTCCAGTTTTCACCGATTCTTTGATTGGCCGATTTTTCAACTCAACCGAACTGGACCAGGGACCGGTTCCCGATCGAATCGGCTGGTCCGGTCCGATTCTAAAAATAGTGTCAACCCCACATTTGAAGGGTTAAAAAATTTGTTTGTATATCAAAATATGAGTTTATTTTATAACTCCACTCGTTTGATTTGCTTTTAAATATTTTTCTAAAATCATATTTATGATTCAAATTATTGTTTTACTGAAATGAAAAAAATTTGATTTTGCAATGAATAAATTGCATTAATAGTGAAAAATCACCTTTTTGATAAAAATTTTCAAACATATGTTACAATCAAACTCACCTTTAACTAAAATTATGTTTGCAAATCAAGTTAATCCAAAATCAAGTAAAATTTCAATTAAATCATAAACTTAATGATTAAGAGCTTGAGCTCTTTATAAACCTTTTTCTATTTATCATAAAAGACAAACATCTTCATCTACATTTCTCTTAAGTAAGGCCCTTGTAAAAGGCTTTTCGACGTGAATATGGCAAAAAAAAAAAAAAACTAATGACTCAAAAACTCTGCCGCCAAAACCATTTTTTCACATACTTAAAAATTTATTTTTTTTATTTTTTAATTAATGAGTCGTGGTATCTGGAATACTGCGACCCATTTTTTTTATTTTTTTATTAATTGTATCGCGGCATTTAAGATGCCGCGACTCAATATATAATTTTTTATTTATATTTTGTTTATTTTTCTATTTTTTAATTTATTTAAAAATAAAAATAAATTTAATATATTTATTATTAAATTCAAAATTATTTACAAAAAATATAAATTAAAATTTTTATGCTTTTAGTTTTAATTATATATTGTATATAATTTGTTATAAATTAAATATATATTACAGATAATTTGTTATATAATTTATATTTGATATATTTTATTATTTAAATTATTTAGAATGATAATTAATTTAAATTTTATAAAAATATATTTTTGTAATATAATTAAAAATTTTAATAATATAACAAGTGTATACTTTTCAAATAATATTATTATAAATATATATATATATATATATATATAATAATTATATAATTTTGTAATTAAATTAAATATTTGTTATAATATTATTGAAAAATTATATGCTTATTATATTTTAAATAAGAAAAATTAATAGTAAAAAAATAACCATTAAGTTTAATCTTATCCAAATACTTAAAAAAATTTTACACTAAGATAATTTCTTTTGTGTATGGGCTTTTTTACTGTTATACACGAAAGAAAAAAACAATTAACGTAGACTCTGGGCCGCCAAAACATTTTTTCCAAATGTTTAATTTTTTTTTCAAAAATGGGTCGTGGCATTTGCTCTATCAAGACCCAATTTTTTTATTTTTTTATTAATAATTGTAAATGAGCCATGGCATCTAGTATGCCGTGACCCATTTAATTTGTTTTTACATTTTTATTTTTTGATTGTATTTCTTTTTTTTCCCCTCAAGTTTAATTGTATATATCTTTTTTTTTAATTTATTGGTAGCAAATATAGGTCAAATAAACATAGGGATACATTAAATTAGATAACACATATATAAGTGTTTGTATATAAATTTCTTTGATTTTAATAACTTTTAAAAATAAATCTTAGTATTTTCTCTTATAAATGTATTTTATTTTTTAAAAAAATAATTACAAGCTTGATTATACAATATTAAAATGTTAAAAATTTTATTTATTACTTTTAAAAAATAAAAAATAAAATTTTAAAAACATGCATGTAATTTTTTTATAATAGTAATAATAATAATATTAATAATAAAAGATGTATTTTTTTTAGACTTTCCAACTCTCTTTGTTGATTAAGGAAAAAGGAAAAAAGAGAAAAATTAGTAGGGGAAGGGCTTGATTAATTTTTCTTTACTAAAAATATAAATATTACAAAAAAATTATATATTACTCATAATTTCTTTTAGTATTTTTTGAATACACTGTATTATTCTTCATTTTCTTTTAGCTTCTTGTCTTCTTACTCCAATAAATCTGATACAAAACTCTAACTTCTTTTTTTATATTAAAAATTTCTTTTAATTTTTAGAGATTGGTCATGTCCTTTAATAAACCATATTTACATAAAAATAAAAATAATAAAATTATATTACAAAAATATATTTTTATAAAATTTAAATTAATTATCATTCTAAATAATTTAAATAATAAAATATATCAAATATAAATTATATAACAAATTATATGCAATATATATTTAATTTATAACAAATTATATACAATATATAATTAAAACTAAAAGCATAAAAAATTTAATTTATATTTTTGTAAATAATTTTGAATTTAATAATAAATATATTAAATTTATTTTTATTTTTAAATAAATTAAAAAATATAAAATAAATAAAATATAAATAAAAAATTATATGTTGAGTCGTAGCATTTTAAATGCCGCGACTCAATTAATAAAAAAAAATAAAAAAAATGGGTCGCGGTATTTTAGATACCGCGACCTATTAATTAAAAAAATAAATTTTTAAGTATATGAGGAAATGATTTTGTTAGCAAAGTTTTTGAGTCATTAATTTTTTTTTTTTAGCCATATTCATGTCGAAAAACCCCTTGCAAAATCTCTATATTTAAAATATTTATTAAGATTAAGTAAAATTGCATAAAAATCAAAAATAATTTTTTTAATATATATATATATATATCTAATTATATAGATCGTACTTATAAAATTTTACATCAATCTAATATTATTTTGTACCCTATAAATATATCATAAAATTAATGTACAATGTATTTTCAGACATATTGAAACTCTTAACTATACGTTTACGCAGTCATTATTATATTTTCCCCCCTAAAATTTAGTATGCAAGGTGAATATGATAATTACTTTGAAGTTAGTATGATCATATTCGTACGTACCAGTCCGTCAAACTACAATTAATGTTGAAAAACAAAGCGTCTAAAAACCATGGAATAAATAGTACATAATGAGTCTCTGTGCTCTCAAATTGACAAGTCAGTCTTCCTTTCTTCCTTCTTATTGCCCAAAAACTGACAAATCATATATATGTACGATAGTGGGGAGCATTAAAAACCACCTAGAAAGCCCCACCATTTGACTCAGGTTCGCTTTTCTGAGTTAATGGAAATGACAAGGAAATGACATAGTGGGGGCAAGTAAGACTCTTGCCTAAAGTTATCACTTTTGATTCTGCATAATAATATAATTATATAATAAACAAGAGAGTAATATAAAAATTAAAATTGTATAAATTTTTTTTATCTTTTATTACACCATATATACTAAATTCTATTTATTATAAAGAATCGAAACTCTTAAATTTTAATTTTAATATATTCTAACTACAATATAATAATAACCATCTAAGTTGCTTTCTATATTCGTCTTATCTTTAAAAATTATTAGGTTTCTTTCAAGACACAAGTTTAATAAATTATCTTATTTTATTATTTTTATCAAATTATAACTAGATTTTATTTATTTATTTGGTTTGAAATCATTCTATAGTTCCAAATAAGTTAGCCAAATGAGATGGGCTGGAGAAAATGAGACATGCTTAAGAATTTATGCTCCCTTTCATGTTAATTTTAGTGATGTCGTTTAAACAACTGTACAATAAGTTAATTTTTATGCATAATATAAGTGCTAATTTGATCTATTTCATATAGTATGCTTAGGATATTATGTATTATAATCTAAAATTTTAATTCCCAAAAAAAAAATCCGTCCTCAACATCTGATCAAAAGTTAAAAAAAAAAAAAGAAGTTCCATCTTACAAATAATATATCATCATATTTATATCCACTTTTGTTTTAAAAACAATTAAGAGTGTATTAGACAAAGATCGATATTGTATTACTTTTTCGCATCTCTTAAGATATATTTAGAATTTATATTTAAAATACTTTCCAAAAGAATCATGTTTAGATTAATCAAAATGGATGTCATTTCTTCTTGGGGATTGATTTAACTCTATCGCGGATTACACACACATTTATTCAAATATTAACTATGTCAATTTTTATTTTTAAATTTTAATTTGAATAACATACTTTCAATGAAATTAAATAGGTGAAAACTAGTGAAGATAATACCATTACCAAGTATCCTACATTAAACAAGTATATAATGTTGTCTTTCACAAGTTAAGTGAAGGTTAGCAATTTATATATTTTTATGTTTTTGATAAAAATATTTTTTTATTAAAAATATAAAAAAAAATTAAGCTTTCTTTTTGTAAAAATATAATTAATGCATACATATTTAAGTTATTTTACTATGCACAATTACTTGTATTGTCTTTGAATGAGAAGATAACTTTCTTTTATCTAAAATATAAATATGGAGTTTACTAATACGTACATAGATACATATATATAATGTAAGTATTTAGGTCATTTTTTCTATGTATAATAAATATAAAAATACATTGAAATGATTTTAATACCTTTACTCTTTTTTTTAATTAAAATATACATAATTCCACTGAAATATGACATATAGGGAGTTATTCATATATAACTCAAAATTTAAAAAAATTATTTACATATAACATAAAGTTTAATAAAGTTATCAATATACAAAATAAAATTTATAAGAGTTTATTTAATTTGACATATTACTCTTTTATTAGTAAATTAACAAATTTACAAATAGTTAAAATTATCTACATATATTTAAAAGCATAAGAGAATTTATTATTAAATTTTGAAAATAAAAAAATTATTTATATAAGACTTAAAATTTAAAGGAATTTTATGTATTTTAGTTTTTTATTTTTTAATATAAGGGTAAATATATTTTTCATTCAAAATATAAATGTGAAGATTTATGGCTTTTTGAAAAAGTTGGCAATTCCTTTTATATATTACAAAAATGTATTAATTCTTCGTATGTGATCATCATTAATTAAAAAAGCTGAGTAAGAGTCGTAACTGACTGGCAAGAGGAAAAGTTGGGTCCACTGTCATTGGGTAGCAAGTCCAATGACTAAAGTTAATGGAGCGATGATGGGGAAGCGTCCAAGTTAGCAACAAGATTCTCTAACGCGGCGTGATGGTACGGACACGGTTTAGGAGGTGGGTCCCACCTCATTACGTGTCAAAACATCACAGGTCCGCAAAAAAAGTACTCTTTTGCTTCCTTCATGACCTAAGCATATATACGTCAATCCCGATCAATAGTACACTTACGAGGAAGCTACTCACTCAGGTTCATTCCTATTTCTTGTGCGCGTGATTGTTCATTGATTACATATCTTTTTCGCAAGAGAAATTCTTTTTTTTTTTTTTTCATTTTTCATTAGACGCAATGAAAAAATGAACAAACAGTCAAATAATTATTATAATTTTTCACTTTACTTTATTTTTATTAAAACAAATAAATTAACTTAAGAATTTAGTTATTTGATTATTAAACTTAGTATAATTTAAGTATTTAAAAATTAATATGCACACAAATTAACTTATAAAATGATAACCTTTAGGTATGTAAATTATTTTTTTAACATTTTTAAAACACTTGATACAAATTAATAAATAATGAGTTTAACATTCTTAAAAATTATTTTATTTGATTATTAATTTTCAAAAATTAAAATTTAATAAATTTAATAATTCAATATTATTTTGGTTCGAGAGATTATAATAAAACAAAAAAGAAAACAAGGAGAAGATGAGGGATTAAATAGATGATAATTGTACTGATTAAAAAAAAATCAATGATAACTATATTATAAAGATGTTTTATAAGAAGATATAATAGCAAGATAAAGTAAAAATTATATCACTTAAGCTTAAAAAGGATGGTGATTTTGGACCTCCTTTTTGTGCTATACAAAGTTTTTATTTATAAGTTTATTAGATGTTTATTTATAAGTTTATTAGATGGTGCATTAATTATGATAGTTAGGTTGCATTAATCTGGTTGAACTATAAAAGCTATTTAATCAAGATGACTTATTATACTGAAATTATTTTATTTAAAATAACTTGTTATATTAATTTTTTAATATAAGATTTGATAAATAATAACTATTAAATCTTTTAAACTTTATAAAAGCGAATAATACCAGATTAGATTGATATGCATACTACATACTTGTGACTAAGATGTCCCAATAATAGAGATCTTATTATTAGTTTATCATATTATAATCCTATATTTTTTTTTAAATATCGTAAGAAACAATAAATAATTAAACACAATACTGAAAATAGAAACAGATATCTACCCAATTTTGATTTATCTCGCTATGATGAATATAAATGTAACTATTTAATTATTTAATATTCTCGGAAAGTTAGCTTCTGAGTTAAGCCGAACGTGATCAAGTTAAAGTCAGTCAATGCCTTCCATTGTTGCATTACAAATTGCGAACGCGAAGCCTTGGCGAGCACTCCCTCACTCCCTGTCTCTCTCTCTCTCTCTCTCTCTTCAAAGTTTATCTTCCTCTAATTCTCTGCTTGCCCTTTCATAAGCCTAGATTATACTTGAACCAACAATGGCGAACGCAGCTCCTGTGCTGGACTTTTTGCCTAAGGGGTTCAGATTTCGTCCAACAGATGAAGAGCTCGTGGATCACTACCTGACGAACAAATTGATGGGTGAAATTTTCGTTAATCAGATTATCCCTGAGATTGACGTTTGCAAGCACGAGCCGTGGGATATACCAGGTAAAACCCCATTCCAAATTGGAATATTTATGTTTTTTTTTTCATACTTTAATGATCTTATGCAATGGCGTTTGATCTTGGTTTTCTTTTCCTCGTCAACTTGTGCTGTTTTAGCGCTTTCGCTGATACAGTCAGATGACCCAGAATGGTTTTTCTTCAGCCCTCGCGGTTACAAGTACTCTAACAGTACTAGGTCGAACAGGACAACATTGCATGGCTTCTGGAAAGCCACTGGTAATGACAGGGAAATCAAGGTTCGAGGCACCAACGATGTCATCGGGACCAAGAAGACTCTGGTTTTCTATAAAGGTCGTGTTCCTCGTGGCGTCAAGACCAACTGGGTTATTCATGAATATAATGCAGTTTTATTCCCTGCTGACCAGGTAGGCTTTAGATTCTTTGTCTGCTGACAGGAGTGAAACTTCAATTTTTGTGTGTTTAGAGATAGTAAGCACAAGAATTGGTGGGCATATGGAGCCTTTGGCTTGAAGTGTTTCTTGGCATTACCAATGCTTACTTGATTGACATTGTATAGCGCTTATCAAGCCAGATTGAATTTTGTGGGTTTTAAAGTTTTCTTAGGAATATGATTAGTAGTGTTAGTTGTTCTGACTCTACACAGTTTTTGGCTATGTTACTGGAATCCCATGAGCAATTATTGTGTTATACTCTTTTTATGGCCCGAGTTTCTCACATCACATTATTTGGTTGGTGACAAATGTTTAGATTTTCAAGCGTGAAACACTGTCAATTCTGCAGTATAACTCGTTGGATTTGATGTTTCTATTAAACTGAATGTATAATATTGCTATAAACACAATACCAATCATTTTTTACAGTTCTTGTTGCGATTAAAATGTTCAGGCAACAAGTTCCTGACTTTGAAGGATGAGCTTGGTTTGTCTTGGCTTTTACTGTGCTCTGATTCTAACAGATGACTGCCTGATTATTCTTCCAAATTCTGCAGAGGACCTTTGTTCTATGCAAGTTAATGAAGAAACCTGAGAAAATTGCAGAAGAGAGAACCAATGAATTAGTCTGTGATGAAGGGGAGCCAAGTAGCCATATGGCTTCTGACTATGAAAATCAAGTAAGTGTGGATAGAATTCCAGATGTATTGGACACATTGAAAACCAATTCTTTGATTATGCTTTAGAGTGTGAAACATGCTGAGAACTCATATGTGGTTGATATATGTTTTAGGTACATCCTTTGGCAGCAGTCAATCTGGATTCATTGCTTCAGACACAACTCCAGGCAGATGAGTTTGACTTCAACTTAACACAGCAGTCTCCAATTGTCAATGAGCAGGAATTTTCTTTCCAATTTTCCCCATTACCCAATTCCTATATTGGAAATGATAACAGCAGTGGACACTTTCCTCTTGGGACTACTGAAGAGGAAGACGATGAGTTTGTGAATTCACTTTTTGATGAGGATGCGTTCTGCAGCGAGGAAATGAGACATGCTTTTGTCAATGACTCCACGCCCTCAGAGTCATTGAGAATGATGTACTATGGAAGCAGTGACACAGACACTGAAGGTGTCTCTGCACGGGTAAAAATATATTCTCCTAATTATGTTGGGGACTGTAGCTCCAATATCTCATAAACCACACATTGGTTCTATAGGTTAAAATCATTTAGTGCATTGTAGTGATGTGCATTTCCCAACATTATTACAATGTAAAGTGATTTTGTCCTATGGATTCTGAAAAGTGAGTGAAACTTTTACTGAGTCAGCGTTGTTGTTCTGCAGTGACCAATGAATTACTTATTTCTGGCACTATAGACTTCAGAAGTACTCTTTTTTTTATTGGGCCTTCTATTGGGTAGCATGAAGGATTAATTTTATATTCTCTTTGGAAATTTTTACAGTATGGATATATTCCAGATACATCAACTGTATCTAATAAAAATGCTGGTTCAAGGGAATCCCGGCTTATGAAAATGGTTATATCCTCACATGGTGCTGAACATGTTGGCACTTCTCAACTTTCTTCCAACCAAGAAGCAAACAGAGAGAAAAAGGGCAGATTCTTTCAAGATGATTTCGACACTTCCTCTAGTGACTCAACCACTGCTAGACCATTCAAGATCAATTGTATTGAAATTGCTAGCTCTCCATCCACTCTAAAGACTTGCAAAACTCAATATCAACCAAGATCAGCCAACTCTGTGTCACAGAGAACTGGGGAAAGAAGATCTCAAACACAGAGGAAGGTTTCAGCCAAAGCAGCATACCATCATGAGGTAAGAAAACCAAGATGCCCTTTAGTAGAAAAATGGGGAAGTCTGTCTCGACAGAGGAGACACATGCTTCATTTGAAGAAAAACTTTTGTTATAACTTGCCATTGATATCCATGTTCCATATGATGTATTCTGCAGGCTCAGAAGGAAATATTTCTGGAATCAAACAGTAGTCAGAGAAAAGCGCAGGTTACCATTTCAAGAAATACTTTGGAAGCCCCGAGCAATCAATCCTCTGATGTCAATGGGAGGGGTTCTTTCATCCACCTGGAGACACCTTTAAGCCAAAACCTCAGTCCACCTTCTGTATATCTTATAAATGTAGTTATAGGGTTTTTTCTGTTTCTAGTCATTGTTTGGCAAATGTTATCATGTGGGAGGTTCTGGTAGTACATTTTTTCTTTTTGGTGGGTTTGAGGTATGAAAGGGGCGAGGGTTTCCTTTCGCCTATGTAGTGTTGCTTGTGGGCATTGGTTTTATGACTTCCATCTAGATCAGATGCATAAGGTGAAATTGAAAGGGGTCCAAAAATGATGCGATCTTACTGAAGCTTTCTTATCATAATGAAAATTCTATGCCTGCAGCCAGTTAGTAGCTTCTTTCAAAGTGAATAATTTTGCAGCTCTAATCTAGTGTGCCCTGTATATTCAAAATTTGTTATGATATGACTGTAAGGCTAAATAAATTTGTTTAGTGGACTACTCTATGTAGCTAAACCTTCTTATATGCAGCTAATTTATTTAAATCTTCTTGAGAGCGGTAGTGACTATGAAGAAAAAGTACAAAGCGCAGCTATAGAAATTTCATTATGATAAGAAAGTAAACTTGCATCATTCTGAGACCTCATTTATTTGCCCTATATTTCTTATCATGATAAATTTCAAAACATAGGATGCCTTGAATGGGCCCTACGCTTCCCTTTCTTGCACAAACTGCACTTCCCACTGGGAAAAGCCTCTCAAATAGTGACTATAAACAAAGAAAGTTGTTATAATCGACATTGCAGCTGAAGATTTGGAATTCTACATTTTCCAAACGTGTTGGAGATCTCAATGGGTGTGTAGAGGACAGTAATTTGAAGTGCAAGCAGAAGTCATCAAGCCTTAAGGTGAAGAATTCTGTGCTCTTCCCCTGTGAAGTAGTCAAGTGGAGAACGGTTTGTGGCCAGAAGACTACTTTTTGTCTGATCATACGCAACCAGCCTTTGTTTTTAGGGAGCAAAGATGTTATTATGTGGCTTTTTGTAAAGTTTGTATTTGTGGAGTTATATGTAAAGCACATAGAAGCATCCCTATAAGGTACCGCTTGTATTTGTGTATGGAATTAACTTTATGCAGATTTCTAACCAATTTTGGTCATCCCTGGCCAAGTTTTTCAGGCAATGGGAGAACATTGTATGAGGATTTGAGTTTTCATGATTGCTTTCGACTCTCGATTTTAATAGGCCACGCTCGTGTATCTGATTTGCATTGAAATAAGGAGGCGAAAGCCATTTATGTTTAGGGTTTAGGTGTATTTTTTAGCATGTTCTTGAATAGAAATGTATCATGTGAATTCATTATTTTTAATAAAAGTATAACAAGTATATATATTTTATTACTTAGCACTATTAAATTTAGTGTTTCAAATTTTGCTTTTTTCATATGATATATGTTTATTGGAGAATAATATAACAAACTCTAAAAGAACTAAGTTATTATAACATTGATTCTATAGGGTGCTGTTTGTATTTGTGTATAGAATCAACTTTATTTAGATTTCTAACCAATTTTGATGATCCCTGGCCAAGTTTTTCAGGCAATGGGAGAACATTGTATGAGGATTTGAGTTTTCATCATTGCTTTCGACTTTCGATTTTAATAGGCCACGCTATCTGATCTGCATTGACATGAGGTGGCGACAGCCATTTATGTTTAGGGTTTAGGTGTATTTTTCAAGGTGTTCTTGAATAGAAATGTATGAGGTGAATTAATTATTTTTAAAAGTATAAATTATTTTTGGCAGGATTGAAATTTGGCAAAGGATAAAAATATAGTTTTGAAGAGATTAATATTAGCTTTTTAATAAAAGTATGACAATTATATATATTTTATTACTTAGCACTATTAAATTTAGTTTTTCAAATTTTGTTCGTTCATATGATATATGTTTATTAGAGAATAATATAACAAACTCTAAAAGAACTTAAACTAAGAACTTGTGGTCTTTTGAAAAACTTTATGAAATTTGTGAACTAAGTTAACTATAAATGAGATAAAACATAGATATTATTTTTAAGTATTTATTATTAGAATTTTGTAATAAAAACGTAATAATTGTGATTTTTTTATGTCTCAACACTTAATAGATGGATTTTTTAAAAAAAATTTATTTACATGTTATATTTTTATTAAAAAAGACTTATAACAATAGGCATGAAAGTACATTATGCATACTTTGTTATTAGAATTCACATTTAGCATCCTTATATAATTATTCATGATATGTTTGATCTATGAATTTTCTTTTTTTATAATTTTTAAATTTTCAAGAAATTTTATTTAAACCTTGTTTGTGCCTCCTACTTCCCCTTCCTAGAAGAGAATTGCAGAAAAAGACTGGTCCATCAATGTACACCCACCTCCTCACTTCCTTAGCATGTGATATGAAAGGTTCAGTTGGATTGGTTTGCTGGAATCTTATAAATGAGTCTATGAAAGGGAATTAAATGACGTTTAAAGAATCTTGAAATTTAAAATTTTATTATAGAATTAAAATTATTTTTGGTGCTTTTTAAAATTCTCATTCATTCTCTCTAAAATTATATTTAGCTTTCCTAATATTATAAAAATATTTTCATCCATATATAATAATAAATTCAAAATATCTTTATAATATAAAAAAATCAATTTCTATTGTAATTTTAGTAAATATAAATAATAATTTTAAAAAATACTAATAATAATTTTAATTTTTTAATCCTTTAAGACAATTTTTATTTTTAAAATTTTTTGAAATTATTTTTATCAAATTATAATATATATATATATATATATATATTTAAATAAACCAAAATTTTGCAATCATTTTCTTATCCATTAACGATCTTTCTTCTGGTGGAGAACATAACAAACCGCCATAAAGAGAAACATCGGAAACCGACTCAAAGATTCGTTATTGGTTAAAAGGAAATGGAAGAACAGGTACTTGCGACTTGGGGAGGAAGTCTTCCCGTTTCAATAAATTCAGAATGTTAAAAATTTTAAACTTGGGGAGGAAGTCTTTTCATTTTTAAATGCGTTTGGCATATGGCATTGTTGTGAGATACCATTCTAGAATCTTCAGTTACATACTCTTTTCTGAAACATCACCAGCAACTATTGAATATATATAATCCGCAGTTGAGACACCTTTAGATTTATAAGATACCCCTATTACCAAATTTATTCTTGATTACCATTAATATAACTTCATTAAGGGAAAAATACAGACGGAATTTCTTTATATAATTGTGTGTAATATTTTTTATAATTTTGTAATTATTATTTATTATTATTCAATAATATTTATCATTTTATGAATTCAAATTAAAGTGAACGTACAAAAAAATTTTCATCGACAAATTTATTTTTTAATTATTATATCAAATGAGCTATAAATGCAATAATTTGTAATTTAAGTAAAAAAAAAAAGAAAAAAAAAACCCAGCGACCCACATTCAATTACAGCGACCAGTGATGATGGGAAACGAGTTTGAATCTTTCAAAATTTTTTGTTATTTTATAAAATTAAAGAGAGATAGACACGAGATATAAAATTCATACATTTTTATTCTCTTTTTGAATATTTGATTTCACATCTTATGTCAACCGTTTTTTAACTTCACAAAAAATTTAACTTCATACAAAATTTACAATAAAAAATTTTAGAGAGTTTGTACATAATGAGAAGTGGTCTAAGTGGAGGAGTCCAAATTCTTTAAAATTTCTGTCTTGTAAATTTTTTGTCAATTTTAAAGGAAACAAAAAGTGAATTGAAAAAAAAAAATCCCATACAAATTTTCGCATCCTTATATCACATTCTTTGCATAACATACAAAATTTATAAACACTGAGGCTATGTTTGGGACTTTAAGAAGGAATGAAACGAAATAGATATTAATAGAATATAATGGAATAGAATGGAATGGAGTGTAGTTTGACGGAACGAAATAGAGTGTAGCTTAACGGAACGTACTATTGTTTAAGAGTTTTACAGAAAAATAGAATTGTTTCATTTAACTATTGTGTGGGAGTTATTATCAAATGAATGAAATGAAATGAATAAAAATTATTTTTAATATTATTCTTATAAATTGCTTTAGATAAAAAGTGTGAATAAATTCTCAAAATTATTCTCATACTACACAATAATTAGGTAAAAACATATTTCAATAATAATGATGATGTAATAAAATTTATAGTGTATGAATTTTATTCATATTATTTTTATATTTGTGCAAGACCAATTAGTTTGCAAATTTAAAATTGTCCAAATAATTAATTATCATTTAAAATTTTTGTTATTGGCTGTGTATTATGAATAAGGTTAATGATACAACATGTGTAGGGAAGAGAGTAGGGAGAGATATTAGAATAAGGAACAAGAAGGGGAAAAGATAGAAAAAAGGAGGGAGATGTAAAAGAAATAAAGTGAGAAAAGGAAGAAGAGAAAGAGAGATGCAGATATTTTAAAAATATTTCTTATTATTCAATATTAATGATGCAATATGTGTAGGAAAGAGAATAGGGAGAAATATTATAACATGAAACAAGAAGGGGAAAAGATAGAAGAAATGAAGGAGATGTAAAAGAAATAAAGTGAGAAGAGAAAGAAGGGAGAGGGAGATGTAGATATTTTGAAAATATTTTTTATTATTCAATATTAATGATGTAACACGTGCAGGGAAGAGAGTAAGGATAGATATTAGAACAAAGAACAAGAAGAGGAAAAGATAGAAGAAAGGAGGGAGATGTAGAAAAAATAAAGTAAAAAAAGGAAGAAGGGGGAGGGAGATGCAGATATTTTGAAAATATTTCTTATTATTTAATATTAGATTTTAAACTAATACAAATACAAAGATTTATATTTATAAAAGCCTAATTCTAATATAATAAAAGATAACTTTTAATAATAAAAGATAAATATATAAAATCCTAATGTTTTTTAGAACTAATAATTTTAATATATCTATACTAAAATTTTTATAATTTTGCATCAGTTAAATAAAGTTAAATGATAATTTTATAATTTAAATATTTAAATTTAATCATTTCATCATTGACCCCCCAAATTAGGAGACAAGAAAAAATGAGTTTTGAATGACTAAGAATAGTTTGAAAAATCATCTTTTGTCATTCCACTCACTCCTAAATAAAATTTTTAAACAATGGTTTAAGTACTAAATTTATTTCATCCCACTTTATTCCTTCCTAAAAAAAACTCACAAATACTAAGTGAAGATGAAGGCCCTATTTGGTAAACGGTTTTTAGAACAATTTTTTGTTTTTAAGAACAAAAAAAAATTATTTAATAATATGTTTTTAATAAAGTGTTTTGTAAAATAAAAAAATAGAATTTTGTTTTTGGAAACAGAAAAATCAAAATATATTTAGGTGTTTTGTAATCTTTATTCTATAAAATTAGAAAAAAATAAAAAAAATTACTTTTCAGAATAATGATTCAAATAAATTTTTTAATTTTTTTATTCTCAAAATTTGTATTAAAAAATATCTGTTTTGAAAACAATAAAATAAAAACAGAATCAAATAGGGCCAAAGTTTCTCTTATCTTACTCGGTGAATTAAGTTCATGGTATTAGTACAAAATGTGGTTTAGGTGTTGTGATATATATATATATATATATATATGATTTGGTATATTATGTAATTATTTTTTTCTTAATTTTGCTTGATTTTAATTTAATTTTTAACTTTACTTTAGATATTATTTTTATCCATTAATTTTATTTCATTTTAATTTAGTCTTTTAATTTTATTTCAAATTTTACTTTTGTTCTTTGATTTTATCTTAAATAAAAAAAAGGAGAACTCAAAATGCATCATCTAGATGATGACAAAAAAGAAAAAGGATATTATGACAAATAAAATATAAATTAGTAAAAGCTTATCAAATTTAAGCCATCAAAGAATTATATAAAACTCTCTTATTAAATAAGTTGGTTTAGTTAAAGAGATGGAAATATTTAAGTGGTTTTTGTAGATTAAAAAAGTATATTAAATTAAAATATAATTAAAAGATAAAAATGAAATAAAAATTAAAGTTAAGGTATTATATTGTAATAAAATAAAATTTGAAGTAAAATTAAGAGATAAAATTAGTACAAAATAAATTTAAAAGATAAACAATATAATTTAAAGTAAAATTAAAAATATATGTTAATTTCTTTTAATTACTATCGTCTATAAGGGCTAAATTGTTTTCCTGGGGAATTCAAAGTCCCTAAAATTTAAGCGTGCCACCCCTCAATTTACAATAAAATAATAATAATAACTAGAGATTATGTGAGACAAACTTGTAGAGAAATTGTGAATATCTAAATTCTCTAAAATTAAATATTCTATATCTATACTCATTCTCTACTTTTTTTCATTGAAATATTTTTCTCAGAAAATTTCCTAACAAAAAAGCTTTTTTGTATTTGTTTTGTTTTAAAAAGTTCTTTGTAAAATATTTTACTAATTTAAATTTTACTTCAATTTTTCTAAAAAAGAAGTCTTCTTAACATCAAATTTTATTGTGGGTTATGTCAGGGTATAGACAAAAATTGTTCACCAAAACCATTTTTAATGAAGCAAACAATAATAAAAAAAACAAAAAAAATTCATTTTCCACAATACAACTTAAGCCTCAACTAGTGTGGATCTTCTATAATAATGAGATAGTGCAATAGTGAAATAAGAGAGAGGTACAGAGAAAAGTAAGAAGAAAATGAGTATAAAGAAATAAAATTAATTTTATACACACTTCTTTTTTTTATCATTTTTTTTAATTACAAAACTATACAATTATAGAATCTAGAGTCCAACTTGTGGAGTTTAAGCCGATGAGGGAATTTGCCAAAAAAGAAAAAAAAACTTAGTCAATGCATTTCATTTGGTGAATTACAAATATTAGAAGGAGCTTTCTGTTTCGCCCCCTTCAATGCAGATGCTTCGTTATTCTTTGTTCGTTCGTTATCTTTCTTTCTTTCATCCCTTCTTTTTTGTGTAGATTTTACTTCTTTTTTTCTTTTTGAACAGAAGAGGCTCAAAGGCCCAAAACACAATGATAAAGAAGATGGATCCCATACTATCAGATAAAAGATATAGAGTCAAGAAGGTCGGCATACTGTGTAGATTATTCTTGAATGGGCCATAGTGAGCCCAGTAGATCCATTTATGGAACGGGCTGATGGTTGATAATGTCTTGTCCAGAATATTCCAATAGGGTTCGATTTTTCTTCCTTTTCTAGGTTAAATTGTGATATTCTAGCGCTGTCGGGCACAGCGCCGAATGAACCAGAGTGGGTTTCCGTCACACCTCGCGATTTCGGGTGCTCTTAGCGGTACGGACAGTGAAGAAGACGACCTTCATATAGAAAACTGGAGTCTTCTTGGTCCCAATGACATTGTTGGTGCCCCGACCCCCGAGCCTTGAAATCCCTGGAATTTCATACTTCGGGGCACAACAATGTCATTGGTACCTAGAATATTATGCAGTTACCTTTTCTGGCAGCCAGGTAGGCTTTCTGCTCTTTTTTTGCTGACAGGAATGAAACTTCAATATTTATGTGATTGAGATATTAGTCACAAGAATTCTTGGGCATATGGAGCTTTTAGGTTGAAGGGGTTCTTGACATTGTCAATGCTTACTTGATTAACATTGTATCTATATTGTGCTTATAAGCCAGAGTAAGTTATTATAACATTGATTCTATAGGTTTTGACAGTTTTTTAGAACTATGACTAGTGGTTGTCCTGACACTGCAAGGTTATTGGCTATGTTACTGGAATTCCATGAACAATTATTGTGTTATGCTCTAAATATGGCCTAATTTTTTCAAATCAGCGTTGTTTAGTAAGAAAAATTTATCATTAATATTCAGAGGAAGGTTTCAAGCGAAGCAGTATCCCAACACAAGGTGAGAAAACCAAGCTATGCTGCACTAGAAAGATGGAGAAGCCTGTCTTGACATTGGAGGCAGGTGCTTCATCTGAAGGAAATTTTTTATTCTAACTTGCCATTGAAATCTCATGCTTCATATGATGTATTCTGCAGCTCAGAAGGAAGTGGAATCATACGGTAAGCAGAGAAAGGATCAGGTTATCATTTCGAGAAACACTTTGGAAGCCCCAAGCAATCAGTCCTTCGATGCCAGTGGGAGGGCTTCTTTCATCCACCTGGATACATCTTCATTAAGCCAAAACCTCAGTCCATCATCGGTATATCTTGTAAATGTAGTTATACGGTTTTCTCTGTTCATAGTCATTTTTTGGGAAATTTTATCATATGGGAGATTCTGTTAATGCCTTTTTCTGTGGGTATGAGGTACGAAGGGGTTGACGGTTTCCTTTCACATTTTTAGTAGTTCTAGTGGGCATAAGTTTGAGGACTTATATCCTGATAAGATGCAT
The DNA here is from genome assembly GCA_032878935.1 of Erythrophleum fordii. Classification (NCBI taxonomy): domain Eukaryota; kingdom Viridiplantae; phylum Streptophyta; class Magnoliopsida; order Fabales; family Fabaceae; genus Erythrophleum; species Erythrophleum fordii. Next base: position 8,718,255 of record JAVQMF010000042.1, read on the forward strand.
AAGGTGAAGTTGAAAGGGGTCCAAAAATGTTGCAATCTCACTGCAGCTTTCTTATAATGAAAATTCCATGGCTTCTTTCATAGTCTAAGGTTGCAATTGTCATCCGTTGCCCTGTGTAATAAAGACTTGTTATGATATGACCCTAAGGTTAAATGAATTTGTCTTGTGGACTACTCTATGCAGGTGATATGTAGTTAATTCATTTAAATCTTCTTGAGAGCAGTGTTGAAACAAGCTGCCTATCTGAATAAACCTGGGGTGACTTTTACAGAAAAAGTTATGAAGCTGTTCACAATTTGCTGAACCTGTGTCAAGTCAACTGTTTTTTGGATTAAAACCTAGTCAGCTTTAGGAATGTCCATTCATATTCGACAAAGATCCGTAATGATTGCCCAAATGATCAGACATTGTTGGGGATCTTTCAAAAACAGCCTACCCTTTTGTCAAACAAAGATTTGCACGGTCAGTTTACACAGTACAGAAGTGTTTAAAAAGATATTCTATTTGCTGAAACTAGTCCAAAATCGTGCTAGTAAAGAAGGAAAAACAAAGCACAGATGGGTAATAAGTCATTGAAAACTTCATTCAGTATAGAAAGTTTGATATACCAAATAGAACAACCAGCTGAAGCAGTCTGTATACACATTATGTATGGAGCAACAAGCCTACCTGGCGAACTGTGAACAGCTTCAATTCATTCTGAGTAATAAAATTGTCCCATGTTGTGTTTGGATAGGTGTCTATTTGCCTCAATAGTGCTTTCAAGAAGAATCAAATATATTAGCTACATACAGGAAATTTTAGCTTCATAAATTAATCCATAATTCAAGTTCTAATACACATATTTTAGCCTTAAGTTTCATAACTCAATTTAAACTACACTGCATATTGGGACTGCAATTGTAGAAGTTGATGACTATGAAGAAAAACTACATACTGCAGCTATAGAAATTTCATTGTGAATAGAAAGTAAGCTTGCATCATTCTGAGACCCCATTAATTTTCCCCACTTAGCTTATCATGGTAAAATTTCCAAGAAATAAAATGCTTCAAAGTGGCTCAACTCTGCACAAACAGTACTTCCACATGGAAAACCTTCCATAGGGACTAAAAACCAGAATAAGTTGTGATAATTGATATTGCAGCTGAAGATTTGACATTCTACATTTTCCAAACAAGTGTTGGAAGATCTAAATGAATGTGAAGAGTACACCAATTTGAAATGCAAGCAGGAAGCCATCAAGTCTTAAGGTGAAGAATGCTGCGCTCTTCTCCTGTGAAGTAGGCAAATGGAGAAAGAATGTTACTATGGATACAAAACTGTAGTATTGCTGGCGTTATAGTTTTTATAAGTGTGTGGAACCAAGTTTGTGCAGAAGATCTATAACCAATTTTGAAATCCCCGGTCAAGTTTTTTAGGCAGTGGGAGAACGGTTATATAGGGTTTTGATTCCTAATAAGAAATGCTTAAGCAGATTCTAGAATTCATATTTCTTTTCAATGTGTGATTTTAGCAGGCCTTGCACATGGATGTGATCTCCTTTGACTTGAAGGGGAAGGGAAAATCATTTATGTAATTTTGATTGAAAAAAATTTAGGATATATTACTGTCACCCCCCCCCCCCTCTGAGTGATATTATACAATCATTCCATTTATTATAAAAATATATTGATGTAGAACAATAGAGGAAAAGGGAAGAGCAAGGAGGGAGAAAGAGAGAGGTAGGGATGAAGTTGGGAGATTAAACTGACTAGATAAACTAACTTCAGGTCTGAAAAATTAACATATAACTACTGGCAAGGTTATTTATGGGGGATCCATTACAAGTAAAATGAAATAAATAAAAAGCTAAAAAATAAATAAAACAAATAAAAATAAGAAAATGCATAAAACTGAAAAATTTTCTAAATTAAAGCTTCTCATGTCTAAAGTAAGTCTTTCACAATTTCATTTCCTCTAATATTCTTTTCCTATTTTTCGTCATATATAAAAACACTCTTAAAATATAATCAACATGCCTTGAAGGATAATATTGATTTGTTTTATTAAAAGTATAACTTATTAATATATATATATATATATATTATATTTTTTTTCAATGTTATTTATTTTGTTGAACATCAAATATATTGTTTCACAATATATCATATAAAATAATAAAATTTAAACTTTTCTATAAATATGAGAATTCATGTCTTTGGCTTGCCATGTTAATTTTAGACATTGAATGATCAACTTAATTCGATTAAAATTCGATTAACCGTCTTCCTCATATTATATTAAGATCTATTATACCTCGAAAAGCCACAAATTGTGTTCCAACTCTGGTGAGAATTAGTTGAGTGCAAAGAATCTATATATTATACAATAAAAAATATATACGGAAAATGATCCAAACATAAATAATTGAACTATAATTAGGATAGAAATTAGGCACCTAATCACAACTATGTTAAAAACATAAATTGAAATATTAATATGTGTAGATGGTATAAATAATGTCGTTACACCAAAACTATATGTGAAGATATAGAACTAACAAAAAAGGAGAAAGCTAGCTTATTTTTAGTAATTTTGTTACTTCCCAACCTTTCTCTTACTCTAACTTTTGATTACTTTTCATTATTATCTTAACTTTCATATGAGAAATTGAAACTGATTAATGAACCACAATAATAACCTCCAACTATAATATTTTGCTTGATTTGAATGATAGAGTCTCTCAACTATAAAGGGAAAAATACAGGGCTATTAGCATATTACAACAAAAGGGGAAGTATGCTATCTAGCATCAAGCTTACACTATAATCCTTTAATTTACTTAAAGATAATAATACATTATGACCTTAAAATTAATGAACTATTGATGTAAATTCAGTCATCAAACTCAAAAACTTAAGCCAAATTTTATACATATTGTGGGCACAACTGAGAACATATCGTAAAAAAATCAGATGAAAATTCTTCTCTAATTATTCCTAGAAATTTACACAATTCAACTTTTATTTCAGAATGATTAGAAAATAGAACAATTGAACAGAATTTAAAAATCAAACTGAAAATCAAATCAAAATAGCCCAAAAATTTATGAATAAATTCTACACAAAAATAAACATATATGAAAGCCTCTATATAAAATTTTAGACCAATATCATGTCTAGTTTACTCCCAATTAATCATCAAAGTTGAATTTCAGCTAAGCAAAATGCAAAAACAGGGAATTTTGACCAATATGCAGGAATCAGGGCATTTGGCCATTCGAACCAACCTAGAAAAACATACCAAAAATTCCATATGATTTTGGCACATTAATCTCAAGAGCCTGTGAAAATCACGATTTAATTCAATAAGATAAAGTCTCAATAAAATTAGCAAGTAAACATGACATAACATTCTAATAGAAAATTTCAACATTTCATATACCTTTTCAAAAATTAATTCTATCTATAGTTAAACGGAAAACCAATGAAAAACTCCACTAGTCTATTCCTAAATATGTTAAGAATAAGAAATTAACAAAAAATTATCAAACAAAATAATCCACATTGGCGCTGATTTATTTACACATAAAACTCTAGAAAAGAACAAATATGTGAAAAGACTTGTATGTACAATAGATATCTATGCTATATCTTCACAAAGTTACATTGTTACCTCATTCTAACCATTATGTACATAGAAAAACAGAACATAACAAAATAAAATACAAGAATAAAATGGTTTACAAAGCTATACAACAATATACAAACGTGTACAAATCAATAAAAGTTCAAAATAAAATGGAAAAAAATTATTTTTTGGTTCTACATTATTCACTAATCCTTATAGAATTGGGCAACCATTGCGAAGAACAAAATATTCAACCAACCAACCATTAACTACCTAATTAATCAATTGATTTTTCAGCAACAGTACCAAAAACTCAATGCTTTTGTATAGACATTTATTCATAATGGCAAGACTAGGTCTAGAATTAAGTTGTCAAGTATCGTAATAGTCATTCGACTAGTATAAAATGACGAAATGTCCAAGTATTGCATAAGGAATTAAGGAATGATGCAAAAGTTTTCTTTAGGGAAGAAGTGAAATAGAGACACCTAAATATTCACAACTAACCCATAATACATATAGTATCCCAATGTGCTTGGTTACTAGTGACCGAAAACATGTGCAAAGTGTTAGTAAAGTGAAAATAAAATAAAAAGGCTTGAAACTCAAAGTGTAAGAGATTCAAAAGTTGGACCTAGAATTTATGATGGATGTAAAAGATATGATCCCAAGCCTATTGTTATGCGCTAGCAAGCTTTAAGTATCAAATGTGCCTTGCAATTATCAATCTATCCTATTAATAACATTCCTTAGAATATCTCTTAGAACATACCTAAGTTCAATTATTAATAAGATGCATATACAAACAATGAGCTTATGGATTAACTAAGTGGTCAGACGTGTCTCACAACAATTACCTTGCACCTAATTAAACCATTGCTCCATTCCATTAAACAACTTGTAAGAATTATCTTAAGAATGGTACAAATGTCATTACACACATCTAAATATGATAATGTGCCTTGCAATTATACTAGACCTACATTCAATTCTATCATTATTATCTTATTCTAATTACATCCATAAAGTAGCTACATGCTTTGAAATTAAGTTAAATTGCAAAAAAATCATTAAAATCAGCAACTATTGTAAAAAGGCATTAAGATCTACAATTATACGACATTGTAACAATACAAACAAGTGACATATCATCACAACAGTCCCTGTAACTATAACAATCCATCAATAACAAATGAAATCTTAAATTAATTCAACAAAACAGAAAATAAAAATTGAAAATAACACTAGACAATAGGCAATAAATTGAGATAGGAGTAAACCAAAGAAGATATAAAGATTGTCATTCTTACACCTCTTCAATTCGTGAAATCCTCCTCTACGGTAGTAAATCTGACCAAAGATTTAGCACTTAGACATCTCTTTAAGCTCTCTTCCTTCCTCTTATAGTCAAAAGTCCCTTAATGACTTCATCATATCTAATTTAAATCAAAACATTAAAATTTTTGCTACTAATTGGTGCATTGCCATAACATTACATTGTATCACCATGGCAACAAAAGCTCTGTGTCCATGTGTTAAGGCAATCACATCACCACAATGTTGTGACATTGTTGTAGTGATGCTACGTGATATGTGCTCCTCCAATCAACCTTTGATACTTATCTATGTCTACTTCAATGTTTGTTATACAATCTAAATCCATTAGTTTTTATTTGTTTTCCTAAAACTAAGAAAAATAAATTTTAAACTAATGAAATCTAATAATTTCTAATATTTACAACCTTGTTATAAAATAAGAGAAAATTAATATAAAATGCTTAAAAGTGCTAACAAAAGCTTATGATAAGTCTTTAAATAAGCATATAAAAATAAATAAATTTATGACTTATCGAGTGGCATCTCTCAATAGTCTCCATTAAGGGATTCTTTACTCAAACTATAAAGAATAAGCCAAGTGTATGCAGAAAGTCACATTTGGTGGCATCTCTCAATAGTTTCAACCAAAAGCCTCCTCTATAGATTATTAAAGAGTAAGCCATGTGTAGACCAATAGTCATTTTTTGGTGGCATATTTTTTGTCAGAGATAAAAGTTATTAATAACCATCATTGAATCATAAATTAATGATCAAAATTAATACAAAGATTACTATAAATGCATAATAATATTAATATCTTTTTTGATTTTTACATTAATGATTTCTATATCAATCTTTGCCATTAGTTTGTGATCTAACAATAAATAATTACTCTTATTATCTCTCACATAAAATTACTTTTCTCATTTGATAAGTATATGTGTGTGTATAATATATATTATCTTTTAGTGAAAATATGAAAGCCTTTTAGTCTAAAACATAAATTACATATTACTAATTCTTACATACTAGTGAAAATATTAACAATTTCTCTCTCTCTCTCTCTCTCACACACACACACACACACACACACACACACACACACACACACACAGAGAGACATATATATATATATATATATATATATATATATATATATATATATATATATATATCTTAGTTTGATATGTTGGGATGACAATAGAAGAAATATGGAGTAAAGCCTTTCTTATTCTTCCTATTCGTCATTTTCCTCTATTTCATTTTTGTTCTTTTTTTTTAATCGAGGAAAAGATACAATAAGCTTACATTTTTTCTTAGATCAAGTCTTCTAATTGTTAGATTGTCTTCAAAATTCCCAGATAGTAATAAAATATTGCTTTGACACAAATCTCAAGACAATTCAATGGTTAAGAGCTCAAGCTCCCTATAAACTTTTTTTTTTATTGTAGGAGATGCTATTTTAAAAGAACACAAAAAAAAGGTTGAATGGAGTTTTAAAAATAATGTCTAATTTCAAAATTCATTTTTCAATATGGGAAGCTCAGATTTCTACTAGTGTCTATTTAATGTTAGGTTCTTTAAAGGCAAATTTAGAAATAAGTGAACTAGGAAAAAAATTTTTCATTCACTTGTAAGTGTAATAAAACAAGGAACTTCCATTAAATTAAAGTTTTTCTTAAGTTCTTATTTTGTAGGAACAAAGAATTCAAGAATCTAAAAGTTGAGAGTGAAGAGACAATCACATAAGGAATTAATAGTGGTTTACATCAAAGTGATCATATATCCACTCCTTAAGTACATAATAAGGGAATTTTTATAGCAATGAGAAACTTATGTAGGTCCACTAAGCAACCTTTCTAACAAGGCTTAGTTTCTTGCTTTTACTGCCTATACATAAGACAACCTTGAAGGTTTAATACAAGTGTTTTTATAGCTAATTACAAAGAGGTAACCCACACACAAAGGCTTAACTCACAAGCTTTTACAACCTCAAAAAGAAAGGCCAAGGTTTTTAGCAAGGTTCCTAGAAACTCAAACAATCAAAATATAAAAAGTGATTGCATATAAAAGAGTAAGGCTTACTAAAAGCACCATAAATGACTAGCACAAATCTTACTAAGAGGAATCATTACTCAGGTAGCTTAGCATGCACTCATTTTCTAATGAACAATGGATATCTTTGGTAAATGCACTTCTATTCTCTATATCTCTTCTTCTTCTTCAATGCAACTCTCTTTAAATATCAGTGATGGAAAAGTTAGTTGTTACTCATATTGTGTTTCTTCCCTTAGACCATCTTTCATATTCAACGATTACTCTATCTTCTCATTTAATGCATTAATAGGAAAATATCCTTCAATATTCATTTTTGCTACATTTAATGTTGGAGACGGCTCCCTTTTTCTTTATCAAACCAACATCAAATCTAAGAGGTAGAGAGAAGAGGAAATAGTTGAAAAAGAAAGGATGTCTTCAAATCACTTTTGATTTTACTTTTATTTTGCTTAATCTTGACATGTCTTAATGACAAAATGTGATGTCTTCCCCTTGAGTTATTAGCTATCAAACTTACTTCTTCTTTTTTTGTTTCTTATAGCATATATCTAATATGGCATAGATAACTTTCAAACTTGATTTAACTTAAGGGACATTGCTCTATGGTCATAGACATTATCTATGCACAAGGGACAACAAAGAGAAAAGTAAATTCTTTTGACACTTTATGGCAATGTTGAGATGGATGGAAAAATATGAAATGACAATAAGTGAAATGGCCAATTTAGGGACAATTCAAATCTTCTACAAGCCATAAATTATTGTATATAATATAATCAAAGAGAGATAGAAAGAAAAGAGAAAATGTGTGTAAAGAGAGGAAGTAAGTCCCATCTACACTCATATCCCTTTGTGTTACTCTTTTTTTAACTATACAATTGCACGAACGCAGAGGATTTAATTTGATTTAGGGAAGATTTTGTTTGGGAGATTTTCTTTAGAATGTTATGGAATGGTAAAGGAAGGATGTAACATCTGATAATTATTAAATTAAGATTTATGAGGAAAAATGAAATTCTTATGAAATTATAGAGAAAATAATTTAGAGTAGGGGTTTAATTAATTAATTTGAGAAATTTAGTAAATTGCTTTAAGGAAATTAACTAGTGACCCATTTTATCCCAAAAAGTGAAATTAAGTTGGAAATAATTGTTGCCATGAGACCGTGTATTCCTTTGATTTTAAAGCTAAAACCAGCACCAATGGCTCAAATTTGATTTTAAAAAAAAAACATTGAACATTGAAGCATGTCTTTAGCTAGTCCAAAAAACCACTTTTAAGCCTTAAACACATACTTAGTCTCATTTTATTTCTTTCCCTTAGCCTCTACGCAATAGCAGCATGAGCAAATTAAAAAAAGAAAAGGAACTATATGGGTTTGGGGCTTTAAAGCTTGCAAGAGAAGAAAGGATGAAGATTTAGCCCAGATAACTTTGTATAAACTTTGTCTACTCTTCTTTATTTTCATTTTGGTTCAAATAGTTTATGATTCCATTACTGTTTGCAAAATTGTAAGGTTTGAGATTTGAAGATTTTGGGGTTGTTGTTGGTAATGAGGATGAAGCAGAAGTGAAAACAAAGTATAGGTTTAAATTTTCCCTTTATTTATAGTTATTTTTCCTTAAATCTCTTCTTAAAGTTGAGTTTAGTGTTTGGGCTTTATCTATATACGAAAATATGAAAACCCATATGCAAAACTTGGTGTTTCATGCTACAAGCTAAACATTTATAGCCTTAAGAAGCTTTGTGAGGTAAATCATTTAAATTTATAGAATTAATCAAAGATGAGGATTTGCTTGTATTAATTAAATGTTGTTAATTGTATATTAATATTCTAGGCTTAGATTGTCATTGGGAGTGTGTCCATAGTTGCGTAAGAAGTATAAGGCATCTTTAAGAGGTAATTAGAGTTTAATTCCATTTATATTTATAGTAATATTCCATTAATTGCTTAAATATGTAGTCACATGATGCTAATGAGAAAGTTTAACTATTGATATTTATTAAATATCATGGACCATGATTGTGCCTTGGTAAATAGAGTTGTGACAATGTTTTTGTTGATGTATATGTGCCATGATTGTACACTAAGTCATAACTCTGCTCATTTTATGGGAAAAGATACTATGACCATGCTCTTCCCTTAGTTATTGGCCAATGATTAAATGTATTAATTTGTAGTTACCAGTATAAGAAAATAATCCTCTCATAGTAAAACTTGCTCATTTGCTTTGTGCATGCATTCTCTTTTATAATTTTCTTATGTAAAGCATCATGGTTGGTTATTCTATGTTATATGATTGAAATTTTAGTTGTGAGCTAACTTTTTAGTTTAAAAATTCTGTTATGGCAAAGGAAAGCAAATGAAACATTGTTAATAGTGTCTTAGCTTTTGCTTAGATTTTGGTGCTTTCCCTTTTTGTAAATAGGTTAATGTAACTAATGATATTGTATATAAGTTTAATTTCATATTGTATTCCATGATGCATCATGTCTTGTCAAGTGTAAGATTTTTATGCTTTATACAATTAGGACTAATCTCCAACCAAGTTTTTTTTTTTAATTCTTTTGTAAGATGGATTCTTTTGTGTAAGTAGTTTATTCATGGAATGAAAGGTAAAGTCACCTATAGTTATTTAATCTTGTTACTCTTTTACTTATAGGTATGGTTATCATTGAATTATAGTTTGTGATTATACATGAATGCCCCTATTTATGTCGTTGAGCTCCTAGTTGTAAGTTAGGAATGAATGATAGTTATAGCTTGTTATAGGGTTAAATTTTGGTATAGAAAAAGTTAATCCTAGTTATAATAGTCTTTATGAGTTTTAGCATTTGAATTGTGTTTAGAAGGTTGATGCCATGAAAAGCTTGGCATTTTACCCTTTTTATAAAACATAATTTGCTGATTTTGATGTAACTAGTTGATAGAGACCAATCAACTGTTCGGGTCATCTTACTAATGTTATTAACTCTGTAAGTAACAAATTGACCACCAACTATCAAGCAACCAATCGAGTGTTGTGTTGAAAGAATTGTCGATTTTGTAAGTAATTGGTCAAATACCCACTAGCCAAGCAGTCAATCTGGTGCTTCCCTACTAGTCGACTGCTCTTCTAAAGCAATAAATTGATTGCTACAAGATTAGCCACCTTTTTTTAAGTAAAATTCCAAGCTTTCTAAGGGTTGTTAAAGGAGGTATTGGGAACTACAAGTGATATTAGAAAGAAGAAGAACAGTTTGCTTGCCTTGAGAACCTCATAGAGAATTAAAGTAAGTTTTAGTTATCTACAATTTGGAAATAATTAACTAGAACTTAGTGCTCATAAGTAAATAAGTAAATTAATTTGATGTTATTATTGAGTACGCCATTAAAAGGTTTAAATTTTCCCCATTCTCATCATATGACCACATGGTAGAGTAAGCTTAAATGAAGGTTTATTTTATTCTTATTAGTTAAATCTATTAAACTTAACTTATTTATTTAATAAGGCGTTTACAAAAGACTTTAAGACCCTTTACTGCCATTTAAAACTCAAATTTTTTTGTCCTTCTAAATTGGGAGGTTTAGGAAGGAATGAAATGAACATGTGATATAATTAAAATTATATTCTTTTTGGCTAAAAACTTTTTAGAATGACATTCTAATTACAATGTTAATATTAGAAAAATAATTTATAAATCATTTCATTCTATTAATAACTCCTTCCCTTCTCTAATTAAACTTCTAAACAATGGAATGACTCTATTTCTTTTCATTCCCTTTTAAAAATCCAAACATAACCTAAAGCAATATAAGCCTCAATATGTAATAATGAGAGAATTGTTATTGGCCTTTAGATGATAAGTATTAATAATTTCCTTTATCTTTTATAACGTTAATAGGCCTAATTTGACTCATCTTCTTTACGAAAATTTCACATAGAACAATGTTTGTTGATTTTGTGCTCACCTATTGGTTTCTCCCATTTTGCCATTAATGTCCCTTAAGTCTTCATTTCTTAAATTTATTATAGTAGTTAGTGGAGTAAATGACCTTTTTTAGATTATCATATTCAGATAAGAAAAAATGAGAAAAAAAAGTATATAAACATGCATTTTTTTTAATTAAAAAGCTAAAATAAACAACTTTTTTTTTCCTTTAGTATGATTTTTTTTTAGCTTTGACCAAGTTAATTTACCTTCTTCCTTTTTAGTAGAAAAGAAATACAAGCGAATACAAAAGATATTACAAGGCAAAATTAAATATAGACAAGTCAAAACAAGCTTATAATTGCATTTATTTGTTTGTTTTTTTTCTTGTTAGATCATGTGACATATGTCTAAAGGAGGCATTTTTATTTTTTAAAATTTATGTTAGGTTGTTTGAAATGCTGACCAGTAAGCTTATAGATTCACCATGGAAGGAAGCATGTGTATATGCCATGCATAGCCTATGTGGAAAGGGACATTATAATGTATAAAGGCTATGATACATACTTTCTTATAGTCTTTGAGATAATACACTTTTTAAAGACTTTGGTTTATGGAAACTTCTCTAACATTTGGTGTAAGCTTGGAGATGAAAACATGATAGAAATTATCTTTCTTGAAAAAGACAATGACATACTGAAAATATTTAAATAGTTAGAAACTAACTAGCACAGGGTGCTAGAAATTTATTTCTAGTACAACTTTAAGGTTGAAGAGGAGTAAAGGGTTGAGGAAGAGAAAAGGGCTTAAGCATAAGAAGATCAAAGGGTTAAGGAAAATAAAAGTTCTAAAGAGGAAAGAAAGTATGAGGGTATAAAGGAGGAGTCAAACACTGAGGCCAATATGATTAGTTATGAATTTTCTAATAGTGATATCAACTGGCCAGATTTTTTCTTTGAAAATATTAATGGTGGTGAAGGAATAAAGGCAACAGTTAATCATTGGATGCATTGTGGCCAAGTAAACGTGCATTTACTGATTGATTATGAGTCCAATTGGGATGAAAAGCTACATTTTAAGTATAATGACAATGACAAGTTGGTGAGCATAAATGGGTCAAATGATGAAGGCCAATTAAGAAGAAGATGATCACATATAGAGTTTAATAAGAAGAAAGACTTTGAAAGACTTATCAATCTTTAAGTTGGTATAAGGTTTTCTAACTTCAAAATATATAGGTAGGCATTAAAACAATACACTATTAAAAATGTCGTTGAATTCAAGTACATAAAGAATGAAGCATAATAAATTAAGCTGAAGTGCAAGCATGATTGTGGATAGGTCATACATACAATAAGGATTCACGTGGAGATGCATTACAGAGTATGTCATTTCATAGGGAGGAGCATAATATAGCTAGGTAAGGGAGAACAAGTAGGTGAATTTAGGTTAGTTGTCCAAGAAGTATATTGAGCACATTAGGGACTAATCGAATTAGAATGTAATAGGCTTTGCAAATTAGATGCAAAGAAAGAAGGCATGGAATGCTCTCAAGGCACAATTTATCCTTGGATGAAAGAAACGCTTTAAAGATAGAAGAATGACTTTAGGAGTTACATCTACTATATGATTTGTGATTAGAGGTTCAAGGTGGAAAGCCCATGGAAAAGAGAGGTGGTCGATTTTAACTTAGTGTCTTGTACTTGTAATATATAAGACTTAATTGGCATTCCATGTGGACATGTTGTGGTTGCTATTCACTGAATGAGGTGGGTACCTAAAGACTATGTTGCTTATTATTATAATAAGGAATTCTTCATGAGAGCTTATGCTTCGACCATAGATGCAATGCCTAGTAAAGAGCATTGGCCACTATATATTATGAACCCCTTGTAGCCACCAAAGTACAAGGGCACCTGTAGGCCAAAAAAAGCCAAGAAAAAGGGCTCTAGATGAACCATAAGATACATCCAAGATAAGCAAGAAGGGGGTTACGACAAAGTGCAATACTTGTAGGGTGATGGGTCATAATGCACGTGGTTGCAAGGCTTCAAGTAACCCTAACAAAAAGATACACTAGAAGAAGCCAAAGAAGAGTGCATGACCAGAAAACTTGATCGCTAAAATTTTTATGCGTGTCCGCAAGTGCACGGGTCGGATCAAGTAGTTCAGTGATAAGTAAAAGTATCGTTCCCACGAGGAATGACTGGAATGCAATTAGGCAGTGCACAACCTACTTTTATCCACGTTAAACAACTAATTATGAGATTCTTGATTTTAGAACTAAATTTAAAATAAAGCGAATTGAAAGAAAACTTAGTTGGCACAGGTAGTTAAGATAAAATCCAAGGTTTGAAATTACCTAGAGTCACTATTCCTTTGATGCTCACTAGAACTTAATTTCTTATTTAATTGTAATTAATTATCGCCTTGTGGGTTAAGAGTTTAGAAGCTATAACCGTCCATCGATGTAATTACAGTCCTACTCTCCCCTAGAATCTAAGTGTCCTTAGATTTAGGTTAGAATGCATTAGATACTATATCCCTCTACGAACCAATTAAGGTAATCAGGTATATGTCTATCCCAATTACAAATTAGATGATTCTAAACTTAATTTATCCAACTCTTAGGTCCAATTTAGAATCCCTTTTTCAAGGTAAATTCCAATTTCCCAAATCAAATCAAAGAGGTGGCCAATCCCTAAGAAAGCATTAAGCAAGAGAGGATACACAAGATTCCAATCATCACAATTAACAAGACAATTAATGATTCAGTTCATATCAAGTTCATAGTGCTCTAGGTAAAGAGGAATTTAGCCACACATAGCTAAATCTACAGAGAATTCCCAATCAAAATACATGGAGAAAATGAAAAGAACAAAGAAAGTAAACAAAGGGAAGAATGATATGCAGAAAGTAGAGCTCCCCCTTTGATTCCTCCTCTTCCTTCACACTCCAAGCTTAAAGAGCCTTCAAGAACTCTCAAAATCGCCTCCTGGATGCTCAGAACTTCCTCTGCTGTCGAAAAGTCTTGAACCCTAACTCTTCCAACGTCTTTTAAAGCTTGAAAATTAAAACTCTGCGTTTCAGGTCCGATCTCGCTATGGCGAGGAGCGTCTCTCGCTATAGCTAGGTCTCATAAATCCTCAGGTTTCCGCTGCGCTTCGCTACTCAGACGCTATGGCGAGTTGCTCTCTGGAATTTCTATGCGACATGACTTCGCTATTGCGAAGCCTCCCCTTCGCTACGGCGAAAATGCCATCTCGCTACAACGAACTCTGTTCTCGCTATGGTGAGAAGACTTGTAAAATCTGTAGTTGCCCATCTCAGCTTCCCTCTTTTATTTGCAACTCTTTCTATACTTTGTAACTTTTCCCTGAAACTAAAATCAATCACAAAATGAGGCTCAAACTGATAAAAATATTAAAATTAAAATACTTCTTTTGTTTTGTTTGATTGAATATATTTTTAACCTATTAATCAAGGGAAAAGAACCTTACCTCCCTAATTTAGTGTCAAATATAATCCTTTTTATTCCTAAATTAGGAGGTTATCAAACTCCCCCACACTTAAATCTTTGCTTGTCCTCAAGCAAATCTTAAAAGGGATAGCGCCCAAGCAATTTGAATTACAGATCCCCCCCACACTTATAATGAATCTAACTTCAGAAGCAGAAACTCAGCAAAACTCGAATAGAAATTGAAACAATGTACTCAGAGTAACACCCTTATTCCTAAAGTGTGTGTGTGCTCAACAAGAGATGTTAAGAAATAATCAAGCAATCCTAAATAAGTTTTCCTAGCAATTTCAACACCTAACCCAATCATCTGTACTAACTTCAAACATCAAAGCTCATTGAGAAGCGTCTCTATTATTCAATGCAGAATTATTTTCAGCATCTTTTTTTTTTTTTTCTCTCATCATCAAATTACTTAATCCTTTTGACGCGAATGACAACATTGGTTATGAAGTCACCCGGTTACTCAGATTAGAGAAATCCTCAGAGGGCTACTAGCATACTCTTAGTTTTATCACTGTTTGACGCGAAAGTTCACACTTTTTGGTGCAAACCCCTGGTTACTAAGTGATTTCAACCATTGGAGTAGAGAATTCCAAGTTTTTTTTTTTTGCATTTTTTTTTTTAGATATCCCTCTCAATTAACAATTAGATATCCATCAGAAACAGGTAAATTAGGGAGATCTAAAACAACTGGAAGCTCATTATAAGAAAACTTGACTTACTTCAAAAATCATCTTATTGGAAAGTGCTCCTATTGTAAGTGCATACTACAATTGCATTACTTACTTTATCCATTTCAAGTTCGCTTAACCTCTAAATTCTTTAGTTCATATTCATCTAAAGTGAGAAGGGATGAATTTGATTTAACATATGAGCATAAGGAATATAAGGATTTGAATATTATTAATAAGAGGGTGTTATTGTCAATCTATATCTACTTATCCTATATTTATCTATGTTTACCTTAACTCCCCCACACTTGAAAGTTACATTGTCCTCAATGTATAAAATGGGAAATTCAGAAGGAGATAGACAAAGAGAAGCAGATGGGGGGTGAAGGGAGGGGATAAAAAGAGGTAGGGAGAGACGAGACTCCCCTGATAAGAAGAGATAACATGGCAAGGGGATGCATGTGAACGGCTCCTCCATCTGATAGACAAAAATGGATAAAATACATATAGGAGACAGTAAGTTGGCAGTAGAATTAATAAGACAATTTAAGAGCACAGCCAATTCAGGATTTGAGAGCATAATTAGATACAGTTATCCATAATACAGTTATCCAAAATATAAGGTAAGCAAAACAAAAGATATGGCAACAGGATAGAAGGGTCCTAAGAATCAGACGGCCCAGGTCTATCATGAGGTGCAGGCTCCTGAGGTAGAATGATGATCGGTGATTGAGGAGCTTTAGGAGGTGGCGGTGGAGGAGCCGGCATCAAGTAGTCCATAAGCGTCTGTAGTTGATCCTTTATTGATATGACATGACCTTCCAGCCTATGGATGGACTCTCGTGCCCAATTCACAAAATCAGTCTGATAAGGAGCCCCATGTCCTGACGGCTCTGGAGTAACCCGGTGCTGATGTGAGGGAGGTGGTGGAGAAGCCTCAGGCTGTGCCTGTGCCTCTGCTTTCTGCCTACGGGGTTGCCCTGGTGCATCTTTCATACTGTCATATTTGAACGGCCCCTTCGGCTTGAACTGCGCGTCATTTTTCGAGACGCGGCTACCCCCCATAATGAGTAATTCTGTCAGCATATGAGGGTATGCTAAGCTAACCCTGTCAGACCTCGCCACTTGTTTGAAGTTTAAGAACATGAGGCGAGGAATGTTGACCCGCTGTCTGGTCATAAAGCACCATGTTAGAGTGGCTCGTTCTTGGATCATGTCGGATCCATAGGAACTTGTCAGGACGTTACTTGTAATGAACTATAACAAAAAACGGGCTGGTTTATTGAGCTGATTCACCGGGTAAACCTTGTTCACCAGCCGAGCTCTTCCTTCTTCAGCAATGGTGGTCTCTACTTCTTCCCAAGGAATTGACTGGGGGTTCTCCATATATGCTTGGAAAGCACATTCTGGGACGTCCGGCAATTCATAGAAGTCTTGAAAGACTTTCTCATTTATGCGCACCCAGGCCGAACGGCAATAGTATTCCTCTTCTTCCTCCTCAGTATCCTCAAAGTTAGCATATAACTCCTGGATCATTAAGGGGATCCGATGCACCGATTTTTTCGTGAATCCGTGCAGCCCATGCCATTCAAAATCATGAAAAGTCAGGTCTCGGGCGTTGGGTGCATAGTAGCGATCTTCTACTACTCCTCTGTCTGCGAAGAGTCTATCGAAGCGAAATTCTGCCCGGGCCGATGCAAATCGATCCTTATCGTATGATTGCTTCTTTTGCTTTGAGGAGGAGGCTGCAGCAGTCTTTGTTTGCTTTTTAGGAGCCATGCCTGCGAAATTCCAATAGGAAAGAGATAAAAGTCAGTAGCAGCAGTAATAGGGATTCATAGAGTAAGGAAAAAGAAGAAGATAACAAGAAGCAGACGCATGCAGCATGTTTCTAATAAGGAAAGACACGATTAAGGGTCTACAAGGGACGAGGGAATGAGGAATAAAGAAACAAATCAAGCAAAATGGTCCATAATAGCCAGGTTTCTGGAAAAACGTCGAACTCGCTGTAGCGAGTTCGAGCTCGCTATAGCGAATTCGAACTGAATTCTGTAGAGCCAGATTTACACGGATAAAAAGCTAAGGTGAAGCCATATTTCTGCATAAAAACAGGCGACTAACAAAACCCATCCAGAAAAACTAACTAAATGGACCCCTAAATACGCAGATTTGAGCAAAACTATTCGAACCCTAATATGACTATATTCAGCGAAATCAACCAGCAAATCAGGGAGAAAAGAGTTAATTGAATTACCTGATGTACGAGATGCGATTTGTGAGGGGAATGCGAGATTATGATGCACGAAATGCAACGAGAGAAAGGATGGAGGATTTTTAGAGCTTCGTCGCAGTGGCGAGAAAGAAAAGTTGAAATGACGATATTTATATAAGATGCTTCGCTATAGCCAGGCTATAGCGAGAGCGTCTCTGGAGTTATTACCAAAGGTAAAGCTGCCACCTTCGCTACAGCGAAATTAAATATCGCCATTGCGAGATAACTTGGTTAAAATTTTATGGCCGGAGAGTCTCGCTATAGCTTGGCTATAGCGACGAGCTCTTTGGATTTAGTACCAGAAAGTGGGACTGCTGTACTCGCTGTAGCGAAATAGATGTCTCGCAGTAGCGATGAAACTTAGCAAAAATTATATGCAACAATTACTCGCAATAGCCAGGCTACAGCGAGCCTCTATCTGGATTTAGTACCAGAATGCAGCACAGAGATCTCGCTATGGCGAGGTAATGTTCTCGCTGTAGCGAGAATACTTAAAATTCACTGACTCGCCATATTCCGGCCATAGCGAGAGACTGGTGTATGTACCAGTAGTGGGACAAGCAGCCTCGCCATTGCGAGATGTGTTTCTTGCTATAACGATTTTTTTTTTTAACTAAATTTCTCCATCTACATGCTCACTAAAATTCTCCCTCAAATGCAACCATATACAATAATAAAGTATAATTCAAAGCATGGTTAGAAACTCCCTGTGAACATGCCCAATGTTGCTCATTCCTGCCAATCCTAAGCTCCTTGATATCTACATTTTAACCTTTAAAACACATAAAAAACAAAAATTATCAAACCCAAAATGAGAAGGACTTTAAATTCAAACAAAAAGAATACAAAGAAAACTTGGGTTGCCTCCCAAGAAGCGCTAAGTTTAAAGTCTTCAGCCAGACTATCATGACGCTTCTATGAGCAATCTTGGAGTTGCACATTTGTCTTCATCCTGTCCACTGGTCCACCAAGGTAATGTTTCAAGCGTTGGCCATTGACCTTAAAGGTTTCTCCATTTTTCTCATCTTGAATTTCAATGGCACCAAAGGTAGTGGTCGATACCACCTTAAAAGGACCAGACCACCTGGATTTAAGCTTTCCTGGAAACAATCTCAAACGAGAGTTATACAATAGCACTAAATCACCAGGTATGAAATCCCTTTTCAAAATCTTTTTATCATGCCAGATCTTTGTCTTTTCCTTATATAGCTTAGAACTCTCATAAGCTTGTAATCTAAATTCATGAAGTTCATTAAGGTTTAACAACCTCTTTTCACTCGTATCTTTATAATCGAGGTTTAACTTCTTTATGGCCCAAAAAGCCTTGTACTTAAGTTCCAAAGATAAATGACAAGCTTTACCAAAAACTAATTGATATGGAGACATACCAATTGGTGTTTTGTAAGCTGTCCGATATGACCATAAAGCTTCATCTAGCTTATCAGACCAATCCTTCCTATTAACACTCACTGTTTTCTCCAAAATTCTCTTGATCTCCCTATTAGAAACTTCACAGAGGCCATTGGTCTGAGGGTGGTAAGCTAAAGCCATTTTGTGGTGGACTCCATATTTTTCTAACAAAGCTTTAAACAAACGATTATTAAAATGAGTTCCACCATCACTAATGATAGCTCTAGGGGTGCCAAAGTGAGTAAAAATATTCTTCTTTATAAATCGCACCACTGTTTGAACGTCATTATGTTGGCAAGCTACCGCCTCAACCCATTTACTAACATATTCAACTGCCACTAAGATGTATTGTTGGCCTCTAGACAAAACAAAGGGACCCATAAAATCAATTCCCCACAAATCAAACAGTTCAACTTCAAAGATACCGGTTTGAGGAAGTTCATGCTTTTTAGAAATATTACCGGATCTTTGACAAGCATCACAGTGAGAAGCAAACAAATGAGAATCTTTAAACAATGTAGGCCAATAAAAACCAGATTGCAATATTTTAAAGGCAGTTTTCTGACCACTAAAATGTCCCCCAAATGGTGATGCATGGCATGCAAGCAAAATGTCATGTTGTTCAATCTCAGGAACACATTTCCTAAGAATTCCATCCACACATCTTTTGAACAAATAAGGTTCATCCCAAATGTAAAACTTAACCTCATTCAAGAATTTCTTCTTTTGATAATAGTTTAAATCAGGAGGTTAAATTTCACAAACAATATAATTTGCTATATCAGCATACCAAGGTACATGTAGCAAATTAGCAGCCATTATGCATTCATCAGGGAAAATATCATTCACAAGCTTACTATCACTAACATGCTCAGAATCTAACCTAGAAAGATGATCAGCTACTAGGTTTTCACATCCTTTCCTATCCACTATATGCAAGTCAGATTCTTGAAGTAATAAAACTCACCTAATCAATCTAGGTTTGGACTCTTTCTTTCTCAACAAATATTTAATAGCAGCATGATCAGTGTGTACTACCACCTTAACTCCCAACAGATAAACTTTAAATTTTTCAAAGGCAAAAACAATAGCTAACATTTCTTTCTCAGTGGTAGTGTAATTTACCTGAGCATCTACTAATGTTCTGCTGGCATAATAGATAGGATGAAAAATTCGGTCTCGCCTCTGTCCCAAAACAGCTCCTACTACATAGTCACTTGCATCGCACATTACTTCAAAGGGCAATGACCAGTTCGGAGCAATTATTATAGGCGTAGTTATTATTCTTTGTTTCAATTCTTCAAAACTTTTTAAGCAGTCATCATCAAAAAGGAACTTGGCATCCTTTTCTAACAGTTGGGTTAAGGGCTTTGAGATTTTTGAGAAATCTCTGATGAACCTTCTATAGAACCCCACATGCCCAAGAAAACTTCGGACTCCTTTGACACTAGTAGGAGGTGGCAACCTCTCAATCAATGATGTCTTGGCTCGATCTACTTCCAAACCCTCCTTAGACACCTTGTGTCCTAGTACTATTCCTTCCTTTACCATGAAGTGGCATTTTTCCCAGTTCAGAACTAAGTCAGTTTCCTCACACCTTTCAAGTACCTTAGAGAGATTTTTCAAACAGACTTCGAATGAATCACCAAAGACAGAAAAGTCATCCATGAAAATCTCCATGATGTCTTCGATGAAATCAGAAAAAATTGATGTCATGCATCTTTGAAAGGTCGCTGGTGCGTTACACAACCCGAAAGGCATTCTCCTGAAGGCAAAAGTGCCATAGGGGCAGGTGAAGGTTGTTTTCTCTTGGTCTTCAGGTGCTATAAAAATTTGATTGTAACCTGAATAACCATCCAGAAAACAAAAGTATTCCTTCCCCGCTAGTCTATCAAGCATTTGGTCAATGAAGGGAAGGGGAAAGTGATCTTTTCAGGTAGCTGCGTTTAATTTTCAATAGTCCATGCACACTCTCCAACCAGTGACAGTTCTTGTAGAAATCAATTCTTTCTTTTCATTTGTCACAACTGTCATTCCTCCTTTCTTAGGAACGCACTGTACTGGACTAACCCACGCACTATCTGAAATTGGATAGATGATTCCTGCATCCAGCCACTTGATGATTTCCTTCTTGACAACTTCTTTCATCATCGGGTTCAACCTCCTCTGATTCTCTATAGACGGCTTATGGTCTTCCTCCAGTAGGATTTTATGCATTACAATGGAAAGGCTTATCCCTTTAATATCAGCAAGTGTCCATCCCAGAGCCTTTTTATGACTCTTTAGTACTTCAATTAGTCTCTGTTCTTGATGAGAGCTCAATGCTGTAGAGATGATGACAGGTAATGTCTCTGAATCCCCTAAATATGCATATTTCAAATGCGTAGGGAGTGGTTTTAACTCCAAAAGCGGAGGTTGTTCAATTGAAGGCTTAAGAGATGTTGCTGAACGGGATGTCAAATCTAAAGATTCAACTTGCCAATGCTGTTTAGCTCGAGTGGTTGAAAAATTCAGCACTTGGGTTATCTCATGACTAGTTTCAGCGTTCTCATGCTTCACTCCCATTACTAATGCTTCAATAGGGTCTTTGATTATTATTGAATTGAATTGTTCTTGAGCTAACTCATCAGTCACTGAAACTCTGAAGCAATTTTCAGCATCTCTAGGATATTTTAGTGCTTTGTCCATGTTAAACACCACTTGCTCATCCCTCAATCTCATCACTATTTGCCCTTTCTCTACATCAATAAGAGTTCTGGCTATGGCTAAGAATGGACGACCAATAATCAACGGATTATCCTTATCTTCTTCACAATCCACAACAATGAAATCAGCTGGATATATGAACTCACCAACCTTTACTAAAACATCTTCAATTATACCTCGTGGATATGCTAAGCTCCGATCCGCTAATTGCAATGTTACTGTGATAGGTCGTGCCTCACCGAGTTGCAACTTCTCAAAGACAGATAACGGCATAAGGTTTACACTGGCTCCAAGATCACACAAAGCCTTACCTTGAAAGTGGGTGCCTATTTTACAAGGCACAGAGAAGCTACCCGGATCTTTGCACTTCATTGGAATCCGTGGGTTGATTATTTTGCTGCACTCTTCAGTAAGTGCTACAGTTTCAAATTCACCAAATCTCTGCTTCTTGCTTAGCATCTTTTTCAAGAACTTGACATACTTAGGCATGTATTCCAATGCTTCTGAGAATGGGATATTGATATGAAGTTGCTTGAATATCTCTAAGAATTTTTGATACTGCTTATCTTCCACCTTCTTTTGAAGTCTTTGAGGAAAAGGTAATGGAGGTATTATCCTTGGTGATGTATGCAGTTTCTCTCCTTGTTTCTCACTCTTATCAACATTTGCCTGTTTTTTAACTGCTTCACTACTCATTTTTTTCTTCTTTTCAACTGATGCATCCACACATTCTTCTCCTTTTCCTTTATCATTATTTGTCTCCTCTATGGCAATTTCACCTTTATCTTCCTCTACAACAGCCTTTGATGCAGGTGTGTGGCTAACCACCATCGGTGTTTGATCATCTGGCAACGCTTTTCCACTTCGAAGAGTTATGGCCTTACATTCTTCCTTACCTTCTCTTCTGGGATTAGGCACCGTGTCACTTGGCAATCCCCCTTGTCTAAATGAATTCATTGCTGAGGCTAATTGACCCATCTGCAGTTCTAGATTTCTCAAGGAGGTATCAACTCTAGCATTTACTTGAGTTTGCTCTTCATTTTGCTTACTTTGAATGCTAATGAATTTCGCCAAGGCATCTTCCAAGTTAGTCTTAGGTTCTTGAATAGGTGCATTTTGCCTTACAGGTTGAGTAAAACCTGGTGGTTGAGTAGGCCTAATGCTTGAGGACGATGTTGGTTGATTTAGTGCTGGTTCATGCTTCCAAGAGAAGTTTGGATGATTTCGCCACCCAGGATTGTAATTATTGGAGTATGGATTCTGATTCTTTAGAAAGTTCCCCACGTAATTAACTGGTTCTGAAAGTGCCAAAGGACAAGAGTCTACTAAATGCAGATCCCCACAATTTTCACAAGCAATTGGGGTCACCTGAGCAGAACAGACATTCATTTGCTGATTTCGCTGCACTTGAGATTTCAACATATCAAATCTCTTATTCAGAGCGGAAAGAATAGTGGCAAGTGGAATAAAGGGGTCTTCTTGAGTATTGGCAACATTGACACTCACCCTTCTATCACCTCCTCTTTGCACATAACTCTCAGATAATGTATCCAATGCCTGAATAACATCATCTACAGGCATTTCATCCCAACGCCCATTCAGAATAGCATCTAACATCGTATCGGTTTGTGGAGTTAGACGCGTACAGAAGTTCTGAACGATAGCACAGTCATCCATCCCATGGCTTGGGCATTGACGAAGCAAATGCTTGTACCTCTGCCATGCAGCATATAAGTGCTCGTCTGAAGCCTGCTTGAAGTTGATGAGCTCACGACGTGCATCTGCTATTTTATTATTTAGAATGAAGCGAGCTCTGAACCTTGCCTCTAGCTTATCCCATGTATCAATTGAACCTTCAGGCAGAGTCAACAACCACTCCTTAGCCTTTCCTTGTAGAGAGAGGGGGAATAGTCGAAGTCTTAGCACATCTCTTGGTACCCCGTTCTGTTTGAATGAATCGCACACTCCCAAGAATGACAGAATATGGCGGTTGGGATCTTCATCAGACCTCTCACCAGTGAATTGTCCATTGAGCTGCAACATGGAGATCATCACTGGCTTCAACTCAAAGTTAGCAGCTTGAAAGTCTGGCACTACTATGCTTGATAGAGTGCCCTTCATAGTACGACCCACAAAGTCTTTTATGGACTGATTTGCATTCCCTTCCTGAGCCATTTCTTCACTCACCGAGTTTGAAGTTTCAGAAGGACTTTCTTCAAAATTCAAGTTTACCACAAGATCACTAATTTTCTTCGTTGTGCGCTTCTTCTTTGTAGAGGTTTGATTCGGCATGTACTATGGTACCTGTAGAGGAAAATTCAGCCAACTGTATTAATTCAAACAAAAAAAATTCAAAGCAAATAACAAAATGAAAAGAAATTCTACCTAGTTAACTAACTAATGCTTAATCGAGGACTACTAAAAATTACACACTTCTAACTGAACATTTAAGCCATTCCCCGGCAACGGCGCCAGAAAATTTGATCGCTAAAATTTTTATGCGTGTCCGCAAGTGCACGGGTCGGATCAAGTAGTTCAGTGATAAGTAAAAGTATCGTTCCCATGAGAAATGACTGGAATGCAATTTGGCAGTGCACAACCTACTTTTATCCACGTTAAACAACTAATTATGAGATTCTTGATTTTAGAACTAAATTTAAAATAAAGCGAATTGAAAGAAAACTTAGTTGGCACAGGTAGTTAAGATAAAATCCAAGGTTTGAAATTACCTAAAGTCACTATTCCCTTGATACTCACTAGAACTTAATTTCTTGTTTAATTGTAATTAATTATCGCCTTGTGGGTTAAGAGTTTAGAAGCTATAACCGTCCATCGATGTAATTACAGCCCTACTCTCCCCTAGAATCTAAGTGTCCTTAGATTTAGGTTAGAATGCATTAGATACTATATCCCTCTACGAACCAATTAAGGTAATCAGGTATATGTCTATCCCAATTACAAATTAGATGATTCTAAACTTAATTTATCCAACTCTTAAGTCCAATTTAGAATCCCTTTTTCAAGGTAAATTCCAATTTCCTAAATCAAATCAAAGAGGTGGCCAATCCCTAAGAAAGCATTAAGCAAGAGAGGATACACAAGATTCCAATCATCACAATTAACAAGACAATTAATGATTCAGTTCACATCAAGTTTATAGTGCTCTAGGTAAAGAGGAATTTAGCCACACATAGCTAAATCTACAGAGAATTCCCAATCAAAATACATGGAGAAAATGAAAAGAACAAAGAAAGCAAACAAAGGGAAGAATGATATGCAGAAAGTAGAGCTCCCCCTTTGATTCCTCCTCTTCCTTCACACTCCAAGCTTAAAGAGCCTTCAAGAACTCTCAAAATCGCCTCCTGGATGCTCAGAACTTCCTCTGCCGCCGAAAAGTCTCGAACCCTAACTCTTCCAACGTCTTTTAAAGCTTGAAAATTAAAACTCTGCGTTTCAGGTCCGATCTCGCTATGGCGAGAAGCGTCTCTCGCTATAGCGAGGTCTCATAAATCCTCAGGTTTCCGCTGCGCTTCGCTACTCCGACGCTATGGCGAGTTGCTCTCTGGAATTTCTATGCGACATGACTTCGCTATTGCGAAGCCTCCCCTTCGCTACGGCGAAAATGCCATCTCGCTACAGCGAACTCTGTTCTCGCTATGGCGAGAAGACTTGTAAAATCTGTGGTTGCCCATCTCAGCTTCCCTCTTTTATTTGCAACTCTTTCTATACTTTGTAACTTTTCCCTGAAACTAAAATCAATCACAAAATGAGGCTCAAACTGATAAAAATATTAAAATTAAAATACTTCTTTTGTTTTGTTTGATTGAATATATTTTTAACCTATTAATCAAGGGAAAAGAACCTTACCTCCCTAATTTAGTGTCAAATATAATCCTTTTTATTCCTAAATTAGGAGGTTATCAATACACTAGAAGAAGCCAAAGAAGAGTGCTTTACATGGGTCTAAGCAAATAAAAGACACCACTACAATTTGTTTTTGTGGTTTTTCATTCATTTTATGTTGTACCATTATGAGTAAAGTAATGGATTTTTACTTGTCATCCATATAATGTAGCTAACCGCTTATTACTTAAGTCTCTTAGTGGAAAAATGGTTTGTCATTGACCTTATATTGCATTGCCTAAACTTCTAATTATTTTTACTAGTAGTGAAAAGTGACTTCTTTTAATTGGTTCTTTTATTTTGATTTGATTTCTATTAATGTACAATAACCAAAAACAATATAGTAACAACAGAAGTAAAAAATCTTTAGTTTATTTCACCTGAATAAACAAAAGATAGGATTTCATTTCACCCTAATTGCTTTTATCATTACAGCATAAACATATATGTGTTCAAACTACATAAATATATTTCCTATAAGAATTAGTTTGTAACATCAATTTGCAGCCATAAGTATTCAATTGTCTTGCTCATCACAATTCTTTTTTTTTTATTATTATTATTAAAAGGACCACATTATGCCAATTTGAGAAAATACCTTAGACCTCTCACTCCTATCATAATAAATTGAATGTCATTTCAAGTTATAGATTTCAAAAAATGATTCCTGCAAGTATGACAAATAATATTAAACAGTATAACATAGAAAACTTCTTTAAGAAACTCTAATTTTAAGAAACACAAAACTAATTCAAACAAAATGACATGGAATTTTGTGTGATTTAAAGTAAGATGTAGCAAGTAACATCAATAACAAATAACATGTAAAACTTGGTAGTCTAACATCAATATAGAACTTTATATGGCATGCATTTAAAACAATTCAATTGTTAGCTTTAAAGTGCCAATTTATTATTCTATATGGCCAATTTTATTTGAAAAATTGTCTACAAGAAATTACTACTTAGAAATTGACTTTTCAAGCTCGTAATAAAGAATGGGAATCTCAAGAAGTTCAAAAGAAATTAAGAAAAAAAAACTTGTGTAGTAGAAAAGAAAGGAAGATACAAATTAAGAAAACAGTAGCAAGAGGCATTTTCTCCTTCTAACATCACAAAGATATAAGTAATATCTACTTTACTCTTTTAGAAATTAAGTAATAGAGAAGAACTCAAAGTATTAAATAGAGATTAAAACTGTGTTATGTAATAAGTAAGTATGTCAAAAACTTTATAGTCCAGCAACTGGACAAGGGAAAATAAAATACTACTAAGAAAGAGTGTAGAAATACTTATTCACTTCAATTAACATAAGTAGCTTTTATAATTAAAATAAACATGGCATATTACTAGAGTATGGTCTCAAATAATGCATCCCAAGACCCAACTTTAACCAATTTAGAACAAGAACTGATCACAAGTTAGAAATACATAGAATAAAAATATAGTTGCACCATATATTAAAGTTAGAAATGTAAGTAAGTATCAATTGCATCTTATATGCACATGTTTGAGTGATAATGGAATGCTTCTATCATGCATGATATAAGCACTGAGCAGTTGGCTGCAAGTCCTTAAGGAATGGCATAAGATTTCTAAAGTAAAACTTTTAACCATGCATAATAAAATCTAACTACAAGAAGAAAGAAATCAATAGAAATGAAGGAACATGAAAATGGGTTAACAAGAATGGCCATGGATTAACAATGATTGTATCAAAAGTCCAAACCATGAAAAAGCAATAGAAAATGAAAATTAGCTAAGAATAGTGAACATAAAAGCACATTGAAAAGATCAAATCATAGTCTTTGGTTGAAATATGATTACAAGAAAAATACTATAATATTCTAATCCTAGTTTCTCTATGATCAAAAGGTGACCAAAATTTGAAGTAATCAACATAAAGAAAAAGGAAAGAATAAATAAGCATTTTGTGAAATAGACTTACCTTACCAATTACAAGACAAACTAAAAAAATGAAGTCTATTGCAAGGCATGAATCATTAGGATACTTAATAGACATGCAATGCAAAATAAAAGGAATTACCATGTATCATAAAATTAATGACCAAAATAGACACTGATGTTAAATAATATATGTTCTAGTGTTCCCATAAAGTAATAAAACATAAGTAAATTTTTTTTAACAAATTCAATATATACTAGGGTAGGCATAGGAATAGTTAGAAGAACTAAATATAACAAATTCCAATATACAACTATAGATAATGCTACACGATAAAACTTAAAAAGAGGTAAACATGTCCTCTATTCAACTATTGTCACACCCGAAAATACGACGGCGTGGCGTCATTTAAAAGAAATTAAAGCTAAAAAGTAAAATAAATAGATAAATAGGGTTCAGGAGTCGCCACCAAAATTTTATTTTTTAAAAGGCAAAACTTTGGAAAAACCTTTTTTATTTGAAAAATGGTCTGCAAACCAGATTCGGATTCGGGAGTCGATTGTGAGTGGGGAAGGTGTTAGGCACCCCACTACACCCGTTCTTAAGAACGATTACCCTAAGTCATTTGTGCAAAATTAATATGGCCTCTATTCTATTTTAATTCTCCCTAACTAATCACATGCAAAGAACAGAAGGAAAAACTTAAGGAAATAAAATTTAAGAGAAGAAAGAAAACTAAAAGCAAAACAAAAAGAAATTCAAAGAATAGAATGAAGAAAAGGGAGTAAAATAAAATAAATTAAGGAATTAAAAATAAAATAAAATTTAGAGAAAATATTTATTTACAAGGGTGGACTTGGCCTAGGATAAAAGCCTAGGGCCTACGTACCCATCGAAAGGGATCAAAGTCCACGTAATTCGGTTAGGGATTGTATTTGTTGTTTTTTTTTTTCTTCGTGTTATGTTTTGTGTTGTCTTTTCTCTTTTTTATAAGTTTTTTTTTTGTGTTCTTTATTTTTTTAATTTTAATTTTTTTAATTAATTAATTTTCTTTTTAATTTTTTTTTGTTTAGGTATTTTTTTTTTTTTTGCGAAAAGACAAAGAAAATAAATTACTTTTTCCTTTAACAAATAAAACAAGTTTTGAAATTGGTTGATATGTTTTAATTTGATAAAGGAAAATTTTGTAATTATTTTTTTGCTTTTCATTCATTTTCATTTCATTTTTTTGTTGTTTTTATTACCCTTTTTTTTTTTTGTTTTTTTCTTTTTTTTTTGGTTGTTACCTTTTTTTGTTTTCTATTTTTTTCTATTTTCATTTCTTTTTGGTTTTGTTAGTTCTATTTGTTTTTGTTTTTGTTTTGTTCTCATTTTTGTTTTTGTTTTTTCTTTTCTCTTTTTGTCTTCTTCTTTTTTTGTGTTTGTTCTTTATTTTAAAATTTAATTTTGTTGTTTGGATATTATTTTTTTTTGGTAAAAAGACAAAGAAAATAAATTACTTTTTCCTTTAACAAATAAAACAAGTTTTGAAATTGGTTGATATGTTTTGATTTGCTAAAGAAAAATTTAATTTAATTTTCTTTGCAT
The DNA here is from genome assembly GCA_032878935.1 of Erythrophleum fordii. Lineage (NCBI taxonomy): Eukaryota > Viridiplantae > Streptophyta > Magnoliopsida > Fabales > Fabaceae > Erythrophleum > Erythrophleum fordii. The sequence continues at coordinate 8,747,126 of JAVQMF010000042.1, forward strand.
TTTCAATTTTTTCTCTTACTTATCATTTTTTTTTACGTTTCATTCATTTTCCTTTTTTGTTCTTGTATTTATGCCCCCTTTTTTTTTTTTATTCTTGTTTTTTGTTTTCTTTCTTTTTGTTGTTATTTTTTCGTTTTCCTTTTTTTTTTATTTTTTATTTCTTTTTGGTTTTTCTTTTTGGTTTTTTTTTTGTTTCTTTTCATTTTTTGTTTATTGTTTTATTACCTTTTTTTTTTTTTTTTGCTTTTGTCTTATTTTGTTTTAATTTTTTTTCTTTTTGTTATTATTTCTTTGTTTCCTTTTTTTTTAGTTTTGTTATTGTTGTTTTTTTTTATTTGTTTCTTTTCATTTTTTGTTTATTTGTTTTATTACCCTTTTTTTTTTTTGCTTTTGTTTGTCTTATTTTGTTTTAATTTTTTTTCTTTTTGTTATTATTTCTTTGTTTTCTTTTTTTTTTTTTTTTAGTTTTGTTATTGTTGTTTCTTTTTTTTTTATTTGTTTCCTTTTTTATTTTATGTTTTATCTTGTTTTTTTTTCTTCTTTCTTTTTTTTTTGTTTTTAGTTCTATTTATTTTTGTTTTGTTTGTATTTCTTTTTTCTTATCTTTGTTTTCTGTATTTTTTTTTTTGGCTAATTTTTATTTTGTTTTGTTTTTCTTTTTGTTTTTTCCTGTTTTCAGTTCTACTTGTATTTTGTTTTTTGTTTTTTTATTATTATTTTTTCGTTTTTGTTGTTTGTTTTTTTTTCCCCTTGTTTTTTTTTATGTTTTTTTTGTTTCCTTCCTCTTTTTTTTTTCTTTGGATATTTTTTATTTTTGTGTTTTTGTGTTTTGTTTTTTTGGTTTTTTTGTTTTTTTTTTTGTTTTTTTTTGTTTTTTGTTTTTTTTAATTTGTCTTCTTATTTTCTTATTTGTTCCATGTTGGATTATCATTTTTTTTTATTTCACAAATTTTTCTTTTGCTTTTTGCTTACCTTATAACCCTTACTTTCTTATTCTACTATTCATTCCATCTTTTCCTTATATTATTTCTTTTATTACCTTTTATTAAAAAAAATGAAAGCGCAATGTTTTTATTTTTATCAGATAAATTAAAGGGTTTAAGAAGTGTTAAAAATTGATTTTCCACCAATTATTTTATCTTCCTTGTGTTTTGTCTTTTTTTTTTTTGAAATTTTTTTTTTATTTTTTTTTTGCGAAATTCTTTTGTTTGAGGCTTTTGAAGCCCAAAAGATAGAAATGAAAATTCGAAACCCAAAAGCTACCAAGGAGGCTTATTGGCCACACATGATCTCTTGGTTTAACTAGGTGCCTGAGGAGATATAAAATCTCACACGGCAAAATCCTAAAAGAGAAAAACAACAATGATAAAAAATAAAATGCCGAACGAGAGCAAGACTCGGAAGAAGAAAACAGATATCCATGCTTGTGTGTGCCTGGTGTGATTCATTAGTCATATTACAGCCTTTGAACAAAACTACAAGAGAACAAATAGAAATGGAAAAGATTTACACTACATAAACTCAGTCTTATCCCTCCTTGCATGTGGCTACATGTTCCATCCCCATATATTGTGTCAATCAGGGCTCCTCAGGCGTTACTCCATGCACCATACGAGCATCAACGCATATAAAAAAGTAACCAGTAACAGGGCCAATCAGAATTTAGTAGCAACTGGGAAGCATTAAAAATAGCATGCATTCTGATTCCAAAATCCTAGACTTATGTGAATCCAAATCATGCATTAGGCAAACCCAGAATTTGGAATTCTTATTCTAATGTCCACGTACAGTTGGGGTAGCCTTGATCCTAAATTTCCACCCCAAGTTATAGGACAGAAATCAGCTCAAACTGATTCATGTAATAGTATGGAAAATAACAGCGAGAATCACCAACTAAACCAACCATGTTTTCGTGGAGAATTCATCATGCAAATTCAGGCATAGACGAAATCTAGCAAATATAAATACACCCAGACCAAGGCTTCAGACGCATATCAATGCCAAATAGAGACATACACAAATTTTCTCATCAGGGGCTGATGATTAATAGAGGAATAACGGAAATCCAAATCAGACCACTAGTTTAGACTCCTGTTCTGACCTAACTAATCAACACGAATCTCAGCCTCTACATCCCATAACAGAATATATCCCAAAATTTTATGAACCCAGGAAACATGATAAACCAGAGACAGTCAGATATCTAAACAACATGACATTTAAGCAATCACCCAGAGTCTCAATCATGGCTTTGCAGTCCCGGGATAAAAGAAAAGTGAGAGAAGCATACCCTTCAAATTTCTTTGGTTCTTGAAGGATCTGATGGAAATGTTTCTTCGATCGAATCCCTCTGCGTCGGAGTCCGGCATCGCACCAGGATCCGGTTTGATTCCTCGGTTCAGAGTTCTCCTCTTTACTCTTGATTCTCTTTTCCTTCTGCCAATCTCTCTCCCTTGACCCAGAGTGAACCCGTTTTCTCTTCTCTCAAAAGGAAACTTTTCCCTGAGAAAACAAAACCTCAGGAGCTCTCCTTCCTCTCTCTGGTTCTCGAACTCTTCACCAACCATCGATTACGAAACCCTACAAATTGTCGCTGCGCTCACTCGGCCTTTCTCTTCCTTTGAAGAGAAATTTCCAAAAACCAAAGAGCCCCCCCGAGAAGATCCCTTCTCCCTCAATCTTTTCGCCTCTCAAGTTCCTTCAATTCGTAAAAGGAACCAAAGAAAAAATCCCCCTGCACTCCCTCAGCCTCTCCTATTTATAGCGAATCCGAGAGTGGTCTCCACTCTCGCTCGCGCACCTCGCCCTTCTGCTCTTCGTACTGGCTCATCGCGCCTCTCTACTCCACCCACTCGCAGCACTAACACTTCCCGTACCCTTTCATTCCTTCGCATCCGGAAAGAAGGGATCCGAGCAGGGGGAAAGAGGGGGGACCAGCTTGCCTTAGGGTTCCTTGCGTCTGAGGAGCTTTCTTTTCTTTTCGGGCTTTCAAATGGGTTAGCGAAGCGGGGAGGGGGGAGTCCGGAATTCGTGGGCTGGCCGAAAAATGGGCTTGTTTTCTTGTCAAAATGGGCTCCCATCCATTTAGTTTTTTTTTCCTCAAGCCCAATTCTTCCCTTTTCCTGGCCTCTCCTTTGTTTTCATTTTGGTTTTCTTCTTTTTTCTTGTCTGGCCTAATTCTGAGTTGGGTTGGATCTTCCTTTTTCTTTTGTTAGCCCTTTTTATTTCTATTATTCCCTCGTTGATTTTTTTCGATATTAGGATTAATGGGCCTTTAACTTGATTTTTTTTATTTTTTTATTTTTGTTATTTTAATTTATTATTATTTTTTTTGAGTTTGTTAGGTTAAAATGACCTATTTAATTTCTTTTTTTTGTCTTATATATATATATATATATATATATATATTATATTTTATTATTTTTTTCAATTTAATTTTGTTATTATTTTTGGAGTTTGCTTGGACAAAATACGGTGTTCGCAACTATCTCCAAATAAGGTTCTTTAGCTTTATTGGCAATTATAAAGAAATAAAATTCTATTATCATAAAGGAGATTATTATGATGCAAAATGGGAGAAATCAATTGGTGACTTATTATTAAGATTTAAAAGATGGCAAAAGAAAATTTGTGTGATGCTGATTGTTTTGTGTAAAACTTTGGTGAAAAAGATGACAACACAAGACAATCTAAAGAGGGCTTTCATAATTTGAAGGATGAAGACACCTAAGTGAACCAAGGAAGTGATTTTAATGTAACAAATTTAATGAATCATAAAGACACCAGCGATTCTATTCACAACAATTCTATCATAAAGAGAGATGGGAACTGTTGCATTTTATCCATGAAAAAATGACTTATTTGGCCTTGAGTGAAGTGCTATGTTTTGGGAATGGGAGAAGCATTGAAATACCCTTAATTTTATGTTAGATGTTAGGTGTTCTAAGTTGTCTAACATGGCAAATTTCATTAATGATTTAATAGTATTTTTAAGGATAGGGGGTTGATAGTCAAAATATGAAAGTTTAAGGGATTAGTTTTAAACTTTCAAAGGTTAAGGGAGTTACATGCAACTAACCAAAAGCTCAAGGGAATTATGTGCATTTTGGCCTTATATATATATAAACTAAAACCATTCAATAAATAAATACTCTACCAATTTTAATATTGCAAGATTTTCACAAGATTAAAAATATATATAATTTTAGTCTCTATCCTTATCTTCATACTAAAAAATGTATTTCCACATATATTGCCCATGAACAAAAATAAAAAAAAATGCTATATATCTCAGTTGGGGTGCAAAACAAAAATCTCATAATAATATGAATACATGATGTTGTTTGTAAATTTAAATTGATTAACTAAGCTAATCAACTAACTCACTCCTTTGATTCCCATGTTTAAGCGATGTGTTAAAGAAAGGATTATGTTCCTTAGTTTACTAACACCTACGACTGGAAATAGCAATAAAAGAAAGTGAAGGCATGAATGCACTAAAAAAAACTATAATTAAGGTGATAAATTCTTAAAAACTATAGGTAGGAATGTAAATGATAAAATGTAAAGGTTTGTGTTTAATTGATTATATTCTTTTTTTAAAAAAATGTACTATGAGTATTTATAAACCTAAAACTATCCATTAACTCTACTAAAATTGTCTACCACTTTTCTTAGATTTTCTATCCATGTTAACAATAGTGTAAGATCATGACCAATAATCTAAGTATTGGTTTTTGTCACACCAGCTAGGTTGAAAATAAAAAATAATGTTTTTGCTTGTTAACTTACTATTTTATTAGTTAATCATATCAACCATATCCCTATAATTAGAGAAGTAAGCCTTCAAGCATATTCTATACCTTTCTTAACTTGGTTAACTCATAAATTTCTCTTGTTTCTAGCTAATTTGATTAACTGCCTTAAGAATATCCTGCTAGTTTCATCCCTAAATTATAAGAAAGTAGTTAAATGGCTAAAAATTATCTATAATCAATCAAATATTCTCTTCTTTTTCAACTACATATTACTGGGCCATTTTTCTTAAATATTTAAAAAAAGCCCTGACAAATTAAATATGTAGCTTACAATCATTATAGCCCATTTTGGTCTCAAAAGCCTAATTTAGCTCTCTTATCTAGTAAATACCCTTTAGTAGTTAAGCCTAGTTTGGTCCAATCTATATATTTTTTGGTGCTAAAGCTTTGTCCTTTTACATCTTTTTAATTAATGATAATAACGATAATAAGAAGATAAAATGATTTTTTTTTAATTTGAAATTTCAATTACCTATGCATTAACTTATTGTGGAGCCTTAAATTTAATCGCTTCATCTTCTATGATTGTCACCTAGTTTTCTTTAACAAATTTTCAAAAATTCCTTTAAAAAGGCTGAAACTTTACTCTTTTTATTGCATTATTTAACCAAGCAAACTTAGCCTGCTTCTTCTTTTACTATGATGCTTTTCTTTCTTGCTTTAGCCTAATCATGTCATCAACATTTGATTCCCAATATCAAGAGTATTCTATTAATGGTAACTCAATTGATATTAGCTTTTCCGGATCAACTAATTCACCACCCAAGCTTGAAAATGCTGTTAGATTTGCTATACTAACCTTTCATGTACCAAAGCACTATATGTTCTTGCTAGGCCTTTTGCTTGTAGGTTCGACTGAGGGCAAATTAATGCTTAACCATTTTATTTACCTTGAAGTTTCAATACTACCAACAACTTTTGATGAGTTTTCTATAGTTAAATGCCCCTTAGATTTTTGCTATTTGTTATGGAAGACTACCTTTTTTGTAAACTAGCTTGACAGAGTCGCAAAGGAGAGATAAGATGACTAAAAGAAATAGAGCATCTTTGACCCTATTATGCTATCTAAACATGACATCCCTTCAAGCATTTACCTCTGTTTTAGCTTCTTCAACTTTTAGTTAACTACTATCAATGGGTTTATTTTCCATTTTGCCATAATGACCTCTACTCTTTGGATATGATAGCCATTACCGGCCTTCTTATTAATAGGGAAGAGCTTCCTACTCTTTTCAAATTGATAGATGACAACTTGGAAACTAATTTCTTCAAGGTGTCAACTTCCTACTTAGCTTTCATGGCAACTGATAAATACCATTTTTATATATTTTAATCATCTTAATTTAGGCATTTTAATAATGAATTAAGGTTTAATGGATTTAATTGAAGGATATTTGATATTATTAGCTATTTTTACACTATAGGAATCAATTTGCAAAATTATTAATTTTTAATGCATAAATTTGTTTTAAATAATTTTGTAAATTTTTCTACTTAATGTTTTTTATTATTTTTACAGATTTTTAATGGGCAATTAGAGTTTAATTGGGGAAATTCATTTGGAACCTACAAGATGGAATTAAAGGGCCAACAAAATTTAAGGATTGAATGCTCTCTTGCATGGACAAATGCATGTGGCTAAAGGAATTGATATACTCATAAGAACGTCATTCACTCCACTAAAGCTAGTACATAGATGCACGGGTTGATATGGAAATGGCATGTATACACTCTCTCACACATTTAGGATGCATACACTCACGAGTTTTCCACCTATGTGCCTCTTAATCATATGCATGGAGATCCATGGCACTCTATATACTCATACACACAAGTAAGACATGGGCTCTATCCACAGATACAACATTTGCCCACAACTCACACAATCCACGACTCCCTTACATCCACGTAGACAGTTTCATTCCATACAAGGCAAACTTGAAAGCACAACTTCTTCATTCACTGGACATGCTGCACATTAATGGCACGCACTCCATTTTCCAAATCACACACACAATCACGTGGATGTCCAGGGAAACTCCAGGCTTAGGTTCAGTGTTGAAGGCTGCATGATTCACTTAATATTTATGCACGGTCAACTCTCTCTTTCACATAGATGCACTCCACAACACATTCCATGTAGCATCACTCACCCACATAGCTTCACTCACCTGAATCACACACATATGGACACTTCCAGCCACTTTCACAGATTACACAAATAGTTCACTTCACTTTGATCTACTAACATACACAAGACATGAGTTTACATGAAAGTACACACGGAGATAGAAGGCATGGGTCTAGGCTCACAGTACACTCCATGGCATTCTCACTCATATACACATAACACTCTCCATTCATTCACGTCATACACAGGCTGGGGAGAAGGCAGCAAAGCCATGGGATTTTATGGATATATACACTCAGGTAGGATGTGGAGGCATGGCATCAAGTCACACAGCTACTTTATTCTCACATGGAAGCATACGTAGCTTTACACACTCATGCACACATGGATTGGTTTGACGTGGAATTGGAAGGCATGGGCTTTTCATGCATCAGATCCAATTCTCATCTCACACAAACACAACAGCTACAAGAGGCTCCACTTATGCTGCTCCCTGCATCTACACATATCATACCAACATTAACATGTTGCTCATATGCACAGGGGACCCACGAATTCAAAAAGAGAGAAAGACATGGAAGGCACATGAAGAGGAATAAAAGGAGGGGCTCAGGTGGCCAAATGGGGCTTATGGGTTTGGGACAATGAGGATAAAGTCAATTTTAGGAATTTAAAAGCTCAATCACTGTGACTCAATACTCCATTTTTTTCTTCATCACTTTTCACTCTATGAAACACTAATTCAATCATTGTGGCTAGTTAGGAATCTTAGATTGAAGCTTGAATCTATGAAGATTAGTAAAGGATTTTGCTAAAATTTTTTGCATCTTATTCATGTATTTGCTTAATTAAGCTTGTAATGAATTAGGATTGGTGTTGTTTGTAATTAGTGGCTGGTTAGACATTAATTAAGAGAGTATTTGAAGATTAATGGATCAATTTAAGTGTTGAATTTTTCATGTATGCAATTAAGGTGTTTGATGAAGTGCATGCTAAAAAATTTTGTGCTTGAATATCTAATTTAAGATCTCCTTAAAATTTAATTGGTTAATTGAATATCTTAAGATGATAATTCAGAGGCTAATTTGATAGATTAATCACTCAATTTAAGTATTCAATTATCTTAATGACAAGAATTAATTATTTAATATGGAGTTGAGGTCTTGATTCAACATCAAATTGTTAATGTTTTAAATATTGTGTGGTAACTTAAGATAAATTGTTATGAACACATGTAGGAACTTTTAAACTAGAACCATTGACAATTGAATTAAGGCAAGGATAGTGGATATCAAGGGATAAATCTAAATCTAATCACATGTCTATTAGTTACTTCTTAATTCATGCAATTTAATTAGTAATTAGAAAATTTAATTCTATCTAATTTTAGCTAATTAAATTCAATTAAAACCCTTTTTAATTAGGTAGCTTTTAGATTCTCTTACAGTTAGAAGGCTTAATTGAATATTGGAATCCATTTTTTAGGGAAATGATATAGGTTGCACCCTATATTATAAATCTTATTTAACCTAGTTTATTTAAGATTGCTTGGCACAACCGTCAACTACCAATGCAAAGACTAAAGGTATTGTTTTTTTATTTCAAACACCATGTTTTTTATTATACTGGCTTTATAAATATTTTATCTATACTAACTTAGTATCCACAGTCTCTGAGTATTAGTATTATGTAGTTGCTATAGCTTTTGGTAGGACTTTAGCTTTAGCTCCTTTATTTTTTGCCTTACCATACAAAAACATGATTATTATTGTCAAGCATCTGAAAACCAATGAAGACATTAAGTCTATTCCAAGACCCCTATAGTCTCTATTGTTATAGATTTTAAAGTACTTTTAAGAGCTTGTTTCTACTAGTTTTACTTAAGTTGAGAAACCAAATGCCTTAATTGTCCATAAACAAATCCTTCAATTAATACCTACTCCCTAGTTGTCTTCTTTTGAAGTTACTAGCATGCTATTTAAGTTCTAGTCACAGTTCTTTTGAGTTGTTTGCTTTTTGGCAAAAGGAATATGACCTTGTGATGGTTTTAAGCTACTACCTTAAAAAACTCTAATCTTCGATTATTATAAGAATTGTATTGGGCTAGAGCAACCTTTTCTTGGCCAAAGACTTATTTTACGGGGGTAAAACCCACCTCTTGGTAAAACAAAGTATCTATTGAGCCTTATAATCCATAATGTTTTATGCATTAGTTTGACTTGGTTTAGGGTATTCCCATGCCCTTAGACTTTTTCATTGCCTACTTTAGTAGGCCTACCATATCTTCTACTACCATAACATTGTTAAGCATTGCTAGTTTAAAAAACTTAACAAATTCTAATTCTTTCCATTTGTTGCACAAGCCACTGAAAATATAAAATTCATTAGTTAGTGGCCCATTATGTTTTCTATTGTTTTTCATGCCTCTTACCCTAATTGTCTATTAAGGTTGATTGATGAATCCTTTAATCAGTCTATTGAAAAGAAATGAGATTCAACAACTTCTCATACCACCAACTTTTTTGATAAAGGTTATAAGTTAACAAAATTACTTTAGTAGAGTTGCAATGATGACCTTTAACTTTTCTTCTTTATGTTATGCAAGAAAAATAAGCCTTCTTGTGATTGATTTGGAGTCTCTGAAAGATTCCCTTGAAGGTATCTCAACTAGTGCCTGCGAGGGATATAATAGATAAACTACTGTCATTTTTGTTGTAATTGCCTTTAATCATTTTCCTATTTTCAAAGCCAAAAGGGTGCTATCCGAACCAAATAGCTCTACCAAGGTAAATTTTTCTTACATTTGAAATTACAAAACTTGATTATATTTTATTAGCTAGTTGACACTATATTATTTTTGTGTAGAAGAAAGTGAAACTTCACTCTACTACAAAAGCCTCATAAAGCCTCACCAACGAAGATAATTCAATTGGTTGCTAAGCCTCTTCATGTTTCACCAGTTAAAACCCACATTGATACAATTTTTGCTTCCTTTCTAGTAGTACTAGATGGAGTATTAAATTAGCATTTCAAATCCCTAATTCCCAACTTTACTATTGTTGTTTTCTCTATTTTTTCTATGCTCAAAGAGTTTGTTGAGATATGCTTTTCTAAAAAATTTCTTGATGACCCAAAAATTATAGTTGCCTTGAAACTTTCCATGATTAGGATTACTCTATTAGTTGGTCATTTTATAATAGCACCTTCTATTAAAGAAACCTATAACTATATGGCTCTTCTTCTAAGTGACATATCTTTTGCTTATAGGATGATTAAGGAGTGAAGGGATTTTTGTGCTAAGGACTTGGAATGGTTCACTGAGCTGCAAGCTAGGAAGCCTTCCTTCTAGACCTAATATGAAGCCATAGAGAAGGATCACAAAGTTATCTTACTAAAACAAACTCGAATTGTTACTAGGCTTGAGGAA